>CM038559.1:24733365-25933365 GCA_021527575.1 Ensete glaucum | reverse complement strand
GTTTGTGATGATCAGATTGGAGGGAAATGAATCACCTTCCAGTCAAGAAAGTCACTATTTTGTAAACATTCATCATTTGCTAACAGCGAGTTTTATGGAGTCGATAGTGTGCTTAATCCACGGAGCTGATATCAACGCTCAAGTGGAATCTTGTCTTGTGTTCATCTTTTCTAAAACTCGATATTGCACGCACAACTGAAGGCTTGTCCAACAGCTACAGAGTTGCATCCCGGAGAAGCCATATCAGATGAGGTTAAAAGGAGGAGGGATTGGCTTTGGTAGTTGTTGAAATGTATAGACTGCTGCAAGCCTTTGGAGGCTTCTGTAATCTGCATACAATGTCGATCTGGCAAAGCTTGTGTTTACCTTGTGATACTCTAATGGTAATGGAGAATGACATGATTTCATCGAGACTTTGTCGATGAAAAGCGTAGGCTTACTCCTATAAATTGAGAACATGAACAGAAGTTGCAAACGAACAACCTCCTCGCTGCTACAGTTAAAAATTTGGATACTGAAAAGGTCTAAGGAATCAATCACCCTTATTTCTCCCCAACATGACAGAAAAAATGTGATCACTTGTTTACATGACAAAAAGAACCGGTGGCTCTGTTTCAGGCATGCCAATAGCTCAATCTGAACTCCCTTTTATGGGGTACTAACCACTGTTTTCTGTTGTCATTCATGAAGAAGCTAAAGCTTGCCAATCTGGGATGAGAACATTAGCTTGCATCATTCATTGCTCTAACTAATATCCATTCATCGGTGTGCACATTCCCCAAATTCATCAAGTTACAGACAGCTCTCCCCTTCCTCTACCAAAGATTTGCAGATTACATAGCATTCGTCTCATAATATCTTTATTTTCTCGGCAGCTCAAATTTTTTTGCCAACAGTTAGGTGCTAACAACGACTACCACAACAGTGATCTTTTGCATGGCGCGCACACACATGGAGCAAATCAATCATCTGCTGCTAATCCTACGCCAAACCTACCAGCTTCTCACTGAGCTGCCACAGCCTCTGAGCCTTCTCAGGATCACTGGCTTCCTCCGACAACTGGTTCTCGAACGACGCCGAGTTATTGTTCCAGCTCCAGTACACGCCCGACTTAGTCAAGCTTGGATCACTCACCACCTGAATCGAAGAACACAGCCGGATTCCGAAAGGATCGTCGTTAGTAGTCCACCATGTTTTCTGGTGTCACAAGGGGTAGCCAAGGAGACGACGTTACCTGTGCGAGTCTTTTGCCTGCTTCCTCCTCGGAGACGAAGCCTTTGGTGACGTACTTTTGGAAGGGAGGAAAGAGGAGGCGGAACAAACCGACGTGCTCCCTGAAGAGCCCGGTGGTGGCGATGCAACCGGGGTAGAGGGAGGCAAATGTGACCCCGGTCTCCTCGTGGTACCGCCTGTGGAACTCCTGCATCGTGAGCATGTTGCAGACCTTACTGTCCTTGTACGCCTTGGCGCCGTCGAACTCGCCTCCGTCGATCATGGTGGAGCCGCCGAGCCCATTCAATCCCCCAGCGAGCCCTCGCAGGTCTCCCAGGTTTGCTTTCGGGGGTATGTTCCCGGCCAAGGTGTTGGTGTTCCCTGGGCACCGGCAAGCACACACGGTGAAGCTCGAGTTAGCGATGCGCCTCGAAAGAAGGAATTCATCGGGTTCAGGTTGTACCTGTGATCGAACCGACGATGATGAGACGCCGGGAGGGGTAATCCGATGCCTTGAGGTCCTCGAGGAGTTCTCGGGCGAGGAGGAAGTGGCCGAGGTGGTTGACTCCGACGCTCATCTCAAAGCCGTCGGCGGTGTAGGTCGGCTCTTTGGCGGTGGGGAAGTAGACGGCTGCGTTGCAGACGAGGACGTCGAGGGGCAGCCCGCTCTGCCGGAAGTTCCTGACGAACTGGCGAACGCTGTCGAGGGACGCCAGGTCGAGGTGCATGACCTGGTAGTTCTCCTTGGCCATGCCGGCCGACTTGGCCGCCTTCTCGGCCTTGAGGAAGTCGCGGCACGCCATGATCACATTCCATCGTCCCATCTCGGCCAGTGCCTTAGCAGTGGCAAGGCCGAGGCCCGAGGAGGCCCCGGTGACGATCACGTTGCCCTTCCTCAGCGTCTTCTTCCCTTCCGGGGAGGAGATTTTGACCCCCGGGGTTGTAGTTGCAGTCTGAGCTCTGATTCCAGCTGAAAGATTATTCCTCTGCATTTGAACCAACATGAACGAGCTAACTGAGTAGTTCTCCGAACAAAGAATTCTACTACCTCTTCTTTCTTCCTGATGCTAATTAGATGTTCTTATCTAGAGCAGAACAATTTGCTTCTAGTCAATGTTGCATCAACAAACACAATATGCAGAAGAACCACAAACTTCCAGCAATCTAAAAACCCTCATACCTTGTGGCTCCTGAGAACCGAGGAACTGAAGTCCGACTTAATGGGTTCAGATAGAGAGACACCCAAGAAGGCCGACTCCTTCGCACCGCCATTAGCCTTTCCCTGCACCACCGAACATGAAAGTTATAGCTCACACATCTGCTTCGGAAAGAAGGGTAAGAACAGAATCAGCAAGCTCATACCTCCTTGTGAGCTGAGAGAGCCGAAGGAAGAAACGAAGCCTGAAGCGCCATTGTGCTGCTCATGGAACCGATGGTTGCAGCAGCAGCAGCAGCAGCAGCAGGGTTTTGTAGGGGCGCTGGATTCGAGGGGATAAGGTGATAGAATCCGGGCCAACTTGGCGCGGAATCGGCCAATGAGGGTTCTTCCTTTGGATTGCAACCCGTGGCCGTATTTTTGTGGCTCATCTCGGTGTCGATCCGCAACGAGTTTTGGTTGTTCTGGGCCGAGATGCATAATAATAGCCCTTCTCCCGGAGAGCCAATAATGGAGCATGGGAGGCCCTGTTGATGAGAGCCTGAGCTGATGTCCTTTGTCGAGCACTATGCTGCGCAGCTTGTGTGTGATGTGTGGGGGCTCTTTTCAAGTGGACTGATGCGAAAAAAAAAAAACACACACACACACACACTAATTATTTTCTTATAATTATTTAGACAGTGTTGATATTTTGTCGATAACGCATCCCTTATTAATTATTATTTTCAATAAAGATTATCCATGCCCATTGTGAAAGTTCTACAAGCATTTTACGATATGTAATATTAATGTCTCACATCCTTTTGTATCGCCATCCACGTCGTAATCACAGTCGTGGAAGAATTGAATGCCGCAAGAGGTCGAAGCAGCTATAAGCTAACGACCCAAATTATTTGTAATCCAAAACTCAACCGGAGTCGAGAACATTGATGAAGACTTAAAAATGGAATTGCTTGTGTTTCTCACATCACAATTTCCTACCAAGTGAGAGGACAACATTCACTATCGGTCATAATTAATTAATATCTGAAACTATGGATAATTTTTCTTGCAGCATTTGAATTTAGTTTCCCTTCTTACATCAACATATAGGAGAATAAAACAATGGGGTCCAGATCACCATACCCCCAAGGCATGATTGAGGTGATGAGAAAAGAAGAGGAAGATACAGAGAAAGGTCCAACCAGCTCCCAGTATCACCAACTTTAGCTTCCGCTTTAACATGCAATTTCAGTAACATTCTACGCAAACCTGATGAATCCTTGTGGAACATCTGTTGCTGGATTGGTTTTTAACAAATCAATCACGCAAATGAACGAAAGAAACTGAAGTATAGGCCCGATGGATATATTACAACTCTGGCGACATCCATCTTACTGTACACAAAACTACAGCAGCATCAACCTGGGCAGGGAGGGTCGAATCATTGGGCATTGGCAATCTCCCTCCATTTACCACAAGTGAAGAATTATATTTGAAATGGAACGCCAAAATTCTGAAATGTTCTAATTTCGCCGCATCGACTTGCAGTGACAATCACCAATCCCCAGGCTGAACTTTTTGGCGCTGGCACATGACAACAGTTCAGATCATTATTAATTCGAGGTGTCTGTTTACTAGCCATGAGCTCTTCAGGCCAAGTTGCAGAAAGCCTGTCACCAAAGTGATCTGGTTTTCGACTGAGAATGCTGTTGTTTTGCTGGCAACTAATGTTCTGGTTACTAGGAGAAGGCCAAAGATGGAGCCCATTGGCTTCAACCAGAAGTGGCGAATTGGCCTGAGATTCTTCACCAGCTTCGTCCTGCTTGTTGGAGTGAGTTCTCGCCATCCTTTCCAATCTGGAGCATGGCCAAGGAACTGCTACTGTCACACCCTGACAGTGGAAATGCTCATAAGACTGCGTGACAGTTGCTGCAGTTTTGCTCCTACTAGGCCGAGAATCTTCATCGTATCTCCATACATACACATGAGAGTCCTCACTGGCACAGATAACATATCTTCCATTAGCAGTCCAGTATGCTGAGATTTGGCTGCTTGTATTGCGAAACCCTGAAAAAGAAAGCAATGCATCAGCCCCAGCTAACAAACTGAAGAACAGTGAATGAAATATTACTGTAACAAATCAAAATATTTATATGCAGGTAGCACTGCCAGCATGAATGAAAGTTTCAGGGTGATTTGGGTCCACTTAGATAGGTCTTTCCATCAATATATATTTCCCGTGCAATTAATATTGGTAGGAACCGGAAAAATATCGGTAGGAACCGGAAAAATATCAGTAGGAACCCATAACAGGTATCTATATCATCACAATGATCCATGCTCCAATCTTTAGAAGATCCATGAAGACTGGCGTATATTTGACATAAGCAACTTTAGAGTGGTGCTTCTCACTTCGTTTCAGGAGAGGGGTCCCAGTATTGCTCTATGCCATTTTTAACAGATGTTTTGGACAAGGATTGTCATTCATGCTGACCAACACATATGATTGATTTGGTGCTTGCTTCTTGGTAATGTGGAGTAAAAGCTTCAAAAAACATGAAATTGCATCTCACTTCAGTTTACCTATCCTGTTTGCCGGTCACATCCATGCTGCTAATAAGACATCAAGCTTTTATAATAAGCAAGGATCTCAAACATGTTTTGGAGGATGATTGTGTCAATCATGATTTGGTAGCTAATTTCAATTCTTTCTTGGATAAGTCAAAATTTCTTCGCTTCACCTTTGCATCTTGATTTTTCATTTTCTTTTCAAGTTTGGCTACAAAACTTATACAACAAGTGAAGCTATTTGATGTCAATAGAACAATAAAAATCTAAAACCTAAATTTAAAAGTTTCCATTTTAATTTAGAACATGTTTCCTTACCATCTGTAGCTAGCATGGAAATATTTTTTTGGAGAACATAGAAATTAAGAAACATGCCCTACAAGCTTCTGCTATTAAATGCTCAGACAAGCTCATTTGATGATTGATAAGAATAGAAGGCTACTCTATGATGTAAAATTATGTTATTTCAATAATGTTTTTAGAAAAATTCTAAAGTGGAATCTATACCTTTGAATTTGTGGACCAGTGCATCATTATCAAGTATCCGCACTCGTGAATCTGCAGATGTAACTAGCACCTTTGAAGAACTCCCTGGTGCAAACTGTTAAAGAAGCTAGTCAGAAAGCTCATTATATTTAGAAATGATAATTAAATGATGGAGAAGCTCAACATTTTTAATATAAAAAGGAAGGACTGATCATACAAATACCTGGAATCCAGTAATTTTCTTGTGTTTGGACTTCTTTTTCTTATTTTGCAATTCAATGCGACTTTTTTGGAGAAGCTTATTGTCTGAATCCAAGAGAGATATGTTCATAAATATCATAAGTTAGTTTAAAAATTAGTTAAAACAGATAGACCAAACTAATAGAGAGTAATGTGTTGGATGCACCATACCAGATGTATCATACAAGTGACAACTCCCCTTGTGTGAACCAACTAGAGCACCCTTCAACATTCAAAAAGTTGAACAATAAAAATCAAGATATCAACTGATCCATACTTGGAACAAGTAAATCATTTAGTTCCTAATAAAAAACCTGCCCATCAGGGGTATAGCAGGCAGCAGTGACCATCTCATGCAAATCATTCCAGTCAACAATTTGACGATCTGGAATACTCCATATGCGGACTTTCTCGTCTAGGGATCCACTAATGAAGTACCTGTCATCAATAGGATTGAACTGGATGCAAGTCACTGCATCAATGCAAATGTAAGAAGTATCAAGAAAGCATTAGCTAGAACAGAAAGAACATACCAGAACAAGAAAACAAAAAATATGTCAGAAGATAATGTGAATGTACCGTAGTCACTATGTGTGAATGTTTTTAAACAGCAGTTGCTGGACATGTGCCAAAGCCGAACAGTTTTGTCCATTGAAGATGAAAGAAGGTACTGAGAAATAAAAAAAACCAAGAATAATATGATCTTCATTTTAAGCTTGAACCAGAGAAGATAAACTCCTTAATCGACAGTTATATAGCTACTTGAGTCTGCAAGCATTCGTTGATAACATTCTGAACAGATTGTAAATTTCAACATACTGGTAGTTATACCAGTTAGGAGAATAAAATGGTTATCAAAAGTTTCACAGAAGAAAAAAAAAACGAAGTAGTGAGCCAGGGATCATCATTTTTGTTGCTACGAATTGCAACAAAGCAATATGTCAGGAGGTAGTAGATCTTCATAATATTTTCAATCACTGAGGAAAAAAAACCTACAATTCGTACTGTATAATGCATTCAAATAACTGTAAAATCTGGTTTTTGACATAATACTACAGTAAGTGAAAAAAAACAACCTCAAACTCTAAACTTAAACCAAATATGACTTCTTCAGTAAACTTGACACCGGGAATGGTTTAGGGTTCAATCTAAAGGACTGTACAAAGCAGATATTAGGCTTCAAATATTAAAAAGAAAATTCCAGAGTGTATTAGTGTTGTTTCATTATCCACCTATGGATGATATCAAGTGGGCCATGAAAGGGCAGCTTGGCTAGTATAAGACTGAAAGGCCAAAAACCTTTTGAATCGGTGCAAAACCAACCTACAGTGCTCTGATAATAATATTCAAGTAAACTTTTAATATTGGATGCTCCTAACATACAGAAGATGTATCAAACATGAATGTTGGTACTTCAGCTGAAAGCATTTGGCCACTGTAGATATATAGCATAATTAAGTAGCTAAAAGGAACAAATCATGTCTGTTCCTGAAAATTCTACATAGCCTGTTAACTTCGTCTCAGCTGTGCACCACTTCCATGTTTAGAATTCTGACCAGCACAAGCTTGCATACCCGAAATATCCTAATTCTTCCGACAGAAACTACATGTATATGTGCATCACTGCATCTCTCCTCCTAAATTTCTATGTTCTCTAAAAGTTTGATCAACTTTCATGCGCTTATTTCATCGTATATAAACCTCTGAAGGTCCCAATATTATTTCTTTCACATGTAAAGCTGATGGTCAGAAGCAATTCTACCTGTGATTTTGACCAAGAGAGATCAAGGACATCATCTGAGTGGCCTCTGAAAGAACATACAGGCCTCTCTGACAGAGAAAACATATGTTCTGGCATCATAAGAGTGTCCGAGCTAACAGACCTCCAGCCGCCGGAAATCTTTGCTCTTCGCTTCTTTTCCCAATGGTTCCCTTCGGCACTGGCCAACGCCAATCTTGGATCTGGTGGACAATCATCGACTGGCATAGTAAATGGATTGAAATTCCCACTCTGCTCAGCTACTTTTAGCAAATCCCCCTTTGTAGTGATATTAGAGACTTCCCACACATGGATGACACAGTCCTCTCCGGCAGTAGCCAAGTACCGCCCATCCAAACTAAACTTGATGCACCAGATGGAACCATTATGGGCCTGAATAGCCTGGCTCATGTAAAGACCGGTGAGCTCCTTGTGAGACTTCCCAGACTGCCGGACCTTGACACGAAGGTCTAGGCCGGGCGCACCATCCTGGCTGTCATCTGTAGCAGAGCTCGACCTCCTCCCTCCCTTCTCCGAAGATGTATCTTTCTCATCACTACTCCGACGCTGCTGGTGGTGCCCTCCAGCTATCGCGACACCCGCCACATTCCTCACGCTCCTGAGCCAGCTTCCTTTCTTCTTTGGCCTCGTACCTCCCCTGGAAGCGCCATCGATTCGTGGCGCGCCGCCGGTACCGCCGGAGCTGCCGCCGCCATGCGCGGCCTCCTCCACGCTCTGCCGTCTCATCAGTTCTTGAACGATGGGTGACCAGCCGACGCACATCTTGAACTCCTCCATCGTAAGCTGCCGCCCGGTCCCAACCTCCCTTAACTTGTTCCACATCCCATCCTTCCCGAATTCCTTCACCACGAACTCCCTCCCGTTGTCGAGGTTCTTGATCAAGCACCTGGGGTCATCGCACGTCGCGCGGTCGTCACCGTCCTCCCAGCGGTTTGTGCCGCCGACGCTGCTGCTTGCGTCGCCGTCGGAGACATCGAGATTCCCGGTGGACAAGGGCCGAGATCTCGAGAAGAGAGGCGGCCTGTGGGATACCGGCAAATTGATCGATCTCTGATGCTGGTGTTGGTAAGGCCGGCGCGGAGGCTCGGGTTTATTTACGGAGGAGGGGTTGACAGACCCATCGGATCTGGATCGGACCATGCCGGCGGCGGGGGCCGAGGGAGAAGAGGAAGAGGACGAGGAGGCATCCCAGGCGGGAGGCGGTGCGCCGGCGGGAAGGGCGAGGCGGACGAGGGTAGGGTCTCCGGCGAGGCCGAGGCGCTGGAGGAGGAGGCGGCGGCGCTCCGCGACGGGGGCGGGCTCGGAGGTCCAGACGTCGAGGGAGGGCAACGGCGGCAGGGGGAAGGTGCGGCGGCGGTGGCCGTCGCCGTCGTCTTCGGAGGAGGAAGTGGAGGAGCAGGACGAGGACAGGATGCGGTCCAAGGACTCGTAGAACTCTTCTTCTTCCTCCTCCTCCTCCTCCCCCTGCTCCTTATCGTGCATCATTCCAGCATTCCGGATGGCGACACGGCCGCGACAAGAAAGGAGCGGTTGGCTCCCGGGAGTCAAAATTGAAGGCAAGCGAGTAAGCGGCGCTTCCGCGACTGGGAAGAGAAATAGAGGGAGAGCGAAGGCCGAGGCGTTTTGTTGTTGCGTTTTTCGTTGTCAGTTGATGAAGAGTCGGAGGAGCGGGGTCGTAATACTAGTCGTCGTCGTTGTCGTAGAGACTGGCTTAGTGGTGGTGGTCGATCTGTTTCGTTCGTTCATTAACCCTCACAAATCAAAATCCAGCTGGCATCATTATCATCTCCATCTATATAATATAATTTGTATATATAAAAAAATATACTGGATAATAATTGATAATTTATATATTATAACAATTTCATATTTTTAGACTGGTAAATTAAAAATAAAATTAATTAGATCGATTATTGTCCCTCCCTCGATATCATTTTCTGCCTTGTAAAGAAGCAGCACTCTAACGACACGCACTGGCCAGCATATATCGAAGTTTAGGTTCACGTAAAGTCAATGGCTATGCTCAAGCGTAGGCAAAGAATCGACGGTGAGAACTGTCATCTAATCTTCATGGGTGAGTTGGTCTTCGGTCAAACGCCTAATAACATCTCTACGTAAAAGTTGACTGCTGCAGGTCTGCAAGGTTCGGAGTATGTCAAAGCTGCTGGTTACAGTCAATTTCTCGTCAACGAAGACGGATTTCAACGCCACCGATGCCTACCTACCATGTGTGCGTCGATGCTGCCTAAGGTTGCAGGGAGGACATGGAGAGGATGTGTAGGAATTGAATAGGCGGCCACAGCTATGACTGCCGAGCATTCAATGGATTACTTGTGGTTACAGCTCTACTCGTCGATCAAAGCGAAGGCTAACCCAAAAGCCTACGCTGCCTACGCCTGAGATCGAGTGAAATAATAGCTGAACAGGCAAAGAACAAAAACAAGACAGCACTTGTCTTCATGGCCTGGAGATGCAAAGTTATTATAAGCTGTCTGCCTTTTGACTGCTTGTTGTGTCACAGCAGTGCTAGTGATGGATGCCATGCAATGACTGCGATCATATGTAGGAAAAATAAGCAGTGGGGTGAGAGAGAAAGGTCACAGAGAATGATTTGTTTGCTGTAGACATAGATTTGACTGGTGCAACGTTTCTATCTTTTGGGGGTGGAGGCGAAAGAAGGTGGGCGAACAGTCGGACTGTGAAACATGCGGATCCCAAAATGTATGACCGCATCTTTCGCTCATTACGTCGCAGGTGAAAAGTATGCCTGCGTGAACAACTACAGCAAACAGTCTCATTCTTTGTATCCAATATGATATAATGTAGAAACTTTCTGACTGCTTCTGGATTATTTACAAACAAAACAAGATCAAACTCGAGATCGTCTCAACCTTCCAAGTTTTACTCCTTACTGTGATCGAGTTCATGCAGGTGATATCTCTCTCTCTCTCTCTCTTCTCCTCTTCCTCATAAATATTTAAAAGGAGAAGAGAGATTTGGGTTGGGAGAGAGGACGAGGGACCATCAACTAATGGCCATATCCCATCGTTTTCTTGGCGTCCCACCACCACTACCACCTACATTTGTGTCTCTTGAAGCAGAAGAACTTGGAGGACAGGAAAGGAGGGAGCAGCATGCTGTTGGTTGATGGCAGGCCATGAGAAGGAGGAGATCATGAGACAGTTGTTGATCTCATGCAGAATGCTTCTCTTATCTGCACATTTTTACCCATAAAATGACTGAAGCAATGAGGATCGCTTCAGCCTACGAAGATCACATAGTTAAGCACATTTCCTTTGCATCCCTGTAAAATAATACAGGAAATTTTTTGCATTTGGACTGTAGAAAATGTTTTTTTTTTCTTTAAAGTTTTTTGTGTGGACCAGCACATAAATTTTTCTTCTCCTCAGAAATGGACCAGTGCATTTTACTGTGTCAGCATGACAACGAACAGAGCCTCGCTCCTCAGGTGATGTGGGCAAAGATATTGATGGTGAGGCTTCATAGTTGTCCTTTAATCATACAAAAAAATGGAAGACATTGTGCAACTTGACATATGCATGGTACAAGGCCAGAGATGAACTCTGTAAAAGAGAGTTGGATGAGAATAGTCGAAAACCTAGGAACTTGGGAGGCCACTGAGTTGGCCGAAGAATTCCCACTGAGCTGCAGGGGAATGGTAGTTTCTGCTGGATCCCATAATAGTCCTCATGTGAAGCCACATGATCTGCCTCCACTGCCCAAAAAAAAATTTGAAATCTAAATAGAAGTCAGTCATGAACAAACACATTGTGTGCTCGATCAAGTTAAACCCAAAAGAAAGAAAAGCAATAACACCTGTAGGTCAACATCTAGAGCTGAAGATTATGCACGATCATATTTGCATGTTGGGTTCAAAGACATGCTTGCAGGCTCTCGATTGACTCCTTGGGAAGCATGAACCATTCTGTGGTCCTCCTATTCAATTGAAATGTACTAGTCCAGCTTGGAGATTGGCACTAAACCACAGTAAGGGGACCATTAAAAAGGTAAATCCCATCACTCGCACATCTTTTTGTTCCTCAGTGCAACTCAAAGAGCCCTTATATGTTACTGCATCAAAGCTGCAGTTGTTATCTGTAGTAGTATTCCACAGGAAGAAGAGAGCTGGGGACATCGGAAAGGGGTGAGCACATGGAGGATGCGAAGGGGGGGGGTGGTGGTAGTACGAAGCGAGCACAGCGAGTTGACATGAGTGGGGAGGCATCTTCGCACGGATCGCTGTCACCAGCCAACGCAGTCTCTCATCTTCGACCGTTCTCCTTTTGCTCGATATCTTCTTTGGCGCACACACAGGCCAGTGGTTGCAAATGGGCATTGTTGCAGGAAGCATGTGAGGCTTCCTTGACTTGTTAATGAGGGATCTTTTTAGTTT
Organism: Ensete glaucum; assembly: GCA_021527575.1. Classification (NCBI taxonomy): domain Eukaryota; kingdom Viridiplantae; phylum Streptophyta; class Magnoliopsida; order Zingiberales; family Musaceae; genus Ensete; species Ensete glaucum. The sequence continues at coordinate 25,921,527 of CM038559.1, read as the reverse complement.
AGTTAGCATAGGACGGGTTCTATTATGACATATAATCGAAGCAATGAAAGAGCATTGTCAGAAAAGGCACATAAAAAAAAAAAACCCTGCGAATGATTCCCGAGTCAATGGTTACACTCGTGGTTGTAAAACTTATCCCCCCCCCCCTCAAACTACATTCATGAACACCATGAATGATGCTTTGAAGACATTTTAGATTAAAAAGGAATATTTTCTTTGATTCTGCCCAATAATGAATGTTCTTATGCTCTTCTCCTACTCTATGCCTCGAAGCTGTTGTATGAATGAATCCATAAATAAGGGTTCATCGAGCTATCAGTTTAAGGGAATAACTGACCTTGCAGAAAATATCGCGGGAGTGAGTATAGTTGAGCTGCTGCACCTCAAAAAATCTATGAGTTTGGAACCACCAGCAATTCAACGGCTGGTATATTCTGTGCTTTTTTGTAGCATCGATCCGACTCATAGGATTGACGGATGGTGCAAAAGTATCCACTCGGTAATGCTCACTCAGTAAAAGTCCATTACAGTTCGACTAGCTCATCTATCGTAACAAAATGAAGAATATTACTTGAAAGGGTCCAAATACTGGAAAACAACGGGTAGATTTCATACAGTTTCTCTGTCTATATACCACCGGCAGATAACACAGGATTGCTGTGACTATAACACTCGTATTATTAAATTATAATTATCATATCTAATCAGATATATTATATGTATGATTGGATTATGATTATATTTTTTATTAATAAAAATATTAATAATAATTTATTTTAGAAGATGATATTGATTAGAGGAACTCTCCTAATTATAATTCTAGACCCTCTACTCTCGTCTATAGAAGGCCAAGACCTTCTAGGAACAAAAAGCTAGTTATTGAGATAACAAATCTATTTTCAATCTCCATTAGTCCCTAATTCATCATTCATCGTGATTCGTGAAGAATAGGAAAAAAAAGGAGAAGGTAAGTTTAATTCTTCTTGCAGATCAACATTACTGTAACTTTTGGATCTAACAATGATGCACTTATAGATCAGATAAAGACCTTTTGAATGGCATCGAAAGTTACATATAATAAATTTAATCTATCACTATTTGATTTTAATTTCTAATATTATAGATTTTTATATAATAGTAGCATAATCATAATTTTTATATTTACAATTGATATCTTTTAAATCAAATATCTTAAATTTATTTATTAACATTCTTCATTTATGAAAAGGTATTATTTGATTTTGCTTAAATGATTCATCCTATCGTTTGCTTGTTAGTAATATACGGTTCCTCGTGTTTAATCGATTGATCATCGTTGACAGCTTGATGTCGATGATAGTATTATTGAGGGCGACGGCCTCCAATGGTTGCCAACCTAGTCACATGCAACGGTTGTGTATAGGTGCTACTATTGGCAGCAGAAGCATCATGGGGTACTACAACCAACGATGATCATATGCATGATTGCTTATGTGCAGTAGCACTACCTTTGACCGACAGTTGTAGCAATGCCGTTGTGGCGGCATTTGTTAGCTATGGCTGATGTCTATTAATAGATGAAATTGTTATAACAGCATTAGGCTGTTGAGGGAAATCCTCAACTCCTAATCATCTTAACCTTCCTTTTACTTGTAAAAATAGGTGTTAGTGAAGGAATAAATCATGCAATTGATTATTTCTTTAATAACTCTTTCAATTTTTATCATGGTATCAGAGTCGCTTGTCTCACTTCTCAATTGTCTCACTTCTCAATTGAATAAATCATGCAATTGAGCAAACTCTTTTCTCACTTCTCACTGTCAAACGACAGCAAATCCCCCCGTTCAACATCTCTCCTCTTGTGCCCCCGCAACTCCATAGCCAAAATGTCGCCTCTACTCTCTTTGCCGAGAGCACCTGTAAGGAACACTACCTGTGGACAATTCTCGGTGCTCCCACCCAACCGAGAGCTAGCCGCCACCATTTCTTGCCCTAGAGGCTGTGAGCCATGCCTAGGGGAGAAGCAGTCGCCGCCCTTCCTATGCTTGAAATATTCGAGACCTACTTGTGAAGCGCTCTCCACCTTGAGTGCCCCATCCCGCTTGCTGGTGACCAAGCGAGAAAGGACCACTACCACTGCCTTTAGATAACTTTGGCTGCTATCTCCATTGTCGGGGATGTCCCGAGCCAACGTCTTGTCTTCTTCCTCGGTTGTCATCCTAGATCTCTCCGAGACAGAGCTCGCTCAGCTTGCGACTAAGCTCCGTCTCCCATTCGCTGCTACCACCATCTAGATCGCCAGCATGGGCACTTCCTTCTATAATTTGATGACATCAAAGGTATTCTCCATGGCTTATGGCACCGCTCCTCTCTTCTATCGGCGCTAACTCCTGCACTCTCTTCCTCGCTGCTAAAGCTGTTGCAGCAATAACTCACTGCTCACGACGCAAGACTTTACGGACATTATCCTGGTTGCTTTCCTTCTGAACCCTACCCCTCTTCAATGGAGCGATGGACAATAGAGGTTCATCTCCCGTGACCATCACTTGTGCTTGCTAACACCAGATCCGCAGCACTCGAGCAACATAGATAGTGCACCTCATCTCTATGCTCGATCGTGACCGACCCTCCTTTGGGAAGAAAGTTGTCGCTCTCGCTGGAAAGAACTGCATTATGGACATCATCTGCTTCTTCTGCTCCGAAGGCAACTCTCTCCTCTTGCCCTGCCAACAGTAATCTCCTCAACTGCTGCCTTCTCTCCAAGTCAAAGGTTGATTCTCTACATCCCCTATTTTTCCTTCCTCCCCATTGTTATCCTCAGTTTGGGTCACTATCACCTGCCTCACCACCGGCGCAAGTCCCTGGCCGGCAACAACATAAATTGGGTGATCGAAGGCCTTGACATTGGTCACTAAACGTTGTGATCTGCACCGACTTTAGTAGTTGATGCCTGATCTACATCAAGCAGTTACTTTTCTATAGCAATCATTTGTTGTCATCACCGATCACTAGGTAGAAAGAACACCATCTGCCTTAACCCAACACTACAGCTCTCCGGCTGCAACCTCTAGTCCCTTGGCATGAAGAGAACCATAGTAATAGCAGCCACCTCTCAGCTCTCTGCTACCTGCTGTCGTAGCCCACCTGCACAACCTTGTTGTAGCTCTCATTCTGGCCGAGAGCAACATCCATTATGTTCCTTCACTTCACTATCTCAACCGACCTATTGTCCCAATGACCACGGAAGGAAACAACCCTCCCCATCCCTCGTCCACAGAAAGGGGATCACAACACTATAATACAGTAGCTTCTATCTTCCTTTGCTACTGTAACCTCTAGTCTCATATCCTAGTTAGCCACACAACTGATCTACAAACACTTTAGCAAGGCATATCTTCTGGATCCAATTGTGATAGTGATTGATATTTTTTCTTTTAATGTCTTTGTCATCTACCTCTCACGTTCCCGTTATTGTCTCCATAGGGAGTAATAATACTTCTCGGCATACATGGCTTGTCTCTATCAATATTGCAGCCCTCATCCCCTTTAAATTATCTAAAGGAGGCAACTATGTATCCTAGTGTGCTCAATTTATTAATCTCCTCTTTGGATCTGATTTATTAGGTTATGTTAATGGATCCTTCAGTTGTTTACTAGCAATGATCGACATCCCGATGGCAACAAGTCAAGTACCAAATCCGGACATAAACTATGGTTATATCAAGATCGTCTCATTCTTCAAGCAATTCAAGTCTCTGTTGCTGGTTCTATCGCACCACTTATATCTTACTATGCTACTACTGTTGAAGCCTAGTGCAAGCTGCAATCTATATTAGCAAACCGCTCATGCACTCGCATGTTTGGCCTTCTCTCTAGCTAATGAACACAAAATAAGAGAGTGAAGTACCATTGCTAACTATCCATAAAATATAAAGATTATCATCGATGATTTAGCTTTAATAGGGTACAACCTAAGTGATGATGAAATTATTGTTTACACCCTTAATGGTCTTGGGATTGAGTATAAAGAATTGGTAGCAACAACACAGGCACTCGACTCGTTGCTATCATTTGAGGAGCTATATGACAAATTGACTGATTATGTTACGTACTTGAAGCATAAAGATAAGGCACTAGGACCATCTATCATTGCTCAAGTAAGTCATAAATCTAAAAAGAAGAGCAATCAGTATTCTAAACTTATTAATAAAGGTCTAGGCCAGACACCGTCTTATCACAATCTATGTGACAAATTCGATTCCCAATAGCCTTGGCGTTCTGCTCTCATGCCTCAAGGTAGCAACATCAATTATCAACAGTCTTAGCATCCTACTCCTATGCCTCAACAATAAATAGTCCACCAGCTGTATGATAAAGTTGGTCACTCCACTAAAGTTTGTCGGCCTTGTCCTCGACCTTTAGTAATCATGCCTCAAGCTAATCTCATTGTTACCCTAACTTCTAATTAGCATTCCTGAATTATGGACTCTGGAGTATTCCATCACATCACCTCAGATCTTCAGAACTTATCTCTTCACAATAGTTATAGTGGTAATTATGACATCATCATCAGTGATGGTAAGCGACTTCCCATTACTCATACTGGTTCCACAATGCTTAATTCACATACTCTTAACTTTACACTCGATGATGTGTGTGTGCTCCTCATATTAAACATAATCTTATTTCTGTCTCTCAATTTTGATCATAAAATAATATCTCTATTGAATTTTTTCCTGACTACTTTCTTGTTAAGGATCTGAGCACGGGGGCATTATTGTTTCAAGGCTAGAGTAAAGACAATATTTACCAGTGGCCATCAATATCTCAGCCCACTACCTACTCTTATGTTGCTACTCCAATGGATGTATGACATCATCATCTTGGTCACCCTTCTTCCTGAACTCAACAAAAGTTTTTATCTTATTATTCTCTTCTAACTTTTAAAGCTAGCTCTATTTTTACTCATTGTGATGCATGTCTTAATAATAAAAGTCATAGATTGCCATTTGTAACTTCTTCTATTTCTTACACACAATCATTTGAAATTTTTATACCGATATTTGGGGTCCTGCACCAATTATTTCATTTGACAAAAATAGATTCTATGTTATCTTTATTGACTATTTTACTAAGTATACTTGATTTTATCTCCTTCAACATAAGTCTAAGATCTCCACAATCTTTCTTACCTTCAAAAAGATGATAGAAAACATTTTTCAGTCCACCATTAAAACAATTTATTTTGACGGTAGGGTAAATACCAAACACTAACATCATATCTGTTAGCCTGTGGTATTCATCATATAAAATCTCCCTCGTACACTAGGGAAATGTTAGTGATTGAGTGTCCAAAATTTGAATGTCAATAATATGAGGTATGTATGCAAAAGAAGGAGAAGAAAAATAGGGGGCGAGATGTTATACCGGAGGAGTACTCAACTCATGTATGTATGATGGAGTGGGTGATTCTTGTAGAGGCTCATTGGACAATGGCATATGCCACTAATGCATATTCACCATAGTAGGTGGTATAGTAGAAGACTTAGACTGGTGAAATAGAAAGGATGACTCCACAAAGACAACATGACGAGACAAAAATACTTTTTGAGAGAGGATCATAGCATCGGTAAGCATTATGTTCAAGAGAGTACCTAATGAAGGTACAAGGCTTCGATCTTGCGGCTAGTTTGTGTGATGCATAAGGACGTAGCCAAAGATAACAGACACAACCAAAAACCTTAAGTTTCTGAAGATTTGAAGATTTATGAAATAGTTTTTCAAATGATGATTAATTGTGAAGGACTAGAGTAGGCGTGTGATTAATCAGATAGATTACAGACTGGAAGGCTATAAGCCAAAAAGTAGTTGGCATGAAGGCATGATGGAGAAGTGTGAGACTAGTTTTAACTATATGCCGATGTTTGCGTTTGACTGAGCAAACTAGTTGAGTTTTTACTAGTAGCACTAATGTTCTTCAGTCCGACTTACCGTATTCTACTACTTCCCCAACACTCATTCCACCATCATCTCCTAAACCACGTGGAATCCAATGATAACGCGCTCTAAAAGTGGTATTTTCAAACTATGTCAAATTCTCGACCTCAATACGGTTATGACTCCCTCTATTGAGACCTTTGAATCTACCACGATCATTCAAGCCCAAAAGTCTCTTCACTAGCATCAAGCTATATGTGATGAATATGATGCCCTCCTTCATAACTCTATATAAACACTTGTTCCATTTCATCCTGCACAAAATATCATCGGGTGTAAGTGGCCAAAGGCTTTCATCAACGTCCTGGTATTGACTTTACAGAGACATTCAGTCCTGTTGTTAAACCCACGACAATCCGGCTTATTATGAGTTTGACCATTTCAAAAGGCTAAAATGATAGAACCCTAGGGTTCTATCATGAAGGAAAAAGGTGGAAAGGGGGATAATTGATCTCTTCAAGGGGATCGGGCCTCCTAAATTGCTTCAAGGGGATCTGCCTCCTAGGGTTTCTGCCTATTAGCCAAAATAATTTTTCATTGATTGATTTTCATAAAGATTTTATAACCTTTTATAGGGCTTTGCCAAGAGTCCTGCTAAACTTCGACTCGTAACTAACTGATAAACTCATAACTGAAAATAATAACTGATTCTACCCTAATCAAAGATAAAAACCAACTCTAACTAACTCATAACTGACTTGATTGAATTCACCTGACTCATAACTAACTCTAATTGGACAGATCAATATAACTCAACTCGATTTAATTATGAATGGATAAACCTGACTTAGTTAGGGTCCTAATAGACCCGCCCACTTCAAATCAGCCTTGTCCTCAAGACTGAGTAGTATCATATTTCAGGAGCTCTTCACTATTTGCCTTACATCATAACTCTTTGATCATTTAAGTAGAGTCTCCACTTGGTGTAAATAATGATTTGATCTTCTCATGCAATTACCATTATAGTCTTCTGAAGAACCCTTTTCATCTGATGGCTAGTGGTAGTACTATATCTTCTTTTGAGGATCACCACTTAGAAGTCTTCCTCGGGCATCAAAAAGAAATCGACAAGTAGTTGTTTACCTTTGAGCACCTATTATCACAAATTAGGATTCACCCATTAGCAATCTTGTCTTCGAATTTGGCACAGCCTTCATGATCGGACTCTACATTATTAATTTTTAATTCTTCCTTAGTTAGTTCAATTATCAAAAATTTGTCATAGCCTTCATTATCGGACTCCACATAGTCAGTTTTTTATTCCTCTTTAGTTAACTCGACCGTCAAAAATGGCTCTTCTATGTTGACCACTTTGAAGTCTCCTTTATTAATTTTTCCTATTTATTGAAGCTTATATTCCGGTGAGTGTATATATTGAATTTTACTTCATGCACATTGGCGAATGATATGACTACTATCATGGTATGGGGATGACGAGCTTTCACTTCATACCGAATCTCAGGATTAAGTCCCTCAATAAATTTTTTCACTAATTATATTTCGGACCACTCTCGAGTTTGGTTTGACAATTGCTAAGATTTGCTCTGGTACTCTGTATTATAGAAGTCTGGCAAATTTCGGTGAGCTATCCATTAATGTTCTTGTACTCTGATGGTCCGAAGTGAATTAAGAGCTCTCTCTTGAACTGTTCCCATGAAGGGACTCCGTGATAGATCTCATACAAATTATACCATTGGATAGATCTCATACAAAGTTGAGTGGAAGTTATCTCCACCATGGATTCCTTCAGAGTCCTGTAAAAATAAAAAAACTTTTCAGCACATGAGATCCAACTGATTGGGTCTCCATCTTCCTATCTGGAAAACTCCACCCTCATACGTGTGTATCTTGTGTCCTGCCCATAATCATACTTCTAAAATCGACTCCCTTTGAAACTTTCGCCATGTTGAGTTCTATTAAGGCTATCTGATTGGCTTCTTCTAAATTCGCATAGGAGTTCTTGGAATTTGTCTTCTATACGGGTCTCGAAAGCTTTAAACCTTATATCTAGTACATCATTCATAGTTATCGTGTAAGATTATAAATCAGTGATGTTCAGTTCTTTTTTTCTATCGTCAAGTCAAGGGCATATGTCGTAGATGCAGTAGGACTTGGCCACAACGAGATTGTCAACATCGATAAGTGGGGGACAAGTTGGCAACAATGAGGGCTGCGATAGGGGATAGCGAGTGCTGCGACAGGGGATAGCGATGTAGCTACGTGGCAGGTGAGGCTACGATTAAGGAGGAAGTCAACGAAGACAAGCAAGGGCAGCAGGAAGCAGAGAAGGCTGAAGGAGAGGGCAGCGACTATGGCCAACGAGGGCTTTGGCTGCAACTATGATTGTTGAGGAGGAAGGCAGCGGTGGCAAGCAGGGGTAGCAGGAAGCAGGAGGTTAAAGGGGAAAGAAGGAAAAGAGGTGGCCGGTGAGTGTTGCGATGTTTGGGGTAGCTGATGGCGTTGAAGTGGTTGAGGAGAGGAGCAACGGGGTTCTGTAAGGAAGAGGAAGCAGGGGAGTAGCGAAGGAGGAAGATGCAACAGTAAGGATGGTAAGGGCAGCTGGGCAGCATTGGAAGGAGCAGAAACAGTAGCACTAGATCCGTAGATAGGTAGGGTTAGCAAGGTAGAAGGGGCAATCAAGGCTACGACTGGCAGAGGAAGAAGGAAGAGGGCAGCGTTTAAGAGTGGCTAGGCAACGGTGGAGGGCGTGGCTGGGAGCAGCGGGCGACAGATGGGCACTGGAGAGGAGGAGCGTGGGGCCGACAGTTGGCAGCAATAGTAAGGATAGCAGGAGTGGGTGATTGATGAGCACTAGAGAGGAGGAGCGATGGGCCAACAGTTGGCAACGACAATAGGGATGGCAGAGGCGAGCGACTACTGCAGTAAGAAAGGAAGAAGGGGGTGACAGATGAGGTAGGAGAGGAAGAAGGGGCGATGGTGACAAGGGAGGGCACGACCGAGGAGGAGGTTGCGGCAGCAGCGAGGGGAGGATGGTGAGGATGAGGATGCAGATGTGGATGCAACTACAATTGTGTTTGAAGAGGAAGGGAGATGGTAGCCAGCGATTAGGAAGAGAAGCAGTTATGGAAAGGATGGGGAACGACTACCATTTCCTCCTTTTTTTTTCTCTCTCTCTCTCATTTTTTTTTATTGCTGCAGCAAGGCGACAGGGAAGGATGGGAGATGGCAGCGATAAAAGGCGATGATGACAATTACGGTGATGATGATGGAAGTGATGACAAGGGGAGCGGCTGCAGAATTATAGAACGCTGCTCTAATACCAATTGATAGAACCCTAGGGTTCTATCGTGAAGGAAGAAGGTGGAAAGGGAGATATCAATCTCTTCGAGGGGATCGAGCCTCCTAGATCGCTTCGAGGGGATTTGCCTCCTAGGGTTTTTACTTATTGGCCAAAATAATTCTTCATTGATTGATTTTCATAAAGAGTTTACAGGCCTTTTATAGGGCTCTGCCAAGAGTCCCACTAAACTTCAACTCGTAACTAACTGATAAACTTCTAACTGAAAATAATAACTAACTCCATCCTAACTGAAAGATAAAAACCAACTACAACCAACTCATAACTGATTCGATTAGACTCACCTGACTTATAACTGACTCTGACTAGACAGACTAACATGATTTGACTCGATTTAATTATGAATGGATGAATCCGACTTAGTTAGGGTCCTAACATGGTATCTATGGCAACTTGATGTGAACAATGTCTTTTTACAAGGAACATTAGCTAACAATATCTTCATGGAACAACCTTATGATTTTCTTTATCCTCAGTATATTAAGCATGTTTGTAAACTCTACAAAGCTATTTATGGACTTTATTAGGCTCCCTGAGCATGGTATGAAGAACTCAGCTTATTTTTTTTATCAGTCGACTTTTCGAACTCTAAGTCTGATACCTCTTTATTTCTTTGTCAACAACCTGATAATATAATATATCTTCTAGTATATGTGGATGATCTCATTGTAACAAGTAATAACTCCATAGAGGTCACGATGTTCATTAAAACGTTGTCCGACTGATTTTTCCTTTAAGATCTCGGTCTCTTAAATTATTTTCTGGGTGTGGAAACTATGTCTACATCTTGGGACTCTTCCTTTCTCAATGGAAGTATATTCAGGACTTATTAGTGAAGACAAACATGAAGGATGCAAAAGCTGTTTCAACTCCTCTCTCAACTATTGAATCACTTCGGTTAATTAATGGTAGTCCTACTATGGATCCTACTTAATATTGATAAGTACTTAGATTTTTATAATATTTAGCTCTCGTCCATCCCAATATCTCCTTTGTAGTTAATAAGCTGTTACAATTTATGAATAGACCGTCTACTGCACATTGGTCAGTAGTTAAACGAATATTAAGATTCTTAATGGTACTCTTGACTATGGTATATTTCTACATAAACACTCTCCACTCCAACTTCATATATATGTTGATACTGATTGGGCTGGGAACTTTGATAATAGAACATCGACATCTAGGTATATCGTATTCCTAGGAGACAATCCAATCAGCTAGAGTTCCAATAAATAAAAGACAGTTGCTTAGTCAACCACTAAAGTTAAGTATCGCTCTATTGCCACTGTTGTTGCAGAACTTAATTGGGTAATGAATATACTCAAGGAACTTGACATCTACTCTACTACTTCTCCTACAATATATTGTGATAATATCGGGTCTACCTACTTATGTGCCAATCCGGTATTTCACTCTTACATGAAACATATAGCAATTGATTTTCACTTTGTCCGAGATCAAGTGGTCAATCACAACTACGTGTTTCTCATGTTCACATGGTAGATCAACTGATGGACTCCCTACAAAGCCACTCGCCAGTAAAATATCTTCACTACATAGGTCCAAGATCGACGTCCTTGACAGGTGCACGATCTTGTGGGGTATGTTAATAAATGAAATTATTGTAACAACATTAGTAGTATTGTTAGACTGTTGAGGAAAATCCTCAACTCCTAATCTTCTTAACATTCCTTTTACTTGTATAAATAGGTGTTAGTGAAGGAATAAAGTATGCAATTCATTCTTTCTTCAATCACTATTTCCATTTTTATCAGTGTCAACTAAACACTAAAGGCTATGATTTCTAGTGAAGGAATAAAGTATGTAATTCATTCTTTCTTCAATCACTATTTCCATTTTTATCAATGTCAACTAAACACTAAAGGCTATGATTTCTAGTGACCACGTTATGAAGAAGAATACTAGTGATCGAGCGAATGCCTGTGCACAACCACGCAATATGATGACCATGGGGGGTCCTCGATTATCATTTGTGCACAATTATGTAGTGGGGCACTCGATCAATGATGCGTGACTATGAAGGTGTTCCGCCCATGAGCAACCCATGCACGATGAAAACAATCACATATGGGTTGGCGACACGACCCAACACAACAACCGGTGATGTCGTGATCAATTGCGTAAGAATAGTCGTTGCTCTAAGCGGCAACCATCGGTGGTTGCATGCCTCATATAGTGGCCATAGAAGGAAAAAAATAGGGTTTCATTTATTAAGTTCATGGTTTTGCACTTATAAATCTAATTCTAATTTATATCCTTTTCATAGTTCTACCCTTTATAAATTATATATTTTCATTATATATCCAAAAAATTATAAATTTATCCTTTAGAAATTAATTTTTTTGCCTTGTTTTATCAATTATAAAATTATCTAATTTTATTTATTTTAATCAAATATTTTTCAGATTTGCTCATGAGTGTACTTTGACTGCTTAATTGGATTTAGATTCGGTCATCAAGTTTTGATCGAACTCAAGGATGGTCAAATTTTGATTAATTTTAACTTAGATCAACTTTAATTTTGGACTAACTTATTAGTATGATATTTACTCCAATTCTAGGCCTACCTGATTAAATAGGATTGATTAGTCTCAAGGTTTCATATGAAATCAAAATATTATAAGTTATGATCTTCCTTTATAGTTTTCTCATATAATATATAATTAAAAAATCTAATTATTATTTTTAGATATTTATTTGATTACTCATATGTATATGTTTAATATTATGAAATAATATTTATTTTTCATATAAATATATGACTTATTTTTCAATTACAATTTATCATATAATTTTTCTATCTTGATTAATATTTAATAATTATTATTTTATTATTTATTAAATATATTTTGACATAAATTAAATTAATAAATTTTATGAACATTAGCTACCAAAGTAGCATAGGATAGGATGATAGGCTTATAGGATGTGAATTATAATGAATATTTTATTATTTATAAAATATTTATATAAAATATTATATTTAATTATATTGATTTTGAATCCACCAAAGTGGCCTAGACCAATAACTTATAAAATTATATTAAAAAATTAATCTTAGATGATATTAAAAAAATAATATTCATAATGATATACATAATTAAGAGACTTAGAATGCCAAAGGAAAATATATTTCAAATAAATATGTATTAGGATAAGATGATACTGTTTTAGATACCCTTGCAGTTTGGGGATGCATATATAAAAGTATCAATATTTTTCCAAAGGGTGGTACCGGTTATCTATAAATAATTTTAAATGAATACTAGATATGTCAATATTTGGTACAAAAGTAAGATATAGATGATATCAATACTAGAAAACTTGAATATGAAACTAAGCTATGATAATGAGTAAACATATAGTAATTAAAAGTGATGATTGAATTATAATCAATCTTAAGTGAATCTTAAGCCTTGAATGAGTTTAAATATAATTAAAGTAAGGAAGTTTAAGTTTAAATCTCATATATATAGAGGATAATAAGCTACATAGGGATGGATGGAGTAATAAAAAATTAAATAGGGATGTAAATTAAAGAGGAGTGTTATATTAAATGTTGAGATAAATAAGTGTGATTAAAGGATGAGTTTAGATCAAAATCATCAAATGTCCAAACCAAATTAAACTTAATTAAAGTTGCTATATCATTAATAAGAAGAAAAAGACAAACTTAAATGAGCCCTAACTAGATTGAACCATAAACCTCAAGATAACCTCTTAGGCACCTTTACCATAATTTTAACCTCATCCTCTTTATCGATAACCAATGATCATTTCTCTTCTTCTTTATTTATTCTCTTAGTTTTTCTTATGGAAGCTGGAAACCCAGCTCTAAAATTTAGATAAGAAAAACTTAGTTATTTCCTTGTTATACCTAGGGTTTTAGTTTTATAGATTATAGGCATATATTTCAGCTACTTTTTAATCACATAGACTTTGAATTTATCTTTGATTTTTAAATATATTTTGGATGATTCTTTTGTGGTTCTAAGGCTTCTAGTATGACTAATATAAAATTAGTGTATAGAGTTATTACTAGCCCAAACTAAGATACTTAGAATCTCGTAATTTCCAAAAAGGGTTTCTATTCAAGCTGAAATAATCCTCTTAGGGATATGATTAGACTCTAATCTTTTGATATATTTTAAAAAATTCTCTTAGGATTATGTGATATTTGAAATTTAGTGAATACCACCTATATACACCAAGTTATGAGGTTTAAAAGTTTAGATAGTCCTAATCGTAGAAAAGAATAGATATTGGTAGTTGATTTAGGAGGATAGTTTAGCCTCCAAATAATTCTATTTTAAGCTAAATTTTGGTGTATACTTAGTTTAGATGTCTCCTAGTTTTCTATAAAATTTCATGATAATTCAAGGTCTTTTAGTTAGCTTAAATAGTGAATTAATTTTTTTTGTAGAATTATGTGATGGCTTGATTACTAGTAGCTAGTTCATTAAATTATAGAGTGAATTATTAAAAAAATTTGGAGTAGAATCTAATTAAAATTTTAAGTTAAGTATAGTTTATTTTATGAGAAATTTTATTAATTTTTTATAGATTATTGTAATAAATTATTATAAATCAACAATTCAAGTGATAGGGTTCCTAGTTACCATATCTCATGACCTTATGTTCTTATTTGATAGATGCATCACTCTCTAGCATACTCGATCATTAAGAAATATAATCTTTCCTTAGCATCTTTATTTTGTAGTTCTATCACGTAAGTATAAGTTTAATTCACTACAAAATAGTGGTCGTGTTAATTATCATATGGATAATATTTTTGGAAAGCATGTTTTGATTAATATGATCATTATGAGCTAAATATGAATGTATATATTTTGTAAACATAAGATATATGAATTATGATAAAAATATATTATATATATGCATATATAATGACATGCAATGTAGAAGTGCATGTATTTTCTATGACATGCTGTGTGGGAGTGCATGAATATGTTATGACATGTACTACCTGTATATGTTATAATGTGCAGTGTAAGAGTGCACGTATTTATTATGACGTACGATGTGAAAGTGCATATATATATATATATATTATGACATGTGGTACGAGAGTATACATATATATTATGACATGTAGTGTATATACATAGTATGAAGACATACTATATGAGAGTACATATATATGTTATGATATAAGATGTAAAAATCTATGAATTTGCTATGTTTCTTACATATTCATATAATAATTTAAATTATTTCGACTTAGAATTCTACCTCCTTATTGTGTATATATTATGTTGTAAGGTTATACTTGCTAAGGAAGTCATAAAATGAGATATTTGCAATTAAATATTTTATGCCGATGATTTTAAAATATGGTATACATAACATGATGTATGGTCACTTGAATAAAACTATAAGGGCTTATACTTACTAAATGATTACTCATTATAAATATTATTTTATATGTAAGGATACTAGCACCTCATTCAAGTGATCGGATAAGGAAGTGAGCATGTGCAAGCCCATGCTAGCTCAGATACAAATGATGACTTATGGGCATTTTATGTATATAAATTTTGGATAAATTATATTTGTATTTTCTTTTGGGTTAGATGTTATAATTATATACATGTGTCAAAAATACTATGTAGAGGGGGAAACCTTATCAATTTTATTTAGTTAGGTAGTATATTTAATATTAAGATTTTAGATTTTTCATTGTATCCCTATTGATATAATAGTAATAAAAATTAAAATGTGGTATCCTACTTTAGCCATGCATATAGGAGATATGTGTTATAAAATCATAATATCAAAGCCCAAGTCATGAGTCCTATAGACATCTCTATATGCAAAAATATGGGATGCACTACTAAACTATTATGTAAGTTTTAATAATTGAGTTGTATTATATTTTTATCATTGTTTGATGCTCTTATACTTGGCAACTCGAGTGTGAACAACTTGGGATTAATTAGAAAAATGTCATGAGAACTAAACGGTAAGTTAGTATCTCCAATAATATCCCCAATGGAAGAGAGACAACCATATAGGGAGATCAAAAAGATCAAAAAAATGTGATGATTAATAGGTCAACAGATTTAGCAGAGAGATAATCTAGATAATAAAAGCAATTATTGGTCCAAGGACAAGAGGACGTGTCGGTTGTGAGCGAATTCCTTCCCTAAATTACCACCATAATGGAAGATTGAATTCATTATAAGCTGCACTAAACTATTTCTAAAGTACATTATAGAATGGCTCTAGTAGAACTTAAGGAGTTAAAGATATACTTTCAAAATCTCTTTGATAAAGAATTCATCCACCTTAGCTTTTCACTATGGGAAAGCACTAGTCCTTATAAAGAAAAAGGATGGGATAATGCGATTGTGCATAGGCTATAGAAAATTTTAGCCGCATAGAGGCTTTTCGAAACTGATCCATCGAATATTTTTCCTAGACAAAATTTGTATACATTTTCATAGATCAACTTGGCTTCTATCTAAGATGGATCTATCATAAAACTCATCTCTAAAATCAATCTTATGTTGCTACAAATCATTGTCGCAAACTATAGAAATTTTACGATGAGGATTTTGCCTCTTACTTTGCATTGGTTTTCCTACCATTACATCATCTAAATTTCTTTGATTCAAATTGCTATTGTTGCTCTCATTTGAATCGAGGTTTTGTCATTGAAATTCTACACAGTATCTTCAAGTTTCTACTGAGGTTTACGTCGAGAATATGTTGTTTCTTCGATGCAAATTATATTCGACATAATAGTACATACGTAGCGATCTTTCGTTGAATTCTATCATATTTCACTATTATCTTTCCAGATTGGAAACTCCCTCTTCCTCATCTTCAACCTCGCTCATAGCCCAAAAACCCTATCAAACTGCAGCCAAAACTGCATCCAAATCAACCACTAAATAGCCCCAACCGTAGCCTATTCATCCACTGTTCCACCCACCTTTCGGCCACCACTTTCCTGAACCAACTCATGCCCTTAACCCGTCAACAAAAGAGAGACCTCAATATTACAGATCTGGAGGCTTATACCATGACATCAAAAGAGGCCATCAATGCAAAATTTGAAGCCTTCGAGACCCGAATGGAGGAGAAAATATGAACTATTTTGCTAAACTCAGTTTGGGCCGACTGCTAAGCCCAAAGAAATCACATTAAGGGGAGAGTTCTGATCGAAGAGAGGACTCCCAGGAGAGGGGAGGCTCTATGACCAACCCTTATAATCCATGCATGAGGGTGGACTTCCCTAGATGGGAAGAAGGAGATCCGATTGTTTGGATTTCACGCGTGGAGCGTTATTTTCGATTCCACCGAACCACAAACACTTCTATGGTGGACATTACGGCTATTTATCTTGAAGAGGATGTTATATAGTGATTTGATTGGTTTGAACACACTCATAAAAGCCTCTTATGGAGACAATTTGAAGAAGGGCTGTTGATCCAATTCGGACCGACTAACTATGAAAACATCGATGGACAATTAGTAAAGATCCGATAAACTTCTACCATCCAAGAATACCAAACAAGGTTTGAAAGATCATCTAAATAAACTCATGATTGTTCAGAGAAATAGCTTTTGAGAACTTCTATTGAGGAGAAGTGAAAGTGTGACAACCGTACACGCTTATGGCGGTCATCTCTTTCACGTGATTATAAGAGAAGTGATTGAACCATGAAGCTCGAAAGACTAGGATCACTCCCCAACCAGCAATATCGAAGCCCTCAACCCCCTCTACTACCATCCAAGCTCCCGCACCCAAAAAGTCGACGAGAGAAGAGCTTCGGGAGCAATCTACCAAGGGTTTATGTTGGCACTGCAATGAGCCGTGGAGTCGCGATCACCGCTGCAAAAAGGGGCAACTTTTATGATTGAACTAGTAGAGGATGAAGATATTGAACCATCAAAAGAGAGCCTTGAACCCAAAGAAGAAGTTGCGGAGGAAGAGCCCCAATTGATCGATTTTACGGTGCACGCACTAGCCGACTACTCCAACCTACAAACGATGAAAGTAGGAGATCTTTTCAAGCAACAACCCATCACATTCTTATCGACACGGGGAGCACAAATAATTTCCTCAATAGCAAGGTTGCTGCTCGTATGGCACTCCACATCGAAAGTTACAATAAATTTGACGTAAAGGTCATCGATGATCGGATCCTAAAGTGCGACCAATAGCGGGCGAAACTACTTCTACAAAATCAAGAGATTATAGTCGACTTCTTCCTCCTACCCATTGATGACTATGAAGTCGTGCTCATAATCAAATGGTTAACGACACTAGATGACATCTCTTCGAACTTCTCTAAACTGATTATGAAATTTTATTGTAAAGGCAAACAGGTCACGGCAAGCGCAGAAGTCATATCTCTATTGTTTTGATGCAATGGATGGAGAAAGTTTTACATAAGGCACATAGAGGTTTTTTAATGCATATCCAATAGCCAATAGAGGAGAAAAACATACAAATTATAGATCCAAAACTCACCCAATTGTTGGTGAATTCGTCGATATTTTTACTGAACCTCACGGACTCCCCCCTACTCGACAACATGATCACTAAATCCCTATTCTTCTAGGCAAACCACCAGTATACTCAAGGCCATACTACTACCCTCATATATAAAAGGATAAGATTAAGAATATTGTAAAGGAGATGCTCGACACTGGGGTGATTCGGCCAAGCTGCAGCCCCTATTCCTCGTCGGTGTTGCATTCCGTACGCACAATAGACACTATGAATTCTTGGTAATGCCTTTTGAACTTACTAATGCTCCTTTCACCTTCCAAAGTCTAATGAATGATATTTTCTAGAGCTTTTTATGTAAATTTGTGCTGGTATTCTTTAACGACATTCTCATTTATAGCCCTATTCTTGAGATTCATTTTTAGCACTTATGAATTGTTCTAACGATTCTTCGAGAGAATATCCTTTATGTTAAACAATCAAAGTACAGCTTCTTACTCCATAAATTGGAGTACCTTGGGCACATAATATCAGAAGATGAAGTGGCGGTAGACCTAACAAAGATAGAAGTAATGCAAGGTTGGCTAAGACCTGCAAATGTGAAATCGCTGCGTGATTTCCTTGGACTTATGGGTTACTACTGAAAGTTTGTAAAGAACTATAGGAAGATCAGTGCCTAACTCACATCCTTACTGAAAAAGGACTCCTTCTAATGTTCAAACAAAACTTCCACAACCTTTGATAAGATCAAGGCAGCCATGATGATGATGCCAGTCCTAGGTTATTGGATTTCAACTGACCCTTCATCATTGAGGCAGACACATCTAGAGTTGGAATCAGAGCCGTTCAACTGACCCTTCAACTGACCCTTCACCAGTAAGGCCTTATCTCTCTCTTATCACAAAATGTCTATATACGACAAGGAGATGTTTATAATTGTGCATGTCGTTACAAAGTGGAGACTACCTGATAGGCCGACACTTCCAAATCAAAACCGACCACCGAAGCCTCAAGCATTTTTTGGAACAGAAAATATCATCCCCTGGCATCAAAAATGGGTAACTAAGCTCCTTGACTTTGATTATAAAAATTATTTATCAAAAAGGGAAAGCAAACGTTATTGCAGATGCACTATCATGGCTACCGGAGCAAGCTGAAATTTCAGCCATCTCCCTTCCTTCAACCGACTTTCTCGAGGACATTAGGGAGGAATGAAAAAAGGATCTGGAGACTCAAGATATTATAGAAAAATCGAAAAAGGATCCGAGCATAATAGCCCATTACACTTGGGATTTGAGGGATCTATGCTACAAGAGTCATATTGTGCTTACTCTTACTTCTCCTTGCATCAAAATCATCATGCACAAAATGCATTCTTCACCTTTCATAAGACACTCCAGATTTCTGAGAACATACAAAAGGGTGAAGAAATTTTTTTTTTGGAGAGGCATGAAAAAATTTATTTCTAATTATGTAGCAAAATATGATATATATTAGCAGCAAAAGAGTGAAACAGTGGCAAGTCCAAGAAAGTTGCAACCACTACCCATGCCGAACTCAGCGTGGACTGACATCTCCAAGGACTTCATTGAAAGACTGCCAACATCTGAAGGTAAAAATACAATCTTCACCGTGGTAGATTGATTGACAAAATATGCTTATTTTTGTGATGTGAGACACCCTTATACCGTTGCTAGTATTACTCAGGCTTTTGTTAAAAATATTGTTAAACTTCATGGGACGCCAAGGTCTATTGTGAGAGATCGTGACAAAGTTTTTACAAGCAAATTTTGGATTAAGTTATGAAAACTACAGGGCACCCAACTCAAAATAAGCATAGCTTACCATCCATAAATGGACGGCCAAACAGAGGTGGTGAATAGGTATCTAGAGACCTATCTTCGATTCTTCACTAATGATCAGCCAAAAGAGTGGACGAAGTGGCTCCCTTGGGCCGAATGGTGATACAATATTACTTATCACTCATCTACAAAATGTACCCTATATGAGACATTGTATGGCTGACTGCCCTTGTAATTTCAAAGTATATAATTGGTGCGGCCAAAGTAGATCAGGTCGACCAAAATTTAATTAACAGGGATAAGCTACTACAACTGCTGAAGGATAATCTCTATGTCGCTCTAGTTAAGATGAAGCAATAAGCTGACACACATTATAGCGAGCGGGAGATTTCAATAGGAGATTGGGTCTATCTTTGCCTACAGTATACAAATAGCAATCCATCAACACATGAGCCTCGATGAAGCTATCTCCCCGATTTTATGGACCTTATCAGATAATGAAGCGTATTGGAGCTGTGGCTTACCAGAGGATGCCAAAATCCATCATGTCTTCCATGTATCCTACTTAAAGCCTAAACTAGGATAACACGAGTTAGCCCAGACTCAACTACCGAGCGCCACTAATGATGGAGAAATTTAAGCTCAACCACAAGCCATCCTTGATTGAAGAATTGTGATGTGCCACTGACGCCCTTCAACTGAAGTACTACTACATTGGAGTAACTTACCACCTGAAGATGTCACAGGAGAATCGTATGAGTTGCTGAAGACCTGATTCCCTGAGTTCATGGAACCTCAGCCTTGAGGACAAGGATGATTTGAAGAGGGTGGGTTTGATAGGACCCAAGCATGGTTGAGTCCTACTCAACTAATTAGCAATTAATAAAACTCCATAAGATTGTAATAAAACCCCACCTAGTCACCTCTATTATATAAAAAAGTATGACTAGAGTTTATTTTGGGGCCTTAAGACTTACTGGTCGTCACCCCCTTTACCGGGCTAGTCGACTAGGGTTCCTAGCAGGTAATCTTGGCTTGGGCATCCACTTAGCATTTTTCATCCTCAAATAGAAAGAATTATTCATATATTAGAGGATCTACTAATAGCTTATATCATAGACTTTAATAGGTTATAAAGCAAATATTTACCTTTAATAGAGTTTTTCTATAATAATAATTATCAGACAACCATTGGGATGACACAATTTGAAGCACTATACAACATAAAGTGTAGATCACTTGTTTATTGGGATAAGATAGGTGAAAGAAAATATTTGGGAACAGATTTGGTGAGAGAAACTATAAAAGTAATAGAAAACATTTGCTAAAGGATGAAGGTAGCATAAGGTAGATATAAACATTATTCTAATAATAGGACGAGACCTTTAAAATTTGAAATAGACAATAAAAGGAATCATGACGTTTGGGAAGAAAGATAAGTTAAGTCCTTCAATTTTTTACCAAATTGGTGATGTGGCCTACAAACTAGCCTTACCTCCTAAATTAGCAAAATTGTGTAATGTATTCCATGTATCAATGATGAGGAAGTACATTTCAAACCGTTCACATGTCCTAAAAGAACAACCAATAGAATTTGATAAAAAATTAATGAATGGGCTATACAAATTCTTGAGAGAAAGGAGAAAGAACTTAGTAATAAGAAGATTACTTTAGTCAAAGTGTTATGGAGGAAGCAACGTGTGAAAGAGAACAAGTGATGAGATATATATATATATATATATATATATATATATATATATATATATATATATATATATATATATATATGTATATGTGTATATATATATATATATATATATATGTATGTATATGTATATACATACATATCTATATATATGTTACCCTCACTTCATAATATGATTTGCAATATCTATGCTTCATAAATATGATAATTGACATGCTCATACTTTTTACTTTTAAGATTGAAATATATGCTTTCCAAAAATATCATTCTTAATATTCTATCAAATATTAACAGAGTATGCATAAGCATTAATGTTTATGTTAAGCATAGCACAATAAGCTAAAGTATACTAGTAGATTTGAATATTATGTTAAGTTATGATAATAAGCATATATATAGTAACTAGAAGTGATGATTAAATCATAATTGACCTTAATCGAATCTTAAGACTTAAATATAAGTAAAAAAAAAAGAAAGTTTAAGATTTATTTAAGATTTCCAACATCATATATATGGAGGATAGTAAGCTACTTAGCTATGGATGAAGTAGTAAAAAAAAAATATAGGGATGCAAATCAAAGATGAGTGTTATATTAGTAACACTCCTCTTTAGATAAAAAAATGTTATCTTTGTCCAAACCAAATTAAACTCAATAGAAGTTACTAAAATATTAAAATTATATTAGAAGAAAAACTTGAAATGAGGCCTAATGGGATTGAACCCTAGGCCTTAAAGCAACATCTTAAACATCTCTACTTTAATTTTGGCTTTATCATCTTTACTAACCTAATAACTCATAAGCCTTTCTCTTCTTCTTCATTCTCTTAGTTTTTCTCATGAAAGCTAAAAAAACCTCAGCTCTAAGGAAGATTGAGATGGGAAAAAGTCAATTCTCCTATAACTATACCTAGGGTTTTGGTTTTACATATTATAGATAGATTTTTCTGACTATTTTTTAGTCATATAGGCTTTAATTTATCTTCAATTTTTGGATATGTTTTTGATGATTCTCTTAAGACCTCTAGTATAACTTTGATCTGAGATTGGTGCGAGTTATTACTATACCAATTTGAGGCACTTAGAATCTTGTATTTTTTTTAGAACGAGTCTCTTGGATTGAATTAAACCCCTTAGGTATATAATTACACTCTAACCTTTTGATATATTTTAAAATATTTTGTTAGGATTTATGAGATTTACAATTAAATGAATATCACCTCTATATACTAAGTTATAGGATTTATAAGTTCAGACAATCCTAATCCAGTTTTAGTAGAACATAATATGTGTTGGTAGTTGAATTATGAGGGTAGTTTAGCCTCCAAACGATTCTATTTTAAATTAAAATTTGTTATATATTTAGTTTTGTATATCTCTAGTTTTTTTAAAAAATTTATGATAATTCAAGATCGTTTGGTTAACTAGAATAGTGAAATAAAATTTCTTCATAGAATTATGTAATAGTCTAATTGATACTAGCTGATTCATTAGATTATAGAGTAAATTGTAAGAAAATTAGTAGTACAATCTAGATAAATGTTTAGTTTAAGTATAGTTTATTTTATGATTAAATTTATCAAACTTATTCTATAGATTATTGTAATGAATTATTATAAATCAATAATTCATGAGGTGGGAGGGGGGTTGGGTTGTTTGTTAATTAAAGTATCTCAATACCCTATACTCCCAATTTGATAGATGTGTCACTCCCTAACACACTCAATCAATGATCTTTCCTTAACATTTTTTTTTAGTTCAATAAAATAAATATAAGTTTAATTCATTGTAAAATAGTAGTTGTGTAAATTATCATATGTATAATATATTTTGAAAAGCATGTTTCAACTTATATGATCGTCATATGCTAGTTATAAGCTAAATGTGAATATATGTATTTTGTAAGCATAAAAGTATATGAATTGCGATAAAAATATATTGTATACCTGTATATATGATAAATAGGTTACGATATACAATGCACATATATGCTATAACCTGTAATATGAGAGTGAGCATATATATTATAACATATTGTATAAGAGTGCATGTATATATATATATATATATATATATATATATATATATATATATATATATATATATATATTATGACGTTCAATATACGAGTACACTTATATATTATGACGTGTAGTGTGAGAGTGCACATATATATTATGACGTAAGATGTAAGAGTACACATATATGTTATAACATAGGATATAGAAGTTCTTAAATTATTTAAATTATTTGAATCATGGGTGTATATAAGCATTTGAATTATTTTGACATAGAATTTTATCTCATTTT
Source organism: Ensete glaucum (assembly GCA_021527575.1). NCBI lineage: Eukaryota > Viridiplantae > Streptophyta > Magnoliopsida > Zingiberales > Musaceae > Ensete > Ensete glaucum. The sequence continues at coordinate 25,897,911 of CM038559.1, read as the reverse complement.
TGTGCATATATTGTAGGGTTATGCTTGTTAAAAAAGTCATAGAATGAGATGTTTACCATTAATTATCTTATGATAATGATTTTCAAATATGGTATATATGGTATGATGCATATTCACCTGAATAAAACTATAAAGACTTGTACTTTTCTAAGTGATTACTCACTATAGATCTTATTTTACAGATAAGGATACTAGTACCCCACCTAAGTGATTGGGTACAGAAGTGAGCATGTGCAAGCCCATGCTAGTGTAAATATGGATGATGATTAATGGATATTTTATGTTTATAAACTTTAATATGTTATGTGTGTTTTTTCTTTTAGGTTAGATGTTATAACTATATACAAGTATCAAACACACTATGTATAGCTGTAAACCCTGTCAATTTTGATTAGTAAGTTAGCATATTTTGAATTTTAAGATTGTCTATTTTTCACTATATTTCTATCGATAGATAGCAGTAATGAAAATTGATACGTGACATCCTACTTTAGTAATACATAAAGAAGTAAGGTATTACATATTTGGACTTCACTACAGTCTACAATTTTAAGACAAATCATTTACTGATATATTAATGAATGAATTAAATGAAATTCAATATAACGGTATTTGAGGAATTCAATATTATACTCTCAATATAGCTAACAAAACTATAAGGTCAGATTATTCGGCATGAATATAGTTGAATCTTTTCTCATATAATCTATTCTTAAAAATCTATTTCTTCTTAGTTTGACTCATTAAAATTCACACATTATAAATAAATGATAGGTAAAATTTAAATGAGCTAACTAGTATATATGTTTATGAAAAATGAAGATTAAAGTAGGAGAGACTCATAATATTTTGGATACTACTGAATGAGCGAATAACAATAGAAGGTTTAAGATAATTTATCAAATATATCAACTAAGTTTATAAATGCTATATAAATATATTAAAAAAATTTACAATAGAGTGTTACTTTTGTAGTAAGAAATATCATGTGAAGAAGGACTATAAGGTATTGGTTCGAAGGAAAATATATGGGTCTAACCATTGTATATTTTGAATCAAATATTATAGAAGTCCTTACTAAATCTAGTAAATTGATTCTAAACCCTTCAACTTATGTTATCAATAATAGAATGGATGTGAATCTTGAGTTTTCAATGATCTTATAATCAAATATTGGAATGAAATATAGTTTAATAAATTTCTTGAGATTATATATGCTTGCATCTATAGGTTATTTTATGTTTTTTATTTTAGTGGAGATATATAATTTATCATAATTATAAATTATCTATTTAGATATTGACATCTTTAGGTGTATATAAATGAAGTTGAAAAGATAAGTAGATATAAAAGTCAAAATTATCATATTTGATAAGAATGACAAATTTTAAGGTAGTTATAATAAGTCTGATCATAATTATGGTTTTTTTTCTAATTCATAGAAAAATAGAATATTTGTGCTTAGTATATTTTACCAAAATCATTAAGAGGAAAAATTATGATATTATAATATAGTTAGATACATGATGAGTTATTTTTTTATAATTGAGTCAATAAAAGGATAAGCTATAAGGATGGTTATGTATATCTTGAACATGTTTACTAGTAAGGCAATTATTTCAGCTTTTCTTGATTGATGAACTAGTAAAAAACTCAACTTGAGATATTTATATATTTAGGATTGTTTTGAAGAGATAAGATCTTTAATTCATATGAAAAAATAGATTTAAGGACTATTTCTGGGTATTTTATTTTTTTATCTAAAAAAATTCAAAGAGGTATAAATATTATTACCTTAATCACAATAAAATGATAGTTGAATATAGTAATACAAGATTCATAAAAAAATAATAAATCAATGAGAGTGAAAATCATAAAATTTAATTTTGATATTAAGGAGATATATATTGATCATCCTTTATCATTTTATATTTGAGATATTATTATTCCTCAAATTATTGAAAGAATAAAAAACGTAATATTTATTTTAGAATGAGATCCCACATAATACTGATTAATAAAGAAAATATTGATGAACTATCACATAAAATTGATATCCCTGCTGATGAACTTATAAAATAATTATATTTGATAATTTTGATAATATCTTAAAAGAAAAGGAGACTTATCCTTTTGTATCATTATATGGTATATCTATAATAATCACACTATGACATAAGAATAAAAAATATACCTCATTATTTTCACAAGTAAAATATGATATTATGCAATAAAAGAAGTAATAACATTAATATACCAAAATAGAACTAGTTTAGTTGCTCAATAACTATAAAAGAGTATGCTATATCATCATGACTTAAAGAGTAATATTGAATAATATAAAATTAGATTTATGACTAAATATTTTACTCATAAAGAAATATTAACCATAAAAAGATATTTATCTAATAGACTCGTTAAAAATCATATGATTTTTAGTTACATTAGATATATGTAAAAATAACTTCTTTTAATAGATATCTAGATGTAAAATTTAGTATTCAAATTTAGAAAGTTTATTTATGACCTTAAATAAGGAACTACACAATTGTATATAAAAATTCATAATATCATTATTTTTTTAGATTTAAAAAGTATTATTGATCAATATTTATATTTAAAGATCAACGGGAGTAAGTTTATTATATTGGTTTTATGTGTGGATAAAATTTTACTCACTAAGAATTTTTACAAGGTTGATATAAATGAGACAATTTATATTATTGGCATTGAGATATTCAAAGATAGATCTCAATGATTGCTAATGTTATCTTAGAAATGATATATTGATTAAACTTTGAAAAGATTTAATATATAATTTTTTAATAAATGATAAAAGTAAAAAAAATAATCAAAGTAAATGTATTTAAAATAATTTAGAAAAAACCAAATGAAAAAATCATTCTTTATGTATGCGTAGTTGGAAGTCAACTATAACCTCGAGTCTAAATTATAGTTAGAATACTAGATAGATATTAGAGTTGCTTAGGAATGAAATACTAAAATATTTGGAAAAGATAAAACATTATATGTTCATTTATATGAAATGGAAATTATGGTATTTTTAAATATTGACTCTGTATTTTTTTCAATAATAGAAAGGTCTCTTTACATTTTATATTTATTAGTTGAATGAGTAATTTATAAGAAAAAATATTATCAATAATGAAAACTAATTTTGTAGTATGCTTTGAGCCCACTAGTCAAGTTTTATGACTATAAAATTTTATTTTAGGACTTGGTGTAATCAGACTTAATTATCAAATTATTATAGATACTTTATGATAAATCATAGTAGTTCTTCTCTAAGAATAACAAGTGCTCTAGTAGTTCTATCCATTATGGTATAATTTACTTGATGGTTAGAGAAAAAATCTAGAAATAATTAATATTAATTAAGAACTTGATTACTGGTCCATTCACTTATATATTACAACCTAAAGTATTTGAAAAATCATAATCTTATGATTAGGTGTATAAGCAACCCATAAAGATATGGTGATGTATGTTTCAGTCGAGATCATAATTGATATTTTTTTATATAATTAAAGGTATTTATTTTTGTTATATATATATATATATATATATATATATATATATATATATATATATAAGTTGAATGTGTATAACAATAGTATCTTGACAAAATAAAAGTTATTTTAGATTAAATTAAGAGCAAACAGTGTTGTGATATATAGAAGAAAATATAATATTGATGATATACAACCACTATGACTCTCATTGATAGTCAAACTTAATATAATATTATTATATTTATTTAACTTATTGTTTTATAAAATTTATGCATATGTGTAAAATATTTTTTGAAGTTTCAAAATCTAACTAAATAAAATTGCTTTCAAATAAAATTTTATTTTATTTATTTTAATTTTAAAATTTTATATCTATTAATTAATGGGCAAAGTGAAAAAATATTAGTGGCTTTATGTAATTAGGTTAAGATTATTATGGATATGATTGAGTGATTATGGTTGATAAAAAATTTATTATATTATAGTAGAATTTCTTATGAGATGTTCTTGATGGGAAGAACTCTCATAATCACTATTCTAGATCCTTTGCTGTTACTTATAAAAGTATATGACCTTTCAAGGGCAAAAATCAGTTATTGAGATTTCAATCTATTTGCAATCTCCTTTAGTCTCTAATCTATTGCTAATAGCGATCTTATGAATGATAAATAATAATAATAATAATAAGGTTAGTTCTTCTTACAGATCGATATAGCTATAGCTTTCAGATCCAATGATGATAGTACCCCTACATATCAGATAAATGCTTTCTGAATGACATCGAAAGATATTCATTATAAATTTGATTTATTATTATTTAATTTTAATTTTTAATATTAAAATTTTTATACAATAATAATAAATAATCATGATTTTATGCTTTACACAACTAAATAAACTAACACAGAACTATCAAAAGCCGCAATTCTTATCATCTCACACTTTAAAGTTCACACAGTTTACCTCTACTATCAGTGGCCAACTGACAGAAATTACAGCTAAAGCGGTTAATGGTCTATCTTTTCATATGCTCGAAATGTGACTATTGATTGCATGAACAAGAACCAAATCACAGTTATTTCCTGAGGTTGATCATCCAAATTTTGAAGACAACCCAATATGATCCCCATTTTGAATGTTTAATAGCATGAAATTTTTTTGAAGAGATGTGGTCAATGGAAGAAGGAGCTCTTGATCAAACTAGGCTTCTATACTTCTCTTAAGAGAATATTTGGTTAATATTTTTGGTTGTATTTTAATGAGCCCCTCTATAACTCAAGTCAATATATACTCAATTTAGAAAAAAATTATTATTGGAAAACCTCATAGAGGTATGCGCAACAAAATATAAAAATAAAATCAGATTTTTCAAAGTTAAGTACTTGATTGTTGTGCGATGATTAATCCGTGAGAAAATCGTGAAACCAAAATTTATGCATATCATATGAGATGTGTTATTTAGGGAGATCGTATATCCTTGAAATTTTCAGATCCGATAGAGATATGAAGGAAAACTCGCTTTCTCCTCTCTAGCAGTGATCCACACGATAGATACGGTGATGACGCTCCTTAGATCGTTACAGGATCTTCCTCTCCATGTGTAGCATACAAGAGTTGTCGGCCAAGGAGGAGAGGAGGTTGAGGAGAATAAGAGGGATGACCACCATAAGCTCTAGCTTATGAACCTTAAGGTTCTTCCTATTTATAGAAGTGCATGTAGTTTAACCATAATAGATCATATGCTATTCGGTATTAGATCTCTATCCAATTACCCAAATCTCTTAGATTAATTGATTTTTATCCAATAATCTCTTATTAGTTCTTATTTGATCTCATCCATAGATCCAATATAGAAACTTATTGGATATCCAATAAAATAGAGGCTCCTCTACTCGTGCAATATCTATCATATATGTGTGACCCTTTGGGCCCGATACCGCGCTGGCTGTGAGTTGCTCCTGTCAGAACTCCTTTTGATATAGTGAATTATATCTCTATAATAATTCACTTGACTCATCGACTACGGACATACTAGGCCACTACGCCATAGTCTCCGAACAGTATAGATGATCTAATCCATTAGACTTGTCTATCATATTTATCGCATATCTAAAGCCCCTTATCCATCTGATATCCCGGAGACCATATAACAGGCATGGTAACGTCAGGCCTATATGAAATTCTATTGGAGTCTTACTCTAATCGGATTCTCCCGGAGAACTTCTCTCTCAATCCAAACGACCCTAGTTAGGGATTTGCCTAAGCGAGAACACACAGGATATTCCTTTTGTGATATAAAGAGTGGAAGATCCTCTATTGACATTTAATTGTCTTAATAAGGTTGGTTGTTATTTTCAATAATCAACTATACTAGATCTGGAAAACTATGCCCGTAAGTCCGACATCAAATAATAAATTACCTATATAAGGCATCATTGGTGTCTCAAGTCTAAGGATTAGATACACAATTAGGACTACATAATCACTATTTGACATCAGGTATCATTAACTATCTAACATTTTATAAGCGGATCAATCAGTAAACTCATTCTCCAATAAGCGCATGCATTATATCTCTAGTGTCCCTATATAAGTAGCATGAGACAAGTAGACTCTATCATATGGATGAGTATACAGTACCGGTCTGTCTAGTTATCTTAATGTCCCTGTCAAATCTGTGTTTAAAGATAAATTAGTCTTATTATCATGATCTCATCACGATCTGATTCTCATTTTAATGATCCAAGAACATCATAATATATATCCAGATAATATATAATGTAAGAAAATATTAGTAATGATAAGCAAAAATATTATCACGGTATGTCACAGATGTCATCACTCACGTGATTAGTTTGTAAGGCATTTATAACTATCAATTATTATGTAAAGTATAAATGATGTCGTGTATTTCATTAACTAATTTGATTGTCTTTTAATAGATATAGAAAAGACATCTTGATTTTAGGTTGTGGGACTCAGTAGTTTTGACCGTCTTGAACAGTCTCTACTCCAACCTTCTTTGCCCACAGGAGCGTCCATGTCGGCATTAGTCATCCTTGGAAGCAAATAATAGGATGTTTGTGCCGTCTTTTATTTCAAAAAGATTGAGACTGACTTAGCAACAACACTTCCTAATTCCAACTTGAGAAGAGATCTGAAGGTCCACAGCCCGACATATCACGCGACTAAAGCGCACCTGTGTTATTTCGTCCTGAAAAATTCCACACTTCTTCGTTTCCCTGTTGACCTTTTTTTTTTTTTTTTATTCTTTGTCTTTGAGTACCCTCGAGACAGCTTTCATGAGATTATTCCCTGGTAGCATGAGTGCAATCAGCATGATCATGTGTTCAATTATGACATCACTCTCTTGGTCATACATTTGGATTGTCATTTTGTACCCTTTGCTCAAAAGGAACCAGTTATACTTCTGTTCACAAAAGATGCGTCAAGACTAATGATTTATATAATAGCGAAAGAACACTATTGACAGTATGAGCTTCCAAGAAAATTTTGTTGTCTGACTTGTGCAAGTGGAAGGCAAGCCCAAGGTTAATATCAACAAGAAGTGATTGGGGCTTTCACCTTCTCTTTTAGTTATTGTGTTCATCTATTGTTGGCATCAATCATATTCCAAGATAAATGTTAGACAAAAAGAAAGCTGCTTAAGTTACCAAGCTAGTGATTTTTTTTTTTGTTTTTTTTTTTTTCAGGGGGAGGTGTTATAATGAAGCTTGGATCCTTTACAACGGCAACAAAATCTTTCCTTCGCAGGCTATTGTTTTTGTTTAATGATCTTTGCACTTGCAACTACAAGCTCTAGTAATCCAATTTGTTATCCTGAGACCTTCTACAAACTCTTTATCATGCCATACGTATTGGAGCTTAAGATACATGAGATATGATGGCTATTGTTTCTGTTTAATGATCTTTGCACTTGCAACTACAAGCTCTAGTACTCCAATTTGTTATCCTGAGACCTTCTACAAACTCTTTAGCATGCCATACGTATTGGAGCTTAAGATACATGAGATATGATGGCTATTGTTTCTGTTTAATGATCTTTGCACTTGCAACTACAAGCTCTAGTACTCCAATTTGTTATCCTGAGACCTTCTACAAACTCTTTAGCATGCCATACGTATTGGAGCTTAAGATACATGAGATATGATGGCTATTGTTTCTGTTTAATGATCTTTGCACTTGCAACTACAAGCTCTAGTACTCCAATTTGTTATCCTGAGACCTTCTACAAACTCTTTATCATGCCATACGTATTGGAGCTTAAGATACATGAGATATGATGGCATGCTTTTCAGAGACAGAGAGCACTTCATGACACAGATTGATCCTAATCCTTTAAGTTTGTCTCTATATGTGTGATCAAATATTTAGCTTTACAATCCTGAATTTCTTCAAAAATACTGCTCTGAATGCAGTACTAGCATAAGAAAAGCCTAATCTTCTCTTATGAAAACTCAATCTTAAGTGCATAACACAACAATGATCTCTAACCAAACAAAAAAAAAGATTAGCTTGAGAAAAACTTATATTCGGATCTAAAAAAAAAGCCTTTGGCAACTTTTATTAACATAATTTTTGCAACGAAAAGCCAGTAGTACCATCAGGAATTCCGTAGCAATTCCTTGCTTCTTGCCTTTTACCTCATCACCTTCCTTTCCTTTCCTCATTCCGTATGTGTCCAAAAACCAAACTATGCATGGCCTCTTTTCTCAACTCCAATCATGGCTTACACAAAACTGTAGTTACAGATCCTAACTTGGGTTTTTTCAGCACAAGCACGAAGAGCACAGCTCGAGGTCCTCGGACAATCCAAGGTAGACCGAGGTGGTGGTGGGTGCATTGATTGGAAGCGAATGATTGATCAAAAGCCTGTAGAACATAGTGATGTGACATAGGGATCAAATCAGAATGATCCAGGACCTAGTCTAGGTTTTGACTTTTAGTCCAGTTATGGGTGTCCAAGGTTGTTGCTCCAAAAAGCAGCCAATGATGGATTGGGAAGGGGCATCAAACTATTACTATTGCTACTGCTACTGCTGCTGCTGCTGCTGCTGCTGCTTCCTTTCCTTTGGATGGCATTGTGCAGTCTGAATCCTTTCAGACTTGTTCATGTAGGAGGGCTGTTCATCTGTGACAGAAACGGCATAGAAGCTGGAAATGAGTTGCTAATCCAGTTGGTGGAGTGTCAGAGAGAACAAGTGAAGCAAGTGGGAACCTCAGAGGAAGTACAAGAGTAGCTTCTTCTTGTTCCTACGCTGCTTCTCCAATTCCATATTTTGTGGTACTCCATCCTCAGCATAGATATATGTTCTTGTTAGTTCACTGTTCCTTTCTGAAAGAAATAGAGAATACACTTTTTTACAGGAGAAGCATGGTTGTGAAGACAATTCTTTTCATAACTTTTTGAAGAGTGCATCCAGTAAATTCCTGTACAAATTTGCAAATAGGAGGAGGGTTGGATGATGATGTGAAGGATGTTTGCTAAAATGTGATGTGAATTTTGATAAAAGAGAATATAATTACGATGCTTGTCTGTTATCGTGCGAACTCCTTCGAAAGACTCAATCTGACTTTAAATATTTTTTGCCTAAATAAATAATTCGCTTTATTATCAATTTAGAGTATTAAAAAAATACGAATTTTATCCTATTTTAAAATCCAAATTTAATTCAGATGTCTATTTGTATGCATATATAATTCACATATTAATGCTTGTTGTCGCAAGAGATGTTTGGGTTAATTTATGTTGCATGACAGCAATTGGTCGGATTAGAAGTTAGGAATTATCCCATCCCAATATAACGGATCCCTGTTAATAATGATACACTATATCCAGATTAATGAGCACGTAAAAGCGTTGAGCTTAATCCCTGTTATTTGGGCCCATAACTGAAGAGGGTGATAGGACCGGCCCATGTACAGAGCCCGATGGAACTCGGCTTATATTGACAGCGCGACGAATGAAACGATACCTTTACCTGGGCGGTGGTGCCTCTTTATGCAAGCAACACGTGTCCATTCCGTTCCGTGCGTGCTAAGCGCAAGCCCTCACACCCGAAGGGACCTCCCCCCCTCTCTCTCGCAGCAAGCAAACGTCCAAAGCCGGCCAAAACATAAGTTCGTCTCGCACAGGCATCGATGGGTATTGTATTTTGCTCACCGTCAAACCAAAAAGGCCGCTGCAGTAATTATATATAAAAAAATTTATTATGCAATTTTATGATCAATACGATTCGATTCTATCGAGTATATAAAATCGTCAATATTATTTTTGAGATGAAACAGATTGATTCGAGGTCTAATTGGAAGGTCATCTTTCAGGCTTCTCGAGGTTGGGTAGAGGATCGCTCCTTCCTTCTAGGTGTTGGGTCACTGCACACAAGTTGGAGTCAAGAGGGGAGCTTCTCGACTCAACCTCTCCGATACTTAAGTTAATGAAAGTTGGGTTTAAAGTAAGGAGAGCTGTAGTGTGAGTGTATGAGGTCCCTCCCCCATAATATCTATTGTTAATAGTCACCGTGCACGATCACTTAATGGCCACTAGCGTCACCATACGCGGATGCTTAATAGTTATCGATGCCTCGAGTGGTCAGCCCATACGTAGGGTGCAAGCACATATTAACCTATCCAGTTCTGCTCCATTAAACGTTGCTCTATGCTTCTCGAGTTGCCCAATACGAGGCAACATCGCCCTGTACAACCTCGAGCGTGTTGGAGCAACAAACTGATGGTGTGGATGATAGGCAATTGTCTCGTCCAGGTCTAGGGTACTAAGTTGGCATGGTGCCCCTACGTCGGCTTCGACACGTTACGTCGAGTTTACCATGGCGATCAATATGTCCCATAGAGTTGATGTCAGAATATGTTATATCATTCTCTCCCCCCAAAAGGAGTCGTGCCTTGGGTTCCTCGTAGAGGGCCGTGAAGCACGACATAGAGCTTCTGAGAATCGAACCTTTAGTCCTGTTAGTTGAAGGGATTACTATATAGTAGCCTTAACTCTGAGATCATACTGACTGGGATGCAATTGGGGCCCGGGATGTGATCTAGACAATGAACCGGTCATGCAACATAGTTCAAGAATCGAACGGGTCAAGAGATGCCCCGGTCTTGTGATAGGACCCTAGCAGGATCGGGTCCTAGTCTACTGAGTCGAGTCCGCCGATTGGGCCTTATTAGTCGGCCTAGACCTGACATTGAGTCAGCTAGGAGTTGATTTAAATAAATCAGCCCAAATCCTAGATGGAGTAGGATTCGACTGAAATAGGAGTCTAATAGAAGTAGGAGTTCTATTTTCAGTACGACTCTTGTTAGGAGTCCAAGGTTAGGGGGTCTATTGATGAGCCCTATAAATAGGTGTGTAACTCTTCTTTCTTCATTAATAAAATTACAACCACTTTTCTTCAGTTCTTGGAGTCGAATTTTAGAGGGCCTGATCCCCTATAGAGATCGAGGAGGATCGATCCCCTACAAAGGTTTGTTATTTCTGATAGAAACCTTCGAGTTCTATCAATCTGGTATAAGAGTAGTGTTCTTGGTGTCTCACTATTCATCTACCCTTGTTGCTACCATCTTCATCTTCATCTATTGCAATCAACCCTTGTGATGTTGTTGCCACCTTCGTCTTCAGTTGACCCCTGTTGTTGTTGTTGTCATCTTCATCTATTATTGTCATCTTTCCTTGTTATTGTCGTTGCCACCTTTATCTGTACTGCCCCTTGTTGTCGCCACACCACCCCTCCTGTTGCAACCCTAGGGTAGCCATCTAACCTTAGAACGCTATCATTGTTGCCATCTTTACCCCTTGATACCGCACCTAATAGCAGCCATCTAACCTTAGAACGATATCATTGTTACCATCTTTACCCCTTGCTACCGCACCTAATAGCAGACATCTAACCCTAGATCATTGTCGTTGTTGCCTTCCCCCTTCTCCTGTTGCCACTAACACCATCTGTCAACCTATACCCTTGACTCGACAACAAAAGAATGACTTAAACATTATATATTTTTAATCCTATGCGATGGCCTCAAATGATTTAATTGACGTGAAGCTTGAAGTCTTTGAGCCTAGTATAAAGGACAAGTTACATGAGCTCTTCGAAGAATTCATATTGGAGTCAATCAGAGAGCCCAAAAAGATCTTAGCATGAAGAAAGTTCAAATTGCAAGGATAACCAATCCGAGAAGGGCAATCAAGCACAAGACTCTATATATCCATGCATGAGGGTAGACTTCCCCAAATGGGAAGATGGATACTTAATCGGATGGATCTCACACGCTGAAAGATATTTCCACTTCCACAAGACTCCTGAAGTATCTATAGTCAAGATCACTACTATACACACTACATACCTATGTGGAGACAATTCAAAAGCGGATTGTTGATTCGCTTTAGACCGTCGGAGTACAAGGACGTGGATGGCCAATTAGCGAAAATTTGTTAAATCTCGATCATACAAAAATATCAAACTAGGTTTGAATGTCTCCCAAACCAAACTCGTGATTGGTCTGAAAAATAGTTGCTACAAATGGTCATCGAAAGATAGAAGCTAGAGATCCGATGCGAAGTAAAAGCACGACAACTGTATATATTGATGGCTGTCATCTCCTTCGCCACATGAATTTTTTTTATATCTTATTTCAAGCCCCAATTCAAGAATAATCATTCAATAATACAACACACAACATATTTTAATATACAATTATTATAACATTTAAATTAACATAATATTTTAATCAATCATTCAATAATAACATTAATAAGCTACCTTAGTCAATAATAATATAACATTTAAATCATTCAACAATAGTCTTCATATTTAAATCAATCAACATCCAAGCAAATGATTTTGAACCTAACATTCAATCATCATCAAAATCCATTTTTTTATGAATTTCAACATAATTAATTTTCCATTAAATATAATTTTTTTAATTTTTATATTAGAATACTCTAGCTATGCGAAAACTATTTATTTTCATATTAAAATGCTCTAATTATGCAAAAATCATGCATCATAAAAAATCAATCAAGATTATTTTATAACTATGAACCATCATAAGATTTTTTATCAGTATACTTAATTCCAATAATTTTTCTTACTATTGTTGTTTAGGCTAGTGAGCTTGAAAAAAATGTTAGATCTCAATTCATATGCCTTAAATATCTACTTTCAAAATACCATTTAGTGCTCCTAGGCATTTTTTGGAGACAAATTTACAATATGGGTTTTAGTTTGGTACCTATTTGACTTTGGATCCCTCATGAAATACTCTACTCATTTTTTTTAATAGCATTAGTTATTTATGATTTCTTTAGGAACTCAAATAAACTTATGTGGACTATATTTTCTAAATGAATATTTTAGGCAAAATATCCTAGTTTACCAAGAAAATTATATTTAAGTTTGGGTGAAGATTGTATATAGCGCAGGGCCTTTAACGAAGATAGTTGGCTTTTGTTGATTATTATCTACAAAGTAAAGTTTTTAAACTTTTAAAGTTTATTGCCTATTTAAACTTTTCAAAGTTTTTGAAGTTTCTTTTTAATTACTTCTAATGACTCATATTTAGAATAAGAAATGTTTCATGCATGTTTTCAAGTTTACTAGCAAGTAAAGTATGATCCTTCTTAAGTAATTTATAAGTTTTGTTAACCTTCTTAAATTTATCAAATAATTCATGAAATATATTTACTAATTCATTAAAAGTAAAGAAGACATCTGAAGAATCACTTACCTAATCATTGATAGTCATAAGCATAAGATTCTCCACTTCTTTGTTGTCTTCTTGATCTTTGGAATGCTTTGGCTTCTTGCATTGACAGCAAGAAGTTTTATCTATTTTAAATTTATTTTTATGCTTTTTATTCATTTTTATTAATTTATTTGGTTCTTTTGTCATAAGTTTATAGGTATTCACTCGATGAGTCATTTGTTGTTCTCAATTCAATTTTTTTCTTGTTCTTTGGAAGGTGTTCTTGTGTTCTCAGTTAAGTATCTTTCTTGTTCTTTGGAAGATGTTCATCTTTGATCCTTAAGGCAATTTCTTTCCCGTTCTTTGTAAGGTGTTCTTCAAGTCCATTATTATAAGTTATTTCATTTATTTTTTATTTTTTTAATTTAGTTGTACTTTCATGTGTGACTTATAAAATATGTCATATATCAAAAGTCAAATTACTAGAAACTTAATTAAATTATTTTTATTTAAAACATAAAATAAAGCATTCATAGCTTTGGGATTTAAAGAAAATATTTATTTTTCATGATCATTCCAATCATTTATCGGATTGGATGATTTTTGAAAACTATTTTTAATAATATACCATAAATTAAAAATATATCGAAATCAAGAAAATATACATTATTGTTTTCTAAAAAGTGCAGTTCATCCCATTAAACATAGGAGGATGTGTAATGCATTGACTATAGTTAATGTCAAAGGAAGTCATTTAACTCGTTTAGGTGTTAAACCAATTGAGCTTAACGTACCTTTGATACCAACTGTTAGGATCAAATTGGCACTAAGAATGTGTATGTGGGTGTGGGGGTGGGTGAATTAGTACAGATGCTAAAACCTCGCTTGAAAAATATTGCTTGAAGTAAAATCCAAATTGAAAGCTTTTCTAGGAATCCGTTATGAGCAAATAACTGAGCAATTTAAAATGAGGCTCAAAGAATATGTTCATGCTTTTCTTTAAATTAGCTAACAACAACTAAATTTAATAGCAAAATCAAAGAAGAGATAGAAGATAAATAATCTCAAAGTTTTTATAGTGGTTCAGTCAAAACCTTGACCTGTGTCCACTCTCAATCCCTCTTCACTCGAGACTAACCGGTGTCTACTAAAGATCTTCTTCCACATGTGAAGACCAAATCTCTTATACTTCTTTCCTTTTTATAGGTTCAGGAGAGGAATATTTCATAAGTTTTTGTCTCTTCCATTAGACTCAATTAACACTTGAAGCACTCAAGGGAAGCTATCAAATTTTATAATCTTTTAATATAATTTTTACCTCTTTTTCATGCACTTTCATGCTCTTTTTCTTGCTTTCTAATGTAAAAATACTTGGGGTATTTATAGACCCCAATTGGCTTCAAAAATGGAGCCAAAATCTAACCAATCCTATAAATCTCGATTATAAGCGGTACTACCATTGGCACCGATGATACTACCATCAAAAGTGCCCTAAAAATAATGACAACAATGGTACTACTATCGCATGAGCAATACTACTATCTCCCACTGATGGTACTACCATCGAGAATCCTACAAAATGTACTTTTAGTACTTTTTACATATTCGACTAGTACCTCATTTTAACTCCTTTCTAGTTAATAAAATAAGCTTAATCTAAGCTCAATCCAACTCAAAGTAGACTCAGTTGCCTCACATTGAGTTAATTTGAATTTTTCTTCAAAATCTAACTCAATTATGACTCAAAATAATTGATGCTATCTAAGACACACTAAGGCATATAAATATAATCATTCTTGTTGTCTGATACATTAATTGATCTTCTGAACTCCCAACGAACTTCTTGGCATCCTCCGACGAAGTCCCGACAAGCTCCCGATCACCTTGAAGCGAGCTCTCGATAAACTCCCAACTGTTAGCTGACTAAGTCTACCGCCAACTCTGTAACTGAACGAGTCAATCTCATTCATTAGTTGAGGAAAATCCTCATTAGTTGAGGAAAATCTTGTGACTAAGTCTACCGCCAAATCTGTAACTGAACGAGTAAATCACATTCATTAGTTGAGGGAAATCTTCATTAGTTGAGGAAAATCTTTCCTCACCCTTGTATAAATAGATAATGCATTTATCAATAATATTCATCCTTTTATTCTCTCATTTCCATTTCTAACATGGTATTAGAGCCATAAGAGAAATTATTCTCTCTGTCAAACGACAGAAAAATAATTGCCATTACACGCTGCCTCCTCTACTGCTACCTCATTGCCGAGACAACGCTACTTGCTGGATCTTTCAAATCTACTATCACCTGCAAACAACTTCAGCCGATCCACAGCAGTTTATAGCTCTATGCAGGAGCATTTCTCCTCGTGTGCCGACGTCGCTAACACCGTTCGCTTCTTTCTTCAGATTCCAACAAGAAGGCGATTCCCATCCGTGTCACTGTACCTATTGGATTACCGTTGGATATTCTCTTCGCCACTCACTCCGTATCTACCGGTGTTTTCTACACTATTCTGCTTCGTTTTGTTAGCCACCTTGATCTATGCTACTACACAAATCTACAACTTTATAGCCATTAATTGCTTCTCTTTTCTTTTCTTCTTTTCTTTTCTTGGTCACCGTTGTGTTATTCTCTACTACGAAGCTTTTGTGATTTCCTAATGTCTTTCTCATCCACTTCTGATGTTCCTACTCTTTTTCCTACGAATAATTCCGCTTCACCCTCCGGTCTTATTTCTATTAATGCTGCATCTTTAATCCCTTTTAAGTTATCTAAAAATGGCAATTATGCCTCTTGGCGTGCTCAGTTCTCTAACCTTTTGTTTGGTTATGATTTATTGTGTTATATTGACAGTTCTCTTAGTTGTCCACCAGCCATGATTCATATCCCAGGAGACCCTAGCCCAGTACCCAATTCTGCCTACAAGTTATGGCTTCGGCAGGATCGACTAATTCTCCAGTCATTCAGGCCTCACATCGGATCCATCGCTCCTTGTGACCTCCTGTACGCTGTGGAAGCATGGAAGAGTTACTCCGGCGAACCGCTCGGACTCGCATGCTTGGACTACTCTCCAATCTTATGACTCTCAAGCAAGAGGGAAGTTTTATTGCTGATTACTTACAAAATATCAAAGTAATTATCAATGACCTGGCTTTGATAGGTCATCTTCTTACTGATGAAGAGATACTGGTTCACACGCTCAATGACGTAAGTCCTGAGTACAAAGAACTTACTGCTGCTCTTCGGGCGTGTGACTCTCCTATCCTCTTTGAAGAACTTTATGACAAGCTGACGGATTATGAAGCTTACTTAAAGCATGACACCAAGCTATCGGGACCTTTGTCAGAACCTCCCATCACAGCTCAGTTCACCCAAAAACTCAAAAAGTCCAGCCGTAAATACCACAATAATACTTCAAAAGGCGTAGTCACCCAACCTCCCACTACTATGAGTTTTCATCCATCACTTCTTCCTCCATATCCTTCATCCGTCGATTCTCGTCCAAATGTTTCCTTTTCACCTTGTCGCCCCCTATCTATGTCTCTACAACCAGTTGTCTGTCAATTGTGTGACAAAATCGATCACACTGCCAAAGTTTGTCGATCGCGTCTTCCAGCACCATCTACTTGGCCTCAAGCAAATATCCTGACTGCTTCCTCTGAAGGTCCGTCTAACTAGATTATGGATTCTGGCGCTTCCCACCATATCACCTCTGACCTCTAGAATTTATCACTTAATAATGGCTATGGCGGCCATGAAGACATCATCGTTGGTGATGGTAATCGAATCCCTATTACTTATGTTGGTTCTAAGATATTACATTCCAACAACTCTTCTTTTACACTTCATAATGTTTTGTATGCCCCTCACATCAAGAGAAATCTTATTTTTGTCTCTCAATTTTGTCAACAAACTCATACTTCTATTGAGTTCTTTCCTGATTATTTTCTTGTTAAGGACTTGAGCACGGGGTATCTCTAGTTCACGGCTTGAATAAAGACAACATCTACGAATGGCCGTCATCGTGTTTCTCACCCAGCCCACAACAAACACTTCCACTGTAGCTCTAGTCGATATATGGCATCGTCTTGGTCATCCCTCAAACTCTATTCAACAAAAATTGCTTTCTCGTTATTCTATTACTGTTTTTAAATCCAGCAATGTTCTTACTCATTGTAATGCCCGTCTTAGTAATAAAAGTCATCAATTACTTTTTAGTACTTCCTCTCTTTCTTGCTCTAAGCCATTTGATGTTATTTATACTGATGTTTGGGGTCTTGCATCGGTTGTTTCCTTTGACAAGTTTAGATTCTATGTTGTCTTTGTAGATTATTTTATGAAGTATACATGGTTCTATCCTCTTCATCAAAAATTTGATGTCGTTATTGTATTCTCTAAATTTAGGAGCTTAGTTGAGAACTATTTTCAAACTACTATTAAAATCATCTATTCTGATGGCGGAGGTGAATATCAAGCTCTTGCATCTTATCTATCTACTTGTGGTATTCAACATATTAAGTCACCTCTGTATACTCCTCAATTGGTTGGTTCTGCTGAACGTAAACATCGTCATGTTGTTGAAACTGGTCTAACTTTGCTTCATCAAGCATCTATGCCTTCTGCCTTTTGGTCTGTCGCCTTTCAAACTGCGGTGGACCTTATTAATCGTATGCCCACTCCAGTTATTCAGTATCAGTCACCATTTGAAAAGCTATTTCAAAAATGCCCTAACCTACACACATTAAAAGTTTTTGGCTGTCTGTATTATCCTTGGTTACGCCCCTACAATTCTCATAAACTGCAGCCTCGATCTCGTCCTTGTATTTTCATCGGATATTCTCTTGAACATAATACTTTTCGATGTTATGATCCTCTATCTGCTAAGGTATTTGTCTCTAGACATGTCACTTTTGTAGATTCTGTCTTTTCCTTTCGAGATCAAGGTCATTGTGTCATCCCATTGAGTTCCTCTAATACATCTTTCTCCTCCCCCGTGCCTCTACAAGATCCACACTCTCTTGTTATTTCGATTCCGCACATTCCTCCTTCGTCTTCTTCTTCGGCTTCTTCCTCTCCTCCAGAGCCAATGCCTTTGTCCTCACCTTGTCCTGGTTCCTCTGCCATCCCTGTGTCTACCTCCACTAGTGATCACCCTCAATCCTTAACCTCTGCTACTCCTATCGTCTCAAGTCATCCAATGAAAACCCGTTCCAAAAGTGGTATCTTTAAACCCCATCAAGTTCTTAATTTACATGTCAGCACCAGCTCTTCCCTAGCCTATACTGAACCATCATCTTTTACTCAAGCCTAAAAATTCTCACATTGGCGTACAGCCATGAGTGACGAGTATGATGCACTTCTTCGTAATGGTACATGGACTCACACCCCCTCTCACCCCACGCAAAACATTATAGGGTGTAAGTGGGTCTATCGCATTAAGCGCAACCCTGATGGCTTGATTGTTCGCTATAAAGCTCGACTTGTGGCTAAAAGTTTTCATCAACGTCCTGGTCTTGACTACACTGAGACATTTAGTCCTGTCGTCAAACCTGCTACCATTCGGCTTATCTTGAGTTTGGCTGTCTCCAACGACTGGTGCTTACACCAACTCGATATTAATAATACATTTTTGTAAGGAACACTTACTGAAGACATTTTTATGCAACAGCCTGCAGGTTTTATACATCCTCAGTATCCCCGGCATGTCTGTAAATTACGAAAAGTCATTTATGGTTCGAGCTCCACGAGCTGGTATCGAGCTTGGTCTCTACTTATCTTCGGTTGGCTTCATTAACTCTAAATCTGATGTCTCTCTTTTTCTACGCCACCAACATAGGTTTACTATCTATCTTCTGGTTTATGTGGACGATATTATTATTACCGGCGATAACTCTATGGCGGTTCAGGCATTTATTCAGCAATTGGCCGACCGATTCTCTCTTAAATATCTTGGTCACCTAAATTATTTTCTTTGAGTCGAGGCTACATCTACATCTTCTGGTCTCTTTCTCTCACAGAGAAAGTATATTCTTGATTTGCTGTTCAAGACGGCTATGCAGGATGCAAAAGAGGTTGTCACTCCTCTATCCTCTAGTGAATCACTGAAGTTATGTTATGGTAGTCCTGTTATGGACCCTACTCAATTTCGATAGGTAGTTGGCTCCCTACAATATCTCGCCCTTACTCGCTCGGATATTTCCTTTGTAGTTAATAAACTGTCTCAGTTCATGCATCGGCCATCTGCTTTCCATTGGACTACTGTCAAATGCGTTTTGCGTTATCTTAAAGGGACTATTGATCATGGTATTTTTCTTCGCAAACATTCTCTCTCTCAACTTCATGTCTTTGCTGATGCTGATTGGGCCGACAATGTTGATGATCGAACCTCCACATCTGGCTACATTATTTTTCTTGGTGCCAATCCGATCAGCTGGAGTTCTAAGAAACAAAAGACAGTTGCGGTCTGGTGAATATCGAGCTATAGCCGCCATCGAACTTATTTGGATCTCCAACTTGCTTAAGGAACTTTACGTTTCTTCTTCTACTCTGCCTGTTATTTATTGTGATAACCTTGGTGCAACTTACCTCTGTGCGAACCCGATTTTTCACTCTCGCATGAAGCATGTGGCTATCGACTTTCATTGTGTGCGAGATCAAGTTCCTCGTCAGCAGCTTCGTGTTTCTCATGTTCACACGGCTGATCAACTTCGACTCCTCACAAAGTCTTTAGCCAAGCCCTTTTTATTGCATCGGTCCAAGATCGGCATCCTTGATAAGCTCGATATTGCGGGGCATGTTAGTGACTAAGTCTAACTAAGAATCGAACAGTCAATCTCGTTCATTAGTTGAGGGAAATCCTCATTAGTTGAGAGAAATCTTTTGACTAAGTCTACCGCCAAATCCGTAACTGAACGAGTAAATCTCGTTCATTAGTTGAGGAAAATCTTTCCTCACCCCTGTATAAATAGATGATGCATTTATCAATAATATTCATCCTTTTATTCTCTCATTTCTATTTCTAACACCAACAAGCCTCCTGATCTACCGGTGAGTTCCCACTGCATCATTCGTATTAATAGATGAGATCTATGTAACAAAATCCTCCCTTCTTAACTTCATTTCCTAAGTGTATAAATAAGTGATGAATCAAAGAATGAAGTGTGCATTTTATTTCTCTTCAATTACTCATCTTATTTTCATCATGGTATCAGAGCACCTCTCTCTTTAAGAGAGACTTTATTTATTCTTTGCTATCAAACGATAGCCATCCCTAGCCAATGAGAACAATTCCATTGCTTGGCCTTCCACCACTTCTCCTATATAACAGTATTCAGTGCATGGGAAGCAGCAAGCCACTGTGTCAACCAGAAGCTCAAAAATCCATGTGGCGATTCTGAGAACATTCTTCTTCGCTTTATATGTTTGCTCTCTAGTCCAAATGGACCTCTGTTGGTGTTCTTGAACGATTCGGAGAAGCGATGACTCCAAGCTCCCCACTTATGCCTTCGCTCCCTCTATTCCTCCCTAAATTCAAAGCGACTAAGCGATAGTGTGGAGAGCATATTGAAGCAGCATCTATTTGGAGAACCCTCTATTTTGTGACGACTATGGTGTTACAGCCTACCACTCTGTCGGTTGGCCCTTGTCCATCCCTTGCTGCAGCCAATGTCATCGAAGCCATCCTTCGTGGCTTCTCATGTGGTCGCTCCTCCTCTCCTTTTGTGACTTCTAGTGCTACTTTTTTGTTCTCCCTACCCCTCTCTGCTATCCTGTCAGCGATTACGATCTTTGCTTTCTGTCTTTGGCACTGACTCTTGTGCCCTATCTTCTGCTGATGGTAGTCCTCTGTGGTCGAGCGCTATTTCATTCCTGTTATCAACCTTCAAAGCGAGAAGCCAAACCTTTGTAGCGAGAAAAACTCTTCAGATGCTGCATCACCTCCCTCTCCCCTACAATGCCTTTTCAGCCAGGTTCCTGTTCAAATGAACACTCAAGCGATTTGGTCCCTCCACTCTCGCAGCCCTTGTTTATGCCTTCTCTACATCCGTCGATGCAGAAGACTTTTGTGGCAATTCCTCTCCAACAATGGAGGACGATTCGCTATTGCTACTGTTGGGCCACCTCTTTTGCTGACCCTTTAAAGTACTATTATCGGCCCCTTACCTTCCTCCACCTTCGTGGCTACTACATCTTCCACAAAAGGTAGCAGCAATGGTCGATAGAGGCAACTCTTCACTAATACAAATATGTAATACTCTTCACCCCAAATCTATGTATCATCAGTACTCAGTCCTCTTCCGTAGTAGATTGAGAAGTGCCAAACATGCACACTTCTAGACACCTTTCTTCCTCCTTCCTCCTCTCTGATCTAGGAGATTGCCTATGAGGTCATGAACCCTTTCAAAATTTTTCCTCTTCTTTTCCTTCTCTCCGCTGCTATACCCGTGTGTGCCGCTTGTCGCATAGCATCTGCTAAGTGCCACTGCCCATCGTCTCCTCCTCTGCATCACCACTACACCCATAAAGATGATTGTTTCTGGAAACTTGTGGAGAAAGCCATCAGACCAAGTTGAGCCTTGAGCAGCTTAGATCCCTTAAGGAGCAGTTTGATCTTGAGCACTAGCGACACTTTCTTCCACTGGAACTCATCCCACACAAGAGCAGTAACCTCATCCATCATCTACCAGAGCTGCCATCTTCCTTTGTTGTCTCTAGAGGTGTCACCAAATGCTGCCACAAGCAAAATTCCAATAGTAGAGTGCCTCGATGTTGATGTTGATAGGAAGAGGGAATAGAGATATGAAACAGAGGAAGAGTAGGACAAGGTTAAATCTTCTATATTTCTCTCAATAAAAAACTCTTTACAAATTTCAGAAACTCCCTTGCTTCTCTCATGACTCAACATATGGGGTTTATATAGTCCCCAAAGATACATTATATTAATTGTATTCAAGATGAACCATTCTTTTTCAAGAAACCCTTTCAAGAACCAATAACCAATTTGACTTATCCTTCTATAGTCTTTTAATCCATTTTTTCTTCTTGATGTAATAAATCTCTCTCTTGATGCAATGAACCTCTTTTGATGAAATGAACCTCATTATGATACTTGAACAAGTTTAATTCCAACATTTTCCCCCCTTAAACTTGTTCCATCTAGCATGCCAAGTTTCTTTCGAAGTTGTTGAAATATTTCAAATTTGAGAGGTTTTGTAAGTATATCACCACTTGTTCACTTGTCTTGACATGATGTAGCTCCACTTCTTTATTTTTGATATGATCTCTTATAAAATGAAATCTTGTATCGATATGCTTGATCTTTCATGATAGATGGATTCTTGGCTAAGGCAATAGCGATTTGTTATCAACATAAATCTTGGTTGACTTCTCCGTGGCATATGAAGTTCTTGGAGTAATCTTCTTAGCCAAATTGCATGACAAACACTAGAAGAAGTCTATATATTCGCTTCACAACTTGATAGAGCAACGATCCGTTGTTTTTGAAGACCAAGTGAATGTAGCTTCACCAAAATAAAATACAAATCCAGTTGTACTCTTCCGATCATCGTAGCTCGCCCAATCACGCTACTATATCCAATGAGCTCCAACTTTTAGATGAAGAATAGAACATTCCATACTCAATTGTTCCTTTAATATATCGCAAAATTCTTTTAGCGACATTTAAATGAGATGTCTTTGGAACTTCCATAAATCTACTTATTAAACCAACTCCAAATAGTATATCGTCGAGTGCATGTCAAATACCTTAAACATCCAACTAGACTTTTATAATAAGTTGGATTAATGTATTTACCTTCACCTTCCTTGGTCAACTTGGTGCCATATTCAATAGGTGTATCGTAGGATGACAATCTTCCATTGAAAACTTCTTTAAAACCTCCTTTGCATAATTTTCTTGTGAGATAAAAATTCCTCCATTATCTTGTATAACTCGATACCAAGGAAATAAGTCATTAAGCCCAAGTCGGTCATCTCAAACTCCTTTTCATAGAGTGCTTAAAATCTTTAATCATGGAGCTACTATTGCTGTAAATATTAAATCATCTACGCAAGCATACAAATAAGATATCTCCATGAGAGTTAGATTTTGTATAGAGAGCATGCTCATGTGGACATTTAGAAAAATCATTTTGAATAAAATAAGTATCTATTCGAGAATTCCATGCTCGTGGGGCTTGTTTAAGCCCATAAAGAGCTCTCTTTAACTTGTATACTTTGTCTTCTTGTTCTTGAATAATAAAACCAGGGGTTGTTGAATATATACCTCTTCTTCAAGAACTCCATTAAGAAATGCTGATTTCACATCCATTTGTAAAATCTTCCATTTCATTTGAGTAGAGAGATAAGTAATCTTCTCCAATCGAGCAACCGCAAATACTTCTTCATAGTCAATTCCATATTGTTGTTTATATCCCTTTGCAACTAATCTAGCCTTGTATTTCTCCACCTCTCCTTTTGCATTTCTTTTTGTTTTGAAGATCCACTTAACATAGCTTGGTGGTCTTCGGAAGTGTAGTAAGCTCCCATGTATTATTTTTGTTAATGGCATGAATCTCTTCATTCATAGCTTGTCGCCATTTTTCATCTCTATAAGCTTCTTCAAGATTAATGGATCATATCCCAAAAAACAAAATAAAGAAAGTTCATCATTGTTAGTATCAATCTTTCGAGTCACATCATATAGGTCTGAATCGGTCTTGTCCTTCTTATAATTGGACTTCTTGAATCATGTGACCTAGCTGATCTAGGTGATGATTCGCAAAGTCACTTGTGTTTGCTTGTATTATATCATCTTCTTCTAGCTACAACTTTCTTATCGCTCATCACTTTTCCGTTCCAAATTGTTCATCAAACTCAACATCTCTTGACATCACAACTTTATTTGTGATAGGATTGTAGAGTTTGTAACCACGGAATTCTCTGGATAACCTAGCAAAATGCATTTTGGCTTTTATCCTCCAATTTCGTTCTCTTTTCTTCGGTATCTTGGCAAATGCAACACTTCCAAAAATCCTCAAATGATCAACTCTTGGTTTTGTAAGCTCCATGCTTCTTCCGGTGTAATATTACCAATTAAACTTAAGCAAATAAACCACAAAACAAAGATCACCCCAAAATTCTTCGAATTTTTCTTTCCTTTAACATGCATCGGACCATATTAAGGATAGTCCTATTTTTCTTTCCGAGACACCATTTTGTTGAGGTGTGTATGGCATGGTGAATTGATGTAGAATTCCATTATTTCTACAAAAACTTTCAAATTCATTTGATATATATTCACCACCTCTATCTGTTTAGACATTTAATCTTACAACAACTTTGTCTTTCAACCAAATCCTTAAATTCTTTGAATTTGCTTAAAACTTCTTTCTTTTCTTTTAACATGTAAACCCAAGTTTTGCCACTATGATCATCGGTGAATGTAAGAAAATACCGCTTCCTCCAAGTGATCTGGATTGATAGGGCCACAAACATCCGAGTGCACCGGATCGAGTCGATGCCATGCTCTTTTGTTCTTCTCACTTTGAAAGGTTTTCTTTCTTGTTTACCCATGACACATACTTCACATAATTTTCTTTGGGTGATCAATTTTTGGCATTCTGTCACCATATTATACTTCTAGAAGTTTCAAAGCCTCAAAATTTAAGTGAGCATATCTAAGATGCCAAAGTGTAGAAATATCCTCAATAACAGCTTTAAAACAATTTGATTGATCAAAAATACTCAAATGTAGAGGAAACATTCTATTCCTTGCCATTTTCACATGTGTTATCAATGTTTTATTCTTATCACGAATTGAGAGAGCCATATCTTTCATCTCAACTTCATAACCTTTTTCAAGTAATTGTCCAATGCTTAAAATATTATTTTTCATATCAGGAACATAATAAATATCTGAAATGCATAATTCCTTGCCATTATTAAGTTCAAGGAGAATTTTACCTTTGCCTCTTCGGTCTTTGAGACAAATCACCAAATGTAATGTTCTAATAACTTGTATCCATTTCTGAAAATAGCTCTTTGATGCCACACATGTGATTTGAGGCTCCTGTATCTAGATACCATGTCATAGATTGATCATTTTTCAAATTTTCATAACTCATTAGCAAAACTTGATTTTCCTTCTTTTCTTCCTCAACAAAATTTGCCTCACCACTTTGATTGTTAGGATTATAATAACATTCATAAGAGTAATGTCCGTACCTTTTGCAAACATAACATTGTATTTCGACCTTTTAGAGTTTCGCCACCACGGCCTCGCCACGCCCTCGACCATAACCTCGGCCTCTTTGGCTAGAATTTTCTTTAGCCTCTTCATTATATGGAGATTCTTGATTGGTCTGATTTCGCCTCCTCTTCCTCTTTGTCCTCGTCCTCTTCCTCTTTGAGAATTTGATTCTCCTTTATTTTCAAGAGCAAACTTAGCTTGTAGTGCTTGCTCCATAGTTTTGTCTTCTCCTCTTTTGTAATTCTTTATTCATGAACTTGAAGGAACCCATAAGTTCTTCTAAAGACATTTTTCCAAATCTTTAGATTCTTCAATCATGAATAAAATCAAATTTGGTCTAGGGATCTCAATATTTTTCTATTACTCTCGATCATTTACTTGTTCACCATTTCGTCTCATTTGATGAACAATAGAAATGATTTTGAGAAGTAATCGAAATAGTTTCGTACCTTGTTGTAGTTTTTCAAACTCAGAAAACTTGTAGACGAAGTTTCTTTACCTTATCAACACCACCGAATGCTTTTTGAAGTATTTCCCAAGCCTCCTTTGAAGTATTTCGAGCGATGATCTCGAACATTGTATCATCAAGCCCTTGGTAGATTGTGAACAAAGCCTTTTCTCCTTCTTCCTTCTTTCTTTGAGTTGCTTTCTTCCTTCGCATTCATTGCTCCTTCTTCTGGAGTTGGTTCAGAATCCATCTTCTACAAACTCCCATACATCTTGGGAGCCTAGAAGAACCTTCATTTGGATGCACCATATGTCATAATTTTCTTTTGTTAACTGGGATCCAAGTTGGATGGCACTTGAGGAAGAGGTCATAGCTTAACCTATGCTCGATACGGATGTTGATGTTGATAGGAAGAGGAATAGAGATATGAAACAGAGGAAGAGTAGGACAAGGTTAAATCTTCTATATTTCTCTCAATAAAAAACTCTTTACAAATTTCAGAAACTCCCTTGCTTCTCTCATGACTCAACATATGGGGTTTATATAGTCCCCAAAGATACATTATATTAATTGTATTCAAGATGAACCATTCTTTTTCAAGAAACCCTTTCAAGAACCAATAACCAATTTGACTTATCCTTCTATAGTCTTTTAATCCATTTTTTCTTCTTGATGTAATAAATCTCTCTCTTGATGCAATGAACCTCTTTTGATGAAATGAACCTCATTATGATACTTGAACAAGTTTAATTCCAACAATTTCCACTAAGAGTTTCTCAGAATGATTTTAGTTAGGTTTCTCATCGGGCATAGTGATTTTGAAACTATCGTAAGTAGTAATAGCATCATCCAAATCCCCCACCATTGCCTGCAATGCCCCATCTTTTGATTTTGAAACTTCGCTCTTCCACCATTTTGACTCCCTCTTCTAACTCTCTAACGAGATAGACTGTTTGCTTGGAGAAGTCGACCGCAGCACCCTACCTCCTTCTCTGTGGCAAGAACTATAATTCTTGGTCGCTGTCTTCGTCACACATCTTCCTTGCTTCTACTACTCCAGTTTCTTCCTCCCAACAGTGTCTCGATAGTGACATCCAGTTGGTATTGCAACTTCCATGGCAAGGACGTTGTCATCTTCTAGTGCCGCTTCCACAACCCTAACCTAGCCATCCTACCCACCAACACCAGGTCGCTTCACTCCGACTTGCAATCAGGCATCTCCTATGACCTTGTGTGACCTCATCTGTCGTTGTTGTCGCTGCTCCCTAAGTGAGAGTTTCTATCTCTCCCTAAGTGAGAGTTTTTGAGAAAATATTACCTGGCTAATTTCTTCGCATTGGAGATCGCCCAGCCAACAATGAATGACCAACAGCGTAGTAGTTGTAGCCTCTGTTCTTGCCATCGTGCCGCTATTATCGAGCCACCTCCCTGCTGACTTTTCAATAATTGTCAACCTCCTTCAGATCTGTACATCACTATGTCTTCATCATCTGCCTCTGATGCGTTTGTTACACTCCTTGTAGGAAACAATACCATCTCTACTATCTGGGCCTTATCTTCATTAATGCTACAACACTCATCCCTTTCAAGCTATCCAAAAGTGGCAATTATGTGTCTTGGCATGCCCAATTCTCCAATCTTCTACTCAGGTATGATCTGTTTTGCTACATCGATGGTTTTCTCTATTATCCATCAAAGATGATTAACCTACC
This sequence comes from Ensete glaucum, assembly GCA_021527575.1. Taxonomy (NCBI): domain Eukaryota; kingdom Viridiplantae; phylum Streptophyta; class Magnoliopsida; order Zingiberales; family Musaceae; genus Ensete; species Ensete glaucum. The sequence goes on along the minus strand of CM038559.1, from coordinate 25,870,241 downwards.
TAGTGCATCCAGTTCGGTGCTAAATCCAGAGTATAAATAATGGTTCCGCCAGGACCATCTCATCCTTCAAGCCATATAAGCCTCAGTCTCTACATCTCTTGCTCCAATTGTCTCCTCTTGTGACATTGCTACTGAAGTACGGAGTAAGTTACAAATAACCTTAGTAAATCGTTCTCGTACACGTAAGCTCGGTCTACTATCCAATCTCATGAACACAAAACAAAAGGATACTGTGGTTACTGATTATCTTCAAAATATAAAGATTATCATCGACGATTTAGCTTTGATAGGACACTACCTCGGTGATGAAAAGGTCATTGTTCACACCCTTAATGGACTTGGGGCTGAGTACAAAGAATTGGTAGCAGTAATACGGGCACACAACTCGTCACTGTCATTTGAAGAGCTTTATAATAAGTTGACTGACTATGAGACATATTTGAAGCATGAAGATAGGGCACCAAGATAACCTATCACTGCTCAAGTAAGTCACAAATATAAAAGGAAGAATAATCAGTATTCTAAGCCTGTCAACAAGGGTTTGGGCCAAGTATCGTCTCTATCAGTGGGTACCAAACACAACTCTCCTCATCTATCTCATTACAATAAGGTGGCTACTTTAATTACCTTCAGCCTTGGCGTCCTGCTCCTATACCTCAACAAAGAATAGTCTGTCAATTATGTGATAAAGTTGGTCATTTGACTAAAGTATGTCAATCTTACCCTCGACCGTCTACTTCCTCAAACATGCCATAAGCGCATCTCACTACTACTCCAACTTCTGCTCAATATAACTAGATATTATGGACTCTAGTGCCTCCAATCACATCAGCTCAGATCTCCAGAATTTGTTCCTTCACAATAATTACAACGATAATGATGACATCATCATCAGTGATAGTAAGCGAATTTCCATTACTTATACTGGTTCCACAATGCTTAATTCGTATACTCTTAACTTTACACTCGATGATGTGTTGTGTGCTCCTCATATTAAACAAAATCTTATTTCTATATCTTAATTATGTAAATAAAATAATACTTCAGTTGAATTTTTTTTTTACTCCTTTCTTGTCAAGGATCTAAGCACAAGAGCATCGTTAGTTTAGGGCTAGAGTAAAAATAACATCTACTAGTGACCATCAGTCTTCCAGTCCACTACCTAGTCTTTTATTGCTTCTCTAATGGATGTGTGGCATTCTCATCTTGGTTATCCTTCTTCCTCAACTCAACAAAATCTATTCTCTTGTTACTCTCTTTCAACTCTTAAAAGTCATATTAAAAATTCTTTTGTCTCTTGCATAAAATCATTTAAAATTTTTTATGCTGATGTTTGGGATTCTGCTCTAATTACTTCCATTAACAAATACAGATTCTATATTATCTTTGTAGACTATTTTACCAAATATATGTAGTTTTATCCTCTTCAATATAAGTACGAGGTTTCAATAATCTTTATTACCTTCAAAAGGATGGTGGAAAATATTTTTTAGTTCATAATTAAAATAATTTATTTTGATGATAGGGGTGAAGACTAAGCACTGACATCATGTCTCTTAGTCTATGGTATTTAGCATCTCAAATCTCCCCGTATACTCCCCAACTAGTTGGCTTAGCCGAACGCAAATATCGGCATATAGTTGAAACTAGTCTCACACTTCTCCATCATACCTCCATGCTGACTACTTTTTGGTCTGCAACTTTTTAAATTATAGTCTACCTTATTAATTTCATGCATACTCCAGTCCTCCATTATTAGTTATCATTTAAAAAATTTGTTTGATAAATCCCTAAATCTTCAGAAACTTGGGATTTTTAGTTGTGTCTATTATCGTTGGTTATGCCCTTATGCATCACATAAACTAGCGCCAAGGTCGAAGCCTTATGTCTTCATTGGTTACTCTCTTGAACATAATATTTATCGATGCTATGATCCTCTTACTCACAGAGTCTTCGTGTCTCATCATGTTGTCTTTGTGGAGTTCACCTTTCCATTTCACTATTCCAAGTCTTCTACTGTGTAAACTACTCCAATAAATATACATTAATGGAGTATGCCATCATCCAATGAGTCTCGACCAAAATCACCCACTCTGGGTCTACACTCTATTATTTCCCTAGTTCAACACCTCACCCTCTCTATTAATCCTCCTTCTTTTTCACATATATCCCATACTGCTGACATCTAACCCTCGGACACCCAATCATCACAACCTAGTGGCATTGATGTTCCTCAATTTAACTCACCTTATACCAATACTTTCACAACACCAATTCCACTCAAGCCTAAAAGTCCCCCCATTGGCATAAAGTCATATATGATGAATATGATGCCCTCCTTTATAACTCTAGCTGGACACTTATTCCAGTTCATCCCATACAAAATATCATCGGGTGTAAGTGGGTTTTTCAAGTTAAGCGAAACCCTGATTGATCTATTACCAGGTATAAAGCTCGCCTAGTGGACAAAGATTTTCATCGATGTCCTGGTGTTGACTTTACATAGACATTCAGTCTTATTGTTAAACCCATGAAAATCTGACTTATTCTGAGTTTAGCTATCTTAAAAGGCTGGCATTTGCACAAACTTGATGTGAATAATACCTTTTTACAAGGGACTATAATTGAAGATGCCTTCATAGAACAACCTCCTGATTTTCTTTATCCTCAGTATTCGAAGCATGTCTATAAACTCTATAAAGCTATTTATGGACCTCATCAGGATTAACGAGCCTGGTATACATAACTTGGTTCATTTTTCATATTAATTGGCTTTATCAACTCTAAGTCTAATACCTTCTTATTTCTTCGTCAATAATCTGACAGTACAATATATCTTCTAGTCTATGTGGATGATATCATTATGATGGGTGATAATTCTATGGAGATCACAATGTTCCTCAAACATTTGGCCAATTATTTTTCTCTCAAATTTTTTTCTGGGTGTGGAAGCAACGCATACGTCTTCAGGACTCTTCCTCTCCCAACAAAAGTATATTTAAGACTTATTATTGAAGATAAATATGAAGGATGCAAAAGCTGTTTCAACTCTTTTCTCAACTAGTGAATCACTAAGGTTAGCTGATGGCAGTCCTGCTATAGATTCTACTCAATATCGACAAGTACTTGGTTCTTTACAAAACTTAGCTCTTATCTACTCAGATATCTCATTTATGATTAACAAGTTATCATAATTCATATATCGACTATTTATCATGCATTAGTAAGCGATTAAATAAGTCTTATCATATCTTAATAGAACTCTCAACTATGGCACATTTCTCTGTAAACACTCCCCACTCCAACTTTATGCTTTTGTTGATGCTGATTAGGTTGGGAACTTTGATGATAGAGCATTCACATCTAGATATATTATCTTCCTATGAGCTAATCCAATCAATTGGAGTTCTAAGAAACAAAAGACAGTCGCTTGGTCGACCACTAAAGTTGAGTATCATTCCATTGTCACTACTGCTGCGAAATTTAATTGGGTCATAAATCTGCTCAAGGAACTTGACGTCCACTCTATTTCTACTTCTACGATATATTGTGATAATGTTAGGGCCACCTACTTATGTCTCATACAGTATTTCACTCTCATATGAAGCATATAACCATTGACTTTTACTTCATACGTTATCAAGTTGCTAACAATAAACTACATGTTTCTTATATTCACATGGCAGATCAACTGGCGGACTCCCACATGAAGTTTCTCGCCCGCAAATTATTCTCATTACATAGGTCCAAGATCGGCGTCCTTGACAGAAGCACGATCTTGCGGGGGCATGTTAACAAATGAGATCTTTATAACAGCACGAGTAGATTTCGTTAGTCTATTGAGGGAAATCCTCCCTTCTTAACCTCTTTTCCAAAGTGTATAAATAAGTGATGAATCGATGAATAAAGTGTGCATTTCATTTCTCTTCAATCACTCCTCTTATTTTTATCAGTCCGAACTTCGGCTCGATGCTTGAACTTGACTCCGGCCCAATATTAGATTGTATTATTTTTTCACTGTCATAGTTAATCTTGCATCACTCATCTCTGACACACAGGTTAGATTATAAATCCATCAATTAATTTCATCGTCAAATCTGAGATTCAACACTTCTATCAATAAGAATCCAACCTTTATGATAAGAGTTTCTTTGAAAAAGGTTTAATACGATAATCACTGATCGATCGGTTGGTCGAGATATATAATAAAAATAAAAAATAAAAAACATATTAGTATATAAATGACTCTAACCATTATTGCTATGATGAATATTATTGCTCCTATGTAATGATAAACAAGACTCGAGATGGTATTTTTCATCTGATATGATTCTACACATATGTTGAGAATTGATTCATGGTAGTTACATAAGTAGTTAACATGTTTAGGAGTAGTGGCTCATGTTTAGGAGTTGTGGAGGTAGTTATTAATCATGGGTGAGATAGTGAGATAATGGGATGAAGGAAGTGGTGTGAGGTAGTTACTATTATATCCTATAAATAGGACCTTAGTGAATGAAGCAAGAGTGTCGAGAATAGAGTGTGTATTTTGAGATAATCTTATAAGTGTTCTTGTTCTTTTACCTCCTGTTTAATATTATATCATTTTCTTAATTGAAAGTGTTTTCATTAATTAGATTGTAGTATTATGTTTTATCGTTTCCTTGCTCATCCTTCTCCAACATTTGTGGTATCAGAGCCTTATTTCAATTTGAACTGGGCATTATGGCTTTTAATGGTAATTCTATGTCTCAACCCCTTATTCCCATCTTCTCAAGCAAATCCTATGAATTTTACAGTATTAAGATGAAGATTCTATTCAAGTCTCAAGATCTTTGGAACTTAATAAAGAATGGATATATATATCCAAATGAAGAAACCAGACTAAAGGAGAATAAAAAGGACTCAAAGGCATTGTTCTTCATTCAACAAGATATGCATGAGATAATCTTCTCAAGAATTGCAGCAGCGACAACTTCAAGACAAGCTTGGTTGATACTTCAAAATGAATTACAAGTCTCATCGAGAGTGATTATGATAAGACTTCAAACCCTTCGCCGTGAGTTTGAAATTTTGTTTATGAAAAATAATGAATCAGTACAAGATTTTCTTTCTAGAGTGACTGAAATTGTTAGTCAAATAAAATCCTATGGTGAACATCTTCATGATCAAATAATTATTATAAAAGTTATGAGAGGTTTAACTTCGAAATTTGATCATGTTGTTGCAATAATTGAAGAGTCAAAGGACTTATCTACTTATTTATTTGATGAACTAATGTATTCCTTGCAAGCACATGAAGCAAGGTTGAACAGGTCACTTGAAAAAAGTGAAGAAAAAGTATTTCAGGGGGAGTCCTCTACTTCAAAAGTAGACAAAAAATCAATAGGAAGAGGACGTGACGGAGAAGGATTTCGTGGCAGAGGAAATGGAAGAATAAGATTAAAAGAACACTCTGATAGGCATGATAAGAAAAACTATAAGAGTGGAATTCAATGTCACTATTATAAGAAGTTTGGTCATATAAAGGCAGAATGCTGGAAAAGAGAAAAGCAAGCAAGCTATGTGAAGGAAAATGAAGATAATAATAAGTTATTTATGACTCATTCATAAGTTAATGATATCTCAAATGATATTTAATTTTTAGATAGTGGATATTCTAATCATATGTCAGGCATAAGATCAATATTTAGATATATTGATATAACTCACAAGTTGAAAGTTAAACTTGAAGATAGCAAGCAAATCCAAGTAGAATAAAAAGGAACAATTGAGGTAAGGACAAATCAAGGGAAGGTAAAACACCTTGATAATATTTTTTATATTCCTAGCTTATCACATAACTTGCTGAGTGTTGAATAATTAATATATATTAGATATTAAGTTATATTTGATGATAGTTCATGCACTATTAAAAATAAAAAATCTGACTTGATTATAGCAAATGTTTGCATAACATAAAATAAGATTTTCTAATTGATGTTTCAAATATTGAGAAATATGCTCTTATTGTAAATCAAAAGAATGAAAAATTTTTATGACATTTGAGATATAGACACCTTAACATTAAGAGTTTAAGGTTGTTAAATAAAAAAGAAATGATTTATGGATTACCTAAAATTAATACACTTTATATATATAAAGGATGTATTTATGACAAACAAAGTAAGAAACCATTTCTTGTTGGAAAAGCATGGAGAGCATCTAATTATCTTGAATTAATTCATGCTGACTTATGTGGATCTATGAATATAAGATTATTTGGGGGAAGTCGATATTTTTTGTTATTTACTGATAATTATAGTCGCATGAGTTGGGTATTTTTTTGGAATTGAAATATAAAGCATTTGATAACTTTTGAAAATTCAAGGCACTTGTAAAAAGGAAAAGTGGTAAATGCATAAAGACACTTTGGACAGATAGAGATGGTGAATTTATGTCTAATGAGTTTAATTCCTTTTGTGAAGAAAATGATATTCGTAAGGAATTGACAGTACTAAATACACCAGAGCAAAATGGTGTAATTGAACGTAAGAATCGAACTGTTGTCGAAATGGCAAGAAGTTTGCTTGAAGGAAAGCCTCTTCCAAATCAGTTTTGAGTAGATGCAGTTGCAACAGTAGTTTATTTATTGAATATTTCACTAACAAAGGCTGTTATGAATTGAACTCCTTTTGAAGGTTAGTATGATATAAAGCCAATTGTAAACTATCTAATAAATTTTGGTTGAATTATTTATGCTTTGGTAAATTCATAAAATCATCATAAGCTTGATGAAAAATCAGAGAAATACATCTTAATTGGATATTCTGCATAATCAAAAGCATATCGATTATATAATCCTATAAGTGGCAAAGTTATTATTAATAGAAATATTGTATTTGATGAAATGACAAGTTGAAATTGGGAGATCAATGAAGGTGAAATATAAATTTGTATTCCGGCAGAACTAGTCACTCCACCGAATCAAGTGACAGATCATGCTCCAACAAGTTAAACGTCAACCTCACCCAGTAGCATTTCAAATTCAACAAATGATTTCTCAGATGAAACCCCTCCAGGAAGATTTAGATCACTAATAGAGATTTATGATTTAACATTTACTTTATCTATTTTAGATCCTATAAGTTTTGAAGAAGCAGTTGAGGAATGTCGAAAAGTAATGAAGAAGAAAATCAAATCAATTAAAAAGAATTAAATCTGAGAGCTAATGGATCAATCGAAAGAAAAGAAAGTCTTTGGATCGAAATTGATGTTCAAAACAAAATATAATGCAAATGAAAATATCCAAAAGCATAAGACTCGATTTGTAGCAAGTAGAGTTATAACATGAAATATTTGTGACACAGATAAATAAGTTACAGATATTCTCACCAAGTCATTTTCAATTTAGAAACATATTTATTTTATGTCTTAAATTGGTGTATGTAACTATGAATCAAGGGGGAGTGTTGAGAATTGATTTATGATAGTTACATAGGTAGTTAACATGTTTAGGATTAGTGGCTCATGTTTAGGAGTTGTGGAGGAAGTTGAAGAGTTAGTGGAGGTAGTTATTAATCATGGGTGAGATAGTGAGATAGTGGAATGAAGGAAGTAGTGTGAGTTAGTTACTATTATGTCATATAAATATGACCTTAGTGAATAAAGCAAGAGTACAGAGAAAAGAGTGTGTGCATTTGGAGATAATCTTGTAAGTGTTCTTATTTTTTTACCTCCTGTTTAATACTATATCATTTTCTTGATTGAAAATATTTTCGTTAATTAGATCGTAGTATTCTGTTTTATCGTTTCCTTGCTCCTCCTTTTCCAACAACATATCCTTTATAAGAGCTCTCTTATATACGAGTCTTTATATAAGATTCAGATAGGAGATTAGGGAATCACTACAAGTTCTCGTAAAAAAATCGAGATACTCAAAGCCATTAATATATAATCCTACAACTAATCGTTTGTACTAGAGAATGTAGTTAAAGAGTTGATTGAGTGTATTTCCTTCGGATGGAGGCTATTTACATTCAAAAAAAAGTTCAAACTTTATAAAGTATTTCGTTGACCATATAGTTTAAGCGTTGGGCAGCTACTTTATTATTATTTTTCTTATGTTCATTAATTACTTCAAATTTTGTCTTTTAAAATTTGAAGTTTTATTGGGGGTTATTGAATTTATTTTTTAAAGTTTAAAATTATTTAAGATTATTTTTGGGTGGTTATATGTGAAAAAACATATTTCTTCGATAAATGGCCTTTTATGGTGATGTTTAGGGCATTTCTAAGTTATATAAATAGAGTCCCAAACCCTTCACATCAATTTAGAATTTAAAATATTAATAAAATTTTTCCTCTTGTTTATATATGTTTTTAACTATTTGATTTTGCGTTGAAGTGCTGAAAGAGGCTAGTGAAATCATTTTATAATGGTGCTTATAGGAGGGATAATATCGATTGAATATTTGAACGAAAATCTTGGTCAAACCCTTATGTAAAAGTAAGATTTTGTCTTAAGATAATGATTGCATGCCTTAGGATTCATTTTAATAGAGTTTATCTGTCCATTATGAAGCCAATCGTTTGAGATAAAATATGGGCCGTAGATCTTCAGCTCGGGATGGTCTTCAGAGATCTACATTGTCACTTGATCAACAATGTAGATCTCTGGATTGAGTTAAATCTTGCAGTAGTAAGGTGTCCATTATATTATTACTAGTAGTAAGGTGTCTATTATGTTAACTCTTGTGAAGTTTAGATTTATTTAATATTTATAGTTTTTTGTTTCTTAATCATGGGGTCTTTCTTTTAATAATTCTGCTACATTGGTCATGTGGATTGCAGCATCTTTTTGGTCGGGTATAGAAAAAAGGAATGCATAAAAATGAGACAGATGTTAAAGAAAGATGTTTTACCCTTTTAAATAACAATTTCCAAGCTTGCTGCATAATCTTGTGTATTTATGCCCTGGATGCTTGCTAGAACTTCTTAAATTTATAAATGATGTATCCAAATTAACATGCATCATACTTAATAGCTTATGTAATATAATATATTATGGAGGAAAAAAATCTTAAGAGAGAGAGAGAGAGAGGAAAACTTTGAAAAACAAAAGATTGAGGAAGATCAACAATTAAGAATATATTAGAAAACCAACTAAAGATTTAATGTGGTTTAACTAAGGTTTTAGTAATGTTTCATATCGATATATCGAGATTTATTCAATATAAAACAGTTTTAAATTTAAAGCATGTTAGGATATATCGAGTGATACACCTAAAATAAGCATAAATCCCTCAAAAGATACCTAAAATATTAAAAAAATATATATTTTTTATCTGAAAATGATATTTAAATTTATAAAAAAATGAAGTCACTAGAAAAGAGTTAACTAATGACTTAACATAGCTGAAATCTATGGTTCATCCTACCATAAATTGATTTTCTTAAAATTATCTCACATTAATTTTTACATGTTTTAGTAGAAAAATGATATGTAAATTTATAAATCTGAAATATTGGACAAAGAATTGCATCGTATCATCATCTAAAAATCACTGTTACGACTATTTTATGTACTATTTCTAAAATTTCTACAGATTTATACTTTCATTTCAATTCAATGAGTTATCGTAATCCTCTTTCAAGACTCCATCTATACTTTCTATCTCAAATTGCTACAAAAAAATTTTTGGTTTAATAAGAGATTTTAACAATCAACATCAAAAGTTGAAATCTATGGTATCAATTGGTACAATCCTGCATCGCTCGATACAGGGTCAAAAATCTAATATCGTCCTCTACTAGCGAACTAATACATATTGCCCGTATCGAATGGTACAATATGAAATTAATAACCTTAGGTTTAACAATTCTTACCTACATCGACCTCTTACTCAATTGATCTAAAGCTGTAGCATAGTATGAGTGCCCTGCCTCTGAGTTAAGGTATCGTATAAATTTGTGCAAGATCAATTACAGGACTCTTGAGGTATCGTATAAATTTTATTTTATACCATCTTACATGGATCTTGAATAATTTATATGTTTTCTCATATAAACCCTAGAGAGCATCTTCTTGGGAGACCCAAGAGAGAAACTTAGAAGTAGTAAAAGTATTTATCATATCTGGTTATCCCTCACCGAAGGTTAGGAATATATAAAATATTTGTAAAAGAATTAAATCATAAGTGTTACAAGTTTCTTCCTTTAAAATGACACCTCATTACTAAATTTGTATTTTATACATGATATTGATTTCAGAGATGCTAAAATACATGTCCATCGTAGCATATGACATGTGCATGCACAATGGATGGAAGTAGCCGTAGCTGTAGCCTATTTTTGACACCATGCCGTCTTACTTAATAATGTGCTACCGTGCGAACGTGAGCTATGTTGTGATATCAACGCACAACAGTCTGACGCATCCTCCATTATCTGCTTGAATCCGAATCCAAAGGACGTGGAACCGAGTTGTCGAGTCGGCATCATCTCCATATCCCTCCGGACTCTGCGGTGTCCGAGCGACGACCTGATGGGAGTCGACGAGAGAGAGTCTCCTCTACACGGGACCAAAGAGCGCATGACAACGCCGCTGCAGAAGAGACACCACATCCTATGGTTTGAACCCACACACGCTGCTGTAATGGTAAAGAATTTGAGTATGCATACTTAATTCTTTTTAGAGGTGTCTGCCAAACAATGCACGTTACAGATTTCACATTAAATAGCACAACATAACCAAATTTTGCAACCAAAAACACAAAAAAAAAAAAAGAAAAATCACGCACAACCGAAAGAATTCTTCTCTCTCCATGCAAAATAGATTCGGTCTGTTCAATCTCAAATCACACAACGGTATCAAACTAAAATTAGTCTGTTCAATTTCATCTCATATTTGTACTAGATTATCATCACAAAATAAAAAAAAATTATACTTTTAGATAAATCTTTAATCAAATATAATTAATTAAATATCAATCACCAAAGAGGCTCAAATTTCAATAATAAATTAAATGATCGGACCATTTAAACTACAAAAATTCATTATTTAACCAGTCATCTATTCACATCAAACTCAGATTTGATTCTTGTGTAAGTATGTTTAAATTATTGGTCATCAATCATTTAAGTAACAAAAAAAAAAAAAAAGGATAGAAAGAATGCAGGTCGAATTCCATGAGTGATAAATGTTGTGGAGGGAGGAGAGAAAAATTGAAATACAAAAAATCATTCATAGATCAACAAATTAAAAAAAAAAACATATCAAAAAATTAATTAATAAAAAATAATTTTTTAAATATATTATATTAATTAGAAGAATTTTGAGTTATCCTCATATACACGTAAGCCTCTTATATAATCTCTCATAAATTTGAATAGCCCTTCTCTTGGTCTATTTTAGATTCACTGGACAGAAGTGTCTTCTCTCATGTTTTTAATTTCATCAAAACTTTAGTACAGAGGTATCTATAGAAATAAATCTTACATCTCTAATACTCTTTTCCTGCTTGAATCTTTAATTAAATCAAAATCATAATACAACAAGAAATTTAAACTTAATTTATGACTCTTCTCAAATAATTAAAACTTTGTAAAATGCTTTCCCAACCTAATAGTAAACATGGTAGCATCGCCGAACCCAAAGACTCGACGGGTCTCCAGAAACATCACCACGCCTTGTTACAAGCCAAAGTGCAACCATAGTGATGAAGACATGTCTCATTTCTGCTGCTAGTTTTGGTAGAAACTTACTACACCGATGAGTGCAATGACGACAACCGAGATTGCATTTGTGTTTTCTTAGGTTGAGGTGAAACAAGATGGACGGGTATGCGTGGAAGAGTTGTGGAAGCGTCACCCCCTTCCCTTGGAAGGGAGGGGTGTTCTTACGGTCTCCAGGGAGAACCACTGCCGTCGGGTCGGCATAATTAGCAGGTGCTGAAGCACAAATAAGTTAGGCCTTCCCACTGGATGGATGGTCAATAATTCAAAACAGGTTTGGATTTTTAGAACCTCCACCTGAAGCATTGCTGCCATGCAGAGAAAGATCCGAGTGTCATCGATACATAAAAACATCTATCTTAACATTTTGGTAATTTTTTTTTGCTAACCTGGGTGACTAAGTATAGTTCATGGTTCCCAGGTGTTGAGCATGGATCAGCCTCGAACTTCCACGAACACGAGTGTTCTCCCTAATATTTTTATTTTTATTTTTTGACAAGTGATGAGGAACGAATCCAAATGCATCAATTTTGGGGAAGAAAATTCACAAAGGTATTTGGCGGAATGAGATTTGATCCATTATTTAAGTTAAGTCGGGGAGGGAAGATCTACAATCTAACATTTTTTTTTTTTTTTTTACATCCCTTTTCATTTAAAATTTTCTTTACTGCTCTATTTCCCCTCTAATCTGGTGACTGGTCCAACTTTTTGGCTTTGCAAGGTGACGTGCAACACAACACTACGGTGTAAAATTTTCTTTCGGAACAGTTGTCTTAAATTATTTCGGGAAAACAATTAGCAAAATCATAGCTATATATATATATATATATATATATATATATATAGAATAAATTTTTGGAAAAAGCTATATGTATGCTTAATAATTTTTTTTTGGAAAAACTCCTAAATTTAGAAATTTTTACGGTCCTAATTTTGAAAAATTCTCAGCTGCCCTCACCGGAACCGCCGCCACCTCCTCCTTCCTGCGCCACATCACGAATCTCAATGCGCCAATCCACGTGAATTCCAACGAACCTTCCGATGTCTTTCCGGTCCCTTTCTTCCCCGGTCTCTTCCCTCTCCTCACCTCCTCCTGCCCCAACCACAACAACCTATTCCACACACGCCCCCCCCGGGGGCAAATGTCGTTCTTCGCCTCCAAGCAAACACCAAATCATAAACCTCTCCCCGGACGCATATTAATTGTAAAAGTAACTTGACATCGGGTGCACGATTCGGTGGGAAGCGAAAGGAGCCTCTGATATGTCGTCCGCGACGGCGGTGAACGTGATGCTGGCGGTGCAGGAGAAGAAGACGGCCGCCGCCGACCTCTACCGCTCGCTCCGACAGTACATCGCCGTCACCTACGGGGAGCGCGAGGCCCAGGCGGCGGAGGACGACCTCGATGCCGTCCGCCAGCTCCGCCTCGACCTCGAGAAGCCGCCCGACGCCGCCGCCGCCTCCATCGGCCCGCGCCGCGACCTCCTTCTCTCCTATTACCGTGCGCTCTCCCTCATCGAGCCCCGCTTCCCCATCTCTCCCGATCGCGCCCACGTCCACTCCCTCACCTTCACCTGGTTCGACGCCTTCAAGCCCTCCAAGAAGGCCTCCCAGCAGTCCATCCACCTCGAGAAGGCCGCCGTCCTCTTCAATCTTGGCGCCGTCTACAGCCAGATCGCCCTCTCCGCCGACCGCGCGGATGCCGCGGGCCTAAGACAGGCCTGCAATGCCTTCCAGAGCGCTGCTGGGGCGTTCGCCTACCTCAAAGATAACGCCGCAGCCAGGGCCACCGCTGCCGGGGCGACCACCGTGGATCTCTCTGTCGAGTGCGCTGGGATGCTGGAGAAGCTCATGCTGGCGCAGGCTCAGGAGTGTTTCTTCGAGAAGGTTATCGGGGATGCGAAGCCCCCGGTGATCTGCTCCAAGGTCGCCCGCCAGGTAAACATACCACCTTTAGGGTTCCTTCTTTGTTGTTCTCAAATTGATATTCTTTGGATCTTTAGACGCTCCGAGATCGCTCGCCAAGTAAATCGTAGGAGCTTGAATTGATATTCTTTGGATTTTAGCTTTTGTTCGACTTCAATCTTGAATTTATGTTCTTTGGATTCTTTTAAATGGACGGGTATTTTCCCCCTATTTCTCACTAAAATCAGGATGTGAAATTGGATTTGCTATGGAAGTGCCAATGATTCTTCCTGTCTATTCTTTTGTTTCACTTCGTGCTAATTAATGATTTCGCATATAATTTTTTGAATGTTGCAGGTTGGCCTCTACTATGAGGAAACTTATGCTGCTCTGAGTGCTCCACCTCTCAACCAGCACTTTGATCGTACTTGGATCTCGCATGTGCAACTTAAGGCGGCCCAATATTATGCAGAAGCTTGCTATAGATACTCAATGGATCTTCACGAGAGGGAAGAAATTGCTGAAGAGATCACTAGGCTCAAGATTGGGATAAGCGCCATTGCAGATGCAAAGAAATCAGCCAGGGGCGTTGCTCAGCCTCTGCTTGATGCTGTCAACAAGCTAGAGACTGATATGAATCGTAACCTGGAGAGGGCTACGAAGGAGAACAACCGTGTTTATCTCATGCGGGTTCCAGAAGCAAGTTCTTTGGCTGCTTTGCCCGTGGCACCTCTTGTCAGGCCAACTCTGATGGCCGACGTTTTAGATGCTAGCAAGGAGAGGCTGTTCTCCAGGCTTGTTCCAGACAGCAGCACAAGGGCTCTCTCCAAGTACACAGATATGGTCGACAATATCATCCGGACACAAGCAGAGAAGTTGCAGCAAGGAAGTGAGATAACAAGAGTTAAACTCAAGGAGATGGACCTACCAGATTCTATATTAGCATTGGAAGGTAATTTTAATCTGCCGTCGGATCTTAAGGAGGATGCGGAAGCAGTTCAGATCAGTGGTGGCCCTTCTGGGCTGGAGGCTGAGCTACAACAACTCAGAGACTTGAGGAGAGTTAATCAGGAGCTCCTTGTCCAGACCGAGGAGTTACTGCAGAAGGAAGCAACCGAGGATGTGCAATTCCGAACCCAGTTCGGAACAAGGTGGACCAGACCTCAGTCAAGCACCCTGACAAAGAACCTGCAGGATCGATTGAACAAATTTGCTGCAAATCTTAAGCAAGCTGCTGATAGTGATGCAAGGATAGAACGGACTGTGAGAGACAATTTTAATCTTATGGCAATCCTTGACCATAGACCGGTAGGTTGGTCTTTTTAAAAAGTTCGTACCGTTGTTGCTCAGTACTTGTTTACTTTTGAAAGCCATTAATCATAAGCATTGACAAGGTCTGTTCAACAAACAGGCCAAAGTAATGAACTGCAGAACTTTGTTGCTCTTAGTGGCATTTCATTGTAACAGCATGTCAAGAAAGATTATCCCCCTTTCTTTTCTGCAGATGTTATTTTAAGTTTATAGTTTTTTTTCGAAAAATTGCATAAGGCATGATATTATACAAGCTCATTCTTTGTCTTTCTCTTTTGTTCTCTTAATATAAAATATGTATATAATATGCAGGAAAACTAGTAAAACTTGTGTTTATTGTGCAAAAGAGTAAGTTACGAAGAAATTATATCCGGAATGAAAAAGGTGCATTCTAATGATGTTGTTAGATAGATGCATATCTGTTTGATTAAACAATTTATGATTATAGAACGTAAAAATTTGGTATGCAGGGTGCTTAATCTCATGCAGTCACAGGTCCTTGCCCAGCATTGCTCCTACTGTTTGTCACTAGCTGGCAGATTGTTGCACTAGCACACAATTAACATGGCTGAGAAAGCATTTTTTTTCAGTTCCTTTTCCCTTCAGGGTTCAGACATTGTTATCATATGCCAATTCCATTTTAGTTGCTTCATAATCGTAACAACAAAGTATTCACTATTCATATTCTCTTTGTTTTCTAGTTACATCATGCCATCGTTATCTACACTATGTTTGACAATCATATCTACAACTTCTCTATGTAGATTATCTCTAAGTGGATATGTAAGTAAGTATAACCCTTACAGTATACATGGTACCTAATTTGTAGTCTTTGCTTGCTGTTTTCCTAACCTTTTCTGGTTGTTTTACAGTATAGTAAATTAAACTCTTCAAAATTCAGATTTTCTTGGGCCTTCTTGGTTCTTATATGAGCATTTGAACAAGGAAGTTTTTCTAGTGTTTACAGTTTTCCTTTAGTAATGTGCTTTATTTTAGAAGTTCTTCTTTTTCTGTCTAAGTCGAAAATGATAATTCATTATGGTTTTGCTCTATTATTTGTTTTGAAGAAAATGCAGCTAGTATATATTTTGTTTTCATTGTTGATTTTTTATTCCCAACATTTCTGAGCTGACAATTTAAATCCATGTTTCAGATTGAATCAGCACTACCGAGTCTTGCTAGGCCTATAATGTCCTTGGATGGCAATGAAGATGCTATAGTGGGAGCACTTAAACTGAGCTTGGTACTGTACTCATTATTATGTCTTTTTGTAGTGTTCAAGAAACATTATGGAATCATCAGTGGTGTGCTGGAATTGTCTTTTGTTTTTTTTTTAATTTTCATTTGTTGGTTTCTCTTATTATTAATGCCCCAGCTTCATTATTTTCCTACATATTTAGTAATTCTAAATCTATTTTTTGGTTGTCTTTTATTTATGTTATCTCAGAATAGCTTGGTGCAGATTCTAATTACCTACAAATGTCATCTGAATATTCCGGCTTTCTGATAATTTTTAGCTTCTCTTCTGGATAGGTTGCAGCAAAAAATTCGAGGTGTTGCACTTAGACACTATTTGTTATACTTTATGTTTACATATCATTGAAATACCTTATAGATATTGTGATGGCACAAATTTCAGTTAACAAGTTATTCTTTTGCTTTCCATTTCTTGATGAGTGTTAAACTGAACTTATTACACTTCACTGTAATATGATCTGCTACTGGTAATTACACCATTGCCACTGGTGCAATCAAGAAGTTTTGGTGTTTAATCTTAAATATTTATTGTTTTGTTTAATTTATCAAAATAAGTTGAGGTCCAAATGGGCACTCAGCTGCATGGTTCACATAAATGGCCAAAAATAAGGAAAATACGATGGCACCAAATTTTTTAGCTTACCTCAACTCAACTTGTATATTTTCTTTCTGATCATATCTTCAAGATCTGTTTGTAGTTGGCTTGCTGTTTGATTCTGGACACTTTTTATATGGTTTCTTTGCCTTATTAAGATCCAATTTTTTTTCTTATGGTTGCCTAACACTATATTCTATCAGAGGCAATTGGAGAATCTAGGCGCACAGAGGGCAGGTCTCGAGGACATGTTAAAAGAGATGAAAAGAAAGGTGATAAATATTGTTTATGTTCATATGTCTTATGTATGTGTATTGATAGCATTCTTACAAAATGCTCATTTTAAGGGGACATGGTGGCTGGATTCATGATTCTTCATCTTTTAGGAATCATCTTGGAGGCTTTATTTATTATCGGGAAGGTTATCCTTGTCGATTTACTATATTAATAGTCTTAAAACATGTATTTATCTGGTGCATGTTCCACTGAGAAGAGTTAAAACAAAATTTCATATCTTAAAAGTTAGACGAGGCTAAATGTGGAATTGACTATCATGTGTGGACTACTACAATGATCATTAATAAATAATTATTGTTCACTCTTTTGCGGTGACTTTCTTGCCTTAAATTTCTATGTGGTGAAATTTTCCCCTTGTTTTCTTTGTGATTGTGAATTAAGGTTCTAATGAGAGATTGGTTCCTCATAAAATATTGAATTATATCATCAAGTTGTCTTTAGATGTTAATTGGGACCTGAACAGGGTCTATCCTTCATTCAGTTTGGGATGGTACTCCTGATTTTGAAATCGTTTTTATGTGCAACCTTGAGGTCATGGAGTTGGTACCAGCTGACACAATTTCTTGATAATAGAACTGATTGGCAGTGTATTTAGAGATAGTGACGATTTTTATCATTGTTTGACTATACCCATATTCTATAGAGTGATCATGGTTGTGCTGTATATTTGTCCCATTAAAGTTGACACCAAAGTGCCAATGAATCTTTAGATCTAAGATGGCAGCTGTGTTCTGATGGACTACATTTCAGGAGTTCATTTTATTCTTTCCTTAACCATCAGATATTGAAAAGTTCAGTAAGTGTCTTTAAATCAATTAATCTTTTATCTGTTTCCTTTCAGGATGATATACTGCCAAAGTTGATGGCAAACACTGGATCACAAGAAGATCTCTTCAGGAAGGAGATATCTAAGTATGATCAGATATGTGAAGAAATTGCTCAAAATATTGAGGCGCAGGAGCAATTACTGCTTCAGATCCAGGTACATTATTGTGGAATCAGGATGCCAATAATAGTGGAACAATCATAAACTAAGCAGCTCTTTAGTTCTTTAAAGTCTTGCTATGAGAATAACCTGCACATGTTTGACAAGGAGCTATCTGAATTGGTATTTACTGACTGTAGTAATACTTAATTTATGTCAGACTAACCTTTTATATACGTAGCTTGATCTCAGTTATTATACTTGATATATGATTTAACTTGAGAATATAAAAGAAGGCCAGACTACCAGTCTCATGTTGTTTTTTATTCTATCTGTAACATGATGCCAGAATCCAATGAGTCAGGTTTGCCGTTTTAACTCAAAACTATGCAGTTCAACAACTCCTGGCTTTTAGCTTGTAAGATGGCACTAATAATTGCTGCATAAAAGTATCATGCCTTCTATTTTTACAGTCGGCATAGCTGATTATATAATATTTTTTGTTCAGTTACCATGAAATTCATGGGAAATTTGCATTTTCTTCTACTTTTCTGCTATATTGTTGGTCTGGTGACCTAGTTTTCAGTGTCATTATAGGAAAGAAACATACAGTTTGTTTTGTTTCCTCGTATATTTTGGTATAATGGAGGAGTGCCATTTCTTGTATATTTTACTTTAATCTGTAAATGTGATTTATAATTCTATACATTATAACTAGTTTGGTGCAGATTGTTTATAGATTATTAGTTGTTTTATCCTCTTCTTTCTGTAGGCACAAAACGATGAGTTTTCTGCTGCATTCAATCTGGAAGATTACAAAGGTATCTGTCTTATAAAATCTCTTTCTAGCTCACTTCAGTTCAGATGTCTGATTGCTTAATTTCTCAACTTGCGGCTCGCTGGTAAATCTTTTGTTCTTATTATAATCTCTTGACACCTTGTTTACTTTTGATCTTGAATTTCTCTGAAACCTCCTTACTTTTTACCAAACTCTTATAAGCAATGTATTGCACATTTAGAATGAAGGTGCATATTTCACTCCGATAATATTCATCAAAGAATAATGTTGGTTTGATCAGGGTTTCAAGTTGTGGTTAAAAACCTTTGTAGGTCCTTGGCCAGCTTGATATGGATCTGGCATATACCTGTATGTTAACTCATGGTAGGTTGGCATATCGGCATGGGCTAAAGAGAAAGAGAGAGAGAGGAGGGAAGGAGGAGGAGAGGAAAGGAGACAGGATGTGAGGAGGGCGGGTACTGTCCAGACTAAAATGTTTTAAGAAAGTTTCCAATTGGACCAGGCAAAAAAATTGTCTCAGTCCATGTTTCAGTTATTGGTTGGTCTGGTAAATATCAGTTGCGGTACCGGTCTGACAGTATTTTGAACCTTGAGTTTAATAACCCAAGTGAGTTGTGGGTGATGGGCTAAAAATCTTGTAATTTAGAGGAAAGTATTCCCCAAGAAACTTTCCGACTAATAACCAAGTATTGGTGGTCTTGTAGGTATCTTTGAGGTCTAATGGCCATAGTAATATTTTCTGGAGCTTCTATAAATTAGATGGCAAACTACCATCCTTATACTTGCATGGTGTTGCATAGGAGTGCGAAACTTGGAACTTGTATACATGATATGTTGCTCATCTAGAGGTTTGTTATGTCATAATATAACCTATCATTATAGACAATCTGTCAATATATGTGATATGTTAATCTTTTTAGATGGCTTCTTCTTCAATGTTGTTATATGAATATGTATGCTATATTTGCTTGTAGATAGTATCAGAGAGATACCACACTAATATTGTGATGGATATATTTTGCCTAGAAGACTATTGAGATCAAGTCAAGGGCCAAACAAAAAGCTATGCGTAACTTTAGGGACAAGAACAGAAGTTGGACTTCGGAATTTGGTCATAAAAAGATATTCTTTTACATTAACTTGGATTGTGTTCTGCACTTGAAAGCAATGACCTTGTTATGTCTTTAGTCATTGAATCACATTCTTATAAAATATGATACAATTTTCATCTGTTGGACCTTTTTTTAATAATATGCTGCTAATCATCAAGTTCCCTTGTAGCCTAAGCTTAATTATATTCTCTGCTTTCAGGAATTAAAGACTTTTTTGTTTTTTGCATGAAAGCTCTTTTTAACATTGGGTTATGTTTGGTAGTTGCCCGTGAAAAGTGTTACAAGCAGATCTCTGCTGCAATTGCAAAATATCGAGAGATCAAGGAGAACATCAATGAAGGATTGAAGTTTTATGTGACTCTTCAGGTATAATCTAGACTATATAAAATCTTTCCTGAAAAATCATGACTATCTTTTTTATTCACTCTGATGTTCAATCTTTGACACGTTTAACAATAAAGAAACCTCCTTATATTAGATAAGCATGAATCACATTATCAGGAAGCATGCTTCTGGTGTTGAGTTTATAAACATGTATCATGTGGCTCTGCAATGTCATATTTCTTGCACGTTGTCGCATTGATATGACAGAATTAATCTTCTAATGTGTTCTTTAAACAGGATGCAATAACAAACATAAAGCAGCAATGCAGCGACTTCGTAATGACCAGAAACATTCAGTGCCGTGATATGATCGAGGATGTGCAGAGGCAATTAGCTGGACTCAACTTCAAAGGTGATGGTAAAATGGGTTACAATTATCCTTCTGCTGAGCAATCCAACCTTCAGAGGATTGCATCTCAACAAGCTGAACCACAGAGTGTTCCGCCACATCCTGCCATGACTCACCATCGTCCACCGAGAGAGCAGCCTAGGTCTGGATACTCTCATCCCTACCCTCCGTATGCGACACCACAGCAGGCCCCTTATTATTCTCCAAGTGGTCAATTCCAACATCCTCAACTGCAATCCAACCAAGAATATGGGCAACCAGCTTATCCAGGGTGGCGCGGACCATACTACAATGCTCATCAACAGCAACCGGGTTCACATCCTCCACCGCCATACACCATTCCATCTCCTCAGGGAAACTACTATAGGCCTCAGTGAACATTGTCCTGATCAGGTTATGCATCTTCATTTTCATCTTGGTGCAGTTGAGTTCGGTTAGTAAAATGATAATGTACTGTGCGCAGTCCCTTGTATACCTTACCTTTAAACATAGTTCCTTCAGTCATCCTTAAATAATATGTGGATACCTGTAGAGTTTGCAATCTGGTGGTTTTGTAACATGTATGGATGTTGCGTTGTTCTGTTTGGAGCAAATAAAATAGAGAAGTCCACCAAAAGAAGTTTGAAGAATATATCCTTGTAGCAAAAGCAAAGTTTTGATGATGAAATTGATAACCTTGGGAGCATCGTCATCCTCAAATGGGTAAAAGGGTAAGCTTGGATTCTCTTGATGCTCACTGCTGACATCCTCTTTCTCTTGCTATAGGATGAGAAGTTGGAAAGGAACCTCTTCTCCCATTGCCCAAAGAGATTCTTTGAGATTCATATCTAGATTACAGGGAAAAAAAATGAAATGTAAATGGAGTAGATGGATTTGTGTGGGAACCAAAGATGAGATGAGGAGTGCCAGCCCTTTCAATAATAAATAAAGATAGTCCATAGTGATTTGTGTGGCAGCCTCATCTTTTTCTTGTTTTCTGAATCCTACTTGGAAACAGTCAATAGAAACTATTAGTTGTTTTATAGGATCTTTTCCTCCAATCTTCAGTCAAAATGAGCCACAAGATTCTAGATGAACTGTTTGACCACCCTTCCATTCTTATCCGATTAATACAGATTCAACATAAAATGTGCTCCAACATTTACTTTATTGTTTAGTATAGATGCATAATACAAGTTACATGTCATATTATATTACTTTATGTTGCTGATGCGAATTAGAAGGGGCAAATGAAAAAGCTCCATTATTGTCCGAATGATAAAACGACCAAACTATCCTTTTGCAGATAAACCAATCAAAGAGTACTGAGGGGTTTCAGCTGCAATGTAATGTTTGTCATTTAAGATCCATCTGAGCAACCCATCGGAAGAAGTTGTTTCTAAGCTCTTGCCATCAAACTAATTTTGCTGCTTACTAATTCAAGCACTCCATTCCTGGGTTTGGATCAATAATGAGAGCGTGTTCAACATGAGAACATCACATACTAAACTTGTTTAGGATCCTAATCATGAGTTTGATTAATAATTTGAGAGTCTAATAGAATTAGGAGTCATAACAAGTTCGGTTAGAACATGCTATATATACGTAGTATTAACCTTCTAATATGAAGGTTGAAGAGAAACAAAGAAATTGAGATCCAGAAAGTACTTGTGATGAATACAAATATTTTCTATATATAACTTCGATTAGAATATGCTATATGTACATAGTGTATAACCTCATAATATGAGGGTTGAAGAGAGTGTAGTCATAAAAATAATAAAATGTTATTATATAAAAAAATTTAGTATTAAAAAATTTAAATCAAATAATGATAAATCTTTTTTAAAATTTATGATACGTACATTTTGATGCTGTTTAGAAAATTTTTATTTGATCTATAGATGCATCGTCGTGAGATCCAAAAACTGTACTGATGGTGATCTTAACAAAACCTAGACTCATCTTTTCTTCTATATTATCCATTGATATGAGTGATTAAGGGTGAATGAGGGATGGAGAGAAGATTTGTAATCCTTCAATAATATCACTATACTTGTTTAGTCCCTATGAGGTTATCTTTTTATTGGTGAGCATAGAGGGTCTAGGATAAGTAATTAGGAGAGTCAATCCCATCAAGATCATATTCTAATGAATTCTATCATAATTAACTTTTTTTATTAATAATTATAATCAAAATCTAATCATATCTATAATATATCTTATCTAGATATATAGAACCATATAATCTAATATTCTTTCACTTCACTCATTAATTGGTAATATATAAAATAAATTTAAAATCAAAATAAATAAAATAAATGTTTATTTAAAATTAATTTTACTTAATTAGATTCTAAAACTTAAAAAAAATATTTAACATATGTGCATAAATTTTATAAAAGAGGTAAATAAGCTTGTATTAAGCTTGACTATCAATGTAAGTAATAGTAGTTATATGTCGTCAATGTCATACTTCCTCCTATATATTATAATACCTTTCCTAATAAAATCCAAAATAACTCCTATAGTTTATCTCGTTAAGACAATCTTGTTATCACATTCAACTGTACATATATTTAAGATAGTAGAAACAAAAAATTTTAATTACATAAATAAGAATATCAATTATAATGTCCACTAAAATATATATCATCATATCATTTATGGGTTACTCATATACTCAATCATAAATATATATTTTTTCAAATACTTTAGGCCATAAGATCTTAATGAATGAATCAATAATCAATACATTACAACCTAAGTTTTTAATTAACATTAATTATTTTTGGGCTCTTTTTCTCTATCCATCGAGTAGTATATATCATAATGTAAAAAATGTTATAGTAATTATTATTTTTAGAGAATAAAACTAATATGATGTATCATAAATTATTTTAATGATTTGACAATCAAGTCTGACCACATCAAGTTCTAAGATAAAATTTTATAATCATAATCAAGGAACGCCTTTCTGAATCATACCATTTGGTACGGGCGATACATACCGATTGCTAGTTGATTGGCACACGGATCACTCGTTACCAAACCGATCGCTAGTTGATTGGCACACGGATCATCCGTTACCAACCGACAGCATAGTTTTAGACCTGTACCACCTTATATGAGTATGTATCGAGCGATAAAGATTACCTAAGTGATGGTCAAAATCGATTGGTATCGCTCAATAATATTGGTAATGGTCAAAATTTCGACCATTACAGGTCGTTAATGATTGATTTTGATCATTATCGACTCTATAATGATCAAATATACTTTCCCACCTCTTTTTAACCCCATCATCTCCTCTATTTCACTTTATTTCTCTTTTACTCTTTCTTAAACTCTCTCACATTCTCACATTCCAAACTTTCTTTTTTATTCTCAATATTTGTACTCTCCTAAACTCACAATGATTTATTTATTAATTGAATCGAGGCTAATTTAGCAAGACTAAAAGGAAGAACTTTTGGTTTATTTAAAATTAGATTCTTAATAGGTTCAATAGTTATACTTCATGTATATTAAATATTGAAAGATATTTATAATGGTAAAATAGGTTTAATTATATTTTATTAGAGTTATTTAATGAATAATAATTTTAATGATGATTTATTTGAAATTAGAATGATTTTAGGTCAATTCATAGTTTTTTATACATAGATTGTTTGACATATTTATATTGTTGAAAGATATGATTACTATATAATTAACTATGTTAATAGTATGATTGATATATTTAATGATAACTTTATCATAATTTAATCTCTATCGTATCAAAATTATATATTTAATGTTTATTTCATATGTTTTACATATTTATGATGGCAAAATAGATTTAATTAGGTTTTATTAGAGTTATTTAATATCATGATTAGTGATTCTAATGATGATTTAATCAAAATATGATTGATTTTAAGTCTATTCAATATATTTAATACTTATTAGGATGTTCGACATATTTATAATATTGAAAGACAAGTAATTGATGGGTAATTAACTATGTTAATCATGTGATTAGTATATATAATGATGATTTCATCATAATTTGATCTATATTAGATTAAAATTATGTATTTAATTTTTTATATGTTTTACATATTTATGATGGTAATATAAGTTTAATTAGATTTTGTATAAAAAATATTAATACTATGATTAGTAAATTTAATGATGATTTAATCAAAATTTCATTGATTTTGTGTCTCGATGTTTTTAATAATTTTAGGATAACAAATAATTAAGTATTTTAAAAATTATTTAATATTATAATTAGTTAATTTAATGATAGTTTAATCAAAATTTGATCAATTTTGGGTCAATTTATTATCTTTAATACCTATTAGGGTATTTGACATGTTTATAATATTGAAAAACAAATAATTAAGATTTTTTAAAATTATTAATATTATAATTAGTGAATTTAATGATGATTTAATTAAAATTTGATCGATTTTAGTTAAATTCAATGTCTTTAATACATATTATGATATTTGACATATTTATAATATTAAAATACAAATAATGAAATTTTTTAAAAATTATTTAACATGTTACAATTATTGATTTTTGACCAATATTAGGTTAATTGAATATGTTTATAACTTCTTTGATTTAAATTTAATAGAAATATGAGAATGTTTGGGTTCATGCTTAAAAGATAGATGAGAATCGTCATAATTGGCAATATATTTATTGTGACTACATTAGCAAGGGTGAAGATACATTTGACCAACAGGTATCCTGATGTTATAAAATGTAATAAGGTTTTGACGGAGATTTGTAAATTATTTCAAAGTAAACTATAATAAGTAAAGGAAGATACAATAAATAAGAAGGCAAGTGTTGAGGAGGAATATTGTAGGGTAGTGTAGGAATCAATTTATAATTAGTATGAGGGTTATGACGATGAAATCGACCCAGATTTCATAGTTAAGATTCATGGATTATTAGACCATCAGTATATTGACTGCTGAAAGAATAAGATATCGATGACCTAACACACAATGAAAATATAGCGGTGGCAGTGGAATGTAGAGGCCAACTAGTATGAGACAGCCAACGACTCCTCGGTTAGGTCGAACTAGTAGCATGAGGCATGGTGGACTCCATAATTTTATGAGAGATCTTGGTAGGAGGTTCGCACTAGATATTATTGATATTGATCTACAAGCCTATCCTCCACAAATAGTGAAACAAACACGGATTGATAATACATATACAAAAGAAGAAAAAAAGAGATATTGGAATGGCAATTTCGAAATGGTTCAACTTCCACATGATTTCATCAAAAATAGCCCAAGGTCCATATTATAAAAGCATGATCTCCTCTATTAAAAAGTTTGGCATGGGGATCCAACTTCCAACACCAAAAGAAATTACAGCGTATGCTTAAATGAAGAGGTGGTAGAACTGAAGGATTTTATTAAATCCTTCACGAGTAATGAAACGAATATGTGATAGTTGAACATAGCTCACAAGAATGAGTATCATCAACTTTCTCATTTATTGAAATAAAAGGGTAGTGTTTCACAAGTTAGTTAATGCTTCTGACAAGATCCAAAATGTAAACTATATTAAGAATTTGATAGATACTATCGTAAAGGAGATTGGACCATAATATATTATGCAAATGATACCCGATAATGAAGCAAATTTTAAGAGCCAGTTTGTAATTGAGTGGAAAAAAGAAAAAAATATTATTTTTGACTCAATGTGCAGCTCATTGTATATATATCTAATACTAAAAGATATTGGTGAGTTAGACGTGATTAAGAAGTGTATAGCATGAGCATGGTCAATAACAAAGTTTATATATAATCATTATTGCGTCCATAGTTTAGTGCAAAAGTATATAAATGATAAGATACTCTGATTGAGAGTCACCTGGTTTGCTACTAATTTCATTACATTATATTCATTACAGTAAAAGAGGCATGACTTGAAGGCAATAATCACCTCATAAGAGCGATCCGATTTCAGGCATTCAAGATCGAGCTATGAAAAGAAGATGAAAAAAATCATTCTTTCATCTAAACTTTGGGGGACCATGGTTGAAATCATAAAAGATGTTGAACATTTTATGTTGTTCTCTATAAGGTTAATATGGAAAAGCATCCAGAGATATCGTATCTTAAATATATATTAGTTTCAACAAGAGATAGGGTCAGAAAAGCATTCAAAAATGATTCTAAGGCTGACCAATATATACAAATCATTGATTATTACACTGAAGCTCATTTAGATCAAGATATCCATAATGCAAATAAATTCATATTCAGAATAATTTAATTTATAATTTTTTATATAATAAAAAATACATACTAACAAAATTATGCCTTGTAATGTATTATTTAAACCCAACAAATAAATATCATTATGCTCTCGAAACGTAAAATAATTTATTTTACTAATAAAGTCTTATTTATATCCTTTTATAGTCGAGCGGTGAATATAATTTGGAGCGGATGTACCATATCTAAGGAAGATTGTCATTTATGTATTTTCACAAATGATGACATCTAGTGGTTGCGAATGTAATTAGTTAATATTTGTATTGATTTACACAAAGGTTCGTAATAAACTCCCGTATAGACGATTAGAAAAATTAGTATATATTCATTATAACAAGCGGCTAATATTACGATGTGCCGACTTGGATAAGAAACCAAAGGAACCAGAGATTGATCCAATTGACCTCCAATTCTATAATGAAGATTCAGAGCTGATGTTAGAGTGGGTCAAAGCGATGAAGAACTAAGAGGATCCTCTACCTGATGGGGTAGGAGATCCTCAACATCTTTTGTGTTTTATCACTGAGGTAATAGAAGAAGAGAAAACATATCTCCAATAGATGGAAGATCCCCCTCGGTCAAAACATGGTGGAATGAGTCAAATAACATAAGACACTCAACTATCACTATCATTTACCCAATGTGCAAAGGCAAAGGAAAATGAGAAAGTGTTGAATCTTAGATTTTGATGATGAAATCAATTGATGAGTTTTATGATTTAGCCTGTGTATTAGAGAAAGTGATACAGGATTAATTATGACGATGAAAAGGTAATACAATTTAATATTGGCCAGAGTCAAGTTCGGGCATTGGGCCTAAGTTCGGATGATGCAATGGGAACTCACTAGGAGATCCCCGGAAGCTCGCCGAAGGTGATCGGGGGCTCGCTGGGAGTTTGTCGGGAGCTCACTGAAGGTGATCGAGAGCTTGTCGGGTGTTCGTCGGGAGCTCACCGAAGGTGATCGGGAGTTTGCTGGGGGTTTAACGGAAGATAATTGAGAGACTCACCAAGAGTTCACTGAAGGATGTCAGGAAGTTCGCTGGGAGTTCAAAAGATCGATTGATGTGTCAGACAATAAAAATGATTATAAAGGTTCATCTCCTGAACCTGTGAAAAGGAGAAAAGTGTAAAGGTTTTGATCTTCACTCATTGAAGAAGATTACTAATGGACACTAGTGGGCCTCGACGAAGGAGTACACAAAAAGTGGACGTATGTCAAGCTTTTGGCTGAACCATTATAAATTTGTGAGACTTCATTTACTTTTTCTTTTTAAACTTATTTTCTCATTTTAGTAGTCCTTAACTAAATCTAGATTCTGTTGGTTACAGGTGCCCTGCAAGCCAATCATGTGAGTGATGACACATGTGACATATTATATGATCTTTTTGCTTATAATTAATATTGGCATATTCTTACATTATATTATTTGTTACATATATATTTTGATGTCCTTGGTTCTCTGTAATAGGAATCGGATTGTGATGAGATCACGATAATAAAATCGATTCACCTTTAAACATAGATCCTAAATAATCCTGGTCATGTGTTACTCAAGAGGGACATTGAGATAACCAGATAGATCGGTGTACTATATACCCATCCATATGATGGAGGCGACTGGTCGCATAGCCACTTGTATGGAGACACTAAGGATATAGTACAGGTATTCATTAGAGAATGAGTTCATTGATTGATCCGCTTATAGAATGCTGTATGGTTCATGATACCTAATGTCAGACAGCGATTCCATAGTCTCAGTTGTGTATCTGGTCCTTGGACTTGAGATACCAAGGATACCTTGTATGAGTACTCATTTCTTTGACGTCAGACTTATAAGTTTAGAAAGCTCCATATCTAGTACAGCTGGTTATGGGGATTGGTAGCCAACCTTACGAAGGCAATTGAGTGTCAATAGAGGATCATCCACTCTTGGTATCATAAGAGGAATATCCCATATGTGCTTGCTTAGACAAATCCCTAGCCAGGGTCATTCGGATTGAGAGAGAAAGAGTTCTCCGGTAGAATTTGATTAGAGCAAGACAAACTGATTCTATATGTGACCTGACAGTACCATATCCAATATACGGTATCTGGGATATTAGTTGGATGAGGGATTATAGATACATGGTAACCGTGGACAGACAGGTCCGATAGATTCAATCCCTTTGTACCGTCTGGGGACTATGGCGTAGTAGCCTAGTACGTCCACAATCGATGAGTCGAGTGAATTATTATGGAGATAATAATTTACTATATCAGAAGGAGTTCTGATGGGAGTAACTCACGGCCAGCTCGATGTCGGGCCTAGAGGGTCACACACATATGGTGGATGCTTCAGCGAATAGAGGATTGGATGGAGATCCAATTAGCCCTTATTCTTATTAGATGAGATCTATGCTGATGGGCTCCTTGATTAAGGCCTAATTAGAGGCCTAAAGAGATTATTGGATAGAGATTCAATAATGTAAGGCTAGTGGGTAATTGGATGAAGATCCAATACCCACTAAGGCAGGAGCCCTAGGGTTTTTTGGTGGCTCTCTATAAATAGGAGGGGAGACTCTTGGTTGATAGGCTGTAACTTTAGCCACCACCTCCTATTCTTCTCCCTCCCTCTAAGCAAGAATTGCAAGATCAGATTGAAAGAGTTTCGCTGTAGAGATCCATCGTGTGGATACCGCTAGAGAGGAGGATACTTGACCTCCTTCATCTTATTCATTCAGATCTAGAATACAGGGATATACGATCTCCCTAGATAAAATCAATCTCTCACGTATTGTGTTTTTTTTATTTTTATTTTTTTTGTGACCTCAATCTTTTGCATGACGATTTGATCTGCATGAGAAATCAGTTTTATTTTGATTTCCACTGCGCATGTGATGCACCCAGTGTAGGTTTCCCAATAGTGATATCAGAGCCAAGATTTTTGTACGAAAGATTGGTTTTAAACTACATGTGATGAGATTAAATCACGTAGAATCGTTCTACGTGTTCTTGCTATGTTTTCGCAGCGAAGTAATCCCTTGCAAAGGGCAGCTGGGCATGGCACGCCCTGCGGGCTGCAACAAAGGCCCCCACAAAGGGGCGGCCAGGGTAGCACATGAGCACGATCGGCTACGGCCAGTCACCACCGTGGCCCACCACAAGGCGATTGGTAGGAGCGATCGCCATCGGGCAAGACCCATGCGAGGTGGTGCCGCCACCACGAGGTGCCACCGGCGGCCGGGCGGCCGCACGCCACGGCGTAGCACCGCCACCTGCAGGCAACGACGACAGTGCAAATGGGGGCAAGGTGAGGGCTAGGACATCCTTTTAAGAAAAAGAATGATCCTGCCCCTCTGATTTTTGAAAATTTCGAGGACTGTCCTCATATGCAGAATTTTGAAAATGCCCTCAATAATTCTAGAAATTCTGAGGACTGTCCTCTCATCCAAAATTATGAAAATGCCCTTGATAATTCTGAAAATTTCGAGTATGTTCTGATTTTTAGAAAAATAATTAATTAAATAGTTTAATTAATTATTATATATATCTAGTAATTCTATATATGATGTGATGTACATGTGATGTATGATATGGATGAATGATCATGAATCATGTGTTGTGATGTGTGTAATTATGATTATGATTATTATTATTGGAGCTTCGTGCCTCTGTTTTTCTCGTTTATATGTAAATTTCAACATGAGTAATTTTTGTTAATAATAACTTGGGTTCTTTTAGTTCTAGTCTTAGCATGCTTTAGCTATGCATTATCAAGATTAATTATATAATGATGAACTATTTTTAATAGGATTTGTTACAATAGAAACAAGGATCATTAAGCTTCAAACATCTTAATTCAAATAATTATTTTTGTTATTGTTACATAGGCTAATGAGCCTTGAAAGAGTATTAGATCTCAAGTCTTGACATCTACTTTAAAAATATTACTTAGTGCTCCTAGTCTTCTTAGGAAATAATTTTATATTATGGGATATTTTGATTTAGGTACACATTTCACATTGGGTCCTTCATGACATATTATTCCCATTTTCTCTAATGGCTTAAGGTTATTTATGGTTCCTTTAGGAATCCAAATTAATTTATGTGGACTATACTTTATAAATAAATATTTATATGTATTTTGTCCCAATTTTTCATAAGAATTATATTTAACTCTTGGTGGCACATTTAATATAGGTCCTTTTACGAATATGGTTGGCTTTTTTTGAATATTTCAAACAAAGCTTATGTCATGTCTATTATTAATATGACCCTTATTGGCAAGGATCATATTTAGGGATTTCTTCCCTATCTCAAATTTCTCTAATGTAGTTTTAAGCATACAATTCTCTATTTTAACATTATCTAGCATATCGCATTTTAAACATGGTTTAGGTGAAGCTAAGGAGTCATGCATTTTATCAAGTCTTTTAACTATCAAATCATGATCAACTTTATGCAGTTTAAAAGACTTACTAAGTTTTCTAAACTCATTAAATAAATTGTTAAATATGCTTAACAATTCTAAAAATAAAAAATCTAAAGACTCACTAACCTCATCTTCGATTGCCACTAAAGCAAGGTTCTCCACTTCTTAGTTGAGCATTTGCTTTTTGGAGCTCCTCGGCTTTTGCGTTCATAGCAAGAGGTTGTGTCTATAATTTTTATAAGATTCAAGTTCATTAATTTTTTCGATTCATTTTTCAAAAGTTCATGTCCAAGGTTCTCATCACTCGAGATTTCACTCGATGAGTCATATGTCATTCTTAGTTCACAATCCTTCCTGTTCTTTGGAAGGTGTTCTTCAAGTTCATTTTTGTAATACATTTCATTAATTGGTTCATTTATATTAGTGGTGCTTTCATGTGTGATTTTTAAAATATACCAAATATCGAAAGCCGAATCATAAGTGAAAACATAATTAAACTCATTCATATCGAGAGCATAAAGCAATGCATTCATAGCCTTTGTGTTTAAAGAGAAAGTCTTCTTCTCCAAATAATTTCAACTATTCATTAGAAGAGAAGACTTTTCAAATCCGTTTTCAACTATATTCTATAAATCAAAGTCCAAAGAGATGAGAAAAATATGCATATGTGTTTTCTAATATGTGTAATACGTCCCATTAAACATGGGTGGACGTGAAATGGAATATCCCTCATTCATGCCAAAACAAGTCATTTACTTAAGTGGGTGTTAATCCAAAGAGTAATAGCCTTGCTCTGATACCAATTGTTATGATCAATTGGCACTAAGAGGGGGAGATGAATTAGTATAAGATAAGATTTTTCTTTCTAAAGCAAAAGCTTTTCGAATAAGATAGAATAGGAAATCCGAAGCTTTTCATTTTTAATAAAATAAATGAGTGATTAAAAGCAAGAAGCCGAAAAGATAATCACGTTTGAGGAAAAGAACTTATCGTCTTGCATGTAAGGAGTTTAGTTAAGTCAGAAGCATCAATTCAACAATATTCAAGCAATGCAAAGTATGAAACACTTACAATTTTATAGTGGTTCGACACCAATGGCCTACGTCCACTTCCGAGTCCTCCTTCTTGAAGCACCCGGCATCCACTACCAATATTCTTTGGGTGAAGATCAAACCCTTATATTTGAGCTTACAAGGGAGACTAGATTTACAAGTCTAAGCTCTCTCCCTTACCCCTTTTCTTTTTCTTATAATTCTCAGATAATATTTTCTCAG
Source organism: Ensete glaucum (assembly GCA_021527575.1). Classification (NCBI taxonomy): domain Eukaryota; kingdom Viridiplantae; phylum Streptophyta; class Magnoliopsida; order Zingiberales; family Musaceae; genus Ensete; species Ensete glaucum. Next base: position 25,837,630 of record CM038559.1, on the reverse strand, counting down.
AATATAATCCCCCAAAATATTATTCTGAATGTAAGAAAACTTTGGGTATTTATAGGCCCCAAATTGACTTCAAAATTAGAATCAAAATCTAACTATATCTGGAAAATCCGAATACGGGTGGTTTACTTGTCGACCTGGGCAGTTTACCTGCCGTCAACAGCTAGCCGCCGCACAGATTCTATGGTACGGGCAGTTCACCACCACTAAGGTAATTTACCCACTGAAAGCATATGCCCGTCATCCGGATTCTGTGGTATAGGCGATCCAACCATCGCTCACCGGTGGTTTATCCATCGAAATTTCCGCAAAAGTGGTTCCCTCCAATTTTCGAATTATGACTTGACTTTTACATTAACTAGCTCTTTGATCAACTGATTGAGCTCAACCTAAGCTCCAAACCCAGTAGTGGATCCGGTTTCCTCATTGAGTTAATTTGGATTCATTCTAAATCCAACTCAATTAGGACTTAACTCTAACTATGACTCAATGATTATAATACTTAGTGACTAATTAATCCTAATTAAGACCTAACTTTTACATACTCCAGCAACCTCTGGTAATCTTACGGCAAGTCCTCCGGTCTTCTTTCCGGCGATCTCCATTTGTGTTCCCAGCAAGCTTCCTGATTCCTTCGGTGAATCTCCTAGTGAACTTCCAGCGAGATCCCACCGCATCGTCCGAACTCAGCCCGATCCTAGGTTGTATCTTGGACCATTATCTGGTTGTAGCTTCATTGATCCTGTCATAGTTAGAGCTGCATGATGCTAATTATAACTTAATTAAATATAATTATAATTACCAAAATATCCATTATAAGACCATCCCAACTCCCAACAAGCTTTTCGGCTACCCCTGACAATCTTTCGACGAGTCTCGGTCTTCTTTTGGTGAAATCTCTTGTGCCATTATGGTAAACTTCCGATACCCTCGGCGAGCTTCCGATACACTCCTGGCGATTTCCCAAACGCATCGACTCAATACATGTACTTAACCTTGGCTAACACTGATTGTAATAATCCTTCTATTGTAATTAATTATGCATCAATCAACTCTAACAATCCTGTTAGATCAATAATCCATCAATTGATTTTATCATCAAAATCTAATATTCAACAAGCCACTACAAGGCTATCACACCCCATGGTGCTTTTGCTGCTTACGTAACCACTACCCATAATTGAGCTGGTGACCACTAAAGATCATCGCCCTTAATAATGCTATCGTCGAAAACTATCGATAATGGTTAATTTGTGCTTTTGCTGCTTACATAACCACTACCCATAATTGGGCTAGTGACCACTAAAAATCATCGCCCTTAATAATGCTATCATAAAAAACTATTGATAATGGTTAATTAGTTAAACACGATAAACTACACATTGCCTACATACAAGCGATTGGACAAACTAAATAGAAAAATAGATTAACAATACAAATAGATTATTAAAATACCATAAATCAAAACTAAATAATATTTTTTTTGTAAGTGAATGGTGCTAATAAATAGATATAAGTATAAAGTAGATTTAAAATATTTTTATAATCTAAAATATTTGATTTCAAAACATGGCTTAGATACTAATTGTAATTATAAAAATTATAATATGCTATAGTTATTTAAAAAACTTTAATGTTAGAAAATTAAAATCAAATAATGATATATCAAAATTAATGATGTGTGTCTTTTGATGATGCTCGAAAAGTCTTTATCTGATCTATAAGTGCATCATCATTGGATCCAAAAGTTGTAGTGATATCGATCTATAAGATAAGTTAGACTCACTTTCTCCTCTCATCCTATCCTTCATAGGACTATTATGATCGATAAATTAAGGACAAAGGGGACATGAAAATATTTATAATCTTTCAATAACTAGTTCGCATGACTAAGGGGAGATTAGGAAAGATATGTAATCTTTCAATAATATCATATACTATTGTTTAGTCCCTAGGAGGTTTTATGCCACAATAGAGGGTCTAAGTAATCGGAAGAGTCCCTCTAGGTCATCTCATATGGAATCCTATCGTAATTAAAATTTATTTCTATTAGTTGATAACTACAATAAGAATCAAATCATATATATACAATATATCTTACCTAATTAAATAAGATTATGTATTCTAACAGAAGCATTAAGAGATTAGGAAGAAATTGAGATATCGAAAGTAATTATAATAAATAGAAATATTTCTAATATTTTTTGTTTACTTTATTATCCATTCCTAATGAATTATTGAAGTAGAGGGGGAAATCTTGAAGAAAATATGGTATGAAATTAGATCTAGAGGTGCATGGATGATTTAGATGAATCCCTGAAATGGCTAGAGTAGCCAAAGAAAGATATTAGGGTTTGGTGCATTCCTACTTGCCCACCAAGTGATGGAGAACATGATTACAGCCTAAGACAATTAGTTACCAGTCCTGGAGCTCCACTTCCTTAGTTGTGGTTTATCCAACAAGACCAAATCACTTTCTTGTCATTGTCTCTCCACCTTCCTTCCTAGCTTGATCCATTAGGTTGACTTGGTCACTTCAAACACCAAAGACTTGTTTGGTGAATCTAAGCCCATTGTAGTTCACATTTTAGTTGTATCGACCAATGTTAAGGTGGCATAAACTTCATCCACAAGAAAATTATATATATGCAACTCTCCACAAAGTCAAACAGATAAACATCAGGTTAAGCAAGTGAATTACAGACTCCAACTTCTGCATCTTCTTTAAATAAAAATATAAAATATTTATTTTAGTGATATGGTTAGAATTGGTGGTCAATTATAACTGGACAAATGAAATATCATCAAACTGTATATAGCTGATAAAGCTTGACATGTCGTCTAGTAAGCCTTGAGGGCTCAGTTAGCATGATAATAATGTATTATTATATAAGGGTCACGTGGAATCATCAAAGTAATGTCTCGTTAGTGTGAATAAAATATTTTTCACTTGCGATCTATAAAATGGAAGTCCCTTTAGATGTACACTCATATTTTTTTTTCTTTTCAAACTATACTTATCTTATTGATGTTTTTCTAATTTAAGTACCGAAGAGTTTTGTTAGAGATGCTTTTGATGTATGTTTGCAGGTTTCTTTGGCTCGTGAAGAATTAATTCACTCACAAGAAGGAACAAACTGGCTCAAAAATCCTTACGAGGTATCTCATTTTTAAACTTAGGAGGATTCGATGATTATTAGGCCAAGTCGGATCAACATTATCGTATTGGATTGACATATTGACTGACACTTACAGAATTAAAATGAGATCGTTTAATCATATCCTCTCGTATTGCTTTTTCTTGTTTTCATAAAAGATCTCTTGCAACTTATCCAAAAGTATTAATTTTATCATAGAATCTGCTCCCAGGAATCATGGGGTGGCCAATGAACAACGTGAAGCCTTGGTTTCGCTACAAGGAATATTGGTTTTACACGTATTCGATCTGAATCTGATTTCAGCATTGTGATCGAGGCTATTAACAATGCTAAACCTACCATCGTTTCTGAGGTTGTAAACAACGCTAAACCTCCTCCCTCCCAAACAAATTTTCTAATTATGTCCGAGACTTTTAAAATGTTATCTCTAATTTTGCTCGATTTGCTTTAGATCACACTTACATGGAGATTGATATGCCAACGATCGTGTCATCCGTTAATAAATGTTATTTTTTACAGTATAAAAGAAATCTTTTGTTTTTTTTTTTTTTCTTGTCATTTCTGTTCGTCCAATCACCTCCGTATATTTTGTGAGTCCGGTTGGATATTGCTTTTATGGGGTTTCATATATTAAGCAGATCATAAAGTCTGATGGAAAAGATTTATAAATTATTTTTTAAAAAAATATATAAATTATTTTAGATAAGAATAAATGATAAGAACTTAAGTAATGATCAAAATCACATACGTTCAAATGACTCTTAACCTTGATTTATAACTCGGCTCAACGTGAAATCTAAAATTTGATATGTTTTTAGTGAAGAAATATGATTTTGACTGATTTTTGTGTTTCGATATTACCACCGACTTCTGTAAATATTTATTTAAAAATATATTTTTTTTTCCTGAAATGTATCAAATCAGGAGGATGTATTATGTCGAACCGAAAGGAGAGGAGGAACCTTCGCCCGGAATATTCCTCCCTCCTCTCCCTGGATGCAGGACCCACCAACCCTTGAAAGATAAACCATCACTTTATGTCATTTGATTATCTTCCTTTTTAATAATATGAAACTTGTCTTAGCTTTTCTTTCGAATTCCATTTTGTTTATAAATATTTTATTAATAAAATGATCAGATGAAGAAGAAGAATAGTAATAATTCTGTATCATAGTTAGATTACAAGAAAATAGCATTTATTAACTATTAATTTAGTCCTTTTTATTTTATTAAATTTAGAATAATTAATTTATTTTTTTATAAGAAAATGAATGACCAAAACGAGTCTGGAACCCTATAGTAAACCAAAACATTCAAATATATTAGATGAAGCATTGAACCCCTCAACATTTGATGAAGTCTTTAATAACGTTCGAGGTGTTCATCTGTAAAACTACTACGATCGAGTAGATAAGAAATTGATTTTGTTGATATACTTGCCACCCAAAATAAGTTTCAAACATTGAAACAAAATACAAAAAGGATGAAACTGTCATGAATCCCTTTAGCCAAGATTCACTTAATCTTGATGTCACACCCTAGCTATTGTAAGCAAAAGAGCAGACTTGGTGACCAAAGTTGATTTATTTGATGATATTATACCTAGTTTGTTTTTTTCTATTTCTTGATCTATCTATGTCAGATAGCAGGTCAGTCTCCTCCATCAAGATTAATCCGTCATTAGCAAATAAGAACTCTCTAACAAGATATCAGTCTAATCTCTATCCTCTGAAACTTAATCCATCAATTTCCTTCTTACATAACAAATTATCAAAATTTCTATCCGCTCAAGCATTTATTTAAACCCAGAATTAGCCTATTGTAAATATACATGTATTTACATAAATATACGGGTTTGGATTCAATAGAAACTAAAATTCTGCTATGGCTAAGACTCATAGAAGAAGGAAAAAAGAAAAGTTTTTTTTTTTTTTTTGGGTGGGGTTGGGAAGAATTAAGTGATGAGAGCAACATTTGATCCTAAGACACTACACCTGAGACAATATACTAATTTTTACCAATTTAACGGCTATCTAATTTTAGATTTCGAATCCTCAGACTTTAACAATATGCATTATCATCATATTAATATCTTGAATATAAATAAAAATATATTTACTTTCCGTGATGATGAAACTAAGTCGAGGAGTCGTCGTCTTAAACTCGGAAATATTTATGATATCCAACAAAGAATTTTCTTGCATCATATGGTGTCCAATCGCCAGTTAAGAACGGCTGTCAGTCATATATATTGTGCCCGCCGTTCCATGGAAGATTTGGAGTCACCCAGATGTTTGTTCAACCCACGTTAATGGAAGTCCCTCTTCAATGCCCTCAGTTGCAGAATCCATCGATGTCATGGGTTACCAAAGTCAACAAGTTTACATTTGGAGCATTGCATTCATTGACGCTGAATTGCTGCAACCTCCATATCCTCTCCCCCCCCCCACCACTCTCTTTGTTGAGAAGACCAATAAAGGAAGCCTTTTTGACTCTCTCGTGATCTTTTCTCCCAGTTGAGCCTATCAACCATCGCCACTCTCCACTCTGTTTCCTTTGATTTGGACTTTATGGCAACCTCATCCACACCTCCAAACTCGGGAAGAGTTCGTGCCCCACTATGATCGAGAGCCGAGGGAATAAATGGCAGTAAAGAACGAGAAAGATAACGTAAGAGGAGAGCGAGAAGGGGAGGGAGGCGGACTCATTAAAGAGCTCAGCTTCGTTATTCTTCCATCGGAGAGAGCGGCGACGAAGGTAATCTTCTTTGTTCTTTATTTCTCTCTACGGAAACGCTTGCTTTTCTTGTTCTACTTTTTGTTTCTTCCGCCACAGGAGGAGCAGAAGAAGCAGTTTTGCGATAAGAATAGGGAGGGCGCTGTCGCTGGGAGCAGAGGGGCTTGAAAAGGTCGAATTTTTCTGAAGCTTTACGTACCTCCGAGTGTCGTCCCTTCTCGTCCCCTACTGCGGCGGCTTCTCGATCACAGGTTGAACATTGACGTAGTGTTAGATTTGGTCTGGTCATTCGAGGACGGTAATGAAAGCGAGCACGCGGTAATTTGGGACTTCCCGGCCCCTTCCCGCCGCCTCTCGTCCCCACTGGTCCAAGAACAGAGCACCTGCTCTGATCCCTCCTCCTTTCCTCTTTTTCTTCTGTCTCTTCCCCCTTCTTGTTTCTTGAGAGAAAAAGATTGGATCTTTTAATGTATTGGAAGGTTGGGAACAGCGACAGTTCATAGAACAGTAGTATAAAACGGTGGAGGAACGATGAGCACGAGCTGGCGAGGCCGCTCCAACCTCCAAAGCTTCCTCGACTCCACGACTCCTTCGGTGCCGCCTCACAAACTCCCAAAGGTCTCTGTTTTCTTTTCCCTCCCTGTCATGAATCCATTACTTCGATCGGTACTGTTCGTACGTGTTAACCATTGTCTTTGATTTATTTTGAGTTGTTCCCGTAATATATGAGTGAATTCGGATCGGAAATGATTGCTCTCTTACATGTGGAGAGGTTTGAGCTCCAATTCTTGCATGGTGATTACAGTCATGGTGTCGAGATCTGAGCAATCTTTGGCAACTGGACGGGAAGGACAGCGTGGAGTTCTTCAACCTTGGAGACCTATGGGAGCAGTACTACGAGTGGAGCGCCTACGGTGCCGGTGTGCCGGTCAGCCTGCACAGTGGAGAAATGGCAGTCCAATACTACGTGCCATATCTTTCCGGTGTTCAGATATACACTAACAGAGCTCCTGCTGCTCCCAGGTTCCTCTTCTGCCCCCCTGGCCCAAATAGCTCTCTTTTATCATCGACACCTGCAATTGAGCTGGATTGGGTTGGATCCTCTGTTCTTGCGATGACAGTGAGCACAAGTACAAGAAGCTGGCCAGTTCAGACGCTGCATCTGAGTGCTTAGATGACGCATGGAGAACCAGGGAGCGGATTGGGCACATGTACTTTGAGTTCTTCGAGAGCTCTTCTCCTTATGGAAGGATTCCGCTGCTGAACAAGGTAGTTCATGTGCCTATGTTGATCGTCTGTCAAAATATTTGCAGTTTCCTGCTTCATGATCTCTCTCTCTCTCTCTTTCTTTCTCTTATTTTTGGGGTCTATTTATTAGTAGGTGCTTGAATTGACCCAGTCCTACCCAGGATTGACATCTTTCAAGAGCACAGAGCTCTCTCCTGCTAGTTGGATGTCTGTAGCCTGGTATGCCTCGAACCATCTTTTTCATCTCTTGTCAAAAGAATGAAACGTTAGCTGATAATTCTGTAATCGAGCAAGGAAGATTGATTACCAAACAACATGTCTTGAATAAGTTCTAGCACAAGGAACAAAACAATTAAGGTTGTTTGGGTTGAAGGTTTAGTCCTGTCGCTTGTTCAACAGGTATCCTATTTATCATATCCCAACCAGACGAAGTGTGAAGGATCTGTCGGTGTGCTTCCTGACTTATCACACATTGTCCTCTTTGTTTCAAGGTATGTGTTTATGCTGTTCTTCACAATCTCGGAAATGGTAACTCGACCACAATATCCAAACAATGAGAATACGTTTGTTTGATTCAACATGCGTCATGAAGACATTGAACTTGTGTTATTTTAGTATGTTTCATGGCCAACTGGATGTCTCTCATCCAACAGACAATTTATGGGTTTGGATTCATTGATTATGCTTTGCTGTACTGATCATATAGTTTTATTGTGGATGCTGTAGGAGGTAGGTAGAAATTCGTTGCTTTCTTTTATATCCTGATGCATCGATGTGAGGTACTACTATCTCAATGAAATCTACATCTTTTTTCTACGGAGATCTTTCTTCCAAAATGTTTGATGCAGATGAGACTCATGAGAGCTTGACAAATGATCTGACCTCGTTCGGAGCTGGGAAGAACAGAATGAAACCTGAAGAGAAGTGCGACCGCATCTCTCTTCCTCCGTTTGGTCTGGCCACTTACAAGCTTCGAGGGAGCCTGTGGACAATGGCTGGCACAGGAGACCATGAGAGAATCACCTCCCTCCTCGGTGCTGCAAAGTCATGGCTGCAGCAGCTTAAAGTCCAGCACCATGATTTTACCTATTTCACCACACACTTCGTGTGAACCCCAATGGTCAAACACTGCCTCCGTCTGCTGTGGTAACTTGTGAAGGGTTGAGAGAGCTCTCGTGTTAAGATGTTGAGGATAACTACAAGGAAGAGAACCTTCGTAGGGTGACCGGAGATTATACCAAAGAAATCTCGAGGCTTTATGATCCTGAAAGATTTGTCCTTTTTCTGGAGATGGCATCTAAGTTTTACGTAAAGTCTTCTATACCAAAGCAGAAGATTGCCGTAAGCTTAAAAGAAACATTTTGCGGACAAGACGATGCGCTTGTGGAGAACCACCCACCCGATCGGTCGCTTACCCGCTTCCGTGATCGGAGCAACCCGTGGACCCATCTTATCGTCCATCTCTGCGAGCGTTATTTGTACCCTACTCCCTCCTACTGCTACGCAAATGACCCAAAAATAAAAAAACCCATTTCCCTTAACACACTCTTCTTCTTTTTTCTTTTTTTTTATTTATAAAAACATCATTTTTAATTTTAAAAACATTCAAAATATCTTTTGTCATTTTTTTTCACTAGTTTCGATTGTTACGATATTTTTATTTGATTACTGAATTACGATATTTTTATTTGATTATTGAAATACTAAAAACACTATAAAGCTATTAAAAAGATAACGTTATAATATTATATAATGTAACGTTATCAAGTTTATTCTTTTTAATTGTCATCATTTTTTAAATCATTAATCACATATCAAAAATAAATAAAATTATGATTAACTTATAAAAATATAATAAATATATTATTATCAATTTTAGATTAAGTATTTTTTGTTAATGATTTCGGTTTCACAAAGTTGACAAATCAACTATCCCATCAAATCAAGTTTTGATTATTTGTATCAAAACTTATAAGATGATAGGCTACTTATCCCCTAATTGTTAAAAAAAATTTAAATATTAAGAGTTCATTTGATTCATTTATATTATAAAATTTTAAGTAAATTTTATATTATTTTTATTATGATCATCAAATTATTATAATAAACTAATTTTTATTAATATTTACATGATATTATTTGTTTACTATTATAGATATTTATTTGAATCTTAATATAATATATCAAATGGTTTATAGTGTATTTTGATTTTATTTGATTTATTTATAATGTTTTCAAGTATATTTTAGATTATTATTATCAAAACATCTTATATTATAACAAGTTGTCTGACAACTAATTTAGATATTTTTTGAATTTGAGATATTATTTTGCAAAATCAAAAGGGCTCTGTGTGGAAAAAAAAAAAAAAGCCGAAGATGAGGTTTCTTGTTGGGAAATCGTTCAAAAAAGATCCAAAGAAAAAATTGACTGACAGTCCATAAATATAGACGTGATGTTTTAAATCCTAGGTACATTTACAATTAATTGAGGTGTAATTATATATATAATATAAATAATTTACCTGTATCTCATCAAGTACTCGTAAGGACTTATAGTAAGTGCGTACGTCGGGTAAGTCATTGTCTCTCTCAACCCTACCTCATCATCCAACAATCAGAATTGATTTATAATAATTATCTAGATATTTATCATATTTTAGATAATTATAGATATATTTGTAAGTAGTGGTCTATGATCCAGGAGTTATAGGGATAATACTATACTTAATCATGAGTAAGATGATGGGATGAAATAATTACTATTAGATCCTATAAATAGGATCATAGTTCATGAAAAAAGATAGAGGATGCATTTGGGGAATATGTTATAAGTAACTGTGATGTTAACTCTTGTTTAATACTATGTTGTATTTTTTTTGAAAATATTCTCATTTAATTGTATTATAGTATTCTATTTTTATTATTTTCTTGTTCCTTCATCTTTAATATTTGTGGTACCAAAGCTAAGTTTAAACCTAAACTGGACGGCTTTCGGTGGTAATTTTATATATCAATCCCTTATTCTTATATTCTTGGACAAATATTATAAGTTATAGAGTATCAAGATGAATACTTTATAAAAGTCTTATTATCTTTCAGACTTGATAGAGAATGAATATTCAGATCAATCAAGCTGAGTAAGAGTCTTAAAGAAAGACTCAAATACATTGTTCTTGATTCAATAAACTATACATGAGACAATCTTCTCAAAAATTATAGCAACGACAAACTTAAAACAAGCTTGGTTGATACTTCAAAATGAATTTCAAAGCTTATCGAGAGTGACTACGATAAAACTTTAAACCATTCGTCATGAGTTTGAAATTTTATTCATGAAAAGCAATGAATCAGTGTAAGATTTTCTTTTTCAAGTAACTAAAATTATTAGTCAAATAAAATATTATAGTAAACATATTCATAATTATATAATTATTGTAAAAGTTTGAGAAGTTTAACTCTAAAATTTGATTATATTATTATCGTAATTAAAGAGTCAAAAAATTTATCTACTTTTTTATTTAATGAATTAATGAGTTTCTTACAAGCACATCAAGTAAGGTTAAATAGGTTATTTAAAAAAATAAAAAAATATTTCAGGTTAAGGGAGAGTATTCTAATTTAAAATAAGATTAAAAATCAATAAGAATAGGACATATGAGAGGAGGATTTCGTAGTATAGGAAATAAAAGAGAAAAAAGATACTTTGATGTTCATGATGAACAAAATCAATCAAATTATAATCAAAAAACTATAAGAGTATAATTCAGTATTACTATTTTAAAAAGTTTAATCATATGAATACAAACTATAAAAGAGAAAAGCAAGTGAGCTATATAGTGAAAAATGAAGACAATAATTTATAACTCATTCACAAGTTAATGATATCTCAAATAATATTTAGTTTTTAAATAGTGGATGTTTTAATTATATGTTATAAGATTAATTATTTAGATATATTGATAAAATTCATAAGTTAAAAGTTAAACTTGAAGATAACAAATTAAAGTAGAAGGAAAAAGAACAATTGAGGTAAAAACAAATTAAAAATACTTTTATTTATTCATAGTTTATCACATAACTTATTGAGTTATTCAATTATATTTGATGATGGTTCATACACTAGTAAAGATAAGAAATTAAGATGTTTCCATTATATTTTTTGATTATAGTAAATATTTTTATGTAAAGATAAGAAATTAAGATGTTTCCATTATATTTTTTGATTATAGTAAATATTTTTATGATGCAAAACAAGATGTTTTAAATATTAAAAGGTGTGCTTCCATTGTAACTCAAAAGAATGAGTGTAATTTGTAAATTTAAGATATCGATATCTTACATTAAGGTTTAAGGTTGTTAAATAAATAATAATAATTTTAGATTATTTAAAATTAATACACTTGATGTATGTGAATGATGTATTTATTGTAAATAAAGTAAAAAAACCATTTCATGTTGAAAAATCATAGAGAGCATCTAATTATCTTGAATTAATTGATACTGACTTATGTGGACCTATGAATATAAAATCATTTGGTAGAAGTCAATATTTTTATTATTTAATAATGATTATAGTCACATGAGTTTGGTATATTTTCTAGAGTGAAACATGAAACATTTAATAATTTTTAAAAATTCAAGGCATTTGTAGAAAAGGCATAGTGGTAGATGCATAAAGACATTTTGGAGAGATAAAGATGATGAATTTTTATCTGATAAGTTTAATTTTATTAGTGAAGAAAATAGTATTTGTGGAGAATTGATTATATACCACATATACCAGAGCAAAATGGTACTGGTGAACATAAAAATAGAACTATTATTGAAATGACAATAACTTTGCTTAAAGGAAATATCTTCCAAATCAGTTTTAAACAAGAGTTGCAATAGTAGTTTATTTACTGAATATTTTAGTAACAAAGACTATTATGAATTAAATTCATTTTAAGGATTGGTATGGTATAAAGCCAAATGTAAGTCATCTAAGAATTTTTTATTATATTACTTATGCTTTGGTAAATTCACAAAATCATCATAAGCTTGTTGAAAAATATGAAAATTTTATCTTAATTGGTTATTCCTTATCATCCAAAGCACATCGATTGTATAATCCTATTAGTGGTAAAATTATTATTAATATAAATATTATGTTGATGAAAAAGTAAGTTGGAATTGGGAGACTAATGAAGGTGAAATATAAATTCAAATTCCAACAGAACTAGATAATCTATAGAATCAAGTGACAGATCTTACTCCAATAAGTTCATCGTCAACCTCACCTAGTAATAGTTCCAATTCATCGAATGATTTTTGAGATGAAACCCCTCTAGAAAAATTCAGATTACTAACATAAATTTTTTATTTGACATTTGTTTTGTTTTTTTCAGATCTCACAAATTTTGAGGAAGCAATTGAAGAAAAGAAATGACGAAAGACAATGAATGAGGAAATTAAATAAATTAGGAAGAATGAAACATGAAAGCTAATGGATCTATCGAAAGAAAAGAAAGCTATTAGATTAAAATGGATATTCAAAATAAAATATAATACAGATGGAAGTATCTAAAAATATAAGGCTTGGCTTGTAGCAAAAGTATATTCGCAACAATAAGGTATTGACTTTGATGATATTTTTTCTCTAGTTGCTAGATTCAAAAGCATGAGAACTTTCTTGACTTTAATTGTTCACTTGAGTTAGCTTGTTTATCAATTTAATATGAAATCTGTGATTTTAAATAGAGATTTACAATAAGAGATTTTTGTTACTCATCTGAATGTTTTTTAGTTAAATGATATAAAAAAAAGATATATAAGCTAAAGAAATCTCTTTATGGGCTTAAATAAGCTCCAAGAGCATGGTATAATAAAATTGATTATTATTTTTATTAAAATAGATTTAAGAAGAGCAATAATAAATCTATTATTTATCTAAAGAAGGAAGGGGAACATAATATTATTATGGTTTGTTTTTATATTGATGACATTATATATATAAGTTCATCTACCTCTTATGTGACAGAAATTAAAAATACATGATGAATAACTTTGAAATATTATATCTATGTCTATTACACTATTTTCTTAGGTTGGAGGTGAAATAAGGATCTAATAGAATTTTTAATTTATAAAGAAAAGATATATTGGATCTACTAAAAAAATATAACATGATTAATTACAAAGCTACGACACCACCTATGAATGTAAATAAGAAATTGAAACTTTAAGATACTACGTGTTTGACAAATGTAAGATACTACAGAATTTTAGTTAGAAGTTTGATCTATCTAACTCATACTCGACCAAATATTACCTTCTATGTAGGTGTAGTATCTAGGTTTATGCATAGCTCAAGCAAATATAATATTGGAGCTGCTATATTACTAGAACTACATATTATGGTATACGATACTCTCATAATTTTAAATATAAATTATTTAGTTTTACTGATAGTGATTGGATAAGAGTTTTGGATGATAGAAAAAGTATTTCAGGCAATATTTTTAGTCTTAAATCAGGAGCTATATCTTAGAGTTCAAAGAAACAAACAACAATTGTATTACCGATATCGGAAGTAGAATATGTAGGTACAATATTAATAGCTTATAAAACAATATTTCTTAGAAGACTTCTTGAACAAAAAGAAGCAACTACAATATTTTATGACAATAAAGTCACAATTGCAATGACGAAGAATCTAATATTTCATGGAAGAATGAACCATATAGAGATACACTTTCATTTTATTCGAAATCGTGTAGCAAATGGAGCTATAACAATGAAGTATTATGGTACAAATAAATATGTTATAAATATTCTTACCAAGTCAGTTTAAATTCAGAATCATATTTATTTCATATCTCAAATGGGTGTATATAACTATGAATCAAGTGAGAGTGTTGAGAATTGATTCATAGTAATTATCTAGGTACTTACCATGTTCTAGGTAATTTTATGTATGTTTTAAGCAATGGCCCATGATCTAAGAGTTGTGAGAGTAGTACTTAACACTTTAAATGATAGGATGAGGTAGTTAGATCTAATATGTATTTAGGGAATATTTTATTAATGTTATGTTACCTTCTGTTTAATACTTGCTTTGTTGATCGATAGTATTCTCGTTTGATTAGATAATAATGCTCTTTGATTTCTTTTCTTGATCACACTTGTAGTTATTCTTGTTCTCAATGGTGCAGTTGATTGATCAGAGCAACCAATGATTTTGGTTAGGTTTTGGGGGAGGAGGGGGAAGAGGGATGGCGAACATCAACATCGAGGGAATACTAAAGGAGCTACCCAACGAGGGGCGGGTGTCCAAGACAAAGATTGCAGTCAGTGACGATGCTGGAGAAGCTGTTGCAGACAGGGATGAATGTCACCTGCTTCAACTTCTCTGGCGGCACCCACAAGTACCATTAGGAGACCCTCGACAACCTCCGTGTCGCCATGCACAACACCCACATCCTATGTTAATAGATAAATTTGGTTGTCACAGCATTAGTAGGATTGCTAGACTGTTGAGGGAAATCCTCCCCTCTTAATCCTCTTAACCTCCCTCTCACTTGTATAAATATGTATTGAAGTGAAGGAATAAACATATTATTCATTCTTCAATCTATTCTCTCATTTTCTAACATGGTATCAGAACCACTTTCCTAAAACAAGCTGTATTCTCGCTGTCAAATGGTAGTGATTTCCTATCGCATCCGACTGTAAGCAATAACCACAACCGCTACCTCCACCGATTGACCCCTCTTATATTCTCCCATCACGTCCAACCGCGTGCAGCAATCGCAGCTGCGACCTCTACTGTCAAACGACACCCTCCTTGCGTTGTTGGCCATCTCGTGCACACACCTCTACCTTTTGCGCTCCCTCTGCTGAGGCACCACCATGGCCAAAACGTCACTTGTGCCCTCCTCTCCATTCGGACCCGCAGGTCTAGGTGCAGAAAAACTCCTCCACTAGTGAAGCTGCTTTTTTTCTCTCTACGGCTTTCCCGGCTACTGCACCATTACCAGTCGTTAGTTCAAGGCTAGAGCAAAGCAGCCGCTGGCACCCATCACCTTTGATTCCTCTATTGCTCCTCTGCTACTGCCTTCTTCACTTGCCTCTGTCACCTACTACCGGATCTGATCTCTAGCTCCGCTCCTTCTAGTCGGTAGCCTGACCGCTGCCTCTTCTTCCTCCCCTATCGCTACATCGTGCATTTTTTTTTTCCTCTATCTTTAAAAACTTAGAGTTTTTGGTTGTGTGTATTATCCTTGGCTATGTCCTTATGCTTCCTATAAATTAGCTTCATTGGTTACTCTCTTGAACATAATGCTTACCACTGCTATGATCCTCTAACTCATAAAGTCTTTATATCTAGTCATGTTGTCTTTGTAGAGTCCTCCTTTCCATTTCACCAATCAAAGTCTTCTACTGTACAAACTACTCCGGTGAATATACATCAATGGCACATGCCATTGTCCAATGTGTCTCCACAAGAATCACCCACTGCAGTAACTATACATGAGTGGAGTACTCCTCTGGTACAACATCTCGCCCCCTCTTTTTCTTCTCCTTCTTCTGCATATATACCTCCTGCTACTGACATCCGAACCTCTGAGTATCAGTTACTAGCGTTTCCATCACCTCCACCCAGTTGTGCTACTGTTCCTTAATCCAACTCACCATGTTCTACTACTTTCCCAACACCCATTCCACCATCACCTCATGAACCACTTGGATATCTCATGACAACACGTTCTAAAAGTGGTATCTTCAAATCACGACAGGTTCTCGACCTCAATACAATTGTAACTCCCTCTATTGAGACATGTGAACCTACCATGATCACTCAAGCTCAAAAGTCTCCTCACTAGCATAAAGCTATGTGTGATGAATATGATGCTTTCCTTCATAACTCTACCTGGACATTTACTCCATTTCATCCCGCACAAAATGTCATTGGGTGTAAGTGGGTTTTTCGAGTTAAGCAGAACCTTGATGGGTCCATTGCCAAGTATAAAGCCCGACTAGTGGCAAAAGGCTTTCATCAACATCCTGGTGTCGACTTTACAGAGACATTTAGTCCTGTTGTTAAACTCACGATAATTCGACTTATTTTTAGTTTGGTCGTCTCAAAATACTAGCATCAGCGACAAATTGATGTGAACAATACCTTTTTACAAGGAACATTAATTGAAGATATCTTCATGGAACAACCTCTTGGTTTTCTTCATCCTCAATATCTGTAATATATATGTAAACTCCATAAAGCTATTTATGGACTTCGTCAGGCTCCACGAGCCTGGTATAAAGAACTTGGCTCATTTTTTATGACAGTTGGCTTTTTCAACTCTAAGTCTGATACCTCCTTATTTCTCTATCAATAACTTGGCAGTACAATATATCTTCTAGTATATGTTGATGATATCATTATGATAGGTAATAACTCTATGAAAGTCACAATGTTCCTTAAGAAGTTGGTCGACCAGTTCTCTCTCAAAGATCTTGGTCCTTTGAATTATTTTCTGGGTGTAGAAGCTATGTCTACATCTTCGGGACTCTTCCTCTCTCAAGGAAAATATATTCAGGACTTATTAGTGAAGACAAACATAAAGGATGTAAAGGCTGTCTCAACTCCTCTCTCAACTAGTGAATCACTCCAGTTAACTGATGGCAGTCCTGCTACGGATTCTACTCAATATCGATAATTAATTGGCTCTTTACAATATTTAGCTCTCACCTGCCCAGATATCTCCTTGCAGTTAACAAGCTATCATAATTCATGCATAGACTATCTACCACACATTGGTCAGTAGTTAAGCGAGTATTACGATATCTTAATGGCACTATTGAATATGGCAGATATCTCCTTGCAGTTAACAAGCTATCACAATTCATGCATATACTGTCTACCATACATTAATCAGCAGTTAAGTGAGTATTACGATATCTTAATGGTACTATTGAATATGACATATTTCTACATAAACACTCTCCACTCCAACTTCATGCTTATGCTGATGCTGATTGGGCTAGAAACTTTGATAATCGAACATTGACATCTGGGTATATCATCTTCCTAGGAGCCAATCCAATTAGTTAGAGTTCCAAGAAACAAAAAACAATTGCTCGGTCAACCATTAAAGCTAAGTATCGCTCTATTGCAACTGCTGCTGCGTAACTCAATTGGGTAATGAATCTACTTAAAGAACTTGACATCCAATCTACTACTACTCATACAATATATTATATATATTGATAATGTCGAGGCTACTTAATTATACACTAATCTGGTATTTCACTCTCGTATAAAACATATAGCAATTGACTTTCACTTTTTACGAGATAAAGTGGTCAATCAGCAACTACATATTTTTCATGTTCACACAACAGATCAACTGACAGACTCCCTCACAAAGCCACTCGCACGTAAATTATTTTCACTACATAGGTTTAAGATCAGTATCCTTGATAGGAACACGATCTTATGAAGACATGTTAATAGATAGATTTGGTTGTAACAATATTAGCAGGATTCTTGAGTAAAATATTTCCTTCTTAATTCTAATAACTTCTCTTATAAATACATATTGAAGTCAAGGAATGAATATACTATTCATTCTTAAATCTATTATCTTATTTTATAACACTTTGCACCGTCGTGCTCGACACGAGTGTCTTCCTCTCCTTCGTTGTTGTTCTCGATTTGTTGTCTTTGTGTGATTAGGTCATTGCAGTGTCTTACTTATCGGTTTGATGCAGACGGATACTGCCAATTAAAAGATAAGAAGTACTTTTTCTGCTTGGAGAGTTCGCTATTTCTTTGCGGAATACCTGTGCGGCTTTTCTTTTTCTATTTTTTTGAGGAATCGGTTTGATGCAGACGGACACTGATAATTAAAAGAGAAGAAGTGCGTTTTTGCTTGGAGAGTTCGCTATTTGTTTACAAAATACATGTGGGGCTTTTCTTTTTCTAATATTGAGGAAGTGTGACTGTGGTGTGAAGTAGAGGGAGTCGGTAAATGCTCCTGTCCAACACAAGTTTAGACGATAGAACTTGCCCTAAGCCATATGCTTTTGCTCAGATGATATGTGCAAATCAGGTCGTAGAGGTGTGTACGATGTGTGATGTGTACAAGGAAATGCCAAGAACAATTCTAGTTGTTTGATATAACTTGGGGTGTGGAGACAACAGTTATGATGTAATATGATATCTTACAGAGAGCCTAAAGAAAAGAATCTTGTTCCTCCAGAAAAGACAAAAAAAAAAAGGAGATATTTTTTTCCAGGCAAGACCTACTAGGTAAAATGTGCTGGTTAGAAGGCGGAAATAAGAAGTCATCTCTGCTGGTTTATATATGTTGCCGCTTGTGCATTTATCTTACATTTAGATCTTATATGCTTAGATGGCATTTGGGATCCACTTGAGTAAATTTTTACATGATTTTTTTGTGTCTTTGGTAGTTCATTACGTTTGCTTATGTTGGTAAAGACTACTGCTAATTTCATTATTCAGTGACCATTGGTAGTGTGTGTTCATTCACATGGAAATAGAGAAATACTCCACACCTCAATATGTATGCGCCTTCATATTCAATTTTCATTCGCCTGGTTTTCATCTGCCTCGTCTTCCCACATTTCCTCGTAACTTCTGAGGCTCCGAAAGGTTTTAGATCAAACTACAAGAAACTTGCAAGAGATGGTTCTTTCCTAATTGCCTCAGGTTTATGCTGTATCCCAATTCTGTAACGCTGTAGTTATCTTGAGCACTGTTGGACTGCTGACTATTGAACACAGATAGAACTCTAATCACTGAACATCCACCTTACCAGTGTCCACTGTTGATTGGATTAACTTGTCTCCTTTTCCTTATACTGGTGGTTGTAATTTTTTGTAGGAGCCTGAGATTCGAACCGGTTTTCCGAAGGATGGGAAGCCTATCAAACTGAAGGAAGGTCAAGAAATCACGGTTAGCACTGATTACAGCTTAAAGGGTGGTGAGAACTTGATTTCTAAGAGCTACAAGAAACTAGAAACTCCCCGTTGACCCTGAAGCCTGGAAACACCAATATTGTGTGAGCCAGTGGTATCATAACCTTGACACTCCTGTCATGTGATCTTTCTTGCCATAGTGTTACACCCGCATTGGCATTGCTTCAGGCGTAAAGATCTGTTTGGTGAAGTGAGGTTACAATCTTTGGTTTCACGAGAAGCTACTGCTCCATCTTTGTGGGATATATTTCTGTTCCTATGTTCAGTTGAGCATCATACATGGAATTCCTGGTTGATATTATGGTGTAGTATAATCATGAACTGGCAAACAGTGTTACGGTATAAGCTGGATTTAAGACTAATGAGAAGTTAATACTTCTTTCAGATTGGTTCTCTTTCAAAAAATAAATGCTCTGATTTAGAATTTATTTGACAGACACCGGGACGATGCAGAACATCTTAAGAAAAGGGCGATGCAGGTTAGACCAATTATTGTGTTCTGATATATAATCCAACCAAAGATGTTCTGCAGTCAAGTTTCTGTGTGGCTTCACGCTATTGAACTGTTTCCGGTCTTTCCTAGTTACTTGTTTGTCCTCTATTCATTTTTCATCCCTACCACTGTGTGTTAAATCTTCCACAGGTGGGTAAAGCCTGCACCGGAATTTTCAGTTTTAAACCATCTTGGTACTATGATTCCATTGTTTGGGCGTTTAGTTTTCTACCTTCTCTCTCGGTCACATTGCGGCATCACGGTTTGCAGGATTTGGTTCCAGAACGATGCAGTGGAAGCTATCAAGGATTGTGATGCTGGTTCCATGGGAATCTTCGTTGTGCCAGATTTGCAGGTAAACAAACACTGCAACAAAGTTTCTCTCTCTCTCTCTCTCTCTCTCTCTCTCTCTCTCTCCTGAACATAACTGAGACATGAATGAGAGTGATGATGTACACCACGGATTGGTATAAAACTTTGGAAAAGGGTAAACTGATACTGATCCATAAATAAATTTTTGACGGTCAAATCTCGCCTCCATCACTTGTTCTTTGCAAATAAAACAAAACAAAATTTTTCCACCAATTAGAGTCAATAAAATTATAAACAATCATTTCTAGATAAGTAAAAAGATATCAGATATCTTTAAAAAAAGTATTCTTGCCTTGATCGATAAAATCTAAACTAAGGGAGACGGATCGGATCTTACCAACAGAAATATCAAAACATTTAGTAGTAGATTTCTCGAAACTCAATATCGATCATCCTACAGAGAGCTTGGTGTCAAGAACAATGTATCAAAAACCTATGAAAATAGAACTTGCATCAATCATCCGGCTATGTAAATTTCCTCTCCTCTGAAATCGCCCATTAATTTTTTTCACTGCTACCTTTTAGATCATGTCTCCACCTCCCAACATTACTTTTGTGTGGAGATGGTAGTGTAAAGAAACTAATCTCCGTATGATAAACATCTCTGAGTTTGTACATCTGAGACTCTTTTCTTATCCTGCAATAATGCATCTCCATAGACACGTAGGAGTATCGATGCTAATTCTTAGATGGTTGTATGGTAAGAGCGGACTTTTTGGTGCAAAAGTTTGGATCGTAGGTCAACAACCAAGTCTCATAATGCATCTGTGGTGCTTGAGCTGTCTCATGCAAAATGAGGTATCCTTTAGGATCAAAACTTCACTTCGTTTGATACTTAGATGTGATGACCATTTTAAGTTATTATGGTATATTTATATATAAAATAATTCATATATTTTTAACGTAACATATAAGTTTATCTCAAAAAAATCTAAATTAATAGACATTAGAGTCTGCTTACATGACATGTTAACTCATAATAAATTATTAATATAATGACACGTATAATTTTTAAGTTACGATTCATTTTAGCTCATGTGATTTTGGTAATAAACTTCTTAAATCATTATAGTTTATTCGTGTATAAAATAATTCTTATATTTTTTAAAATATAATATATATAAGTCTCTTCAATGAGTTAACAAATATTAGAGTTTGTTTATGTGATATGTTAACTCATAATAAACTATTAATATAATAATATATATAATTTAAGTTTAAAAAATGATTAAGATTCTTCTTGTCGAGGAAGAGGAAGCGATGGAGGCAGTAACAATTGACAAAGGTAGAGGAAATGGTAGGAGAGACCAAAGGCGGAGATGAAAGAGAGTTGGAAAACCATGTCATAGGCATAGCGTGTGGGGGCGTAGGAGATGACGAAGTGGGGGTAGTGGAGATGAGGACACCGAGGAGAAGGAAAAGAGACCATGAGACTATTGTATGCCTAGCATTGAACTAGTTAACACATATCCACCTGAGATAGGGCTAGAAGTTTTTGAGCTCATCTTCAGCACAAGAGAGACTACGTACGTTAGATGCTCTGATAGGCAGCAATGGCTCAGTGCTGCTGCTAGTGGTCACTTCTATGATAATACCTCCTCTCGCCGGTCATAGTTATTTTAGAAAACTTAAATTACACATGTCGTTATATTAATGATTTATTATGAGTCATGTATCATTATATTAATAATTTATTATGAGTTAGCATGCCATGTTGGCAAACTATAATGTTGTTAACTCAAAATTGACGAGAGGGATTTATATATTATGTTTTTAAAAATATAACGATCATTTTAGACACGAGTAAACTATAAGAGGTTAAATAATCCATGACCATAATCATACGATCTAAAATAAATCTTAACTTTTTTTAAACTTAAATTATATATCATTATATATCATTATATAACTTTTTTTAAACTTAAATCACATAGACATTTCTCTGATGTTTATTAACTCAAATTTAATAAAATAAACTTATATATTATATTTTTAAAAATATATAAATTATTTTAGACATAAATAAACGACTCAAGTTATCTATGATTAAAATGGCTAAAATGAATTTTAACCTTAACATTTTTATATTCATCTCGTTGAGTTGAATGCAGCAAAGCATAACTCTTGTAATCCAAGCATAACTAGACCATTCGACTAGTTTTGATGTCGAAGTGATAAGGCCCTTGTCAAGGAAAGATATGAAAATGAAGAACAAATAGACATACACATTCTAGAATCCCCGAAAATTTCAAAATACATTCAGAATGCAAACGTCTGGGAAAATCTATCCTCACAACAGGAGAGATAATGTTCGCAGTCGAACGTCTAGTTTGTAGCATAAAAATTGCTCCTTCCCATATCTAAACTTTTAGTAGAATTGCATGTGATGTCTTGTGGAATGTGGTTTGGGTAAAAATAACAGAAAAGTTATATCTTTTACCAACAGGTTTGCTCACATTAGAAAATTAACAAGACAGACCTACAACAATTAAGTTTGTAGTGAAAACAAAATAGAAGAGAAAATTCCAGAGGATGCTGCTACGTTTGTATATTTTCCTCTGGTCATTCGTCATCAGAACTTTCATAAGCTAGTCCTAGCAAACTTTTAACAGTATCTTCTGATTTTTTATCGTCCTCCTTGTCATTAGTTTTGATGGAAGTATCTTCATGCCCCAGGTGCCCCTGATGCTTGTGCATTGCAACATTAGCAGCTAAACATACATTTTCCTGGGTTTCGGATGGCATTGAATGAGATATATTCTTCCCCAGTTTTCCCTCACCATCTCCAGTTGATGAGACTCCTCCAGGCAAAGATTCAGTCGGTCGTTCAGATTGCGGTGAACTAGGACTTGAAACTTTCTGCCGCTTAGGTTTGATTCCAATAATGTTTTTCAAGAGATCTTGCTGCCTGTCCATCAAGGAAATGATCAATCAGATTTTTCTTAAAGAAAACTAGTCTACAGTATTAATAAGCCAATGATAAGTCCAACATCACCTTATGCCACTCTTGGGCTTTGGTTCAACCCGAAGCGGCAACGGCAAAGGTGCAGGTGAGGAATCCACCAGACTTGCAGCTTTGTACTCAGAGAGTCAAAGAAAGAAAGAAAAACAAAACAATGATCCAAGAACAAAAAAATATGTCAACATATGCAACTTGAACACATGAGGATATCTTAAATGCAGCAAAAGCTCGTTTCTCAGTGCGCCGTAGAAGACGCTCAGCATCTTCCTCAGCTTCCATCTGTTCCTTTAGATATAGCAAGTCATCACTGTCCAAAGCTGGAAACAAACCACTATGAAGTTGGCAATATCATATAAACACATAATGTCATTACTAAAGGGAAAAGCAAGTACCCCCTCGCCCATGAAGGTAGCCTCCACGTTCACCGGCAACTTCCTGCATCTGCTAGCATCAACCGCCCAACAGGAGAAGCCAATATCCCTGCCGGGGCATGTTATCAGAACACTATAACTGAAAATGTATGAATTTATGAAATCTACACATCTAAACAAGCAATCAACATCTAAAAGTCACTTTCATCAACCGAATCGCATTCCACAGTTTATGCCAGTAAATCAACATTTCTGAGGCATCTTTTAAGTTTCACCATATGGAAGTTTTCTTTCAATACCTCCCTGAGTGTTTGTCGCTGCTAACCAATCTAACAAGGTGTAAAACTTCAACAGAGAAGTAGAAGTTTGCTATGTTGGAGAAAATAAACGTTAAATTCAAAAAATTAAAGATTGCTTGCAAAAGTGCTGTTAGCAGTACAGTACATTACAACAGCGAGATATCATCATGATCTTCAGAATATTCTACACAATTCATTTACATGTATAACTATGTGATATTATATACACCTAAATATGAACCAGAGATGAGTACACTTCTGTAGATAACTAGCGATTCACATGATAACTTCTTAAATACTAGGATTGATGAATAGGCGAATCTTGTGTTTAAAATCAGAATCCATCTCCAATGAGATCACATCCAAATTAAGCGTGACAGCTAGTTTGACACAGGCCTGTCTCCAGGAAACCTAAAGAAAGGAAACAATACACGCAAGAGATCGACGAGGGACAAAAAAGATGTAACTTTGGCTAAAGAAAGGAAACAAATGCCAATTAATAACCCAGAAGAGAGACCAAATGGAAAGATATAACATGTGAATATTCTACACAATTCATCTTACATGTATACACCAAAATATCTGATATTGTATACACCAAAATATGAACCAGAGATTACACTTATTTAGATAACTAGCAATTCACATTATAACTTCTTAAATACTAGGATTGATGAATAGGTGAATCTTGTGTTTTAAATCAGAATCCATCTCCAATGAGATCACATCCAAATTAAGCGCGACAGCTAGTTTGACACAGGCCTGTCTCCAGGAAACCTAAAGAAAGGAAACAATACACGCAAGAGATCGACGAGGGACAAAAAAGATGTAACTTTGGCTAAAGAAAGGAAACAAATGCCAATTAATAACCCAGAAGAGGGACCAAATGGAAGAAAAAAGATATAACATGTGAATATTCTACACAATTGATCTTACATGTATACACCAAAATATCTGATATTGTATACACCAAAATATCTGATATTGTACAAACCAAAATATGAACCAGAGATTACACTTCTCTAGATAACTAGCAATTCACATGATAACTTCTTAAATACTAGGATTGATGAATAGGCGAAGCTTGTGTTTAAAATCAGAATCTATCTCCCATGAGATCACATCCAAATTAAGCGCGACAGCTAGTTTGACACAGGCCTGTCTCCAGGAAACCTAAAGAAAGGAAACAATACATGCAAGAGATCGACGAGGGACAAAAAAGATGTAACTTTGGCTAAAGAAAGGAAACGAATGCCAATTAATAACCCAGAAGAGGGACCAAATGGAAGAAAAAAGATATAACATGTGAATATTCTACACAATTCATCTTACATGTATACACCAAAATATCTGATATTGTATACACCAAAATATGAACCAGAGATTACACTTATTTAGATAACTAGCAATTCACATTATAACTTCTTAAATACTAGGATTGATGAATAGGTGAATCTTGTGTTTTAAATCAGAATCCATCTCCAATGAGATCACATCCAAATTAAGCACGACAGCTAGTTTGACACAGGCCTGTCTCCAGGAAACCTAAAGAAAGGAAACAATACACGCAAGAGATCGACGAGGGACAAAAAAGATGTAACTTTGGCTAAAGAAAGGAAACAAATGCCAATTAATAACCCAGAAGAGGGACCAAATGGAAGAAAAAAGATATAACATGTGAATATTCTACACAATTGATCTTACATGTATACACCAAAATATCTGATATTGTATACACCAAAATATCTGATATTGTATAAACCAAAATATGAACCAGAGATTACACTTCTCTAGATAACTAGCAATTCACATGATAACTTCTT
The DNA here is from genome assembly GCA_021527575.1 of Ensete glaucum. NCBI lineage: Eukaryota > Viridiplantae > Streptophyta > Magnoliopsida > Zingiberales > Musaceae > Ensete > Ensete glaucum. The sequence goes on along the minus strand of CM038559.1, from coordinate 25,812,187 downwards.
AAATACTAGGATTGATGAATAGGCGAATCTTGTGTTTAAAATCAGAATCTATCTCCCATGAGATCACATCCAAATTAAGCGCGACAGCTAGTTTGACACAGGCCTGTCTCCAGGAAACCTAAAGAAAGGAAACAATACATGCAAGAGATCGACGAGGGACAAAAAAGATGTAACTTTGGCTAAAGAAAGGAAACAAATGCCAATTAATAACCCAGAAGAGGGACCAAATGGAAGAAAAAAGATATAACTTGTGAATATTCTACACAATTCATCTTACATGTATACACCAAAATATCTGATATTGTATACACCAAAATATCTGATATTGTATAAACCAAAATATGAACCAGAGATTACACTTCTCTAGATAACTAGCAATTCACATGATAACTTCTTAAATACTAGGATTGATGAATAGGCGAAGCTTGTGTTTAAAATCAGAATCTATCTCCCATGAGATCACATCCAAATTAAGCGCGACAGCTAGTTTGACACAGGCCTGTCTCCAGGAAACCTAAAGAAAGGAAACAATACATACAAGAGATCGACGAGGGACAAAAAAGATGTAACTTTGGCTAAAGAAAGGAAACGAATGCCAATTAATAACCCAGAAGAGGGACCAAATGGAAGAAAAAAGATATAACATGTGAATATTCTACACAATTCATCTTACATGTATACACCAAAATATCTGATATTGTATACACCAAAATATGAACCAGAGATTACACTTCTCTAGATAACTAGCAATTCACATGATAACTTCTTAAATACTAGGATTGATGAATAGGTGAATCTTGTGTTTTAAATCAGAATCTATCTCCCATGAGATCACATCCAAATTAAGCGCGCAGCTAGTTTGACACAGGCCTGTCTCCAGGAAATCTAAAGAAAGGAAACAATACATGCAAGAGATCGACGAGGGACAAAAAAGATGTAACTTTGGCTAAAGAAAGGAAACAAATGCCAATTAATAACCCAGAAGAGGGACCAAATGGAAGAAGAAAGATATAACATGTGAATATTCTACACAATTCATCTTACATGTATACACCAAAATATCTGATATTGTATACACCAAAATATGAACCAGAGATTACACTTATTTAGATAACTAGCAATTCACATTATAACTTCTTAAATACTAGGATTGATGAATAGGTGAATCTTGTGTTTTAAATCAGAATCCATCTCCCATGAGATCACATCCAAATTAAGCGCGACAGCTAGTTTGACACAGGCCTGTCTCCAGGAAACCTAAAGAAAGGAAACAATACATACAAGAGATCGACGAGGGACCAAAAAAAAAATAAATGTAACTTTGGCTAAAGAAAGGAAACAATTGCCAATTAATAACCCAGAAGAGGGACCAAATGGAAGAAGAAAGAAATAGCATTGGCAAAAGAAAGGCGCCTAACACATATGAGGTGTTGGACAACGAACATATATTCCTCGAACTTCGAAAGAAAAGCACCTTCCTCATGGCAACAACTTAGAAGACAACACTACCAATACAAAGATTCCTCTTCTCTACGTAACGTATAGAGTCGGTAGAAAAGAAACAATCACAAATAGAAGGGCCGATTGGCTAACCTTTGCTACCATCCGTTGGAACGTGCTGTCCTCGTCGTCGATCTTGTCCTTCCCTTTCCCCCATTTTCGATCTGCCGAATCGAACAAAAACATTTAACACGGAGCATGACAACCGCTGGGAGAAACTTGGCGATAGGAATACCTTTGGGGTCACTGAGGTTGGTGTACTCTCGCACTTCCTTTCCTGCCATGGTTCGCGATTGCCAGCGAAGAGGAGCCCTAGCCCGCCGAGGTCACCGCCACCGGTTTCCGGCAAAAACCACACGATCGAGAGAGAACCCCCAAAGCCCTAGGAAACAAACGAGGACATGGCGTGGCCTTATCGCGATACCTCGAAGCGTCGATTCCTAAGACGGTGTCAGCAAGGCTATTGGGCTTCACAAAGCTCGGGCCCAATACTTGCTACTACTCAGCCCAACTTGACCTCCGCCGGCCACTCTGTTAACGTCTCATTCAAACATTAATCTTCTGTTTTGGTCAAATGGTAAAAACCTTTATATCAAATGATAGTAATGCGTCTCAAACGGAAGGAAAGCTCACTTAATCCGAGCTGGTGATGCGGCTTGATATAATGAGTCGTTTAAGTATCCCAATTCCACAAACATATCATAAATCTAATTAGCTTCAAAATTATATTACATTATAGATAATATAGATAGGAATATGCTAACTAGGTTAGCTATTAAAGACTCATGAATAATCGTAAGATTCTAAACTCGAATTCTATCTTTTTGTTAAAATAATAATTATAATAATAATTATAATTATTATTATTGTTGCTTAAGACATGTTTTGTGGAACGTAAACGATGGTTTGTGTGAAAAAGAGATACGAATGCAGCTTAATCTTATCTGCAACAATTTAAAGTCCACTAAGACAACACCGAAAGTTTCTGCAAAGTAATATTTTTCTGATCCATGGTTTCTTCCATATCTTTTACTGGATGTTCACCGGCAGAATTATATGTCTCCGTCTTGGCCTCATCGTTTGTGTTTGAATACTTTTGTGATCTAAAACCTTTCTGGAAACAACATATCACCACCCCCATCTCTGGTTGGCATTTTGGTTTTTTGAGTGAGACATCAGAAACAACCAGATCAACGATCGCATCCAAGTTTCACCTGGAAAACAAGACACGGTATGTGCCCAAATGAATCAAGACTAGTACTAGAACATCTAATTATCTAGTACGGTTTTCATGACAAATATTTCTACAGAAAAAGAGTAACTACATACATACATATAAACCCTCGTCTGCATTTTGAAGAGCATAGAAGCTTGTGGTGAGCATAGACACCAGCGGTGTCTAGTGAATGTACATTGACAAATGTGAAAAACTGACAAACTTAGATTACCTTTGGGAAGGAAAGGGTGGGGAGAAGAAGGAAGACCTTGCAAGAGCAATATGTATCAGCCTACAACTTCACCAGGATTCTTGGTTATGCGAATTTGGAATCCATTCACTAGCCGAGCTGAAGGGAAAAATGACATCCTATCTTCTTTGACTTGAACCCATCTGTCAAGATCCAAAAATGCATTTGTTAAGCTCATTCTCACTACAACTAGCACCGGCTATGCGTTCGTGTGGAATACAATTCCTTTGTCTTCATTCTCTAACCGACATTTTGTCGAACATTTTTTTGCTGGAAGTGCACATAACGAAACAAGTTGAGAATATATTTGTTTTCTTAAAAGCTGGACAGGAATTAGACTGCAAACCTGAGCTTAGTAACAATATGATGTAGAAAGAAAGCAATCTGAAGTCGAGCTAGTTCAGCCCCTGGGCAGCATCGAGCACCCCCTCCAAATGGCGTGTAAAAGGGACTACTTCTCCAATTTCTCTTATCCTTCAAATCCACAAGAAAATAACTTCATCCCTCCGTGTCGATGCACAAACATATCCGATTATGATTGCTCATCGCATTACATTCATGTTAGCCTTACACGTAGAATTATCACCACGATAAACAACAGGCGAAATACCACAAACCTTGTTCTCTTGATCCATCCACCTCCAAGGATAAAAACTCAAAGCCTCGGGATATATACTTTCATCCCGGTGAACTGCCGAGAGAAAGGGAACCACGAAGAATCCTTTTGGAATAGAAAAATCTGGCAATCGTTAGAAGAAGAAGTAACTGAGTGAGGCGATTCATTATTGGTCTTCGCTGCAAGAATTACCAAATTCTATATGGCTTTTTTTACATGTTTAGCAAACAATGGAAGAGTTGAGACGAACACCTAAATAACCGGAAACAATTACCTTGATACTCGATATCCACTTTTGCTTCCCTCAGTAACCATATTGCTATGCCTCCAAGTCTAAGTGTTTCATCGATGACCTGCATGTCTCGTTGTAGTCATTCTTTTTTGCTTTTATCATTCATGGCAATACATATCTTTATGCATGGATAACAGTGATAATTATAAGTTATGGTTTGTAATTAGTTATCTTTAGTATTTCGATTTATATACTTTTAAAAATTATATTGTGATCTCTATACTTACAAAAGTGATCCCTATGCGAGATTAAAAAGATAATTTTTGAGGATAAAAAATCAAGAAAGAGAGACGTTTTATTGATTAAATGTTTCACTTTGATAAGTATAGAAATCTAAATATAATTTTTGAAAGTATATGGATCGAGATACACGAAAGATGATTAATTATAGGTGATAATCTGTAATTAGTCTTGGATATAAATAAAAAAGCCTTGTGTCTAGATTTTTTTTTAATTTATTCATTCCAGTTTTCATAGCTGACCTGGAAGAATGATATCTCGCCTACAATAACTTTCTTTAATGCAACATTTTTGGTTTAAGCACCTATGACAAGCGTCTCATACAAAATGCAGCTTAAGTTGAGAACAAGTATCGTACGCAGAGAGTGAATGGCATGGCTTCATAATCTTCCCGAGAGAGCACGTCACAGCCTCTTCTTCTTTTAATGCCCATTTGCTCATCCTGTTCAACCACACATAAGTCGGATATCAACATTACACTCACTACATTTGATACTGTGGGGTGTAAGGGGAAGACAAGACGTCGTGAATTCTGACACAAGCAGAACTTGGCATACTACGCAGTAGGCATGGATTGTCGATGCCAAGTTGGGTGAAAAGAAGCTTTACATGTAGAGAGAGCTCTTCTTACCTGCACTTGCTCCAATGCATCGGGACAGTGAGTGAGGAAATAGAGAGCAAACAGCATTGTTTTAGCAGTCGTCTCGTTTCCAGCAAACAGAAGGTTGATTATGAAGTCGGAGACGACATCATCAGGTAAGTTCTCCTGCTCGACCAGTCTCCCAAGGACTCCATTCTCTCCTGCAGACCTGGTTTGCTCTCTTGTGATCTCTATCATTTTCTTGATCTTACTGGTGATAGTTTTCCTTGCCTGCCATGTCCAAACTGCTCGTTAGTAGCGGGATGGATCAACGAAGAGTCTGCATATTGGAGAGATCATGCTTTTCTGGTCTTGCAGAAGTTTGGCAAGCTATTAAGACAAATGTGCAGTTACCCTCATCGCAGTGCAGTAGGTGAATCCAGGCAAGTTGATTGGGACAGAGAGGCAACCATCAACAAAATCCGAAAACAGACGAGCCATCTCACCGATCTCTGATTCGGTAGACACACCTAATAGCTGATTGACCATCAGATTGATAGCCACCTGGAAGGAGATCAATTTTAAAAGTCTCAGAAATTTACATTCAACAACTGACGCACCACAAAGGCTATAGATAGAGAGGCAAACCGTAGAGCCTCACTTGCCTTTCTGCACAAGTCTTGGAGGACTATGACATGGTTTTCCTGCAGTGGGCTTAGTGCTCGAACCATAACCATCTGCATGTCTGCCAAGAAGTGGGGGTTCATCAGATTGAGCTTCTCCGCCCTCATCATGTCCATAGCAATCCCGTGAAGCTTTCTTTGCTGCTCTCCATGAACTACAATGACCCCATTCCGGCCTACCAAATCTCTGAAGGATTTTGGATAACATGACTGGAATAATTTTTCTTCGTGTTGGATGATGAAACGGTTGAAAGATGGATCAGCTGAGACAACTGCTTGTTTGCCGAAGAGATTGCATCTGAAAATTCTTCCGTACCTGCATGTTTTTGACACATTGCAGAAAAGTTTTCCTTTCAGACTTGTGAACCAAATAGTTGTTCTATAGATCTTTTCGCTTTTTTTGCTAAAAAGTTCTCTCTCTCTCTCTCTCTCTCTCTCTTTGTTTTTTTTTGGACGAAGCACCGAATCAACACAAGTAATACAGGGTGGTTCCACAAAATAAACTGATCTGACGCATGGAGATTTAGGAACTACAGCAACAGAGAAAAGACAAAAAAAAAGTGAAATTTCTCTTTAAACTACCGCCTGACTTGATCTTCCACGAATTTTGGTGGATGAGAACTCGCCACAGCCATGTACCATTTAAGGCCATGGCCGATTAAAGGCCAACTTCTTCCTCCTGGCGGCAACTTCTTTGAAGTTCCCCGAATCTTCCTTTGATGATTCCGCTTACAGATCCACATAAAGATGAAGAGGAGCGGGAGTGCAGCCACAGAAGTCAACGGGGAGGCCCAACTTTCTTCCATTTCTTGGAATAAGAGTTGCCACCTGCTTCAGAAGGAACAGGTAAAAATTGTTAGCAACGCCTAGAGTTTTGCTCAAGATAACCAAAAAAAAAAAGAGGCAGATAGTATACTTTGGATTTTATCTTGCCATTCCTTATTTTCTTTCGTTTAGACAATTAGAGATCTCCATAAAGGACAAACAGCTATTGCCGACAAACAAAACCCTCGACATCACTGTGCCGAGGTCGTAAGAACAGAAACTTCAACACGGATTGAAATCGCTTAAAGCGCAGTAAATTTCTACGATCACCATTAATGGAGAATTTTAAGAAAAAGGAAATCATGTACATACTCTTAAACCGACATTGTCAGTTCGAATTCATAGTTTTTCCACAGAGAAGAGATCCTGAGCGGGCCGGCGTCTTGCCCTCTTTATCTTTCATGTGGTCTATGAACTACGATCCCTCTAGATTCCTTCTGACATCTCTCTCCTGCCATGGTGGTAGAGAATGACGCTGTGGCGGCCGACCTTGTGAGAAGCGTCGACGTGCAAGCAAATGCTGGCCGGATATGCGGAGCAGAGCCTGCACCGCAAATGCCACTCTCCTCCTCCTCTTCCTCTCTTTCTTTCTAATGCATCAAACTCCCAACCAAGAAGACATGAAACGTGGGGCAAGCGAATTCTCCAAGCCGTAAACCCCGGAAAACAAAGCAAGAAAGCTCGGACTCCATCAGATACCTGGCATTGACATGCTTACATGTTCCTTGTTAACAGAACATATCATTCATTAGCTGGAGCTGGAGCTGGAGCTGGAGCTGGAGGGCATTTCCATCAAAATTACGCAAGCCAACAAGACAAGATGCCAACTTCGCAACGACTTCTCAGCATTCTTCATCGTCGAGATGAATTCATATATGCACGGCCACGAGGTTAATATGATAGCTGATACGACTGCAGCTTGGCCAGGTTGGGGAAGTATACGATGGACGAACGTCTTCGAATAGAATGGGAAGGGCAAACACCAAAAAGAAAGCAAGCACTCTGCACGAGCAGAGATATTAAATGAGGCCATTGACCATTGCAACCATTATTGCCAATATTTCAACAACTCCGGACGGCCAATTGGCCATCAGAATTCGAAACCATCTTAAGCTCCAATAATCTTGATCAGACATGGTTTAGAGTAATATAATTTTTATTTGGGGGGAGGGGGGGGGGGCGGAAACTAGAAGAACAACGAAATGAAAATGATTTGCAGAATTCGATAGTGAATATGAATATATATACAGAGATTATAAAATATAATAATCATATGATTTTTTCAATCAATAATAAATATAAAATATTTTACTAAATTATTTCATCATTTATAAGATCATATTGAGATGATGATCTTTATTGATAAAATCATGATAATATATTATCATGAATTCTATGATTTAGAATCATAATAACATAATATTAAAATATTAAGAGGATCATGATAATTTAATTATGATTTATTTTTCTCAATAATATCTTCCTTAATATATATATCCTTGCAAGATGGTGCTCCATCGGAGGTACTAATCTTGGATCAAAGTAGAAAAAATTACTAACGAGACAAAGGCTTAATAAGAACATATGTAAGTTGACCATAATATGAGATATGAGATACATGTAGCTCATCATTTTGAACTTATCATGAACCAAGTCTCCATCAATAGCTATGTGCTTCATTCAAGAGTGAAATATAGGATTAGCACATAGATATTGTTGAATTGTAAAGATTGATGATCTTTGAAGGTACATCTAACACCTATTTATACATGTTTGAAGAGATATATATATATCAGCATCTGAATAAGATCCTTAAGGATCTAATTTGGGAGAGATCTTTGGGATCAGATCATCTGAACAGGATCCTTAGGGATCTGATTTGGGAGAGATCTTGGGGATCATGATTTTTAAAGATTTGATCTGCTAATATGCCACCACAAGATCGAGCTCCTATCAAGGATGCCGATATTAGACCGATGTAAGGAAAAAATTTTACGAGCAAAAGGCTTCGTAAGTGAGTCTGTTAGTTGATCAGCCGTATGCACATGGGAAACCCGGAGCTGCTGGCGGATAACTTAATCTCGTACAAAATGAAAGTCGATAGCAACATGCTTCATGTGGGAGTGAAAGATCAGATTGACACAAAGTTAGGTAGCACCAATATTATCATAATAAATGGTAGGCATAAGAGCAGAGGTTATGTGAAGCTCTTTGAAAAGATTCGTAATCCAATTGAGTTCAATAGTAGTAGTGGCAATGACATGATATTCAGCTTTAGTTGTAGACCGAGCAACTATCTTTTGCTTCTTGAAACTTCAACTAATATAATTAGCACCAAAGAAAACAAGATACCTCGACGTTGAAGTTCGATCATCAACATTACCTGCTCAATCAGCATCAGCAAAAGCATGAAGATAAATGGGAGAGTTTTTGCGAAGGAAGATTTCACGATGGATGGTCCCTTTGAGACATCGCAAAATGCACTTAGCTGCAATCTAATGCGAGGTAGACGGTTGACGCATGAACTATGATAACTTATTGACTGCAAAAGAAACATATGAACGGGTAAGAGATAGATATTGTAAAGAGCCAACTACATGCTAGTACTGAGTAGAATTTATAGCAGGACTACCATCACATAACTTTAGTGAGTCACTTGTAGATAAGGGAGTAGTAACTATTTTAGCCTCCTACATGTTTATTTTGGATAATAGATTATGAATATACTTTCTCTGTGCAGAAAAAAGTTTAGAAGATGTAAATATAGCTTCGACACTAAGAAAATAGCTTAAGTTGCCAAGATCTTTTAGAGAGAGTCTATCTGTCAACTGCTTGATAAATATTTGGACTATCATGGGATTGTCACCTGTGACAATACTATCATCTACATAGACTAAAATGTAGATTGTGCCTTCATATTATTGACGTAGAAAAAACGAGACATCAGATTTAGAGTTGATGAAACCCATAAAGGACAAGAATAGACCAACTTCAGTATACCAGGCTCGTGGAACTTGACGGAGGCCATAAATGGCTTTGTGTAGTTTACAAACATGTTGTGGATACTGAGGATGTATAAAGCCAAGTGGTTGCTCCACAAAGATATCTTCACTGAGAGTCCCCTATAAAAAGGCATTGTTAACATCTAACTGACTTAGACACCATCATTTAGAGATCGCTAAACTCGTAATAAGGCGAATTGTGGTAGGCTTAACCACAAGACTAAATGTCTCGATGAAGTCTGTTAACTACAAGTATTTTGTTTTAAATAAAAGCTTTTCACTTAAAGCAAGATAGGAAATCTAAAGCTTTTCGTTCAAGTAAAACAAGTGAGAAAATTATTAAGTTAATAAGCAAACCCAAAAGATTAGTAACGTTGAAGGGAAATGTTTGAGGTAAAAACTTTACTTTCAAAGACTAAAGAGTTAACAATGGAAGCTTCTTTTGATATTTCGATAGAATCGATTTAAAGCCGATTTAAGAGAAATTGTGAGAATGATGCTTGTAACTTTCTTGAACTAACTAAAAGCAATAGAAAGAAGTAAACAAGGCAAGAAAAGAGTACTCACAATTTATAGTGGTTTAGCCTTAACTAGCCTACGTCCACTCCCAAGTCCTCCTTCTTGAGGTACACTGGCATCCATTACCGATCTTCTTTGGGTGAAGACCAAACCCTTACACTTGAGCTTATAAGGGAGATAAGATTTACAACTCTTTGATCATTCCCTTATCTCTTTCCTTTTTCTTACAATACACACAAGTTTTTCATAGATTTTTCCTCCTAAATTATTGTGTAGAATACAAGAAAACTTGAGATATTTATAGGCCCCAAATGGCTTCAGAATTTGGAGTCAAAAATTAAACTCACCCAAAAAATCTGAGTATGAACAGTTCACCTGCTGACCTGGGTGGGTTAACCGCCGAAAGTGCTTAGATTCCTATGTACAGGCAGTTCAGCTGCTAACAGCCAACTGCCCAAAATCCTGGGCAACGCCAATTGAACCGTCGCTCACCAGTGGTTTACCTGCTAGAATCTCCGAAAAAGTGATTCCCTCCACTTTTTGAATTCCAGCTTGAACCATCAGCTGACCACTCCCTTGGTCAACTAATTATGGACCCGGTTGTCTCTTTGAGTTGATTTCTAAATCACACTCAAATCAGACTCACTCTTAACCTACGACTTCAAATTATAATCAAAACATGACCACCAACCTTAATGACCTTACTCTCGCAAACCGACAATCTCCGACTTCTCTAGCGACGAGTCACATGATCCTCCTTTGGCGATCTCCCTATGTGTTCCTAGCGATCTTCATGATACCCTCGACGAAGTCCTAGCGATCTCCTGACGAGCTCCCACCGCATCATCCAATCCTTGGCCCGATGACTAAGCTTGATCCTAGGTCTATGTCTGATATGTAACTCATTCTCTTGTTATGGTTAAACATACATGATGCTAACTATGACTTAATTAAATACAATTATAATGGCTAACACATCTATTACAAGACCATCCCAACTCCTAACAAGCTTTTCGGCTACCCCCGATAATCTTCCGACCAGTCGCGGTCTTCTTCCGATAAACTCCCTTGCACCATCCTAGCAAGCTCTCGATACCCTCGACGAGCTCCCGATGCACTCTTGGCGAGTTCCTAGCCACATTGTCCGAACCCCGGTCTGATGTATGGACTTGACATTGATCAATCCTGATTGTCATATTCTCTCTATCGTAGTTAATCTTGCATCAATTAACTTCTAACAACATATGTTAGATCATTAATCCATCAATTGATTTCATCATCAAAATATGAGATTTAATAATTTTCTCTTTTTTGATGATGATAACCAATTGATGACAGGAGTTAATCCTAACTCCCCCTAAATCCATGCTACTTAAATTTAAGAGAAATGCACACTCTTAAATTCAAGCAATCGACATTCAACGTAAATTTTAATACAAATTTGCATATCCAAGATATCAAATCATGAGTAGAAAGGAATTGTACACTCATATCTATATCCAAGATATATCAATCCATATCTATATCAAGATATCCATATATTTCAATCATATCATGTGTCATTAATGTATTCATTAATTAATATCATGTGTCATCAATGTATATTTCTCCCCCTTTGTTATTAACAAAAAGGTGAAATATATAGCTAATAATTTTAAAGCACTGATAACATTACTCCCGTTTAGTATATGTATTATAAAATTTTGTTCCCCTATATGATTAATAAGGAGAGAAATAAGGGAGGTATTATTGAATCATTTTATCATAGAGAATAACTCTTAATAAATTTTAAAAGCAATACTAAGATGAGCTCAAAAGTCTAAGAGATTTAAAAACTAAAATGTAGTAAAATTCATCTCTTGATATAAAAAATTATCTCTTGTAAATTTTAAATGTAGCACATCTTTATATAATTTTTCTCCCCCTTTTTGTAAATAATAAGATAAAAACATGGTGAAGGTTTTCAAAAATATTATCACGAAAAGCTTAATCTCATGAAATCTAGATTAGCAATTTATATATTTTCATGATTTAACATTCTTAGCTCTCGACCTTAAGCTTGTAGACATAAAACGAATATTTTGAATATGAGCTCAACAAATCTATCTTATATAAATTTCAAGAAAACCTAGTAAATAAAGCTAGTAAGTTCTTTCTTCTTTTATGAGAAGTGCAAGCTAGCAAATTTTTGGGGTTTATATTATATATTAAATGTCAACTCAAGTAATTCACTAATCAAGAGTAGGGAGCGGTCAACTAATGGTTCAAAATTTGGAGCCAAAAATCAAACTCACACGGAAAATCCGAGTATGGGTAGTTCACCCGCCTAACTGGGAGGGTCAATCGCCAAAAATGCCTAGCTTCCTGGGTACGGGCGGTTCAGTCACCCAGCCTGGCGGGTTAAACCGCTGACAGTCGCCCGAAATCCTAGGTGATGCTGGTTGAACCATGGCTCACCAGTGGTTTACTGTTGGAATCTCCGGAAAAGTGGTTCCCTCCACTTTTCAAATTCCGGCTTAAACCATTAGTTGATCACTCCCCTGATCAACTAATTAAGCTCAATCTGAGTTAAATCAAACCCCAATAATGGACCTGATTGCGTCTTTGAATTGATTTTTAAATCACACTCAAGTTGGACTCACTCTTAACCTATGACTTCAAATTACAATCAAAATATGACCACCAAGCTTAATGATCTCACTCTCGCAAACTGACAACATCCAACTTCTCCAACAGCGAGTCTCACGGTCCTCCTCCGACAATCTCCTAGTATGTTCCTAGTGATCTTCTTGATACCCTCGGTGAAGTCCTAACAACACCCAGTGAGCTCCCAACGCATCGTCCAATCGTTGGCCCGATGTCTTAGCTTGATCTTGGGTTCATGTCTGATCTGTAACTCCTTCTCTCATCGTGATTAAACATGCACGATGCTAACTATGATTTAATTAAATACAATGATAATGGCTAACATATCCATTACAAGATCATCCCAACTCCCGGCAAACTTTTCGGCTACCCCCAATAATCTTTCGAGGAGTCTCGATCTTCTTCTAGTGAACTCCCTTGCGCCATCCTAGTAACCTCCCGATACCCTCGGCATGCTCCTAATGCACTCCTGGTGAGTTCCCAACCACATCACCCGAACCCCAACCCGATGTATGGACTTGACCTTGGTCAATCCTGATTATCATATTTTCTCTGTTATAGTTACTCCTGCATCAGTCAACTTTTAACAACACATATTAGATCATTAACCCATCAATTGATTTCATCATCAAATTATGATATTCAACAAAGTCAACACGGGGTCTTTGATGAAATCCCTTAGCCACCAGACATGTTTTATATCGAGAAATTGAACCATCAGGATTTCGCTTAATTTGAAACACCCACTTACACCCAATGATATTTTGTGTAGAATGGAAAGAAGTATCAAAGTAGAATTTTAAAGGAGAGCATCATATTCCTCACATATAGCTTTACACCAATGTGAAGACTTTTGGGCTTGACTGAATGAGGTTGGTTCAGTAGACTCAGGCAAAGATTTAGTACTAACATATAAGTTAAGGACATGTCATAGTTTAGAAATACCACTCTTAGAGCGGGTGTGTATAGGATATTTGGGGGCAGTAATAAGATTAGACGGTAAGGATGGTGGATCATCATGGGTTGAGTCAGGTTGTGGGACTACATAAGTTCCTTGTGGAGGTGAAGATTATGGTGTTAGGGGCAATGGTTTAGGAATAGAGGGACCTTATGAAGAAGAGGGAGATAGAAGTTGTACGATAGGAGTAACAAGAGATTGTGGATCCGGAGGAGATAAATCAGAGGGTTCGAGAGATGAAGCTATATTACATGAATCTATAGTTACGATAGGAGGCTTATGATTATGAAAGAGAAAGGTAGACTGCAAAAAGTTAACATGTCGAGAAACAAAAACTTTATTAGTATGAGGATCATAGCAACCAAAAGTATTGTGCTCAAGTGAGTACCCAATGAAAACACAAGGTTGAGATCTATGTTGCATCTTATTTGAGGCGTATGGATGTAACCATGGATAATACAAACAACCAAATACTTTAAGTGTTTGCAGGTTATGACATTTATGAAATAACTTTTTAAATAGTGATTGATACTATAATATAGGAGTTGGCATATGATTAATAAGGTAGACTGAAGTTTGAAAAGCTACTGACTAAAAAGTGAGTGGCATGGTGGCCTGATGGAGGAGTGTTAAACTAGTTTCAACAATGTGTCTATATTTGCATCCAACAGAACCAACTAATTGAGGAGTATATGGAGGTGACTTGAGATGTTGAATGCCACAAGCAGATAAATGGGGTGTGAGGGCTTGATATTCACCTATGTCATTAAAGTAGACAGTTTTGATTGTAGTCTAAAAGTAGTTCTCAACTAATTTTCAAAATTTAGTAAAGACTGCATAAACTTCAGACTTATGACGAAGAGGATATAACCATATGTACTTGGTAAAATAATCTACAAAGATAACATAAAATCAAAACTTGTCGAAAAAAACTATTGAGGTTGGGCCCTAAACATCAGTATAAATAACTTTAAATGGTTTAAAACATGATATAGTAGATTGACCAAAAGGTAGTTGATGACTCTTATTATTAAGACAGGTATCACAGTGATAATAGAGTCACATGATTTAGAAGTAAAATGAGAATAACATAAAAGTAACTTTTGTTGAATGATAGGCGAGGGATGACAAAGACGTCGATACCATACATCAGCCGAAGCAGTGGGTTGTAGAGTTGGCAGTAGGCTTAGAGAGATGCAAGGTTGACAATCATTTATAAATATTATCTTTATTCGGGCCTTGCAAGGATGCCCCTGTGCTTAGGTCCTTAACAAGAAAATAGGTATGATTTTGTTTGCAAAATTGAGAGATAGAAATAAGGTTGTGTTTGATGTGGGGTGCACACATAATATCATCAAGTGTAAAAGTAGTGGTATATATTTTAAGCATAGTAGAACCAGTGTAAGTGATAGGAATGCATTTACCATCATCGATGATAACATCTTCAGGTCCTTCATAGTTATTGTGAATTGATAGATTCTAGAGATCAAAAGTGATATGGTGAGAGGTATCGGAGTCCATGATCCAATTTGATTGACTATCAGTTGGAGTAGTCATGACATTTGCTTAAGGCCACCTTGATGGAGTAGGTAGTCGAGGTCGAGACCAACAAACTTTTGCGGTGTGACTGATTTTGTCACACAACTAACATACGACTTGTTGAGGCACATGAGTAGAGCGACGGGATTGGAAGGGGCTACTTGATATTTATTAAAGTATAGAGGAGGAGGCAAGGATTGACTATTGCTCATTGGATCAGGAGGAAATGTGGCCACACCTTTTTTAGTATTTTTGCTATATTTATTATTTTTCTTGGATTTGTGGTGAAACTGAGCTGTGATGGGAGGTCCTGCCAGTTTATCATCATGCTTCAGGTATGCCTCATAGTCAGTCAACTTATCATAGAGTTCTTCAAATGAGGTTGGGGAGTCACGAGCTCGAAGTGTCATTGCCAATTCCTTAAACTCATCGCTTAGTCCATTAAGTGTGTGGATGAGGACTTCCTCATCACTAAGAAAATGACTTATCAAAGCCAAGTCATTGATAATAATTTTTATGTGTTGTAGATAATCAGCAATAATACTTCTCTTTTATTTTAATTTTATAAGTCTGGAGAGAAGCCCAAGCATGCAAGTGCATAAGCGATTTGCTAAGGTAATCTATAGTTTGTTCCAAGCTTCTGCAACAATAGCACAGGAGGAGATGAGCGGGGCCATGGATCCAACAATAAAGGCTTAAATAACTTAAAGAATAAGACGATCTTGGCATAACCAAAATATATGAGTCAAGTTTTGCACAGGACTCAGGTCACCTGGAATGTGAATCATCGTTGGTGGGTAACTGAAAAAGCCATCAATATAACCTAATAATCCATAACTAAATAAGAGGTTAGAAAACTGTACACGCAAAGGTGCATAGTTATCGTTTTTGGATAATTTGAAGGGAATGAGAGAAGCAACGTTGATGGAGATAAGACCCTCATGAGAAGAGACACTAGCATTCCCTATAGAGAAGAGAGTTTGTGAAGTAGAGGTTGACGAGGAAGACATCGAGGATGGTAAGTTAAAGGAGAAGCAGAAGAAGAGATGGCCAAACAACTGTGTTAGGGTGATCGACAACAGCAGTTGCAACAGAAGTATGATCGTGACAAAGGGAAGTAGAAGACAGCGATAGTGGCGGTTGGAAGTGAGGGAAGAAAGTGAGGAGGGCACTGGCAACGAACGTAGGAGGTAGCAACGTCATGAGGAGCTAACGGGTGTAGAGCAGCAAGGTGGCGGTGCCACTGTTGGTGGTTCACAAGGAGAGGGCCGACAACAATGGAGGAAGACGGATGGCCGACAGCAGTAGCAGGTGCGATAGAGGTGACCGGTGGAGAGGGGCAACAGTTGCTGTAACAACGATAAGGGTTGCGGTGAGGGCAGCGAGTAGAGGAGCAGTAAGGGCATCGATGATAGGCTCAAGAGGAAGAAGACAGTAGTAATAGGGCTAAAGGAGAGGTAGAGGAGGTAGTGCATTGGTGCAACCGGGAAGAGGGCGTTGGGTCCGGTGAGTGGTTGGCGGGCGGTGAGGGCTACGGTTGATGTCGTTGCCAGTGGAGAAGAGTGCCTGGTGACATCAATTAAGGATAAGAGCAAGGCAACGATGAAGAAGGTTGGTTGGAAGTGGTTGGGTAGCGGCAAAGGGCGTGCGGCTACTACGGCAGGGAAGGAGGAAGGGAAGATTACTGGGTGATCAACAACAATGGTTGTTGTTTGTCATAGTGGAAGAGGAGGAGGAAGATTGCTCTATGGCAATTGCTCTGATACCATGTTGAATTATAAAGATTGTTGATCTTTGAAGGTACATTTGACAACTATTTATATATGTTTTAAGAGAGATATATTAGCATCTAAATATGATCCTTTAGGATATAATTTGGGAGAGATCTTTAGGATCAGATCATCTGAATAGGATACTTAGGGATCTAATTTGGGAGAGATCTTGGGGATCATGATTTTTGAGGATTTGATATGCTAATAGATATGTTGCTCCGATATTGTCACAATATATAGATAGAGGATTAGAGATTGTGACAAATAATTTATATAACAATGATCGAATCCAACAAAGTCTAGAAGTTATAGAAGCAACCACTTGATATTCAGCCTCCATAGAAGCTCTTGTAATAGAGTGTTGTTCCTTGGAACTCCAAGAGATTGAATTGTAATGAAACAATATGATATAAGCACTAATAAATGTCATATCATCCCTACTACCTACTTAATCGACATTCGAAAATACAAGAAGTAATATAAGAGAGCCCTTTCAGAGAATTAAGTTATAATCAATAGTGCCCTTTAAATACCAAAGAAGACGTTTAACAATTATCCATTGATTGGAAGTAGGCTTGTGCATAAATTAAGATAATTTATTCATTATATATATAATATATGGATAAGTAAATGCTAAATCAACAATTTGACGTTATTCAATGGCATTATTGAGACTAGCACTATGAAATAAGGTAAGAGGTACACTAGTAAAGATTAGCATAATAGTATTGGTTTTAAGCATTTTGGTGTGATCAAGAAAGTTATAAATATAATTCTATTGAGAAAGTAATAGACTATTTACCATGTTGTCACGGGCTTAGCTGATTTTGCCTAAGCCATCCGCAAAGATCAACCCTCCCCGAGATCTCCTAGAGTACCTTAGACTTATAAAAAAGAAAACGGGCCAGAAGAAGCAATTCCCACGAGATCCACAAGCAACTGCTCAAGAAAATACTTTATAAAGCCAAATACAAATTACACCCATGGACATTACAAACTCAAAGAGGTTGCACACAAAGGATAGTAGTCCATTACAGACCAAAGTCCCCACAAATACTAATAAGACACACTTGTATTTACAAATCAAACTTGGCCATAAAGCAAATTAAACTAGGGATGCTAAGCCTATTGCAAGCCCGCTTATTGTTGTACAAGATATGTACCTAAACCGAAGGATACTGACTAACATAAGCATTTCATCGAACACTTTGTTTACATTGTTGTCTATGACATTCTCCCTCACTTATTCCTTCGACGTCCTCGTCGAAGCCACTGTAGACGCTGTATCTCCTCGCATTTTGTTGAATCTTCAATCTTCTGCTTTGGCTGCAATACGCCCCTTTGACTCCTAGCCGCTCTCCGTCGCTGTTGCTGAGTAGTCGAACTCTGATCCGCCATGCTGCTTTAACTCACCAATGACTGAATCTAGTGTGGGGTTGGCTGAGTTGTACTGATTCTTATTAGTTCTCGTGGATCCCTTTGATGAAGGAAAAGACCTACCTTATTATGCGCCAGTATCGCAGTATACTCATATTGCTTGAACTGGGTATATGCTTGTTGGAGCTTTAACGAGCACTGCCTCGCAGACTTTAAAGTTTTTAAGGTACTTCCTCCATAATATTTGCCCATTGAATCTTCTTCCATTGTTAGTTGTCACTTCCAAGTATGTTCGCATCACTCCCGCTTTCGATTAGTCAATTGAGAAATGAAGTGGAAAATCTACTCTCAGTAGTACTAATCACCAATGGTAAGGATTTGACAACTATTGTCTTCCATAAGCTTTCTTTGAAGGGTCACTGAACTTGAGCAGAGCTCTCCTGCTTAGATAAGTAAGAGAACTAGGATACTTGACTTCACCTATTCTCTTCGTAGTTGAGAAGACAAAGGTTACTCGATTTCGCCTACCTCCTCGAGTTTGTACTTCATGTATTAAGCTGGTTACTAATATTCGTCCGCTCTTTGCTCACACTTCTGAAGCACTTGAAGTGTTTGCACTCCTTGTATTGAGTTAGCTATTGTGATTCGCCTTCTCACTACCATTGAACTTCTGAAATACAAGAAATTTTGCTCGAAAAGAACAAAAAGTTTACCCCAACTTGGAGTAAGTCTTTGATAGATCTGGTCGCCTTTGGGATTGTACCGTCTTCTCCATCACCTTTGTCGCCTACTCCTCTGAGTAGAAAGGTGCGATCAGTGTCTTGCCTTGCTTGGTCAAGCACTCTGTATCAACCCAAAGTTCCTTAATTTTGGCTATCTTGATAAGAAGCCCATCGACATCGGTCTTATGAAATTTCTTGGTCTCTGCCCTTCTGCCCTGTCTTGGTACTTGGAGTTTGCCTTTGCATTCTCCACCTCCTCGGCCCCTTTTACGACCAATGCTCTCCCTCCATGAGAGCAAGGGATTGATGACTCCACGGAAGTCCCACATCTGCGGTACCATGGCACTGCCAAGCCCATAGCAGTACTATCTGTTATCTTGCATCTTCATCCCTTCCTTCACAATCAGTAGATCTGCCTCTATGTCATTGTGGTGCTCCTCTGAGTTCACCTCACTATGTCCTCCTATCAGTTCTCATTGGTTGATGAAAAGACAGACTGCAACTCTCATGCATGGCCTCCGCCATCTTGTTGCAGGGCTCGCACCGATTCTGTTCTCCTTAGCTTTCTCGGTAGCAACGTTCGCTTACTCAACCTTGTCCTCTGACTTGCCGGGCTCCCTTAAGCGAATGTGAGCACTGAAGCAGTCCAACTCTCCAACTGCTCCGATTATACCTTAGTATAATCAAGTCCCCTCTATGGGACTCACTGGTACTCGCAATCTGACTACTCCCTCGGTGGTACACAACCCCCATATGCTGATGACTAAGGCTTTCATATGATGCAAGCTTCAATGCATACACATGGAAGACCCGCCTCTACGGTATTGTGGCATTCAGTCTTTGAATCCACAGCCCTTCTTGTCGTTGCATTGTTCACCGAAGTGAAGCTCCCAGTAGCTCTTGATCATCCACATGATCATGTCCCCCTCCATGGGACTCACTGATACTTGCACTTGGACTTCTTCCTCGATGGTATACAACTCTTATATGTTGATGACTAAAGCTTCCATCCAATTCAAGCTTTGATGCACACATGAAGACCCGCCTCTCCGGTACTACGACATTCACTCCTTAAATCCATAGCCCTTCTTCTTGTTGTGTCGTACACCAAAGTGGAGCTCCCAATAACTCTTGATCATACCTCCGCATGATCTTATCTCTCACAGGACAAGATTACCTGTATTGCATTGCCACGAACTATTCCATCACAATCCGCTGCTCCATGTCGCCTCCTGGTGACATCTCCATTGCATACAGATTCTCGTGTGATGAACTCGGACTACACTTCTCCACGTGTGGCCTCTGCCAACACATCGTAGGGGCTTCTGCCATCTCCGATTTGTAGTTCACTCCCTTGGCAATTCACCTATGTCCACCCACTCTTGGGTCACACCTAGACGAAGCATAGCTCTGGGACAGTTTGTCGCCTAGTAGCTTATGAAGTCCCCTGACTTCGCTAGAGTTGGTGCACCATTATCTGGATCTTGGGCCTTTATCCCCTACCAGCATAATCTTGTTATGCACCATTTGTTCCTGACAACTTGGATGGTAACACTGTGGCATATTCTTCAAGAGTACCCACCTCTGCGTCCTCTTGCCCCATACTAAGGTCTCCTAATCCCAACTTTACCTTTATAAGTTGAATCACCTTAGTTACTTCATCAAATGCATCTCTGAGGTAGCTTGCATGTGCCTTGAAGCTTCTTTCATCTTTGGCACCATGCAAAATAAGTCTGTCCCATCAGAATGAAGAACCCATGGAATGATATGATCTCACTCTTGCCTCTACAAGAGTTTATGCCCTTGACTTCTGTCTAAGAAAAGCTCAATGCCTCCGTTCCATGTTCCATCTTCTATGTCAACTCTCTTCATGCGGCTTGGATACTTCACTAAGTTCCACCTAAGTCGCTTTGCTCCTCGATTTGCATTGAGTTGATAGTGGCCCTCGCATCCACCATTCCACGGGTCAGTCCTTTGTTGAATTCGATTTCTGCATCGACTCTAAGTGTGTCTTCATATGATGTTGCCTTGGATTGCAACCCCACTTGATCTCGAAATATATCCACCAATGTATTATCTCATTCGAGATCATGCGATGACTCTTCATCACTCACTTGGTCCATTGAGCTTTGTGGAGATATAGCCTTGAGGAACTATTCCTCAATATGTGCAGTCCATTGCACATGATTCTCCCACTAGAGAACTAGGACTTATCCCTCCTGGATATCTGTCCTGTTGGAGCAACTTTTCTTTTTACATACTTCCCACTAAAAGTTTCGGAGACCACCATCCCCTTTGGACTACTCCGTCTTGCTGAACAACTTGTGCCTTGTTCTGCCCCTGTAAATGTACTTGCTAGATTGCTACCCTTCTCCAATACAATCTCCACTGTACCCTTTAAGGTCTAGCAACATGCTAAACTTGTTGCATATTTCAGCCGCCTACGTACATATCCTTTCCATGTCGAAGAGAAAGTTCTGATTCTCCATGGTGCTGAGTTCCGATCGCACCTTGGGATGGCCACGAACACTCCGTCGTCCATGTATAAGCCCTTGCATGAGTTCCGATCCTTCGAGTTAGCAATTCCCCTCACCTCTGTGAGCTTTGCACAACTCTTTCCGTCATTACACAACACCTCCCACCTTGCACGGTCTCATCTTTCACCAAGCGCCCCGCTTTACCTTAAGCATCGTTAAGTTTTGGTTGTCAACATCGAGCTATAGCTTGAACTCAATCATCCCAATCTTTGTGTGCTACGCATTCTTCTTTGCTTGCTTGTCCTCATGGTGCCTCTTGCGTAAAGGGGTTGGCCATTCCTCTGAATGCCAAACCTGGATGCTCGCTCCTCTAAGCAACTCCTTTCCCTACATCTCAATGTCCGTTTTTCCCCAAACGGTTACGCGTGCTGGTTGTCCTCCAGACAACCCAACTAGGTCCCCTACGTTTGTATGGCAAGTGTTTCTGTATGTGCTTGTCCCACTCTGATACCACATTGTCACGGGCTTAGCTGATTTTGCCTAAGTTGTGCAACACCCATGCGTGTCCGTCCATAAAGGTCAGCCCTTTCCGAGATCTCCTAGAGTCCCTTAGACTTATAAAAGAGAAAACGGGCCAGAAGAAGCAATTCCCACGGGATCCACAAGCAACTGCTCAAGAAAATACTTTATAAAATCAAATACAAATTACACCCATGGACATTACAAACTCAGAAAGGTTGCACACAAAGGATAGTGTTCCATTATAGACCGAAGTCCCCACAAGTGCTTATAAGACACACTTATATTTACAAGCCAAACTTGGCCATAAAGCAAATCAAACTAGGGTTGCTAAGCCTATTGCAAGCCCGCTTCTTGTTGTATAAGATATGTATCTAAACCGAAGGACACAGACTAACACAAGCATTTCATTAAACACCTTGTTTACATTGTTGTCCATGACAATGTGGATTACTTAAACATCAAGAAAATAACCGAGGATAAAAGATCTTTGATATAAAACTTGTTTCTAAGTTGTTAAATAAACTGATTAATTATTATTAATTTATTATCAGTAATAATTAAGTCATCTATATAAACTAGAAAAAAATATGATTATGTATTTATAAGAATAAATGAATAATGAATTATCATATTGAGAATTATGAAACTCAACTAATGCTAAGTATATTGGAAGTTCATGATAACAAGCACAATGGGCTTGCTTTAGACTATAAAGAGCCTTGTGTAATTTCCAGTTACGATGAGAGATATTCTGATTAATAAAGCCTGGAGATTGCTTCATAAATACATCATCAAAAATATGATCATTAAGAAATATATTATTTATGTCCAATTATCAAAGTCCTCAATTGTTAGACAATGCAAGACATAAAATAATATGAATTATCGTTGGCTTTTCAACTAAGCTAAATGTGTCATGGTACTCAATGCCTAGATGTTAATGAAATCCCTTTGTAATAATAAGTCTTGCTTTATACTTATTGATAGATCCATCGAGATTTCATTTGATACAAAAAAATTCATTTCCACCCTACAAGGTTTTGACTTGAATGAAGCAGATACCATTTAGTAATAAAGCATTATGTTCCTCACACATTGCTGCTTACTATTCAAGAATTTTTAAGGCTTGGTTAACCGTGGAAGGCTCAGAAATAAATTTTTGAGATTGTTTTGCGGAACAAAAACAAAGAAACATTTATTTGATTTAAAGACTTAATTATTGGATCTAATAATCATTGGATTAATTAGTGTAGGATCAATGTCATGTCTAGGATGCATTAAACGAGAAGAATTTGAAGTGGAGGTACTGAAACAAAAGCTTACTATGAATTCTCTGATTGTGTGACACTTTCAAGATAGCTAGATGGTTGAGATAACCTATTGATCATCATGCCATTAAGGAAGGACCTAGTAGAATCTGAGTGGATAAAGTGTTTGGATTGGTGGGTGGGGTTGGTGTTCAACCTAAACAAAAATGATAATATGAGGTGACTATGAATTGGAGGAATCTAATTAACAAAGTTATTGGAAGTTAGTCTAAATAAAAGAGAGTCAAGTGATTTATAAGGAAACATAAATTCCACAAAATTAACATGACCATAAATTAAAATTCTTTTGATTGATAGATCAAAACATTTAAATATGCTTTGATTAGTGAAATATCTAAGAAAGACACATAATTTTGATCAGGCGTTATGGATGTAAGGTTTTAACCATAGATAAAATAGACAATTAAAAACACACAATTTACTATAGTTATGAATAAATCCAAATAGTTTTTCAAATGGTAAAACCATGTTTTAAACTAGAGTGGGCATGTGATAGATAAGATAATTTGATGTGATAAATATATGAGACTAAAATTGAAGAGAAAAGGAAGCTTGAGTAAGGAGTGTAAAACTAGTTTGAACAATGTATTGATAACGATGTTCTGCGGTCCTATTGTGTTTAAGAATATGTGGAGGGTATGTAATCTCCCACTTGACCTAAAACAAATCACCTATGTGTTTGATCCCCATCAGACTCCTGTGACGCTTAAATATAATATGAGTCAACGGCTTCGACAATAGATCTACAATGTTATCTTCGGATGAAACTCTTTTCATTACTATATCTTTATGGGCTATGATCTCTCTAATCAGATGGAACCTCCTCAGAATAATTCTGATGAGACCTGGGTTCTTTTGCTAAAGCTATTGCCATGTCGTTATCATAGTATATGGGAATAAACTCTACGTTGCTTGGTACGACTGTCAAATCCCTGATGAACTTCTTCATCTATACCCCTTCTTTTGCTGCTTCTGCTATAATAATGTATTCCACCTTATGGTCAAGTTAGTAGTAGCTTGCTTGGAACTCTTCCAACTTACTACTCCTCCATTCAGAATGAAAATATACCTTGAGTTTGACTTGGTATCATCGATGTTGAACTAGAAACTCGAGTCTGTATAGCTCTTAACCTGGATGCTACCTCCTCCATATACCAGTAAAAGATCCTTAGTCCTTCTTAAGTACTTAAGGATATATTTTACTGCCTTTTAGTGTTTCAAACCTAGATCCATCTGATACCTACTCATGACACTCAAAGCATATACAATATCAGGCCTGGTACATAGCATAACATACATAATAGACCCTATCACTGAGGTATAGGGCATCTTATCTATGTCTTCCCTTTATTCAGGAGTCTTTAGGGACATACTCCTAGAAAGTGATATACCATATCTCATCAGTATAAGACCTCTCTTGGAATTCTCTATGCTAAACCTTTTGATAATGAAATCTATGTACCTGGACTGGGACAAGCCAAACATCATCTTTAATCTATCTCTATAGATCTAAATCCTTAAAATATAGGATGCTTCCCCTATGTCCTTCATAGAGAAGTTTCTAGATAGTCAAGTCTTTACTGTGGAGAGCATTCCTATATCATTCCCAATAATTAGGATATCATCCACATACAACACAAAAAAGGTGGTAGCGCTCTCACTTACCTTCCTATAAACACAAGGCTCATCTTAGTTCTTAACAAAGTCATAAGATCTGATTGCCTCATCAAATCTTATGTTCTAACTTCGGGAAGCTTGCTTCAATCCATAAATGGATCTAAGCAACCTACACACTTTATCTAGACTCTCTCTGGATATGAATCCCTCTAGATGTATCATATACAACTCCTCCTCGAGGTTGCCATTGAGGAATTCCATTTTCATATCTATCTGTCAGATTTTATAGTCATAGTGTGCTGTAATGGCCAAAAGAATTCTAATAGATTTAAACATGACTATAAGTGAAAAGGTTTTGTCATAATCAACTCCTTATCTTTAATGATATCCGTTAGCTACTAGCCTTACCTTATAGGTCTCCACCTTTCCATCTACTCTGATCTTCTTCTTAAAGATCCACTTGTAGCTGATAGATACGATACCCTCAAGTGCATCCACAAGGTTCCAAACCTTGTTAGAGTATATGAAATTCATCTCAGAATTTATAGCTTCTTGCCACTTCCTAGAGTCTATACTTATAAAACCTCCTCGTAGGTTTAAGGATCAATATCTTGAGAGGTCTCTCTATTGATATGTCATACATATCTTTCAGTGAGTGAGATACTCTGTTAGACCTATATAAAGTTAGAACTTGTGTGCTAGGTACTTGAATAAACTCGGACTCTGGAATGGTGCTTGAATTAGGTTCTCCAACCTCACTCAACTCTATCTCACTCCCACGATTTCCACCGAGAATGTGTTTCTTCTTAAGGAACATAGCTCTCTTGGCGATAAAAAACTTTCGATCCTCAGGATAATAGAAATAATACCCCAAAGTCTTCTTACCGTTCTATCCTTGTTTGTAACTTATCGGGGTTATGTCTTCTAACGTTAGTAGAACAAACCCAAATCTTAACCATCTTAAGATCAGATTTATTTCCTTTCCACATCTCATGTGGTGTAGATACTACGGACTTTGATGGAACTATATTTAGAAGATAAGCTGCGGTCTTTATGACATATCCCCAGAATGAGACGGGTAGGTCAACAAAACTCAACTTGAACTGCACCATGTCTAACAGTGTGTGATTCCTCCTTTCTGATATACCATTGAGCTGAGGTGTATAAAGAGGTGTCCACTAGGATAGAATCACATTATCCTATAGGAAATAAGTGAACTATGAACTCAAGTACTCTTCGTCTCGATCTGATCAAAGAGTCTCAATACTCTTTTTAATTTGGTTCTCTACCTTATTCTTTATTCCCTGAATTTCTTAAAGGCCTTAGTTTGTACTTCATCAAGTACACATATCCATACCTAGAGAAATCATAAGTAAATGTAATGAAGTATGAGTAACCACCTATAGCCTGAGTCGACATGGGACCACATACATCATAATGTATGAGTTTCAATAACTCAGAGGCTCTCTCTCCAATTTTACTAAAAGGAGAGTTGGTCATCTTCCCATGAAGGCAAGGTTCACAAGTTATATATGACTCATAGTCAAATAGATCTAAGCATCCATCTTTCATCAATTTTTGAATCATTCCCTCATGTATATGACCTATCTTACAATGTCATAGGTATGCATTGTTCATCTCATCTCTTTTCCTCTTAAAAGTATTTATATTCATGACATGTGAAGAAGTGTCTAACATATACAAGTCATTTATCAGTGTCTCCCTAGTGATGATCTCATCATCCATAATTATTGAATAACTATTATTCTCAAAAATTAATTTATATCCGCTAATTGTCAAACAAGAGATGGAAATGATATTTTTGATAATAGAGGGAACAAAATAGTATGCATCCAATGAAATAGTAGCTCCACTAGGAAGATGTAGTGTGACCTTCTGATAGAACCCCAAAGGAAGCCCTATAGAATTTGATCGGTGAGGGGGACCAACTCTTGGAACACTATAGGGGTTCCTCCCTTCTATAACTTGGCATAAGGCTTAATAAAAGGTTAATCTTGCTTAATAAAAGAGAGGGGACGACTAAATCATTATATAGGATTCTAAACCCAAGCCCAAGGAATGCTTGCCTAAGTAAAATTATCCCTTTGCCCCTTCTATAACTGACCTAAGCAGGGGGAAACACTGGCCGACTACCCCAGTAAAGGGGGTAATAGCCACTAAGCCCTAAGACCCCAATCTAAACCCTAGCCACACTTCTTTATAGGATAGAAGTGGTTAGGTGGGGTTTTATTACAATCTCGTAGGGTTTTATTGATTACTTCTAGGGTGATTATGACTCAACCATGCTGGAGTCCTATCAAACTTGTCCTCTTAAAATCAACCTTATCCTCAAGGTTGAGGGTTCATAAACTCTGGAAACCAGGTCTTCAGCTCCTCGTAAGACTCCCTTGTTGTGGCTTCATATGGTAAGTTATTCCACTTCACGAGTACTTCAGTTGAAGGGTATCGATGGTGCATCACAATCCTCCGATCAAGTATAGCTTCATGTTGGGCTTTAATCTCATCATTATTTGTAGTATTCGACAGCTGAGTCTATGCCAACTCTTGTTCTCCCAAATTCGGCTTTAGCAAGGATATGTGAAAGATGTAATGGATTTTAGCATCATCTGGAAGCTTTAATTTGTATGTCGCAGCCCCAATACGCTCCAAAATCGGACATGGTCTATAGAATCATGGAGATAGCTTCATTGATGCTTTGGTGTTAATTGACAACTGCTTGTATAGTTATAGGCGAAGGTAGACCCAATCTCTTAGTGAAAATTCTCGCTCGCTCTAGTGAGTGTCTGCTTATTACTTTATGCGGGCTTGAGTGGCAGTTAGGTTGTCCTTCAACAACTGTAGAAACTTATCCCTGTTAATTAAATTTTAGTCAACCTGATCCACTTTGGCTGCACCAATTACACATTTTGGTATTACAGGGGGCAGTCAATCATACAATACCTCATAAGGGGTATATTTGATTGATGAATGATAAGTTATGTTATACCACCATTGGGCCCAATGAAGCTACCTTGTCCACTCTTTGGGCCGATCACTGGTGAAGCACCGTAGGTAAGTCTCGAGGCATCTGTTCACCACTTTTGTTTGGTCGTCCGTCTATGGATGATAGGCTATGCTCATCTTCAGTTATGTACCTTATAGTTGGAAGAGCTCGGTCCAAAGTTTACTTGTAAACACCCTGTCATGGTCACTCTAGTTTTATAATATTTTTTATAGAAAACTAAGCAATACTAGCAGCAGTATAAGGATATCTCACAGTATAGAAATGAGCATATTTGGTTAAACGATCCACCACCACAAAAATCATGCTTTTACCTTAAGATGGTGGCAGCCCTTCAATGAAACCCATGGAGATGTCCATCTATACTGAGCCCAGTATAGGTAGTAGTTGTAATTTTCTCGGATTTGCCATTGTTTCACTCTTCTACTGTTGGTATACATCATATTTGGATACATAATCATAAATTAATTTTTTCACGCCCTTCTTAAAAAAAATTTACTTCACCCTCTTGTATGTTCTCAGAAATTTAGAGTACCTTGCTGAAGGTAAAGAGTGCATCTCATGCGAAATAATTTGAATGTAAGGGGAAAAAGGAACAATCACAATTCAGCCTTTGTAGCGCAAGTCCTTCGAATCCCAAGTGTGGTGGCCCATGGAGCCCAGATCCTTCTCCAATTTTTCTATGATATCTCGGGTCTTTGGGTTATTCTTTCATTCATCCCTAATGTCCTTAAGGAAGTTAGTGGAGGAAAGGGAGATGGCTGAAATTTTAGCTTATCTTGGTAGCCATAATAGAGCATCTGCAACAATATTCTCTTTCCCCTTTCAATAAATAATTTTATAATCAAAGCTAAGAAGTTTAGTTACCCATCATTGATGCTCTAGGGAAGATATTTTCTATCCCAAAAATATTTAAGACTTTAGTGGTCGGTCTTAATCTGGAAGCATCGGTCGATCAGGCAGGGTCTCCACTTCGTAACGATGTGTATGATGGCAAGCATCTTTTGTTCATACACGGATATTTCAAGATATGAAGGAGATAAAACTTTACTGGTGTAAGCAAGGGGTCAGCCATCTTGCATTAGAACGGCCCCAATTTCAATCTCGGACGCGTCGACCTTAATAACAAAGGTGCGACTGAAATCATGTAGCGCTAGGGCCAACATAGTCGTCATGGCTACCATGAGTCTTTCAAAGGCTATAGAGGCTTTATCCGACCACAAGAAGGAGTCTTTCTTTAGTAAAGACATGAGCGGGGCACTGATCTTGTCATAATCTTTCACAAATTTTCGGTAATAGCCCGTGAGTCCAAGGAAGCCGCGTAGCAATTTTATGTTCGTAGGTCTCGGCCATCCTTGCATTACCTTGATCTTCGTCGGGTCTACTGCCACTCCATCCTCTGATATAATGTACTCTAAATACTCCACTTTACACAAAAAAAAAGTTACACTTTGACTATTTAACATAAAAGATGTTCTCCTGAAGAATTATTAGAATAATTTGTGAGTGTTGAAAATGCATATCAGGCATAAGGCTATAAATGAGAATATCATCAAAAAATACCAACACGAACTTGCATAAAAAATTATAGAATATGTCATTTATTAGGCTTTAAAAAGTGGAAGGAGCATTCGTAAGTCCGAAAGGCATTACCAGAAACTTGTAGTAGCCGTTATGTGTGAAAAATAAAGTTTCCAGAACATCTTCGACGCATACCCGAATCTGATGATAACCGAAATAAAGATCCAATTTAGTAAAGACTCAAGCTCCTTTTGATTCATCCAAAAGCTCATTTACAATTGGTATAGGATATTTATCTTTGACAGTGATAGCGTTCAAAGCCCGATAATCAATGCACATTTGTTATGTATCATCCTTCTTACGTACTAGCAACACCGGTGAGGAGTAAGGGTTGTAGTTTGGTCGAATTACTCTCATGATGAGCATCTCCTT
This sequence comes from Ensete glaucum, assembly GCA_021527575.1. Lineage (NCBI taxonomy): Eukaryota > Viridiplantae > Streptophyta > Magnoliopsida > Zingiberales > Musaceae > Ensete > Ensete glaucum. The sequence goes on along the minus strand of CM038559.1, from coordinate 25,782,531 downwards.
AACGATGTTCTTAATCTTATCCTTTTGCAAGTGAGGATAGTGGTATGGTCTCAAATTTGCTAGAGGTTTGCTAGATAAAATAGGTATGTGGTGGTCATGCGGCCGGTTAGGGGGAAGTCTTCGCGGTCCGTAAAAACATCCGCGAATTCGTCCAGCAAGAGGATAACCTTAGGATGGCTGCTAGATATTCTTCTCCTTGGATGGCTACTGGATATGTATAAAAAATTCACCATTTATTTTGCGTAGTACCTTCTCCATTTGCTTTGTCGAAATGGTGAAAATATGGCTCCTGCGTTTGCCTCGTAATGTGACTTGTCTCCATTTGTAATAAAACTTCATGATTAGTTTAGAAAAATCCTAGGAGATATCACCTAATATTTGAGACATTCAATCCTAAGCATGGCTTCATAATCATCAGTGGGTAGGAGGAAGAATTCGGCTACCACTTCTTGATCTTGTAGGAGTAATTTTACCCGTGGGCACCGTTGGTCATAATTAAGAATTCGGCCGTTGGTGACCTTTATGTCAAACTTATTGCAACCTTCAATTTGAAGTGTCATACATATAGCAACCTTGCTATTAAAGAAGTTATTTATGCTACCCGTATCGATAAGAATGGTGATCAGTTATTGTTTAAGAAGTCCTCCAACTTTCATCGTCTACGGGTTGGAGTAGCCGGCCAGCACGTGAAGTCGGCCAGTTAGGGCTCTTCCTCTATGACTTTGTCTTCAGGTTTGAGGCTTTCTTTAAATAGTTCGATGTCCTTATCCTCTACTAGTTCAATCATGAGGAGCCGACCCTTTTTGCAGTGATATTATCGGCTCTACGGTTCATCATAGTGCCAACATAACCCCTTGAACGATCGTTCATGAAGCTCGTCTCTTGTTTATTTTTTCAGTGCGGGGCTTGGATAGCAATAGAGGGGGCTGAAGGCTTCGACATGGCTAGTTAGGGAGCGACCATTATCCTTCATACTTCATGGTTCAATCGTTCTTCTTAGATTCTCGTGAAGGAAATCGTCGTCATAAGAGTGTACGATTGTCGCACCTTTACTTCTCCTCGAATATCTGGCTTTAGGCCCTTAGTAAAAGTCCCTAAAAATTGTTTCTTAAACCAATCCATAGTTTGGTTAGATAAATGTTCAAACCTTGTTTGATATTTGTGTATTGTAAAGGTTTGTCAAATCTTTGCTAATTGTCCATCGATGTTGTCGAGATCGGTTGATCTAAAGCGATTAAGTAGTCCTTCTTTGAATCGCTGCCAAGAGAGACCTCTATGGGTGTGCTCAAACCAATTAAACCACTAAATAGCATCTCCCTTGAGGTGGATGGTAGCAATCTCCACCCTTGTAGCATCAACGGTCCGGTATACTCGAAAATAGCATTCCGCACGCGTGATCCATCTGATCGGGTCTCCTTCTTCCTATCTAGGGAAGTCAACCTTCATGCATGAAGTGTTTGGATCAAGGATGATGTGGCCATGCTCTTGAGGATCATCTCATCCATCTGAAGTTTCTTCTTGCTGTGATTTCTTCAGGCTATGTGGTCGGCCCATACTGAATTTGGTGAAAAGGGATCACATATTTTTCTCCATACGACTATTAAAGGCTTCAAACTTGGTGTTGATGGCCTTCTCTAATGTCATGGTATATACCTCTGGATCTGTAATATTAATATCTTTCTTTTGTTATCAGGTTAGTGGCATGAGAATTTTTGGGAAGGGGATGGCCGATTGGATGAGTGGATCAGTTTAAATAGGAGTAGGCTATGGTTTAGGGCTAATTTAGGTGACTGTTTGGGATTAGTTTAGGGTGCAGTTTGAAAAGGTTTTTAATGAGGATGATAGGGTTTGCAAATAAGAGAAAGAAAGTCTAAAAACCCATAAAAGATAGCACTCAAATCCGATAGAATTCGATGAAGAAAGGTGTTGCTATGTGCTGTCCTACCGAACAGATTTTATGTCGGAGAAACGATAAATTCTTGACATAAATTCTAGAGGAAAATTCAAGAAAAATATACAAAAACCCTCAGTTCCTATATATCAATATTAGTAAAAATATTTGATAAAATTTCGACAGAGTAACGGGAGGAAAATAGGGTAAAAGACAGAAGGTAGATCCTTCTTTATAAAATTCCAACACTGCATAATGACAAATGAAGGCACAATAAAACCAGTTCCAGAAGGAATTTTTTCTAGAAATTAATCTCAGATGAAAGCTAAGTTGATTTAAGAATTATGTAAAAATTTTGGCAAAAAAGAAGAAGTAATAAATTGGTTTCAAGAGGTAAATAGGCGGCTACAAATTTTTGTAGTGTTTCGTCTTTGCAACAATGATAACATTTACGTCGGGCAAAATTTACAATGGATAAAATATAGAAAAATTCGTCAACGTGTAAGATAAAGGATCTTGTAGTATTGAAGAGATGTGAGTGATGAAAATAAACTAGATTTCTAGATCAAACATAGGGGCAGCGATAGACTGATTTGATCTGCGGCTGGGGTGGAAGGTAGAGGCACGTGTTGTAGCAATTATGAGAATTGCTTGGGAAGGTGGAGATGACAGAGATAGCTACAGGCAGCAGGAACGCAAATCTGATACTAGATGATAGAATCCCAGAAGGAGCCTTATAGATTTTGATCGCTGAGAGGGATCAACCCTTGGAATATTGTAGGGGTTCCTCCCTCCTAGAACTCGGCACAAGGCTAAATAAAAGATTAATCTTGCTTGATAAAGAGAGGGGGTGGCTACATCATTATATAGGGTTCTAAACTGTAGCCTAAGGGGTGCTTACCTAAGTAAATTTACCCCTTTGCTCCTTCTATAGTCGACCTAAGCAGGGGAAAACCCTGGTCGACTAGAACAGTAAAGGGGGCGGCGGCCCCAATATAAACCCTAGCCACACTTTTTTATATGATAGAAGTGGCTAGGTGGGGTTTTATTATAATCTCATTGGATTTTATTGATTGCTTTTAGAGTGATTAGGACTCAATCCTACTGGAGTCATATCACCTCCCCAACAACAACTGCAGCAACTCTTGCTCCATTGCCCATCTTGAGACCTATCTCACCTCTAGCCAATCTCCTAAGTCTTGCCAGAATCTGTAATGAATTACAGATATGATAAGTACTTTTGGTATCTAATATCCATGTGTTATCATGAAAATCTGATAAGTAGAGACTGATCATGAATATACTTGAAGCTTCTTAAAGCTTCTGTTTCACCTTATCTGCAAGGTGATCCTTACAGTTCCTCTTCCAATGCCCATCTTAGTTATAGTGAAAGCATTGTCCCTTTATCATGTCTTTCTTAGCAACCTTTGTCTTACCTTATCTTCCTTTGTTCTTGCCCTTCTTAAGGGTCTTACTAGCCTTTCTTTTCTTATTGGTCTTACCAATATAGAGAACTGGCTTCTCCTTCTTGATGGCACTCTCAACTTTCCTTAACATATTTAGGAGCTTAGGGACAGTCACCTCAAATTTGTTCATATTAAAGTTAATAATGAAGTGTGAAAAGAAATCTGATAGGGATTGAAGTATAAGATCAACACACAGGTTATCCTTTAGGACTATCTTTATACTTCACAGAGTGAGCGATCTCATCCTTGCTTGTCCTTTCCTCCGGCGTGGGCACAATCATGTTAAGGATATATACGAACTTTCTCTTTCGTGAGAACAATTCTTAAATTGTAGAGCCTTTGGACCAATAAGGCAGTTGGCATCAAGTATGTAACATAGGGGTTTTACAAGCAACAAACAAAATATAGCATAAATAAATAACATACAGACTTTACAAAAAATACTAATTAAGATATGGACTTCTATCTTAATGTACTCCCACTATTTTCCTAGCAAATCACGCAACACCCTCGACACATAAGTCGGAAGTCTTTGGCAGACTCCTAGTAGGGATCGGGATCTAATTGGCATCTTAGTGCAACATTGAGGGACTCGACCAATTACACTAAGCCCAAAAGGTAGGTAACTCTTGCCAATTACAACTCATTGTAATTCCCGTCATGTTCGGCCTCCAAACCATCATGGTCTCGAGGGACTCGACCAACCATAATGTTTAGTTAACTCATCACCATCATTACAAGATGATTCTGATTCGATGATATGCCCTCGAGGGACTCGACCAAACATATCATCTCCTCAGGTCATCGGCGACATCTCTATTTCGTAGGCAAGATATTGATCACGTAGATAAGTGCGTCTCAAGGGACTCGACCAATTCAGCCTATGTCGTGATTCAATTTCCTCCTATAACGATGGAAGGTCACGTGGGTCAATCTTATTGTCTCATGGTTACCGACTTAATATTATCATAGGAGGGTTTTTTTATTTTGTATCGGTCTCCTAATATATCGTGTCACACATACATATTTAATATATATCTACATTGCATGTATATATATATATATATATATACACACACACACACATATATCTAGTAAGTGTATAACACATCACATATGCAAGCCACACCGGATGATCATGAGTCGTCACCTAATATGACTAAGCCCGAGCCAATGGGCCTAATCACTCATAATATGATCTATATATGCCTCGACACATCTCCATGCCCTAGATTGTTGATCTCGTCATTATCAGTTTCGTAGGATCCTCGTCGCATCACCATGTGTCGTGATCTCCTACCACGATATCGTGGGTCCCGTTGTCACCTCCACGCTTCCATCGCGTCTCTCCATGTAATTACAAATAATCACAAGCACGTAGGCCCGACAATAATCAAGAAAAAAGAGGCTCGTAAACCATAATAATAATAATAATAATAATAAATAAAATAATAATCACAATTACACATATCACAACACAAGGCTCATGATCATCTATCCACATCATACATCATATGTACATCACATCACATATAGGATTACTAGATATATAATAATTAATTAAACTATTTAATTAATTTTTTTCTAAAAATCAAGACATGCTTAGAATTTTTAGAATTATCAAGGGTATTTTTGGAATTATGTATAAAAAGACAGAGTTGTAATTTCTCAAATTCTGGGGAGGCATAATCATCCTTTTCTCAAAAGGATGCCCTAGCCCTCCCCTTCTACCCTCATCCAGTGGCAATCGTCTTATCTATGGGCCGCTGCCCCTGCAGCAGACACCACTGCCCTCGAGCGGTCGCCCTTGTGGGTAGGTGTCGTTCTCGCAAGTGGTACCTCCAGGGGCACTGCCCCCTGCTGGCAGTCGCTCCTACAAGCAGCAGCCCTTGCAGGCGATGGTTCTACCAGCTTGTAGTCTTCCTACAGGCAGTTGCACGCACCTATCGTAACTTGGTTGCCCCTTGCAGGTGACCAAGTCATGGCCGGCCACCCCTGCAAGGGGCCTAGCTGTGGCCAGCTACCCTTATAGATGGCCTAGCTATGGTCGGCTGCCCCCTTTCCTAGTTGCATTTACTGCAAAAATATAGCAAGAACGCGTAGAATGATTTCATGCAATTCAATCTTATCTCATGCAGTTTAAAACCAATCTTTCACACAAAAATCTAACTCTGATACCACTGTTGGGAAACCTCAATGGAAGCATCATATGCACAGTGAAAATCAAAATAAAACTAATTTTTCACACAGATCAAATTATCGTGTAAAAAATTAGGTCGCGAGAAAGCCACAAAAACTGATAAAACTACGTCATATGGTAGATTATGTTACCTAAGGAGATCATATATCTTTGTATTTCCATATCCGGATGGAGAGAATGAAGGAGGTCAAGCGTCCTCCTCACTAGCGGTATTCACACGATGGATCTCTGTAGTAAAACTCCTCTAATTTGATCTCGCAACTCTTGTATATGTGGAGGGAGGAGAATAGGAGGGAGAGGCCAAAGCTACAGCCCATCAACCATGAGTCTCCGCTTATATTTATCGAGAGCCACCAAAAACCCTAGGGGTCTTGCCTTAGTAGGTATTGGATCTCTATCCAATAACTCACTAACCATTTGTTATTGGATCTCTATCCAATAATCTCCTTAGGTCTATAATTAGACCTCAACCAAGGACTCCATCAGCATAGGATCTCATCTAATAAGAATGTGGGCTAATTGAATCTCTATCTAATCCTCTATTCGGTGAAGCATCCACCATATGTGTGTGACTCTCTAGACCCAATATCAAGCTAGCCATGAGTCGCTCATAATAGAACTCCTTCTGATATAGTGAATTATTATCCCCATAATAATTTACTCAACCCATCGACTATGGACGTACTAGGCCACTATGCCATAGTCCTCAAACGGTACATGAGGATCGAATCCATCGAACCTATATGTCCACAGTTATCTATAATCCCTCATTTAACTAATATTCTAGATATCATATATTAGACATGGTACTGTCAGGTCACATATAGAATCCACCATAGTCTCGCTCTAATTAGATTCTCTTGAAGAACTCATTCTCTCTCAATCTGAATGACCCTAACCAGGGATTTGTCTGAGTAAACACATATGAGATATTCCTCTCATGATACTGAGAGTAGATGATTCTCTATTGATACTCAATTGCTTTCGTAAGGTTGGGTACCAATCCCGATAACCAGATATACCAGATTTGAAACTTTCCAAACCTGTAAGTCTGACATCAAAGAAAGGAGTACTCATGCAAGGCATCATTGTGTCTCAAGTCTAAGGACCAGATATACAACTGGCACTATGGAATCGATGTCTCACATTAGGTATCATTAACCATACAACATTCTATATGCGGATCAATTAATAAACTCATTATACAATGAGCACTTGTACTATATTCTTAGTGTTTTTACATAAATGGCTATGAGACCAGCTGCCTCCATCATATGGATGGGTATATAGTACATCGGTCTGTCCGGTTATCTTGATATCTCTCTCGAGTAATCTATGACTGAGATTATTTAGGGTATGTATTTAAAGGTGAATCAATCTCATTATCGTGATCTCATTACGATCTGATTCTCATTGCACAGAACCAATGACATCACAATATATATATATATATATATATATATATATATATATATATATATATATCATGTAGTATGTCACACGTGCTATCACTCACGTGATTGGCTTACAGGGCACCTATAACCAATAGCCAACACATCCACTTCAAGACCATCCCAACTCTTGGCAAGCCTTTCGGCTACCCCCGATAATCTTTTGACGAGTCTTGGTCTTCTTCCGGTGCATTCCTTTGCGCCATCCTAGCAAACTCCCGATACCCTCGACGAACTCCCAACACACTCCTGGCGAGTTCCTAACCGCATCGTCCGAATCCCGACTCGATGCATGGACTTGACTTTGGCCAAACCTCTGATTATCATATTCTCTCTATCGTAGTTAATCTTGCATCCTATAAATTAATTTCGTCAGTAAAATCTGAGCTTCAATAATCTCCCCCCTTTTGATGATGATAATTAATTGGTGACAAGAGTTAATCCTCCCCCTAAATCCATGCCACTTAAATTTAAGAGAATCACACACTCTTAAATTTCAAGTATTTTTAAGCAATCAACATTCCAAGTAAATTTTAACACAAATTTGTATCAAGTCATCAAATCATGGGTTTCAAAATGATTATGCATCTATATCCAAGTATTTCATCAATATCATATGTCATCAACGTATATCATTAATATCATATGTCATCAATGTATATCATCAATATCATGTATCATCAATGTATATCATCAATATAATATATCATCAATATATATTTATCAATTTCATGTGTCATTAATGTATATTTCTCTCATTTTATCATAAATAAAAAGGTGAAATATAGGGCTAAGGATTTTAAGGCACATGATTTTTTTCTCCCCGTTTTAAGATACGATATGAGTCATAAAAAAAATTCTTCCTCTTAAAAAAGAAGGAAAGAAAACTATGGAGGATTTATAAAACATCATTAAATATAGCTTTCAATTTTGTAGATGTGAATTTTAAAAATGAGCTCAAAACTCTAAGATATTCAAGGAGATTCAAAAATTTATGAGCTACTCACATATTTAAAAAAATCTTATATAATTTCAAGCATAGCAAATAAATCCATAGAATAGCAAAACATTATGCAAATTTTCTCCCCTTTTGTGAACAATAAGATAACGAACATGGAGAAGTTTTCAAAAATATTATCACAAAAAGCTTAATCTCATGAAATTTATATTAGTATTTGATATATTTTTATAATCTAGCATTCCTAGCTCTCGACCTTAATCTTGTAGATAGAAAATTTGAAAAGAATATTTCGAATATGAGCTCAATAAATCTTTCTCATGTAAATTTTAAGAAAATATAGCAAATAAATCGAAACAATAACAAATCATTATCTTTATATAGACTTTTAAAATCATCATTACATGCATGATCATCATACATAGTTTCATATCATCATACCTTCTCCCCCTTTGTCATCAACAAAAGGAGAAGTGCAATTAGTAAATTTTTAATATATGAAAGCTTAGCAATTTAACAAATTCTTTATTACTTTAGAACATGCAAGCAATTGAATTCTTTCTTTTCTTTTGAGAAGTGCAAGCTAGCAAATTTTTGCTTCCTTTACAATGCTCAAGTTAGCAATTTTACATCATATAAGCTAACAAGTTTTGCTCCCCCCTGTATTATTATCAAAAAGAAGGGATGGTTACAATGGTGTAAAACTTTTCTCATTACATCATTTTTCATATATTTTTATAATCTAGCATTCCTAGCTCTCAACCTCAATCTTGTAGATAGAAAATTTGAAAAGAATATTTCAAATATGAACTCAATAAATCTTTCTCATGTAAATTTTAAGAAAATATAGCAAATAAATTGAAACAATAACAAATCATTATCTTTATATAGATTTTTAAAATCATCATTACATGCATGATCATCATACATATTTTCATATCATCATACCTTCTCCCCCTTTGTCATCAACAAAAGGAGAAGTGCAATTAGTAAGTTTTTGATATATGAAAGCTTAGAAATTTAACAAATTTTTTATTACTTTAGAACATGCAAGCAAGTGAATTCTTTCTTTTCTTTTGAGAAGTTCAAGCTAGCAAATTTTTGCTTCCTTTACAATGCTTAAATTAGCAATTTTACATCATACAAGCTAACAAGTTTTGCTCCCCCTATGTCATTATCAAAAAGAAGGGATGGTTACAATGGTGTAAAACTTTTCTCATTACATCATTTTTCATATATTTTTATAATCTAGCATTCCTAGCTCTCAACCTCAATCTTGTAGATAGAAAATTTGAAAAGAATATTTTAAATATGAGCTCAATAAATCTTTCTCATGTAAATTTTAAGAAAATATAGCAAATAAATCGAAACAATAATAAATCATTATCTTTATATAGATTTTTAAAATCATCATTACATGCATGATCATCATACATAGTTTCATATCATCATACATTCTCCCCCTTTGTCATGAGAAGTGCAATTAGTAAGTTTTTGATATATGAAAGCTTAGCAATTTAATAAATTTTTTATTACTTTAGAACATGCAAGCAAGTGAATTCTTTCTTCTCTTTTAAGAAGTGCAAGCTAACAAATTTTTGCTTCCTTTACAATGCTCAAGTTAGCAATTTTACATCATATAAGCTAATAAGTTTTGCTCCCTCTTGTGTCATTATCAAAAAGAAGGGATGGTTACAATGGTGTAAAACTTTTCTCATTACATCATTTTTCAAATCTATATAAAATATATCAAGAAAAATTAACATGGTGATGAGATATACAATTCATGAAGATAAATTATGAATATCAAGTAACAAATTATAGGAGAAATAAATAAAAATGATTCATACATAAGAAATCTCAAGTTGTCAAGATAATGATTTATATAAAAATCTCCTTTTAAATAATATGAGAACACATAATAAGAGATTTTGATTCATAAAAGATTTCAAGTTATAATTTCGAGGAATCAAAATCATAATATAGGTAAAAACTCATTCAATTTTAAATAATCAAAATCATTAAAAACACTTTAAAGAAATTCAAAATAAATAGAAATGCTAGTGATTTTCTTTCTCCCCTTTTTAGTTATAAATAATAAAAATGAGTCTTAAGGGATTAAATAATCTTAATTCATTTAGATAGATCCCTTTTTTTTAATAAAATGGAAGAACGAACTTGATAAAAAATTTCAACTTATAATTATCAAAATCATAAATCTCCTTTTTATTAAAAAGAGAAAATTATAGAGATCAATAATATGATTCCCATAACGTATAAGTCAAGTCAAGAAATTGAGGGAATATTTATGATAATACAAATCTCTTTTAATTTTTAACTTATCATAAATTTAAGAAATACTAATTTTAGTAATAAGTTATGTTATTCATAAGTTTTAAAATAAATCATGTCAAGAAAGATATTAATATCAAAAGATATTCATAAATATTAAAGACATAATTTAATTTAATAAATCCCCTCTTAGATAATAAAATAGAATCTTAAGAGATCAAGGAAGAGTCTTCATTCATAAATATATCAAGATAATAAGTTAATTTTAAAGAAGAAAAAGTAGAAGATTTTGATATATATATATAACTTAAAGTTTTAAAGAATATAGTTCATAAGAAGATTTTCAAGTTATAGATCTGAAGAAACAAATTATGATTCATTTATATGACTTTCTTTTAAATTATAATTTTTTCAATTTGTCACGATCATGATAAAATCATCGAAATATTAATAACGCTAGATAGATTCATAAATCTCTTTTTAAAATAAAATTATTTTAAAATTTATCTAAAATCATCGTCAAAAAACACTTTTCGAAAAATTCATTGAAGGCATCCTAGATTGTTTTTAAATAGCTGAAGTTTTTTAATTCATTTTTATAGTTAAATAGATTCAACAATAAATGTATCATTTTATCTTGTTGAAGGATTCATAGGATAAAGATATTTTCAAGAATAATTATCCTCCCTTGGTTATTTCATGTGATTTCTTTCATGAATGATTTTCAAATCAATAAATTTTTTGTTAAGATCTAAATCCAAATTTCATTCTAAAAAAAGTTGTCAAGGTCATTGCTATACATTAAAATGATAAAATATTTTTAAAGCAAAATTTCAACCTATCTCAATTTCAACTTTTAAATGAGTCTAACTCTTTACACAGTACAAGGAGTTGATAAACTCATTTTCAATAATACCTAAAAATGATGCATATATATTTTCTATACTCAAATTCTAATATTTAACAAAATCATTCAATTATCATAGCATTTCAATTAATGTAACATTCAAATTAATCATTTCATAGTCTTTGTTAATATTTAAACCATTTAACAATAGTCTTTATATTTAAACCAACATCCAAGCTAATAATTTTAAATATATTATTTAATTATCATTAAAATCTCATTTATATAAATTTTAACATATTTTTCATTAAATAAGGTTCTTTGGTTCTAGTTCATTCTCTAGATATGCATCATCAAGATTAATTATATAATGATGAACCATCAAAAGATTCATTGTCATTAATTTTAATTTCAATAATTTTCTTATTATTACTTAGGCTAGTGAGCTTTGAAAGGATATTAGATCTCAAGTCATGTGCTTTGAATATCTACTTTTAAAATATTACTTAGTGCTCCTAGTCTTATTAAGAGATAACTTTATATTATGGGAGGTTTTGATTTATATACCCATTTGAGTTTGGCTCCTTCATGATATGTTCTCTCTATTTTTTCTAATAGCTTAAGGTTGTTTATGGTTCCTTTAGGAACCCAAATTAATTTATATGAAATATAATTTTTGAATGGATATTTGTAGGCTTTATGTCCTATTTTTTCACAAGAATTACATTTGATTTTTGGTGGCATATTTAAGGTAGGTCCTTTTACAAAGATTGTTGGATTTTGTTGAACATTACCAACAAAGCCTATGTCATTTTTTCTATTAATATGACCCTTATTGGCAAGGATCATATTTAAATATTTAATCCCAATTTCAAAATTTTCTATATTGATTTAAGCATGATATTTTTCTTCTTTAATATTGTCTAGCATTTCACATTTAGAACTAGGATTATGCGATGTTAATCACTCATACATTTTATCAACTTTACAAACTAACAAATCATGTTCATTTTTAAGCAACTTAAAAGATTTGCTAAGTTTTATAAACTCATCAAATAAATCATGGAACATGTTTTATAATTCTTAAACTGAAATGCTTAATGAATCACTAAGCTCATCGCCGATGGCCATAAGAGTGAGGTTCTCCACTTCTTGGTTATGCATTTCATATTTGGAGCTCCTTGGCTTCTTGCATTCATAGCAATAGGTTTTGTCCATCTTTAAATTATTTTTAAAGATCATGTTCATTAATTTATCCAATTCATTTGTCAAGTGTTCAAAGTCCTCATCACTTTCTTTGGAAGGTGTTCTTCAAATTTATTTTTAGAAGTATTTTCATTTAATGATTCATTTAGATTAGTTGTGCTTTCATATGTCATTTTTAATGTATGTCATATATCGAAAGCCGAATCGAAACAAGAAACCCAATCAAATTCATTTTTATCAAGTGCACAAAATAAAGCATTAATAACCTTTGCATTCAATGAAAATATTTATTTTTCATAATCATTCCAATCATTTGTTGGATTGGATAACTTTTGAAAATCTTTTCAACAATACACCATAAATCAAGATCTATCAAAATAAAAAAGATACGCATTCGTATTTTCTAAGTAGTCCATCCCATTAAATATAAGAGGACTTGTGATGCATTGATCATCGTTAATGTCAAAAAGAGCTATTTCTCTTGGGTGTTAAACCAAATGAGAAAAAACATGGCTTGGATATCAATTGTTATGATCAATTGACACTAAGAGGAGGGGGGGCGGGGTGGTGGATTAGTACAAGTGTAAATTCTCTTTTTAAATAAAATTTTTAGATTTAAGCAAGATAAGAAAATCAGAAGCTTTTTGTTCAAGTAAAGCAACTGAATGATTTAAAATAAAATGCTAAGTTTCTTAGAAGTGCCTGACTTAAGACCTTACTTTCAAGGAGTAGATAAAATCAGAAGTGTCACTTGATATTTTGTTGAACATAATTAATAACCCAACAATTGTTAGTAAATGAAACAAGTAAGGAACGCTTATAATTTATAGTGGTTCGGCCTTAACCTTGGCCTACGTCCACTTCCCGAGTCCTCCTCCTTGAGGCACACTAGCGTCCACTATTGATCTCCTTTTGGTAAAGATCAAACCCTTATAATATTTTAAGGGAGACAAGATTACATACTTGGATCACTCTCTTATCCCTTTCATTTTTCTTACAATTAACACATAATATTTTCTTAGAATATAATTTTTAAAATTATTGTATAAAATAGAAAAAACTTGGGGTATTTATAGCCCCTAAATGGTTTCAAAATTTAGAGCCAAAAATTAAATTCACCCAGAAATTTTGGGTATGGGCGGTTCACCCCCCAACCTAGGCAAGTCAATTGCCGAAAGTGCCTAGATTCTTGGGTACGGGCAGTTCAGCCGCCCAACCTAGGTGGTTCAGTCGTTGACAACCGCTTGAAATCCTGGGCGACGCCGGTTGAACCATCGCTCACTAGTGGTTTACTCGTCGAAATCTTCGGAAAAGTAGTTCCCTCTAATTTTTGAATTTTGGCTTGAACCTAATGTTGACCAATTCTTTGGTCAACTGATTGAGCTCAACCAAACCCTCATAGTGGACTCGATTGCCTCTTTGAGTTGATTTGGATTCCTTTCAAATCACACTCATTTAGGACTCAATCTTAATCTACGACTTAAATATTACAATCAAACATGACCATCAAGCTTATGACCTTAACCCCACAATCCGGCAACCTCCGAAATCTGCAACGGTGAGTCTCATGGTCTTCCTCTGGTAACTTCCCAACATGTTCCTAGTGATCTTCCCGATACCTTTGGTGAAGTCCTAGCAAACGCTCGGTGAGCTTTCACCGCATTGTCCAAAACTTTGGCCCGATGCTTAAGCTTGATCCGAGGTACATGTTTGATCTATAGCCCTTTCTCCTATCATAGTTAAACCTATACGATGCTAACTACGACTTAATTAATTACAATCATAATGGCCAACACATCCACTTCAAGACCTTCTCAACTCCCGGCAACCTTTCGGCTACCCCCGATAATTTTCTAGTGAGTCTTGGTCTTCTTCTAGTGAACTCCCTTATGCCATCCTTGCGAACTCCCGATATGCTCGGTGAGCTCCCGACACACTCCTAGCGAATTCCCAATCGCATCGTCCGAATCCCGGCCCGATGCATGGACTTGACTTTGGCCAAACCTCTAATTGTCATATTCTCTCTATTATAGTTAATCCTACATCAATCAATTCTAACAACACATATTAGATCAATAACCCATCAAGTGATTTCATCATCAAAATATGAGATTCAACATCCTCTTCCAGAAGAAACAAGATGAGAGTCTCTGATTATGTGTCAATTATCGAGCTCTAAATAAAGTGACGGTGAAGAACAAATACCCCATTCCGCTCATCGTGGATTTGTTTGATCAACTAGACAAGGCCAAGCACTTCTCCAAACTCGACCTTTGGTCGGGGTATTGGTAGGTGAGTATTGCATAAGGTGACGAGATGAAGACTACCTATGTGACTAGGTATGAAGTATTTAAGTTTTTAGTGATGCCTTCCGGCTTAACCAACACTCTAGCCACATTTTGTACTCTAATGAACCAATTATTTAAGGAATATTTAGATAAGTTTGTGGTCATCTACCTAGACGATATAGCCATCTATAGCCAAATACTTGAGGAGTATGTCGAGCCTATTCGGACAATCTTCAAAGTTTTCAGGGAGAACACTTTGTTTGTAAAAAGGAAGAAGTGTTATTTTGCGCATCAAATCGACGATGGTTCTATTGGGATGGATAAATCGAAGGTGCAAGCTATGGCAAATTAGCGGACACCAAATAAGGTACCAGAGTTGAGATCCTTCCTTAGGTTCCTCAACTATTATCGGTGCTTCATAGCTGATACTCGAAGCATGTAGCTCTCCACTGTCAGAGTTGCTAAAGAAGTAGTAGTTTTGGAGATGGTAAGATAAGTGTAAAATAAATTTCTAAGACTTGAAGACTGCTATGTTGGAGGAACCAGTACTTAGATTATCGAACTATGAGAAGTCATTTGAAGTCTATACTGATGCTTTCGACTTCACTATTCGGGGAGTACTTATATAAGAAGGTCATCCAGTGACCTATGAGAGTCGCACGCTCAACGAGATCGAGCGATGATATCTAGTGCATGAGAAGGAGATTATAGGGTGGTCCTCTATTTAAGTCTGGTGACACTACCTTTTGGGAGCACCATTCATGCTGAGGACAAACAATGCCGCATCGAGTTACTTTCAGACTCAAAAGAAACTCTCCCCAAAACATGCACGATGGCAAGACTTCTTGGCTAAGTTCGACATGGTAATGGAGTACAAACGTAAAAAGGCAAATGTCATGGTCAATGCATTAAGCCATAAAGTGGAATTGGTGAATGCTATACAACTGGAGGGCGAAGGCCAAACAAGTCAATTAGACTCCAACTTCCTTTCTAGGATCAGAAATGAGCTGTATAGTGATCCTCAAGTAGTAACCCTGATGCAACTCATTAAAGAGGGAAAGACACGATGATTTTGGGTCCAGGAGGGACTCATCTATACTAAAGTGAAAATAGTTTATATTCCACGAGCGGACAATTTGAGACATAAACTTTTGAAAGAGTGTCATAACTCTCTTTGGGTTGGACATCTAGGTATCTATCAAATAATGGCTCTTATGGAGAGGGTCTTCTATTGGCCAAAGATGGAGACTAATGTGGAAGATTATGTTTGAACATGCCTTACTTGCCAATAAGATAAGATAGAGCAGCGAAAGCCGATGAGAGTTCTAGAGCCGCTACCCATACTTGAAAGGCCTTAAGAGAGCATATGTTTAGACTTTATATCAAGCTTGCTAACAGTAGGAGGACTCGGATCGATACTAGTGGTAGTCGATCGATTTTCTAATTATGCAATATTCATTATTGCACCCCTACACTGTTTAGTAGAAGAGACAGCTAAGTTGATGATGAAGAATGTGGTGAAGTATTGGGGAGTCCTATAAAACATCATTCGTGATTATGATTCACGATTCTTGGGATGATTCTAGACCTAGATTCAAATTATTGAGGTCCAAGTTATACTTCTCTACAAGCCTCCACCCATAAACAGATGGCCAAACTGAAAAGATCAACTCACTCTTGGAGTAATATCTCTAGCACTACATGAGTGTCAACCAATGAGATTGGGTGAAGCTGTTGGACATAATCTAATTCTCCTACAACTTACAATAGAGCTCTGTGTTCAACAAGAGCTCCTTCGAGATTATTATGAGACAATAGTCATCGACTCCTTATACATTAGCTATTGGTTATACGAGTAGTAGCCCGTCAGCATATCATTTGTGAAGGAATGACATCAGAATGCTGACATTACGTAGGCTTACTTGGAGAAGGTAGTCAAAAAGATAAAGAAGTGGGCCGAGTTAGGGAGGAGACCATAGGAGTTCAAAGTAGGTGACTTGGTGTTAGTAAAGCTCCAACCAACATCCTTCCAGTTCTTTTGGAACAAAGTGCACAAAGGATTAGTGCGCAAGTATGAGGGACCATTCTCAATCATCAGTAGGATAGACAATGTCTCATACAAGTTACAACTGCCGACGTAGCTCAAAATCCATAACGTTTCCTACGCAAGCAACTTGAAAACCTACCACTCAGATCCGTAAGATGCTTTCCAAAATGTTTCAACTTGACTACCCCCCATCAGAGCCTCCTACGAGAAGCGGGTTGAAGCTATTCTAGCAGATCATAAAATAAAGCTACCCAACAGAGCGAAGCAAATCGAGTACTTGGTGAAGTGGCGTAAACTTCCCAAAACTGAAGCCAGTTGGGAGCCCGAAGATGCCCTACGACATGAAGAATCAATCATCCAGGCCTATCATAAAGCATCAACGAAGTCGTCAATAGTTTAAGTGGGGGAGAATGTCATGGACGGTCGATGTACAACTGTAACACCTTCGCTCAACGGAACATTCGTCACTTTTACTTACTTATATAGATGTTTACAGCCTGTTTTGCCTTGTTTTTATGTGTTTTTGCCTAAGAAATATGAACATAAATAGTTTGAAATGCTGTAAAATGATTATTCATTATGCAGAACCAAAATAGCCCAAAATGACCTAGTTTTGGGTCATTTTCACATACTGCGACATGCATTTTGAGCGGTGCAGAGTGTCAGCCATCTTAGTCCCTTGGAAACACTAGGGTGGCACAAAGGGGGATGAAGCTTTAGGATGTTATCGGGTGTGAGCATTCATCAATAGTTGAACTTGACTTGCGTTCAATACCTTGGGAACTATTGTTTGTGGACTTGCGATCATTCTTACAACCCTCTAAAGTCCTATTTCACTCTTTTTCTATCATTCTTCTGTTGCACTCAAGGTGCTCGACGAATTACTTGTAAGGCTTCTCTTTTGGCGAGACGTTGGGACTTGTCCATCGCTCGTTTTCAAGCTAATCAACTTCTTTTTTACAAACCCTTCGGGACCAACATGAGGTTGTAAGTGGGCTGACCTTTTGTGGATAAATAATACTTCAGTGTTTTATAACTTATGTAATCCAAGCTAAGTCCGGAACATTGAGCAATGTGACTTCATGACTTAGGCAATTCTAGCTAAGTCTTCAAGTTTGCAGCTAGAGTAATACATGACTTAAGCAAATTCAGCTAAGTCCTTGACACCATATTGAGATCCTTTACAATAAATAAAAATGGTAAGAATTCAATGGAAACACTATTAGAATAACATAATTTAGAGATTGATATTAGCTTCTTCTTCTTCGTACGGACATAAAGAATATCAAAAAGTAAAAAAAGATTTTAAGGAAGAGGGAAGATTGTAGAACCGATATGAGTTATTTTGAGACTTTTGTTATCACCTATTATGATATCGTCTGAACCATCATAATCTGAATGAAAAGATAGATTATTTAAGTTAGATATGACATGATAAGAAGCCACAGAATCAATAAGCTAGTTTAATAAAAGTTGGAAAGATTGAGCAAAACCGAGTAGGTGGTGAAATAGGATATATAGAATAAGGTGGCTATAAAGGCTGAAATATATATGGAATATTAGCTTGCAAGAGATGATATTTTTTTAGCAACATGGTCTTGCAAGTCACATATTTGATATATGACTTTGTTGTTGAATTATTGACTAGATTTGTTGACATTTTGTTGTGACGTTATTACATATTGCTTTCAAAATAATTGTTTGGACGGTTGTCTTGTTGGTTGAAGATCTTGACTTTATTGCTAGAACTAGTTTTATTAACAAAATTGACAATAATAAAAGCAGTATCAAAAGGTGGTGGCTTTCGCTTAAGATACACCTCATAGTCAAAAAGTTTATCGTGAAATTTTTTAAAGATATAGAACTATCACAAGAACGAATTGCAATCGAGATTTCATTACAATCTAAACCTAGACCATTTAATATATGAAAAATAATATCCTCATTATCAAGAGGTGCATTAGTGATAGTAAGTACATCGGCTTGAGTTTTGATAACCTGCATATAGTCAAAAATACATTTTGCTCCTTTAAAAAGTTTAAAAAGAGTTTCTTGAAGTTACATGAGGCGGCCATGAGATTGGTTAGTATATATTGTTATAAGCTTGAACTATACTTTATAAGAATATTGTGGAGGCTACATAGGGAATCATTTGAGGGGAGAGAGAGATAATATTTTCACTTGTAAGAATATGATCTTGATTAATCGAAAAAGTATATTTAGAACTAACAAATTCAAGATGATTCTCACTAATTATTTTTGGAGAATAGTGATGATGCCATCTGCATAATCTATAAGATCATAATCGATTAAAAGAAAATATAATTGAGTATAATAAGAGATATAATTTGTAGATGTGAATTTAAGAGGAGCTTGAACTACAATCTTATTTGAGATTAGACTATTTTTAAGATTAATTGGAGAGTTATTACCAACCATATAAAAAAGTAAAGGAAAAAAAAGAAAACCTGAGGCCACTTGCAAGAAAGACCGGCTCGCTCAAGTTTAACCAGGATGAAGAAGGAGGTACAAAACTCAATGAGAGAATTAAAGAAAAAGAAAAACTCCTTACAGTAATTATGACTCTGATATTATTGATAGTGAATATAAATATAAATACATAAAGAAAGATTATAAAATATAGTAATCATATATTTTCTCAATTAATAATAAATATAAAATATTTGTTAAATCATTTCATGATTTAGAAGATCATGATTTTTATTAGTAGAATCATGACAATATATTATCATATAACTTAGATTGTAATAATATAATATTAAAATATTGAGAGGATCATGTTAATTTTATCATGATTTATTTTTTAATAATATCTTTCCTAATACCATCAAACTGCACTTTGTTCTGTTGAGAGTAAGAATAAAATTTATGAGCTGATTAAACGAAACAAGGGAGAGAAAGACATAGAATAAGGAGTATTTGAGAAAAGAAGGGACTTATAAAAGCAAAAATGCTAGAAGGAAATTAAAAAAAAAAAAAGAAGGATAAAAACAGTGAAGAGTAGGAAAATGTGTAACACATTATCTCCACAATCAGCAAGTATACAAGCTCCGGGCTCCGTTAGCGAGCAATTGGTATAGATTTTTGAGTAAAGAGACTTATTCCCTTGCTTTCATTTTTGAGCCCTTGAGTGATAAAGGTGTTAAGGCACACTACGTCAAAATAACTGTCAAACAATATCGTATCGTGGATGATATGATGGTGGTTTGCTTTATTTCAAAATATTAATTGGATTATTTGTGATAGTAAATAAGGAATTCCGCCGTGAAATCTCGTATCACGAATCCAGTCATCACAGCTCCATTAAAAATTTTACGAAATGGGGCAGGATCTCGTTGATCCTTTTTTTATCTCGATATTTTTGATCGGATTCAAGCTTCTTCGATTAGATTCACCCTCATGTAGGCCTATCAAGATTTGGGCCGCATTAAGCTTCGCAATATCTGGGCTATGCCAAGGCCCATTGAATTCGTTCATTAAGATGCTCGCAGCTGTGTTCAAACCAAACCCCCTCCTTATTGTGCTTTATCCTCCGCCCACTCCTACCGGTCTCCAAAGGAGGATAAGCAGAACAAGAAAGTAGAGGAGAGGCCGGCGGCTGAAATGGAGACCTCCCTCCTCATACCCACGCCTTCTTTCCCTCCTCGTCGCTTCCTCTTCTCCCCCTCCGCCCCATCCTCCTCCCCCTGCCGAATCCTCCCCCGCCTACCTCCCCGCCGCCATGGCCGCTGCCGTCTCTCCCTCCCGCGCTGTTCCGTCTCGGATGCTCCCGCTGCTGCTCCAGCGGCCTCCCCCGCCGTTGATCCATCTGTATTTGGCGGCCCCAAGGAGCTTTCCAACCCTCAGGCGCTCGTCTGCGCCCTTCCTCCCCCGGTGAGGATGGCGTCCTCCGCCGTCCTCGCCGTCGCCGCTATGGCCGCTGGGTTCGGTCTAGGGCTTCGTGTTGGTGGCTCTAAGGTTGCAGGGATTGGGGGTGCGGCTGTTCTTGGAGTGGCGGGTGGTGCCGCGGTGTATGCGCTCAATTCAAAGATTCCGGAAGTTGCAGCGATCAATCTGCACAATCTTGTCGCTGGTTATGATGATCCGACGGAACTGACGAAGGATGAAGTCGCAGCCATCGTGGAGAAGTTTGTTTCCTTTTACCACCTAATTTTTAAAAGTTTACTTATCGAACAGAACTCGGGCTTGGAACTATGATGATTCGATTATCTTTTTCCAGCCCGCCGGCCTTCGATTGAAGGAATAGGGTTTCAGGTTTTAAAGAAAGGTCGTCTGGCTAATTCCTTGGGTTATTAAGGGAACGAAACGTGAAGAACTTTGTTGGATTTACGTAGTAGCCTGCATACTAATGCTATTTCGTTCTTCTGGATATGATGTTGCAGATACGGTGTTAGTAAACAAGATGATGCCTTTAAAGCAGAGCTCTGCGACTTGTACAGTAGGTGAGCAATCGGTTAAATTCCAAAAATATGCAAAACAAAAAAAAATATGCAAATCCTTATATCTATCTTTGTTTTTGGTAATATCTTGTGTTGCTGATAGGAGTCCCAGTTTAGTTATTGTGCCGAGTTGTAGTTGAACTCCAAAGATAGTATCAGTAGCAAGGGATTTTGATTCATGATAGGATCCATCATGACTTTATATCAGGTCGTTCTTCAAGTCAGTTAGGGGAATAGTCTTCTCTAGGATTATCTAGAAATAAGAAAATCTTCAATTGACTATTTGAATTTTTTATTGTTTTAAAAAATCGATCACTCTTGTATTTGCGCATACAGCCACTGATATGCATGGTTTATAAAGAAGACTTATGCAAGAAAGCTTTCCTTTATTTGTTAGTCTTGTCACTTCCAAAGCATCCATCAAAAGGAATCTCTAGAGTAATCACTGATCAATCTTTTCACTTATTGGAGGAATATTTATTCCTTTCACAATAAAATAAGTGGTTCAAAAATAAAAATAAAGAAAGTGACAAGTGGACTAGTAAAGATGGAATAGAAGAGAGGGGGATGGATGACAGATGATTCTTCCTGGTATGTAGTCTTTTTACTGTTATTTTCTATTGTCAGTATACAAATGGTGAAATTTCATTATATATGCTTCCATGTAGTTTAGTTCATGGCATCCTTCACTTGGCACTGACATAGTAGACATAGTCAGCAAAACCTCATGTGCATCCTTGGAGATGATGTCATTACTATTAAGTTACTCATTACTTGCTATCGACATTGGGCCTGTTCATTTATTAAATTTACGATGTAGTCACACCTATCTGTAAGTGAGACTGTGAGAGGTTTGTTATTTCTGATCCTATGACTAAACCCATTTCCTAATTAAACATGTAAAAAAGGCAACAAATTATATGATGATTCTCACTCCCATTGGAGGGCAGATACCAAGTAAGATACAAAAATCAATAAGCTACGTCGTGATCAATGTCATCTGATACTATAAAAGCTTCTGGAAGAAGAATAATTTCTCTAGCAATTACTTACGTACTTCTATAATATCTTCCTGGAATCATAACTTGTTGAAAATTTAAAATTCTTGGCTTTAAAATAACATAATATTATTTTTCATGAAAACTGATGTATTTAATTTTCAATTTTAGGTTTGTGTCTTCAGTTCTTCCACCTGGGAGTGAAAATCTGAAGGGTTACGAAGTTGAGATGATAATTAGGTTTAAAGAGGCTCTTGGCATTGACGATCCAGATGCTGCATCAGTTCATGTAGAGGTAATAATATCATTTATTTCTTTGTTCAAATTAATTAATTTCACTCGTGTATTTGGAGTTTCTTTTTGTGATTTTTCTCTTGCCTTTGCTTTTCTAGATTGGTAGGCATATTTATAGGCAAAGGTTGGAAACAGGAGATCGTGAAGCTGACATAGAGCAACGTAGGGTATGTCCTTGTATTAAGGCCTTTTTAAATATCATATGGACCTTTTTGAGAGCATTTTTTGCTGCACAGGCATTTCAAAAACTCATATACGTTTCAACACTTGTATTTGGAGAAGCATCCAAGTTCCTTTTGCCTTGGAAGCGACTTTTTAACGTTACCGATTCTCAGGTACTTATATACTTGATTCTTTCTCAGATGAGCACTATAACTTTTTGGAAGTGAATAATAGATGGGCATTGTTTTCTGCAAAGTTGATTGTCAAGTGGAGAAATTTTGTTGAGTTTCTCTAATGTATGTACATTTTTACAACACATCTTACTTGAGCTCACAGACATATGCAAGCTCACAGGACCTGATGACTTGTGGGCGCTACGAGGTGCCATGTTCTTTGGGATAACCTAGGGTGTCACATTATAAGCTAGTGGAGTTCTGTAGGAATTGCTTGGTAGTTTGATTGGCAATAAAAAAAAGCCTTTGGCTGCTACTATAAAAGGTTGGATTGCAAATCTTTTGATCCTAATAAGATATGGAATTTGAAATGAGTTTTTATTATCCAACCTCTGTATTCCTAATCTCTGGATGTTATGGGCGTGTATTACGTTCTTACCTTCTACATGCATTTAAATGCATGCACATGCACTTTAACATTATTGATACATTTGATAGTGAACTTGCAATTCTATCCTGGTCATCTTGTTTAGGCTAGTGTCAGGATTAGATTGGCTTCAGGTTTGGTTATAAATAATTTATTTCTGTTTCTGTTTTCGACAGTAAATTGAATAGTATTTAATTTTCTCTTAGAGGCATTATGTGTCAGGTTTATAGTATTTGCCTAGCAGTTTTTGGTATTGATGAGATCGGTAATATTATTTTACTACTTGTTATTGGAGGCTGCAAAAAGCTGAGGTTTTATGCATTGTTGCTTGCTGAAATTAGTGGAGTTTTAGTTTGGCCTTAATGTCCCATGTGCTTCTTATTCTATTTTCCGTTCTGTCACGGACTTAGCTGAATTTGCTTAAGTCGTATGATACCCTTGCGACAAAGTTAAGGACTTAGCTGCAATTGCCTAAGTCGTGAAGCACCCTTATGCAGTGGCTTGGACTTAGCTGGGATTGCCTAAGTCATGAAATGCCTATGCGTTATTTGTTTGCAACGGGTTAGCCTAGATGCAACCTCGTCGCGGTCCCGAAGGACCGGCAAAAGAGAAGGTTGATTAGTTTTGAAAGCGAGCGGTGGACAAGTCCCGACGGCGAAGAGGGAAGCTTTACAAGAAATTTAACAAACACCTTGAGTGTAAGAGAAAAAAGAGAGAAATGAGTGAAAAAGGACTTTAGAAGGTTGAATGAACAATCGCAAGTCCGCAAATGATGGTTCACTTGGTGCCGGGCGCGAAGACAAGCTCAACTTGTGAAGAATGTTCAACGCTCGACATAACATCGAAGCCCCATCTAACCTTGTGCCACCCGGGGGGTTCTAGGGTATTGAGATGACTGACGTTTCGCACCGCACTGCGGTCTGCAGAAATCAGGTCGCGACACGAGAAAATAGAGTTGTTTTAGGCAGTTTTGGCCTGATATGGTGAGCGATCGTACTACAGCGTTACAAACTGTTTTCCCTTACATTTCTTAGGCAAAACATATAAAACTAAGGCAAAATAAGCTTCTAAACCTTTGTACAAGTATGCAAAAGCGACGAACAGTTCATTGAGCGAAGATGTTACGGTTGCGTGATGATCGTTCGTGACATTCTCCCTCACTTAAACTGTCGACACCTTCATCGACGCTTGTGGGTAGGTTTTAATGATGACTTCTTCATGTCGTAGGGCATTTTCAGGCTCCCAAGTGGCTTCTGTTCGTGGAAGCTTTCGCTACTTCACCAAGTACTCGGTTTGCTTCGTTCCGTTGGGTAGCTTTGTCTTGCGATCCACTAGAATGGTTTCAACTCGCTTCTCGTAGGAGTATGAGGCTCTGGTAGGGAGTAGTCGAGTTGGAATACTTGGGGAAACATCTTACGGATCTGAGTGGTAGGCATTCAAGTTGCTTGCATGAAAGATATTGTAAATTTTGAGCCATACCGACAGTTGCAACTTGGAGGAGACGTTGCATACCCTGTTGATAATTGGGAAGGGCCCTTCATACTTGCGTACCAATCCTTTGTGCACTTTGTGTCTAAAGAACTGGAGTGATGCTGGTTGAAGCTTTACTAACATCAAAGCCAACTTTAAACTCCTGTGGTCGCCTTTCGAAGTTTGACCACTTCTTCATCTTTTTGGTCGTCTTCTGTAAGTAAACCCGACGCAATATCTGCATTTTGATGCCATTCCTTTGCCTAGTGATATGCTAGCAGGTTACTCCCTGTATAACCAATAGCCAAGGTGTGAGGAGTTGATGGTTGTTGACTCTTAATAATCTCGAAGGGACTCTTGTTGGACGTAGAGCTCTATTACAAGTTGTAGGAGAATTGGGCTATGTCCAACAGCTTTACCCAATCTCGTTGGTTGGCATTCACATAGTGTCGAAGATATTGCTCGAGGAGTGAATTTGCTCTTTCATTCTGAGGGTGGAGGTTTATGGAGAAGTATATTCGACCCTAGTAGTTTGAATAGTTGAGTCCAGAATCGTCCCAAGAACTGTGTATCTCGATCACTAATGATGTTGTGTGGGACTTCCCAATACTTCACCACATTCTTTATCATCAACTTGGTCGTCTTCTCTATTGAACAGTATAGGGGTGCAACAATGAATGCTGCATACTTTGAAAATCAATCGACCACCATGAGTATCAATCCAAGTCCCTCTACTGCTGGCAAGCTTGATATGAAGTCTAAGGAAATGCTCTCCTATGGCTTTTTTGGTATGGGCAGCGGCTTCAAAAGTCCCACTGACTTTCGTTGCTCTACCTTATCTTGTTGGCAAACCTTATCTTGTTGGCAAGTAAGGCATGTCCGAACATATTCCTCCACGAGGGCCATTGTTCGATGAATACTCGGATGTCTAGTTTAAAGGGAATCGTGGCACTCTCTCAAGAGTTCAAGCCTCAAATTGTCTGCCCGCGGAACATAAACTTTGTTCCCTTTGGTGTAAATGAGTCCCTCCTAGACCCAAAATCATCGTGTCTTGCTCTCTTTGATGAGTTGCATCAGGGTTATTGCCTAGGGATCATTGTACAATCCATCCTTGATCTTGGAAAGGAAGTTGGAGTGCAATTGACTTGCTTGGCCTTCACCTTCAAACTGTATGGCATTCATCAGCTCTACTTTTTGGCTCAACTCTTTGGCTACAATATTTGCTCTTCCGGGTTTGTACTACATTGCCATATCGAACTTAACCACGAAGTCCTGCCATCGGGCTTGCTTTGGGGAGAGTTTCTTTTGAGTTTGAAAGTGAGACAACGCGATGTTGTCTGTCTTTAGTACAAATCGAGCTTCAAGAAGGTAGTGTAGCCAAACTCGTAGATAGTGGATCATCGCTGTCATCTCCTTCTCGTGCACCAGATATTGTCGCTCGGTCTCATTGAGCTTGCAACTCTCATAGGCCATCGGGTGACCCTCTTGCATAAGTACTCCCTTAATCGCGAAGTCTGAAGCATTTGTATGGACCTCAAAGGATGTCCCATAGTTCGACAATTTGAGTACCGATTCTTCCAACATAGCAATCTTTAGGTCTTGGAATGCCACATCGCATTTGTTCGACCATCTTCATGACTGCTCCTTCAGCAACTCTATTAGTGGAGCTGCATGCTTCAAATATCCAACTATGAAGCATCAATAATAGTTGACGAAATTAAGGAAGGATCTTAGCTCTGGTACCTTCTTTGGTGTTTGTCATTCCGCCACCGCTTGCACCTTAGACTTGTCCATTCGAATGGAATCGTCATCGATTCGATGCTCCAAGAATAGAATCTTCGTCTGAGTAAAGTAGCACTTCTCTCTCTTCACGAACAAAGTGTTCTCCCTGAGAACTTTAAAAATTGTTCAAAGGTGGTCGATATGCTCCTCGAGCGTTTGACTGTAGATGACGATATCGTTTAAATAGACAACCACAAACTTATCCAAATACTCCTTGAATAGTTGATTCATTAGAGTGCAAAATATGGTCGAAGCGTTGGTTAAGTCGAAAGGCATCACCAGGAACTCGAACGCTCTATACCTGGTCACAGGTAGTCTTCGCTTCGTCGCCTTGCGCACCTGCCAGTACCCCAACCGAAGGTTGAGTTTGAAGAAATACTTTGCTTTGCCTAGTTGGTCGAACAAGTCCGCGATCAGTGGGATGTGATACTTGTTCTTCACCGTCACTTTGTTGAAGGCCCGATAGTCGACGTATAATCAGAGGCTCCCATCTTGTTTCTTTTGAAAAAGGACTAGAGCTCCAAATGGTGTTTTTAAACTGCGGATAAGACCACCACTTAGCAGTTCATCTAACTGTTTCTTTAGTTCTGCCAACTCTAGGGCCATGCGATATGGTGGTCTCGCTGGAGGATTAACTCAGTTCCAGCTCAATATGATGATCCACGTCTCTATATGGTGGCAGAGTTTTCGACAACTCGGTTGGCATCACGCTTGATAACTCCTTCAGAATGTTTGCCATCACAGCAGGTTCTTGAATGACCTCCCTTTCCAGTGCCTCTAGCTTTATAATGACCACAAAGGTTGATTCTCCTTTTCATACTCCTTTCTTCAGTTGTAATGCCGATATTTGTTGTGGATCCTTGGTTCCTCCTCGAGAAACTGAAAAACACAGGGGTCGTCATCTCTCATTAAGCATAGGGAGTTTAGGAATGACATTGGCACCAACTTCGTTGCGTGCATGAACTCCATTTCGAGAATCACTTAGAAGTCATTCAATGGCACCACCATCATGTTTTTGCTCTCGCACCATATTCTAATCTTGATGGGGACCCCCTTTGTTAGTCCGGACATCCACTTAGCCTCTGAGTTCACAACTTTCATCGTACTTGGGTTCTCTAAGATCAGTCCAAGTTGCTTTGCTTTTCAATCGACAATAAAATTGCGGGTAGCGCCCATGTCCACCATTGTATGGGTTGTCCGATCATTAAGCATGATGTCCATATACATCAACTCGTTATTCCCTGTCTTCTGTGACTTTGTCTTCGTGTTCTCCCCCACTTGACCTCACAATGCAATCAACAAACGCATTGCTCCCATTTGGGGCCCTTGCGACTCCTCAGCGTTGCTGCTAGATTCTGAGCTGTTTGAACTAAGGACAATGATCTTGCCTTTGTCCGTTTTTTGGGGGTGGATTGATGTAGTTAAGGCATTGAGTGCTTGGTTTTGTGGGCAGTCCCCCACTATGTGCGGTCTTCCGCACAAGAAGCATCGCCAAGTTTCGAGACCTTGCTTTTTGAGCTTGGTCCTTTGTGGAAGTTCTTCTTCCTTTGTTCATCCTTAGATTCCTTTGCTCGGGAATATTTGAGTGGGCGATTTCCCGAGGATTGTTTCTTCTCCCCGTGTACTCCGAAGAAACAAAGTCAGTTAGCCTTCTGGCGGTCGCAATTGCCTCGACCACATCGATGACATTCCTTTGATTTAGTTCCTGTTGTGCCTATGGCTTTAAACCATCGACGAAGCTGAATAACTTCTCGGACATGTCTTGTATGTCCAACATTAACGTAGAAAATTGCTTCACACAGTCTTGAATGAAAGTACTTTGGCAGAGTTGTCTTAGCTTCCTTCTTGCGACAAACTTTGTGTTCTCAGGTAGGAACTGAGTTCCTAACTCTCGCTTCAAGTCCTCCCATGTGTCCACTCGACATCGGCCTTGCTAGGTCTCTTCCCAACGGGTTCGCCACCAAAGTTTCGCATCTTCATTTAGATACATTATTGCTATTGAAACTTTAGTTTCTTCAGAGTCAGGCCTCGTAGCATTAGTACTGTTCCATGTCGAACAGGAAATTTTCGAACTCTTTGGCATCCTTGGCACCCACGTAGCAATGCTGCTCGAGCGCTCTCAAGCTTTGTGGCGGCGCAATGCGGGTGTTGCTCCCTTCCGCATTAAGAGTCCTTATAAGTAACATTATCTTGGAGTGAGTTCTGCCACAACTTCATGCAGATGTTGCACGGAATCTTTGGTGTCTTGCATCAATCGGTCGACTAGGGTCTCAACCTTGTCGATCCGAGATTCAACTTTTTCTTGGGAGCTCTCTACCCCAAGGAGCTTCGTTGACCTTGTAGAGTTCCTCCAAACTTGCTTTAAGAACATTGAGGCGGGTTTCCGCCATTGTAAGTCTCTCCTTGTGGCTTCTTTTCGCGGTTGGTGCTCCAGATTGCGCCTCCTTCATTCGCGGAGAATACCCAACTTCTCGCTCATCTTATTCGTCGTCCTCACGGCTCCAATAGCGAGGCGAGTTTGCGACCTGCACGCTGAAAGGCTTGGCTTGCCCCATCTTGCTTGATTCACCACGATGCTTCGCCATAACGAGATTGTAGAACTTCTTTGCTATCGAATTGCTTGCCTTCTCTAATACCACACTATCACAGACTTAGCTGAATTTGTCCAAGTTGTGCGGTACCCTTGCGGCAAAGTTAAGGACTTAGTTGGAATTGCCTAAGTCATGAAGCACCCTTACGCCAATGGCTCGGACTTAGTTGGGATTGCCTAGGTCATGAAACATGCGTGTGTTATTTGTTCGCAACGGGTTAGCCTAGATGCAACCTCGTGCCGGTCCTGAAGGACCTGCAAAAGAGAAGGTTGATTAGTTTTGAAAGCAAGTGGCGGACAAGTCCCGACGTCTCGCGAAGAGGGAAGCTTTAC
Organism: Ensete glaucum; assembly: GCA_021527575.1. Taxonomy (NCBI): domain Eukaryota; kingdom Viridiplantae; phylum Streptophyta; class Magnoliopsida; order Zingiberales; family Musaceae; genus Ensete; species Ensete glaucum. Next base: position 25,753,196 of record CM038559.1, on the reverse strand, counting down.
AAGTAATTCAACAAACACCTTGAGTGCAAGAGAGAAATGAGCGAAAAAAGACTTTAGAAGGTTGAACGAATAGTCACAAGTCCACGAACGACGGTTCACCGGGTGCCGGGCGCGAAGACAAGCTCAACTTACGAAGAATGTTCAACGCCCGATTTTATACCGAAGCCCCATCCAGCCCTGTGCCACCTGGGGGTTTCCAGGGTGTTGAGATGGTCGATGTTTCGCACCGCACCATGGTTTGCATAAATCAGGCCATGGCACGTGAAAACGGAGCTGTTTTGGGCAGTTTTGGCTCGGTGCGGTGAGTGGTCACACTGCAGCATTACAAATTGTTTTTGCTTACATTTCTCAGGCAAAATCACATAAAACTAAGGCAAAAGTGGCCTCCAAACATTTGTACAAGTATGTAAAAGTAACGAACGGTTCGTTGAGTGAAGATGTTGGTGTGTGGTGACCCTTTGTGACAGTTCGACCTGTGTTCCCCCATCCATGCATGCACGCACACATAGCACACCACTTATCTTATTTCTTTCTGGGTTTTTTCAGTGTTGATCTTTCAGCAGTAGATTACTAACTTGCATTGCTAATAATGTGATTAGTGAGATTTAAAAATATTTATATTCTATTGCAGCTTATTTTGTGTTTTTAGCTTTCTGTACCTTTTTTCCTGACAAACTAATATCCATGTCTTACTACTCTTGGATTATGTATTTGATTTAATGCTAGATTGAAATTGCTATACGAGACAATGCTCAAAAATTGTATGCTTCAAAGCTAAAGTTAATTGGACAAGGTAACACCACAAGTATCTACTTTTCATGTCCTTCACTTTTATTTGGTAATTTTTCTTCTTTGCTGATTGAAAACAAATTTAAATTTTTGAGTTTGAGATGTATGCTTTACATTCATTTACTCAGTCTATTTCTTGTGGGGGCCATGTGTTTTTCATTAAATTTTATTTTTTGGTCTTATTCTGACATTTTTATTCATTTATTAGTTATGATAGATCATATAATATATCACGGTTTTGCAATGCTATCTTGATCAACTACTGATGCCTATGGTAATTTGTAATATCAACTTGTACCTGATGATGCATCTGTAACTACCACCGTGTATTCATGAAACATTACGGCTTTCAGACCTGCTTTCTTACTTTTGTAACGTAGGCTGTTACGAAATAGTTGTATAACAAATGATTTGTTCCTAACGTAACTTCTGGTGAGCATATTTATGACATCTACTTGTTGGAAATAGCCTAAAATATAGTTTGTTCCGTTACAGCGGTTATCGTAACTTGTAATAAAAATTTGATGATCTTGTTGCACCCAAGTTTTGAAGGTCTTACACCTTGAGTTTACTCCTCCCATGTAATTGAAATTTAATGGCCTTCCGCTGCACCCTCCTTTGAGAATATTTACTAGTCTCAGGCTTCCAGCTGCCTTATGTGTTCTCTTCAGCTGTGCAGATGAGGTCTCTTTTGTTGTCAGTTATGTCGCTTAGATTCCAAAAAGAATCTGCTACTTAAAATTGTTATTATAGTCACTTTAATAAGGACCTATATGGCGGCTTTCTTTAGCTTCGAATCTTTCTGCGCATCAAATTTTAATTTTTATCTTAATGAAGTCTCTCAAATTTTCTTTATCTGCTACTTTAAATTGTGACTTCAGCCTCCACGATCTTTGTTCTGTGCACGATGATTAAACCTGACTTCTCATGTCTTTGGACTCACTATGAATGCAAGAATCCTGGGCGACAACCACCAGTTGCTTTGGCCTGATGACTATATGATCATTGTCGCTTTTTATTCCTTTTGGTATGCGGGCTTCTATGAAGTCAATCTGTTATTATCTTCTTCACAACATTGGCAGTATATTATCATCAAAGTTTGTTGCGACTTGTGATTGCTAGGGAAGGAACATGGAAATGGATATGCATCGAAGAAGTGAATTAGTATTTGGATATTTCTGTATAACCGTAGTTGTAGCTATATGTATTATGGTAAAGTTGATTGTGATAATGATTTAAAAAGCGCTAGGCGCCAGGGTCCCAAAATGCCTGAGGTGCTACGTGCTCACCTGAGTGACTTGAGGCATTAAAAAAATATAATTAATAAATATATAAAAATATAAAAAATATAAAAAATTAATGCTTTAAATTATTATGGTAATTCAATATGAGAAAGCCAAAATAATGGTTTTTAAGTGCTGTACAAGCTGGCTAACACATTCTTTTATCACATGTATTGGCCTAGAATCAAACTCATTATCATTGGCATTTCATGTGAGGCCTAGATGGACTAGCAAATGCCTTAACATGCTAGTGTATAACTAGCATAACCTTGCGTGCAAGTTCAAAATCATATTGTTAACACTAAGTTAACAGTACACTATTAACAATAAGTTAACAATAGAGATGGGTAAAGACGAGGCAAGGCGTTGACCGAGAGCAAAAGCTGGCAGCAGAGAGCGGTAGAAACGAGGTGATGAGCTGACCTAATCGAGAGCGAGAGGAACGGTAGTGACGGCGGCGAGTTGTCACAGACAAAAATGTAAACAAGGCGTTCGATGAAATGCTCAGGTTTGTCGGTGTCCTTCAGTTTGTGTACATACCTTGTACGAGAAGTAGCGAGCTTGAAGTTTGATAACTAGTTTGGTTTGCTTTTATGGTCGATTTTGGCTTGTAAATACGAGTGTCTTGTAAGCACTTGTGGGGACTTCAGTCTGTAATGGACCATTATCCTTTGTGTGCAACCTTTCTGAGTTTGTAATGTCTATGGGTGTAATTTGTATTTGGCTTTATAAAGTGCTTGCTTGAGCAGTTGCTTGTGGACCTTGTTGGAATTGCTTCTTTTGGCCTGGTGTCTCTTTTGTAAGTCCTAAGGGACCCTAGGAGATCTTGGGGAAGGCTGGCCTTTGCGAACGGACACGCATGGGTGCCGTATGGCTTAGGCAAAATCAGCTAAGCTTGTGACATTATGATATCAGAGCGGGACAAGCACACGCAGAAACACTCGCCATATAAACGTGGGGGACCTAGCTAGGCTGTGTAGAGGATAGCCAGCACGTGCAACCGTTTGGGGGAAACAGACATTGAGATATAGGGAAAGGAGTCTCTCAGAGGAGCGGGCATCTAAGTTTGGCATTCAGAGGAATGACCAACCCTTTGTGCGAGAGACATCACGAGGACAAGCAAGCGAAGAAGAATGCGTAGCGCATAAATATTGAGATAATTGAGTTCGAGCTACGGCTTGACGTTGGCAACCAAACTTGATGGTGCTCAAGGCAAGCGCGACGCTTGGTGAAAGATGAGATCGTGCAAAGTGGGAGGTGTTGCGCAATGTCCGAAAGAGTTGTGCAAAGCTCACAGAGGTGAGGGGAATTGCTAACTCGAAGGATTCAATACTCATGCAAGGGCTTGTACACGAACGACAGAGTGTTCGTGGCCATCCCAAGGCGCGATCGGAACTCGACGCCATGGAGCATCAGAACTTTCTCTTCGGCATGGAAATGATAAGTCCGTAGGCGGCTGAAGTGTGCAACAAGTTCAGCACGTTGCTAGACCTTGAAGGGTGTAGTGGGGACTGTATTGGTGAAGAGTCGCAATCTAGCAAGTGCATTTATGGAGGCAGAATAAGGCACAAGTTGTTCAGCAAGACGGATTAGTCTAAAGGGGATGGTGGTCTCCGAAACTTTCGGTGGGAAGAATGCAAAGAGGAAAGTTGCTCTAACAGGACAGATATCTAGGAGGGATAAGTCCTAGTTCTCCAGAGGGATAATTATGTGCAACGGACTGTACATATATTGAGGAAGAGTTCCTCAAAGCAATATCTCCACAAAGCTCAATGGACCGAGCGAGTGACGAGGAGTTGTCGTATGATTTCGAATGAGGTAATGCATTGGTGGATGCATTTCGAGATCAAGTGGGGGAGCAATCTAATGTAACATTATATGAAGGCACACTAAGAGTCGATGTGGAAATCGAACTCAATGGAGGGCTAACCCGTTGAATGGTGGACGCGAGGGCCACTATCAACTCAATGCAAATTGAGGAGCGGAGTGACTTGGGTGGAACTTGGTGAAGTATTCAAGTCGCACGAAGGGAGTCGACATAGAAGATAGAACATGGAGCGGAGGCACGAAGCTTTCCTTGGACAGAGGTCAAGGGCATAAACTCTTGTAGAGGCAAGAGTGAGATCATGTCGTTCCATGGGTTCTTTATTATGATGGGGTGGACTTATCTTGCATGGTGCCAAAGATGAAAGGAGCTTTAAGGCACATGCACTTTTCCTCAGATATGTATTTGACGGAGTAACTAAAGGTGATTCAACTTGCGGAGGCGAAGTTGGGATCATGAGACCTTAGCACGGGGCAAGAGGATGCAAACACAGGTACTCTTTAAGAATATGCCATAGTGTTGCCATTAGAGTTGTTAAGAACAAGTGGTGCATAGCAGAGATTGTGCTGGTAGGGGATAGAGGCCCAGGATCAAGACAATGGCGCACCAATTCTAGCGAAGTCAGGGGACTTCAAGAGCTACTATGCGACGAACTGTCCTAGAGCTATGCTTCATCCGGGTGTGACCCAAGAGTGGGTAAACGAAGGTGAATTACCAAGGGAGCGAACAAAAAATCGGAGATGACGGAGGCTCTACAATGTGTTGGTAGAGGCCACACATGGAGAAGTCATAGTTCGAGTTCAGCACACGAGAAACTGTATGCAATGGAGATGTCACCAGGAGGCGACATGGTGTAGTGGATTGTGGTGGAATAGTTCGTGGCATTGTAATACAGGAGGACATGTCCCGTGAGGGACATGATCATGCGGAGGTATGATCAGGAGCTATTGGGAGCTCCACTTTGGGGTATGACACAACGTGAAGAAGAGCTATGAATTCAAGGAGTGAACACCATGGTACTGCAAAGGCGGGTCTTTGTGTATGTATCAGAGCTTGCATTGGATGAAAGCCTTAGTCATCAGCATATGGGGGTTGTATTCCATCGAGGAAGAAGTTCAAGTGCAGGTACCCGTGAGTCTCATGGAGGGGGACGTGATCATGTGAATGATCAGGAGCTGCTAGGAGCTCCACTTCAGTGAACAATGCAACGACAAGAAGGGTTATGGATTCAATGAGTGAATGCCATGGTACTGTAGAGGCGGGTCTTTCGTGTGTGCGCATCGAAGCTTGCATCAAATAAAAGCTTTGGTCATCAGCATATGAGGGATGTGTAACACCGAGGGAGAAGTCAGATTGCAAGTATCAGTGAGTCCCATGGAGGGGACTTGATCATACAAAGGTATGATCGGAGTGGTTGGAGAGTTGGACTGCTTTAGTGCTCATATTCGTTTAAGGGAGCCCGACAAGTCAGAGGACAAGGTCAAGTAAGCGAACGTTGCTACCAAGGAAGTTAAGGAGAACAGAATCGGCGCAAGCCCTGCAACAAGATGGCAGAGGCTATGCATGAGAGTTGCAGTCTGTCTTTCCATTGACCAAGGAGAACTGCTAGGAGGACATAGTGGTGTTAAAGCAGGTGGTTGAAAGGGGCGAGGAAGCGACGACGAGTCCGGAGGGGCTCAGCTACCCAAAAGCAATAGTGTCGGTTAGAAAGGAGGTGGACTCGGAGGAACGCCACGGTGCCACCGAGGTGGATCTACCGATCGCGAAGGAAGGGATGCAGATGCAAGGCAAAGGATAGTAGAGCCATGGGCTTGGCAGCGCCATGGTACCACAGAGGCGGGACTTCTGTGGAGTCGTCGATTCCTTGCTCTTATGGAGGGAGAGCATTGGTCGTAAAAGGGGCCGAGGAAGTGGAGAATGCAGAGGCAAACTCCAAGTACCAAGACAGGGTATAAGGGCAGAAGCCAAGGAACTTCATAAGATCGGTATCGATGGACTTCTCATCAAGATAGCCGAAAGCGAGGGACTTCGGATTGATGCAGGAGTGCTCAACCAAGGAACGAAGTAGGCAGTACGCAATACTAGACATTTTCTACTCAGAGGAGTAGGCGACAACAGAGATGGAGAAGATGGTGCAATCACATAGGCGACCAGGACTATGTTTTGACTTATCGGTCCGTACCGGTATACCGAGTTCATCTCGATACCGGTACGGTACTGGTATTACATATCGCCCGATATATTAAAATAAAATAAAATATTTTATAATATAATATTATATAATATAATATTAAAAATATTAAAATATAAAAAAAGGAGAAAAAGGGTCGATGTCGTCGAGGCGACGGCGCGGGCCATGACGACGCATGGGTGAGGACCGCGTGGGCGATAGGTCTTTTTCTCCTCGTTTCTTTTATTTCTTCTTTTCCTCTTCTTCTTCTTCTTCCTCCCTTTTTCTCGCTTAATCGATCGATGATGAAATCGATCACGACGATCAAATCGATCGACGGCCGATGGCGGGATTTAGGCGGTCCGCTGTGACAACCTAGCGGATCGGTATGCCTGCATCGCAAGAATATCAAAATTGCAAACCTTAACCAGGACTATCAAAGACTTACTCCAAGTTGGGGGACTCCAAGTTGGGGTAAACTTTTTGCTCATTTCGGGCAAAACTTCTTGCATTCCAGAAGTTCAATGGCAGTGGGAAGGCGAATCACTGTAGCTAACTTAACGCAATAAGTGCAAACACTTCAAGTGCTTCAGAAGTGTGAGCAAAGAGCGGGCGAATGTTAGTAACCAACTCAATGCATGAAGTACAAACTCGAGGAGGCAGGCGAAATCGAGTAACCTTTGCCTTCTTAACTCAAGAGAATGGGCGAAACTGAGTATCCCAATTCTCTTACCTCGAGGAAGCGAGCGAACCCAAGGAACCTTGCCTTCTCAACTCCTAAGAGTATGGGTGAAGTCGAGTATCCCAGTTCTTTTACTTATCCAGTAGAGGAGCTTTGCATAAGTTCAGTGACCCTTCGAAGAAAGTTTATGGAAGACAATAGTTGTCAAATTCTCACCATTGGTGATCAGTACTACTGAGAGTAGATTGTTCGCTCCATTTCCCAATTGAATGCCAATCGAAAGCAGGAGTGATGCGAACCTACTTGGAAGTGACAACTAAAAGTGGAAGAAGGATTAATGGGCAAATATTATGGAGGAAGGACCTCAAAAACTTCAAAGTCTGTGAGGCGATGCTCGTTAAAGTTCCAACAAGCATCCATCCAGTTCAAGCAACATGAGTATACGGTGATACTGGCGCATAATAAGGCAGGTCTTTTCCTTCATCAGAATGATCTGCAAGAGTCAACAAGGATCAACACAACTCAGCCAGCCCTACACCAGAGTCGGTCATTGGTGAGTTGAAGCAGCATGGCGGATTAGAGTTCGACTATTCAACAACAGCGACGGAGAGCGGTTGGGAGCCAAAGGGGCGTGTTGCAGCCAAAGCAGAAGATTGAAGATTCAGTAAAATGCGAGGAGATGTAGCGTCTACAGTGGCTTCGACGAGGACGTCGAAGGAATAAGTGAGGGAGAATGTCACAGACAAAAATGTAAACAAGGTGTTCGATGAAATGCTCATGTTTGTTCGTGTCTTTCAATTTGTGTACATACCTTGTACAGCAAGTAGCGGACTTGCAGTGAGCTTGGCGGCCCTAGTTTGGTTTGCTTTTGTGGCCAATTTTGGCTGGTAAATACGAGTGTGTCGTGTAAGTACTTGTGGGGACTTCGGTCTGTAATTTGTATTTGGCTTTATAAAGTGTTTGCTTGAGCAGTTGCTTGTGGATCCCGTTGGAATTGCTTCTTCTAGCCCGATTTCTCTTTTGTAAGTCCTAAGGGACCCTAGGAGATCTCGGGGAAAGCTGGCCTTTGCGAACGGACACGCATGAGTGCCGCACGACTTAGGCAAAATCAGCTAAGCCTGTGACAGAGCGGTAGTAGCGACGACGGCGAAGAGCAGCGAGCGACGGTGGTGAAGACCAGCGACTGCAGTGACGACAACGAAGAGAAGCGATAGCAGCTAGGTGGCGAAGAGCAGCGACGACGGTGAAGACAGTGGGCGTCATCAACGAATGAGGCAGTGACAGTGGTGTCAGCAGCGTAATCTCGATCGAGATGAGAAGATTAGGGTTAGGGTTAGGCTAAAGCCTGGTTCGGTCGCTTGGTTTAACCTGGGCGCTCGCCTGAAGTGCCCGATGCCTTCGGGCGAGCGCCTAGGTGGTGCCTCTTTGAAGTGCGCCGCTTGGAGATCGAGCAAGGCGCTCGGGCCTCGCCTCGCCTCGCCCGACTGCTTAGGCGAGCGCCCGAGTGTCTATTTAAATCACTGAATTGTGGGTAGCTGTTCTACTCTTGATGTCACTGATGCACATGAATGTTTGTATGATTAGAGAAATTGAGAACTTGATTTTGCAACTTGATGGTTTTCAGTAATGTTTTACTGTTCCATATCAACATGTTTGACAGTGATCATTAGGCATATGTGCTTCTTGCATGCAAGTTTCCCATGTCATGTTGACTATGCATGTTTGTCCCTATGGGTTATAGGCAGCTTTCATAGTGTTTGCGACCTGGGAGGAGGAAGATGTGAAACCCTCAGGAGAATGTCAGTGATCTAAATAGAAATTCAATGGATTAACAATTATGGTACCGACTTGATGGCTAAATTGGTATAGTACCAGAATTGGTCAACATACCAACACTCCTTATCGGTTTGTACTGTCCAGACCAGAAAGAAAGAAAGAGGAGAAGGGATGAGGAGGAGATTATTCATATTGATAGGAGGTGAAGAGGCAGCGATGCGGACAAGGAGAAGAAGGTGACAACAAGCGGACGAAGCAACACAAGCAAGGAGGTGTGGTGGGGGGCGGGGGGTGAGACGGGAGAGGTGGTAGTGTAGGCAGAGAAGAGGAGGTAGGGGGATATAGGAGGCATGGTGCTGAAGGATGTAAAAGAGAAAGAAAACAAATGATAGCTGTCAGTACGTGTGAATGGACTATAAACACAGAAAAAGGGATCCGGTACTGGTATTGCTTGATTGAGTTCGAACTGCTGCGCTTGCCACTTGGTAAGCCTGAATGTTGAGTTTATTGGCAGTAATAGCTTAGTTTCAGACCAGACCAGGTATCAATCGGCTGTTGGACTGGCAAACACTGGTCTGTAGCAACTTATATAATCAAAATTAAGATCCATGCGCTGGACATCAATCACGTATACTGAATTGAAACTATCAGGTTATTTATTCTTATTGGATATCTAATTATAATAGACTGCAGAGGTCTTTGTCAGCTCTTGAACTAACCTTGAAATTTTATTGTGGTCATTGAACAAAATTTTAGTCAACAGGCATTCCATTATGGATCAGTTTAGAACATTGCCAGTTCTGGGCTTCTTGTATAGAATGGTACCTTATACCCTACTAATTAATTGTTCAGGAACAATTGCGTTGAACAGAATTTATTAATGAAATGCCTTTTGATACTGATAGCTTTTAAATGGTTCATTTCAACGTGCATTCTGTAACTATTGTGTTTTTTTGTCTCTTTGTAGATATTGAAGTCCAACAACTTATTGAGCTTAGAGAATCACAACTTCTATATAGACTTACTGATCAGGTATGTTCACCAGGACTGTATGTCTATTTCACTTTTGTAATCTCAACGTCCAACAAAGCAGTTTTATGTTTTAGACTTTGTTCCATTTGACTTTAAAATTTTATATGAATTTGGGAAGTGGCAATTATGATAATTTAGCTGGGTTCATCAGGTTTGCACCAAAGCATGGTCTGTGACTGTTCAAAGGACATGGAAAAAGGATTTATATGTGGAAACATATTATTTCCATTAAGGTGGAAAAAAATTCATGAATTACCAGAATTATTTTCTATTAGATAGAAAATAAGTCAGGAATTTATTCAAAATCATAGGTTCTGCAACACTCTTTGTGACAAACCTTTGAAGAAGGAAAACCATATCTTGTGCATGTATTGAGATTATATTTATGTAACCATAAATTAATATCACAGTGCTGAAAAAAGGGTAATTTTTTAAAATAAAATGAAACAAAGATTGCACTATAAGTGATTGAATATGAGCATGTTAATGATAAATATTCAAAAATATTCAAAAATATTAGCATAGTAGCACTGTGGAGAAAGTGTAAACCATATTTACTGATCACAATTTTACGCATCTGGACCGTATATAGATGGTCTTATGTGTAGCTGCATATTCATGCTTGTGAACTGCTTAAGCGACTCCCAACATACTTTGCTTTAGTTATTCTGTGATGGTGCTTTTCATCAAATTACTGAATTATCATAAAAATATTTGACCAAGATCTGTTGCAGATTGCTGGTGAAATGTTTAGGGAGCACACACGAGAGTTGGTTGAAGAAAATATTTCAACCGCACTTTCAAGTTCGAAGTCTCGGGGAAAAGCAAGGTATGGATGCTCTTGTTATGCAATTCTGGTATCTAACACTTTTCACATATCTGTTTTTCTATGAGTTGAGATAAGGTTTTGTAGTTAGCAACTGTTTTTGAGGCCTTCTCTATTTGATATACTCAATTTGATTCTTTGTAGTCTTGTTAACAAGTTAATATTTAGCACATGTGCTGCAAATCAGTTTGATGGCAGAAAAAAATTCATGATTTTCATGTCTAAGCTAGCAAAAAGAGTTCTGCCTCTTTTCCATTGTGACTAATAACTCTCATGGCTTTAGAAATAACATAAAAAACTGTTGTACAAAAATCATATATTAGCAGTTATCCTATATGAGGATTGAGTAATACTAAACACTCTTAAGTTCTAGGTAAGCTCATATATGGCCAACTTCAAATTTACATCAAAATCCTTTCTTATTGACATATTAATCAAATGATGTTAAGCAAATTGCCGAATGAAATTGGTCTACTTATCTGGAATGAAACTGATGAAATTCATTGTCGTCATTTGATGCTCCTGTTAATGATGAATATAGATAGTAAATTTGAAGCTTTTATAGTGAACTTTGGTATACTTATAGAATTGCCCTTATGTTGGACAGAAGCACTTGGATGAGTTTTTGTAATTGTGATACCTGTTAAACAAATACCAGCCTGTGCTAATATTGTAAGAAATTTATCAAATGACCTGTCATGATGTCATGTGCAAAAGTTGTGTCAGTATTCCTTACATCAGCAAGGATGTGTAAGGAGGATTGAGATCACTTAGTGCAGTGCATGGTTATGTGCCACCAATTCTGTTTTCTGTTGGAACGGTGTCACCAATTCTGTGTCCTCCTAGCAGTTCTCCTTGTTCGATGGAAAGATAGACTGCAACTCTCATGCATGGCCTCCGCCATCTTGTTGCAGGGCTCGTGCCGATTTTGTTCTCCTTAGCTTCCTTAGCAGCAACGTTCGTTTACTCGGCCTTATCCTCTGATTTGCCGGGCTCCCTTAAACGAATGTGAGTACTGAAGCAGTCCAACTCTCCACCTGCTCCAATCATACCTTTGTATGATCAAATCCCCTCCATGGGACTCACTGGTACTTGCAATCTAACTTCTCCCTCGGTGGTACATATTCCCCATATGCTGATGACCAAGCTTTCATCCGATGCAAGCTTTGATGCGTACACACGGAAGACCTGCCTCTACGATACCGTGATATTCACTCCTTGAATCGACAACCTTTCTTGCTGTTGTATTGTTTACCGAAGTGGAGTTCCCAGCAGCTCCTGATCAATTCATATGATCACGTCCCCCTCCATGGGACTCATTGGTACTTGCACTTGGACTTCTTCCTCAGTGGTATAAAGCCCCCATATGCCGATGACTAAGACTTCTATCCAATGCAAGCTCCGATGCACACACGAAGACCTGCCTCTGCGGGACCACGACATTCACTCCTTGAATCCATAGCCTTTTTTCTTGTTGTGTCATACACCAAAGTGAAGCTCCCAGTAGCTCCTGATTATACCACTGCATGATCATATCCCTCATGGGACATCTTCGCATGTATTTGTATTGCCGCGAACTATTCCACAACGATCCGCTACACCATGTCGCCTCCTGGTGACATCTCCATTGCATTCAGATTCTTATGTGATAAGTTCGAACTATGATCTCTGATTTTTGTTCGCTCCCTTGGAAATTCACTTTCGCCTACCCATTTTAGGGTCACACTCGGACGAAGCATAGCTCTAGGACAATCCATCACCTAGTAGCTCTCGAAGTCCCCCGACTTCGCTAGGATTGATGCACCATTGTCTGGATTCTAAGCCTCTATCTCCTACCAGCACAATCTCCGCTATGCACCACTTGTTCTTGATAACTCTAATGGCAACACTATGGCATATTCTTAAAGAGTACCCGCCTTTGTGTCCTCTTGCCTTGTGCTAAGGTCTTTTAATCCTAACTTCGCCTCGTCAAGTTGAATCACCTTTAGTTACTCTGTGAAATGCATCTCTAAGGTTAGGTGCATGTGCCTTGAAGCTCCTTTCGTCTTTGGCACCATGCAAGATAAGTCCGCCCCATCACAATGAAAAACCCATGGAACGACATGATCCTACTCTTGCCTCTTGCCCTTAACCTCTGTCCAAGGAAAGCTTCGTGCCTTCGCTTTATGTTCCATCTTCTATGTCGACTCCCTTCGTGCGGCTTGGATACTTCACCAAGTTTCACCCAAGTCACTTTGCTCCTCGACTTGCATTGAGTCGATAGTGGCCCTCACGTCCTCCATTCCACGGGTCAGCCCTTCGTTGAGTTTGATTTCCACATCGACTCTAAGTGTGCCTTCATATGATGTTGCCTTAGATTGCTCCCCCACTTGATCTCGAAATGCATCCACCAATGCATTACCTCATTCGAGATCATGCGACGACTCGTTGTCACTCGCTCGGTCCGTTGACCTTTGTGGAGATATTGCTTTGAGGAACTCTTCCTCAATATGTGCGGTCCGTTGCACATGATTCTCCCTCTGGAGAACTAGGACTTATCCCTCCTTGATATCCGTCATATTGGAGCAACTTTCCTCTTGACGTTCTTCCCATTGGAAGTTTCGGAGATCACCATCCCCCTTAGACTACTCTGTCTTACAGGATAACTTGTGCCTTGTTCTGCCCCCGTAAATGCACTTGCTAGATTGCGTCTCTTTGCCAATATAGTCCCCACTGCACCTTTTAAGGTCTAGCAATGTGCTGAACTTGTTACACACTTTAGCCGCCTATAGACGTATCATTTCCATGCCGAAGAGAAAGTTCTGATGCTCCATGGCATTGAATTCCGATCGTGCCTTGGGATGGCCACGAACATTCCGTCGTTCGTGTACAAGCTCTTGCATGAGTATCGAATCCTTCGAGTTAGCAATTCCCCTTACCTCTATAAGCTTTGCACAACTCTTTCGGTCGTTGCGCAACACCTCCCACTTTGCATGGTCTCATCTTTCACCAAGCGACCCCCCTTACCTTGAGTACCATCAAGTTTGGTTACCAACGTCGAGCCGTAGCTCGAACTCAGCCATCCCAATCTTTGTGCGCTACGTATTCTTCTTCGCTTGCTTATCCTTGTGGTGTCTCTCGCGGAAAGAGTTGGTCATTCCTCTGAATGCCAAACTTGGATGCCCACTCCTCTGAGCGACTCCTTTCCCTACATCTCAATGTCCGTATTCCCCAAACAATTGCGCGTGCTGGCTGTCCTCCATATAGCCCAGCTAGGTCCCCCACGTTTGTATGGCGAGTGTTTCCGCGTGTGTTTGTCCCGCTCTGATACCACAATGCCATGGGCTTAGCTGATTTTGCCTAAGCCGTGCGACACCCATGCGTGTCCGTCCGCAAAGGTCAACCTTCCATGAGATCTCCTAGGGTTCCTTAGGACTTATAAAAGAGAAAACGGGACAGAAGAAGTAATTCCAATGGGATCCACAAGCAACTGCTCAAGCAAACACTCTATAAAGCCAATACAAATTACACCCATGAACATTACAAACTCAGAAAGGTTGCACATAAAGGATAATGGTTCATTATAAATTTAAGTCCCCACAAGTGCTTACAAGACACACTCGTATTTACAAGCCAAAATCAGTCACAAAGCAAACTAAACTAGGGCTGCCAAGCCTACTGTAAGCTCGCTACTTGTTGTATAAGGTATGTACACAAATCGAAGACGCGGACAAACATAAACATTTTATTGAACACCTTGTTTGCATTTTTGTCCGTGACAGTTGGGTAGCTTAGTCTTGCGATCTGCCAGAATGGTCTCAACTTGCTTCTCATAGGAGGCTTTGATGGGAGATAGTCGCGTTGAAATATTTCAGGAATTATCTTGCGAATTTGAATGGTAGGCTTTTAAGTTGTTGGCATGGAAGACATTGTGAATTTTGAGCCATGCCGGCAGTTGCAACTTGTAGGAGACGTTGCCACCCTGCTAATAATTGGGAAAGGCTCTTCATATTTGCGTATCAATCCTTTGTGCACTTTGTGCTTAAAGAACTGGAGTGATGCTAGCTGGAGATTCACTAACACTAAGTCACCAACTTTAAACTCCTGTGGTCGCCTTCTCAAGTCTGCCCACTTCTTCATCTTTTTGGCTGCCTTTTTCAAGTAGGCCCGAGCAATATCTGTATTTCGATGCCATTCTTTTACAAAGTAATATGCTGATGGGTTACTCCCCGTATAACAAATGGCCAAGGTGTGAGGAGTCGACGATTGTTATCCTGTAATAATCTCAAAGGGGCTCTTGTTGGATTTAGAGCTTCGCTGTAAGTTATTGGAGAATTGGGCTATGTCCAACAACTTCACCCAATCTTGCTGGTTGACACTCACGTAGTGCCAGAGGTATTGCTCTAAGAGCGAGTTGATTCTTTCTGTTTGGCTATCCATCTAGGGGTGGAGGCTTGTGGAGAAGTATAACTTAGATCCCAACAGCTTGAATAGCTTGATCCAGAATCGTCCCAAGAATCGAGAATCTCGATCACTAATGATGTTGTGTGGGACTCTTTAATACTTCACCGTATTCTTCATCATCAACTTAGCCGCCTCCTCTATTGAACAATGTAAGGGTGCAGCATTGAACGTTGTATACTTCGAAAAGCAATCGACTACCACGAGTATCGATCCAAGTCCCCCTACTGCTGGCAAGCTTGATATGATGTCCAAGGAAATGCTTTCCTATGAATTTTCTGGTATGGGCAGCGGCTCCAAAAGTCCCATCGGCTTCCGCTGCTCTACCTTATCCTGTTGGCAAGTAAGGCATGTTCGAACATATTCCTCATCTATTCCTATCTTCGGCCAATAGAAGGCCCTCTCTACGAGAGCCATTGTTCGGTGAATACCTGGATGTCCCACCCAGAGGGAATCGTGATAGTCCCTCAGTAGTTCATGCCTCAAATTGTTCGCCCGTGAAACATAAACTATATTTCCTTTGGTGTAGATGCGTCCCTCCTGGACCCAAAACCGTCGTGTCTTGCCCTCTTTTATGAGTTGCATCAGGGTTACCTCCTAAGGATCATTGTATAGTCCATCCCTGATCCTGGAAAGAAAGTCGGAGTGCAATTGACTTGCTTGGCCTCCGCCCTCTAACTGTATAGCATTCACCAATTCCACTTTGTGGCTTAATGCATCGACCACGATATTTGCATTTCCGGGCTTGTACTCCATTACCATGTCAAACTCGGCCAAGAAGTCTTGCCATCATGCTTGTTTTGGGGAGAGTTCCTTTTGAGTATTAAAGTAACTCAATGCGATATTGTTCGTCCTCGGCATGAATGGTGCTCCCAAAAGGTAGTGTCACCAGACTCGTAGATAGTGGATCACTGTTATCATCTCCTTCTCGTGCACTGGGTATCGCTGCTCGGTCTAATTGAGCTTGCGACTCTCATAAGCCCCTAGATGACCTTCTTGCATAAGTACTCTCCCAATAGCAAAGTCGGAAGCATCGGTATGGACTTCAAAAGACTTTCTATAGCAACAGTCTTCATGTCTTGGAAAGCTGCTTCACACTTATCCGACCATCTCTAAGACTGCTCCTTCTTTAGCAACTTCGTCAGTGGAGCTACGCACTTCGAGTATCTAGCTATGAAGCGTCGATAATAGTTAACGAACCCAAGGAAGGATCTTAACTCTGGCACCTTCTTTGGTGTTCGCTAGTCTGCCACAGCTTGCACCTTCGATTTATTCATCCGGATAGAACCATCGCCGATTCGATGCCCTATGAGTAAAATCTCCATCTGAGCAAAGTAACACTTCTCCCTCTTTACAAACAAAGTGTTCTCCATGAGAACTTTGAAGATTGTCCGAAGGTGCTCAATATGCTCCTCAAGTGTTTGTTTGGCTATAGGCGACTATATCGTCTAGGGAAACGATCACACATGTGTCTAAATATTTCTTGAACAGTTGGTTCATTAGAGTACAAAATGTGGCTGGAGCGTTGGTTAAGCCGAAAGTCACCACCAAGAACTCAAATGCTCTATACGTGGTCACACAGGTAGTCTTCGCCTCGTCACCTTCTACAATACGCACCTGCCAGTACCTCGACTGAAGGTCGAGTTTGGAGAAGTACTTGACCTTGCCCAGTTGATCGAACAAATCAACGATGAGCAGGATGGGGTATTTGTTCTTCACCGTCACTTTGTTTAGGGCTCGATAATCGATATATAATCGGAGGCTCCCATATTGTTTCTTCTCGAATAGCACTGGAACTCCGAATGGTGCTTTTGAACTGTGGATGAGATCACCGCTTAGTAGTTCGTCTAGCTCTGGAGGGGCCATGCGGTATAGTGATCTCGCTAGAGGCTTACCTCCCAGCTCCAATTCAATACGATAATCCACGCCTCTACGTGGTAGTAGAGTTTTTGGTAACTCAGTCGTCATCACATTTGAAAACTCCTTCAGGATGTTCACCACCGCAGCAGGTTCTTGAATGACCTCCCCATCAAGTGTCTCTAGTTTTATGGTTGCTACAAAGGTTGATTAACCTTTTTGTACCCCCTTCTTTAATTGTAATGCCGATATTTGTTGTGGATCCTTGATTTCTCCTCGGGAAATCGAAACCACGCAAGGGTCATTGCCTCCCATTAGATATAGGGAGTTCAAAAACGGTATTGGCACCACGTTTGCTACGTGCATGAATTCCATTCCAAGAATCACTTAGAAGTCATCCACGGGCACCGCCATCATGTTCGTGCTCCCGGTCCATGTTCCGATCTTGATAGGGACCCTCTTTGTTAGTCCGGAGATCCGCTTGGCCTCCGAGTTTACAGCTTTCATACGACTTGGATTCTTCTCCAAGATTAGTTCATGTCGCTTAGCTTCTCTATTGGCAATAAAATTGTGGGTAGCGCCCGTGTCCACCATTGCCCGGGTTGTTCGGCCATTTAGCTTAATAGCCACATACATCAGTTCGCTGCTCAATGCCTTTGATGGCTTTGCCTTTGTGTTCTCCCCCACTTGACCCCGTAGTGCATTCAACAAGTGCATTGCTCCCATTCGGGGCCCTTGTGATTCCTTATCGTCGCTACTGGATTCAAAACTGCTTGAACTAAGGGCGATGACTTTGCCCTTGTCCGACTTGTGGGGGTGTATCGATGCAGTTAAAGCATTGAGTGCCTGCTTCTGCGGGCACTCCCTCACCATGTGCAGTCCATCGCATAAGAAGCATCCGCCAGACTTCGGGGCCTTGCCTTTTGAGCTTAGTCCCTTATGGAAGTTCTTCTTCTTTAGTTCGCCCCCAGACTCCTTCGTTCGAGAGTATTTTGTTGGGCAATTTCCCGAGGATTGTTTCTTCTTACCTAAGTCCTCTGAAGAAACAAAGTCAGTTAGCCTTTCTGCTGTTGCAATTGCCCCGACCACGTCGGTGACATTCCTCCGATGCAGTTCTTGTTGCGCCCATGGTTTTAAGCCATCGAGGAAGCTGAATAGTTTGTCCTTCTCGGACATGTCTTGTATATCCAACATCAAGGCTGAAAATTGCTTCATATAGTCTCTAATGGATCTACTTTGGCAGAGTTGTTTCGGTTTCCTTCTTGCAACAAACTCTGTGTTCTCGGGCAAGAATTGAGTTCTCAACTCTCGCTTCAAGTCTTCCCATGTATCCACATGACATCGACCTTGCTGGATCTCTTTCCAACGAGTTCGCCACCAAAGTTTTGCATTTCCGTTTATATACATTGTTGCTATAGAAACTTTGGTTTCCTCCGAATCAGGTCTCGTAGCACGAAAATACTGATCTATGTTGAACAGAAAATTTTCGAGCTCCTTGGCACCTCTGTAGCAATGCGGCTCAGGTGCCCTGAAGCTTTGTGGTGGAGCAACGCGGGTATTGTTTCCTCCCGCATTAAGAGTTCTTGTAAGTAATGTCACCTTTGCCGTGAGTTCCACCACAACTTCTCGTACTGAGTCTTTAGTATCCTCCGTTAGTCAGTCGACTAGGGACTCAACCTTGTCTATCTGAGATTCAGCTTCTTCTTGCAAGCTCTCTACCCCAAGGAGTCTTTGTTGCCCTTGGTAGAGTTCCTCCATGCTCGCTTCAAGAACATCGAGATGGGTTTCCACAGTTGTAAGTCTCTTTTTGTGGCTTCTTTTCCCAGTGGTGCACCAGATTGCGCCTCCTTCGCTTGCGGAGAGTACCCAACTTCATGCTCGTCTTGTTCGCTGTCGTGCTCCTCATGAGCGGCTTCAATAGCTTGCGAGCGAGTTTGCAGTTGCAACCCACCTGCGGCTGCTTGAGGCAAGGGTCCGACTTGCCCCATCTTGCTCGATTCATCACAGTGCTTCGCCATGGCGAGATTGCGAATCTTCTTTGATGCTTGTTCGAATTGCTTGCCGACTCTGATACCACAATGTCACAGGCTTAGCTGAATTTGCCTAAGTTGCGGAGCAACCTTGCCCAATGTTTCGGACTTAGCTGGGATTGCCTAAGTCATGAAACGTTGAAGCGTTATTTGCCCGCAAAGGGTCAGCCTACTTGCAACCTCGTGCGGGTCCCGAAGGACTTGCGAAAGAGAAGTTGATTAATTTTGAAGACGAGCGACGAACAAGTCTCGATGCCTTGCAGAGAGGGCAACTCTTACAATCAATTTGTCGAACACCTTGAGTGCAACAAAAAAAGAGAGAGAGAGCGAAATAGGACTTTAGAGGGCTATAAGAATGATCGCAAGTTCACAAATGACGGTTCTCAAGGTATCAGACGCAAGTCGAGTTCAACTCTTTATGAATGCTCACGGTCGATACTATCCCAAAGCCCCATCCCCCCTTGTGCCACCCGGGTGGTTCCAAGGGACTGAGATGACTAACACTCTGCACCGCTTAAAATGCATGCCGCAACACGCGAAAATGGCCCAAAATTGGGCTGTTTTGGGTTGTTTTGGTTCTGCACAGTGAATGGTCGTTCTGTAGCGTTCCAGACCGTTTCTGCTTGCATTTCTTAGGCAAAAACACATAAAAACAAGACAAAAGGAGCTACCAAACATTTGTACAAGTAAGAAAAACGGTCCGTTGAGCGAAGGTGCTGTGGTTGAGTAACGACCGTTCGTGACAGTACGCTCTGTATAGCTCGGTACGTATCGTATTGACAACTGATCGACATATCGGTACGGTACGAGATTGCAAACCTTGGGCAAAAGAACTATTTATGCATTCATTAGTTAATTCACAATTTCTTTCCTCTTTTTTTGAGACCCTCAAGTACAAATATATACGACAGCAAGTATTTTATATGACATGACATTGGCTAGTATCAATGTCAAGGACCAATAATTTAATTTGAATAAAAGAGCAGAACCAAAGGAAACTCTTCTTCAGGCTCTAAATTTATTGTTTATAAAATTAATGTTACTTGCACCAATTTCTAAATATAACCAGGTAATTCTAACTACTTGGTAGGATATATTTTATTAGAAATTGATGTAAAATTTATTGCCAAAAGAAAGAGGTATTTGGTTCACAACATTTTGACTGTGCAGCAATAATCAAAGTGTATATTGTTCTTGAAAGTCATCAACCAACCGAATCTTTGTCATTGCTAATCCACACTATCCGTTACAAAAGCACATACAGGTGTACTCACCCGGACGGGCAACTTAATATAAGCACATAAATTAATTCTGTCCTTATAGAGACATCTTGTTCAGCCTGCTTGGAGTTTGCAATTTGTAACCTTCTTTCCTCAGGGTAATTCTTCTGTGAGCATACCACAATTTTCATGAGATTGCTTGGAAGCTTCTACAACACTTCTCTCATGGTCATTGTCATATACTTTTGATACTTTTATCACTAACATGGTAAAATTTGTAGCACGGGGACAATGCAAGTTATCGAGGAACTTGAGAAGGTTTTGGCATTCAACAATCTTCTTACTTCTCTAAGCAAACATTCTGATAGTGGTCATTTCGCTCAGGGTGTTGGACCTGTTTCGTTAATAGGTATGAGTTCATTTAAGGAACTTTTGCCTGTTCCATCCACTGCATGCTATGAATCCAGTAAATCATAGTAGTAATGAGAATTATTTCCTTTTGTAATTAGGCGGGGTGTTTGATGGCGATAGAAAGATTGACGACTTAAAGTTACTTTATAGAACTTATGCAGAAGAATCTTTTTCAAGTGGACGTCTTCAAGAAGAAAAGGTTACAATATATTTTAATTTGTTAGTTGTCTATTGTTGAAGCATAGATATGGGACATTTGTTGGACATCGGCATTGGTTTACCAAATCTAGAATTGAAATTTCTGGCTGTTTCTTAAGTTTATTTTGTATACCAGATTCTATTATGGATGCTATTGTTTAATTAGCAATGCCAGTATATTTTTCAGTTAATAAGCTTAAGCTAGTGGATACCATTTAGAATTATATCTGGCCTTGTGAGATGTGATTATGATGCACGCAATGTATGTCATGCATGCTAGTGTAAAGTGTAAACCGATTTGTTAACTTATGCTGTTTGACACAACTTATGCTGTTTGATTGTTATAGTTACAAATCTTTATGTGGGATGTGATCATTTAATGTACTAAAGTATCCTCTAGTTAAGGTGATCAAGTTTTTGAAGGCCAGCAATATCACCGAGGCTGCCTTTGGACATCATCTTATAAAGTGAAGCCATTCACTTTGCAAGACACTTTCTAGTTTCAGTGGGTATTCATCTACACCTTTGATACATATTTGTCAGCAAGTAATGTAATTTGTGTTTGAAAATGTTGCTGATTCTTGACTGATCAAGTAAGCTGCCAAAGTTGCTTTTTCTAGAAGCTGGTAAGATTATGATTATTAGATTTTAGTTTAAATCCTGCAAATACAGCCAGATTTAAAAGCCTCAAGAAAAAAAAAAATACATTTTACTTGACAAGCGGAAGATTTATTTCTCTGGTGGAAGCTTTTGTTCTTGATAATTATTAGAATCAAATTTCTCTTAGTACTTCCATGAGGGAAACTTATCTTGTTTTGATAAGATCATCAAGTGTTTCTGATGCTTGCAAGATTTTTCTATTGGAAACTGTATTTGCAAAAGCCTGCTTCAAAAGCTTCTTTTGCTGTGGCTATATATTTTTTTGAAAAATATATTTTACAAGCTATGAAGTACAGTTATATATATATATATAGATATTTCATCCTTAACAAAGTATCTAAATGAAATGTTTCTGTACATGTCTAACAAGTTAAAGCGATGGATATATACCAGCGGCTGGGTCATGTATAAAGTGTTAACAATTTTGAGTGATTTTGTTTAAAATTTAAGCTTTTCGGGAGTTGCTGTGCAAATGCGTTTGACTTGGTTAAATAATGTATTGTGTAAAAGAAATATAATCATTGTCAGTGACAAAAGTTCTTGATATGGGAGCATCCTTGCTGCAATCTAATTGTGTCCTAGGGAATCCAAAATCTTTTAGATTGTTCTATTGCTTCGACATATCATGGGTCTTTGTGCACACCTCATTCAAAAGGAAATGATGATGTACTGAGCCAAAGAATTTAATCATGGTTGTATCAGTACTGGTGTTTACTGGTCTGACCAAGTACCGGTACTGTTGGTTATCTACTTTTTATTACTTTTGCTGGTAATACCAGGTAGGTATGGGTTGGTACTGTCCGGAATTCTGGTACTGTACCAGTCTGACTGTTACCAAAACTGGTATTACACCGAGATTCAGATTCTTGTACCAAGCTACTTGTTTCTTCTTCTATGCCTATGAGTTGCTGCTCATCTAGATTGCGAATTCTCCAAAAAGCGGATCAATGCTACTGCACATTTTCCCTTTATCATTGATGTTGGAAAAAATATTGCAAGAGGACAGGAATATCACTAGTTTGCTAAATATTTGTTAGCTAAATTCCCTTCTGGTATAAGGAACCAAGTATTTGTGACATGGATTCATTATGCTTTGACATACTTATTGCTGTTTATTTATAGAGGATAGCAGTTCGCGGTGGGAAATGGTCTTTGGAACACTTTTCCTTCATGTAAATGGTCGTCCAACCAGGTTCTTATCAGTGGACCGGATATTTTGACAGCACATTAGGCTGGCCCACTCAAAGAGTATTTTAAAAACTACAACAAATTAGGGTTTCACAGTGGATTTTGTCAACAGTTCTTGCAAGCTCGCTGCTTGCAAGCTTGTGACATGTTGCTGCTCCATCCTGTCTTTCTGCCCTGTAATGCTGCCAGCTAAGATAATAGCCTTGAGTCTTCCCTTCTTATGGAAAGACCCCATGAGACCACTTGCATGTGCCTTCATTGGCCACTGGGGGTTGGTCCAGAGAGATGCCAGACAGAGAGGTTTTTGAAGAGGAACAAAGATATATTTGATATATTTGGTTAGGTAGGCTATTCTTTGTTATTTCTTCCTTTTGTTGTTCCCCTGTTTTGGAGGTTTGTCAGCAAGTTGCTGGAACATAGTGTTTTATGGTCATGCTGCCCATCACCTCTGGTGCGACCTGAACCTAAATACTGCATAATGTTTTCTGTTCTCTCTGAAGTTTATTCATTGTTCTGCGAATTGTCCCTATTCCAAATAACATACTGCATCCACTTCTTATTTTAGACAAAATTAATATTAATGCAGGCCAAGTCACATGTAGGCTGACCTGAAAATATGGGCTGACATTTTCTGGTTCAAAATTCTGTGCAAACAAGAGCATCACCATAATTGATTCACATATGCTCAATTGATTTAGCTTTGGGACATTTTAGTTTTTCTTTTTTGCTCATTACGTATTAATCTTTTGTATTTCTGTATCCTTGGTAAAAATTGCAGCTTACAGCTTTGAGACAGTTGAGAAATATATTTGGTCTGGGGAAACGTGAGGCAGAACGCATCATGCTGGATGTAACATCGAGGGTCTACCGCCGGCGGCTTTCTCGAGCATTTTCTGGTGGTGATTTGGATACAGCTCCTAGCAAGGCTGCATTCCTTCAAAACCTTTGTGAAGAATTATATTTTGATCCAAATATGGCTAGCAAGATTCATGAAGGTATTTAGTTTAGAAAGAAACAATAGTTATCATTTGATGCCATTTTAATTAGTCTTTGGTCCTCTACATCATGGTGATGAGATGTTATAGAAATTTTGCAACATACATAGTGGAAAAATCAATAATTTTTTTATTAAAACATTTACAATTTTTTAAGGTACCGAAAAAGACTATTATATATGCTTGAATATGGAATTGCACATGGTTTGGCATCTAGATTTTGAGAAATTGAAAGTGATTCAAATAGCTGATTGAATGTACAATTACAAACAAGATTAACACAAGTACTAACTACTCGGAGTTGGTTGCATGGATTTTTGCCTCTATTGAGCTTTGTTAAAAGCAATATCATTAGTCAAACTGAGTTCTGAGAGCCATTCATTCGCTTTTAGTTGATCCTAAATTATGATAAAGTTTCCTATTCATTGTTAATTATTTTAATAATGAAACATAAATATACCATTTTTAAGCAGTGGATTCGTTTGGTGTGTTAAAGTGAAATTCAAAATCGTGTTAATGATTCTAGTACTCGTCAACTATTACAGAGTAATATTTGTGTTATGGATAATTTTAATAAATATATAGGCTGCTATTTCGTACAATCTCAAAAATAAAGGCTGAGAATTTGAAGCATGGAAATTTGTGAGTTGATTGATGCTTGGATTTTGGATCCACTTGTTGTGCTTGTCTCACTTAGATGAATGTTTCTTATGTTATACCTTTTGTTTCTGGACCATTTGGAGACACAAAGGTATCTGAATGTAGTTTCTTTAGCCTGAAGTTTTATGTCCAGTGAGAGAACTAAATTTGTTAATTGCTTGGTGGTTGGTGATTGAGGTCATTATTGATTCAAATTGGATTGAGTTCATAAGGACAGTTTTTTATGCAAACAAGTAGAAGTGGAGAACTTGAAGAAATATTAAGTTTTTTGTGGAGTATGATTTAATCAGCACTAATTAATTTTTTTCTCTTTTAACTTTGAACTTGCAGAAATTTACAGGCAAAAACTTAAGCAGTTTGTAGAAGATGGGGAATTGAGTGATGAGGAAGTTGCTTCTTTACAACGCTACAGAGTTCTTCTTTGCATTCATCAGGAAACCATTGATGCAGCACATGCTGATATATGTGGCCGCTTGTTTGAGAAGGTAAAAAAAATCATTATGTTTATAAAGTTCTGATTCACATTTCAGTCATTCTTCACTTGGTGACTTGTCCTCATAATATGGTTAAAATGCACTGTTTAGTACGTGTGACCTCGTATTGGAGGTACAGGTCTTATTGAGAAGGAAACTATTGTGCAACTTGCTCTATGATAGTCATGGTAGGTTACATGAAATAGTTAAAACCAAACAATGTTGTTTGAGATGGTCAGTATCGAGACGGATGCTGTATATTTGGCTTGAATCTTAACCAAGCATGATCAGCCTCCTTGGTTTTTTGACTTAGTGATGTTTCAATTACATCTGTTGGTCATAGTTTAATTTGAATTAGTTATGAATTTTAAGGTTAGCCATCCATCTTGTGCATCACATGTTGACTAGCGTTCACAGAGAAAAAAATAGCCTGAAAAAATTGTTCTTGAATTTTTCACTCAGATTTCTGATTTTTTTGGCAGAAATAGTTTGGAAATTATGGTATTTGTTGGAGTATTCAACAGAGATCTTTAAATTAGTTGTCTGATATGAAACCTATATGAATAATGCAAGTGAAACCTATCTACCTAATAGGTTAAATTTCTGCTCAAGATGGCGGCGATGGCTTGTGTAGCAAATTCTGATGTTAAACGGCAGTAAATATCTGGAGTAAATTTAATAGATCATTTTTTAATAAAATCTCAATGATTCCAAGAAAAAAAATTGCATATGAGCTTATTATGAATGACCCTTGCAAACAGATAATATTATTATTACTTTATTTTTATTTCTGTATTTTTGTTAATGGTATATTGTATTTGCAGGTTGTTAAAGATGCAATTGCATCAGGTGTTGAGGGATATGATGCTGAAGTTAGAAACTCTGTAAGGAAGGCTTCTAAAGGCTTGCGGCTTACAACGGATGCAGCCATGGCCATTGCTAGAAAGGCAGTATGTATTTTGTCTTCTGTTGTGACACTAAATTGAAACCAAGGATTGCCGTTTCGCTCTGTACCACCTACTGGTCCGATAGGGTGCTGGTACGCAGACCGCCCTGTACCAGGTTGTACATTATATTATATTATATTATATTATATAAAATAATATTATATAATATATATATATAATATTAAAAAAATAAGAAATAAATGCGGGGACAAGGTAGTGCCTCGTCTTCCAGCGCTGGGATGAGGTGTTGCTTCGTCTTCCTTCGCTGGGACGAGGCACTGCCTTGTTCTTCTGCTGGAAGGGGAGGCGGCACCTTGTCTTCCAGCGCTAGGATGAGGTGCTGCCTTGTTTTTTTTTTTTTTAATATATATTATATTATATTAAATATTATATTATAAAAAATTAAATTATATTATAATGTACCGAACGGTATGTACTATGTGTACCATCCGGTACTGGGTACTGTATCATACCAAGAAAATCTTAATATGCTGGTACGGACTGATACGGCGAACCTTGATTGAATCTAAAAATAACTTTTATGTTTACAAAAACCATTTACAGTTGAGCATTGCAAATGCTGCCAAACAACAAGTTGCAAGTTTACTTGCTTCAACCTATTTTCTTTTGCAGGTTCGGAGAGTTTTCATGACCTATATACAACGATCCAAAGGGGCAGGGAACCGTACTGAAGCTGCAAGAGAGCTAAAAAAAATGATAGCATTCAACACATTAGTTGTCACTGAATTGATTTCTGATATTAAAGGAGAGCCTGTTGCTCCAGTTGAACCTATTGATGTTGATTCTAAACAAGTAGATGTGGAAGATGAATGGGAATCTCTGCAGACACTGAGAAAGACACGTCCGAGCAAAGAGCTGGAAGCAAAGCTGGCCAAGCCAGGTCAGACAGAAATAACCCTCAAGGATGACCTCCCTGAGAGAGACAGGGCTGAGATTTACAGGACCTACTTGCTCTTTTGCATTACTGGGGAGGTTACAACAGTTCCATTTGGAGCCCAAATTGCTACAAAAAAAGACAATTCAGAATTTTTGCTTCTAAATCAGCTTGGAGGAATACTAGGAATGACTGGTAAAGAGATGGTGGAAGTCCACAGGAATTTTGCTGAACAAGCATTCATGAAACAGGCTGAGGTTATTCTAGCTGATGGCCAGCTAACTAAAGCCAGAATCGAGCAGCTCAATGAGGTTCAGAGGCAGGTGGGACTTCCTGCAGAATATGCACAAAAAGTTATTAAGAATATAACCACAACCAAGATGGCAGCCGCAATCGAAACTGCTGTGAGTAAAGGGAGGATCGGTATTCAACAGGTCCGAGAGCTAAAAGAAGCTAATATCGATCTAGATAGTGTGATCTCAGAACGCTTGCGGGAAAGCCTCTTTAGGAAAACAGTGGAGGAGATCTTTTCATCAGGCACAGGTGTATTTGATGAAGCCGAGGTGTATGAAAAGATTCCATCAGATCTTAGCATTGATGCTGATAAGGCAAAAGGGGTTATTAAGGAGCTCGCCAAGACTAGGCTATCAAACTCATTGGTTCAAGCTGTTGCATTACTTCGGCAGAGGAATCGAGATGGAGTGGTATGAAATTCGAGTACCAAAGGGAACATATAAGTATTGAATTTTTCTATTATAATTTTTTATAATTGTTTGTTTTCTGTAAATAATTTTGTGGTTTATGGGAAACCTAGAGTTAATATTGTTTTGATTTTTGAATGATTACTTAAAATTAAGCATGTTTTCTCACATGGCTTATATACATACATTTTTTCAGCTGCATTATACTTTATATATGAATTTTGTTCTTTTGGCAGAGCATCATATTTCCAATGTGAATGTTGGTTAAGTTAGGTTCCTTATTATAAGATCATTTTTATTAGTATCTTTTTCACGAGTTGCTTGGCGTGCGCTAGTGCTGGTCCATGGCCAGACTAGTGTGACTATGGTCCATATTGTTATAACACACTATACATGGGCACATATTGTGTTTGTCAAGGGGGTGGGGGTTCGTGAATTTTTTCTTTGGGGGCACTAACCCTAAGAAAATGGATTAGACCGTCTGAAAAGTGGTGGTCCACATCTGTACCAGAAAATCCTGGCCGTTGTATACTGGTTCAAGGGAAATCACATTCCTTAGTCTAAGTGAACACCAGATGCTTCTTACCTATATAATTGACCGCATTGAAGTTCTGCTTCTGTGGGTCTCTATAGACAACATGTTTTTTACTTGGACTTGCAATTATAGTTAATCTCCTTGTGTTGGAAACTTAAGTTATTTTGACAACCATTCACTATTTTGTTGCTTTCATCGTCTTGCAGAATGTCATTTTGCTTGGTGTGGGGGCTACTTTGTTTGAATAGTTTTATGATATTCTAAATGGTAGTTTTGCATCCCTCTTTTTGCTCTCTCGGTCTCTCTCATGATGTGTTGCATTATTTGAGGATGGCATTGCAACTATTTGAGAACTGATTGTTTTTCATGATATCTGTGAGTTGTTTGGGAAAGTTTCATCTTATCCATGTGGAAAAGTATTGTTTTGTATGGTAAACCATTGTTTTTTATCCCAACAACCAAAAATTCATTCTTCCTCTTCCTAAAGTTCATTTTGACTTGATGCCCTATTGTTGGGCGGAATCAATCTGGATATTCTGTTGTATACAAAGTAATATGGTTGTGTGGAAGGGACACTTTTACTAGATCTAATGAAAAATAAGTCTTTAGAATAGTAATTGTCATTTGTAGTTAGAAGGATATTCTTGATAAAAGAAGAAGGGATGGCTGCTTCTATTTACATGTTTTCTTTTATATGTTTCCCAATTGCTCTTTTAGCACTGAAGAGATTATTTGTAATTTATGTACCAGATTTCATCTCTCAATGACATGCTTGCCTGTGACATGGCGGTTGCTGCTGAACCCTTGTCATGGTCCTCACCAGAAGAGCTTGCAGACTTGTACTGCATATACCTCAAGAGTATCCCGAAGCCAGAGAAACTCGCTCGGCTCCAGTACTTGCTTGGCATCAGTGATTCAACTGCTGCGATACTTAGGGATACAGCAGAGCGAGGAGCACTTCCAATTGGAGATGAAGAAGAGGAATTTGTATTTTAAACTTGTGCGGAACGTTACAAGCGTAAAGTTTGGTGGTTGCAGATTTTAGCGAGTATTTGATTCTATTGGTAAATTTTGACATCTTTACTGAAGGTTTGGATGCTTGCTGAGTGCTAGACCACATGCTTGCAAATGTATTAGAAGATTGTACAGCTTAGTAGCTTTTTTACATCCATGGTGGGGATTCAGTCGGTTTTATTACATTTTGCCTTGGTGATAATTTGTTTAGGGATGAGACCTTGAAAGCAAGAGTTGGGATTAATAATAGTGTTTAGTCCGCCTGTAGTGTGCTCAGCTGTGGTCCAATTGTAGTTCGCATTCATAGGAATGTAAGTTTAAGTTTACTCTCCACATAGTTCAAATACGTAGTCCGAATGATCATGGAGTTCAGATGATATGTATTTATGGAGGACGTGATATCAAGGTCATGCATGCTCGGTCAACATGCCTTTTCGTTTGGGCGAACGTATATTCCTGGTTATGCTGCAATGGTGCGCACCTTTTGCTGGTGTAAATGACTCTGAGCACGAGATATATATATATGTGTAGTATATATAAATTTTAGAAGCATGGCTTTATGGGGATCTTAGATGGAGGGAGGTGGGATGTTATCGGAGCATGACTCCCCCTTCTGTGCTTTACGAGGACAGCTATACTTCTCGTCCTTCAGGATGGCTCCCTGAGGATGCCCGCGGTGTATCTCCTCGGGTCGTCGCTTTACGATGACACCGGCATCCGTGTTGTTCCCGGTGAGAGAGAGAGAGAGAGAGAGAGAGAGCATGCGCCTTCTGATTACGGTGCCCCTCATCCCGTTGCTTGCACGTGCTGATCATTTTGATGAATCAACACATCAACAAAGAAAAATATCATAGCGTTCTCCGTATCGTATTGCGCACCGTCATCTCCATCTCTATTCTTTATTTACATAGGAGATTGTGGTTACCCCCCTCTCCTTCAATCCCAGCCGACTACTATTAAGTCTCATCCCTATACCGAGGAGTCTAATTCCCAGCATCTGTGAGAGTGACAATCCGCTCTCCTCCCTCCCTAAAGAGCTTCCTTCTCAGGTCAATCAAGAACTTGCTTGTTTCCACTTCTTCTTCCGCCTCTTGTGAGGATCCCGTACCTTTCCCTCTAGGATTGCTTCCTTTTGAAACAAAGAATCGACAACTTTCTTGTGCGAACATTGTATCATCCCATCTATCAGGATCCGCCCCCCTACCTCTGGAACTTGCTTGTTTCCAACACTACTACTGTATTACCTCTTATTCGCCTAGTTATTGCGTTCAACGGTTGTGTGATGGACAAGCGTCTGTAATAATAGGAGACGGTGGTTAGTTAAAAGGTAAAAAAGGGCATGTCAGGATTGGTACTCTAATTTAGTTTGCGAAAATGGATATAATCGGAAATGAAAATTAGTTAAGGTTGTAGGGGATTTGTAGGGACTACCTTTTCAATTAATGTGAGTATCTAGCGATCTGGTTTGGAGTTAGAAAATTATGAGTATATATCGAAAGTATCTCTGCCATTAAAAGGGTTGCTTTTTAAGAGATGATCACTCTTATGGCTTCTTAATACTTGTTATACTCTTTCTTAATGTAAGATGTACGAGCGAGCATAATTGACTCATCAATTTTGTTTGATTTTAAAGTATGAACCAGAGTATAGATGAGCGAGAATAATTGACTCATCTTTGATGTGGAACTAGTCAACATGTTACATTCATAAAACTTTTTTTTTTTTTTAAATTATCTAAGATGAATGTTTGTGTAGCACCTTTGGAGGATACTAACCATAAAAGAAAATAGTAAGTGACATATAAATTACATGACAAGTTAAGTGAACTCAGATGGTAAGTATTGTGAGGTACCGATTGATAAAAAAAGATAAGATAGTTTATAAAACAAATGAGAATGATCCACGTACCAAATGAATCTAATGTTTCATATGTCTATTGATATGCTTCTAAATATTCTTGTACCTTTGGTATGCACCTAAATGCTTCGTATGTTATTAATATACTCTAATTCTAAATATTTCATATGCCCATTGATATGCTCCTAAATGTGCTTGTGGCTTTGATATGCGCCTAATTATTTCATATGTCATTTAATACATGCCTAAATGCTTCATATGTCATTGACATGTTTCGAAATATTTCACACATCTTTGATATGCCCTGAGTTGTTTCATATAATATTGATATATTTTGAGATATTTTACGCTAATGATATGCTCCAATTATTTTTCCTCTATTGTTATGAACAGAGTATGTTTTAAATGAAATGAACGTTGTGATTCTATATCCAATAAGATATTATCTATGAATTTTTGTATCCTTATTTTATATTTTGATACCAAGTTTATTTGAAACTATCAACTATTGCCATAGATATGTTAGTTGTTTGTAGACCTTCATAGCTCATCACGTTGCTATATAAATTTTTTGGGTTAGCTTGTCACTTGCTGAAACGTTTGAATTGGGTTGAGGCGGTTGAGAGCTATTTAGACTTTGAGCAAGTATTATAGGTTAATATGTTGTGAATGTTGTATAAATATATTTTACATATAATAAAATATTATCTATGAACTTGAATTAGTGTATCTTGTAAAAGTTTAGAATTTTGAAATATTTAGTTTTCTTATGATATGAACTTGTGGTAAATGATTAGATTTGTGATTTGTAAATTATTATACTTGTGGATTTATAAGTGTAGTTAATGTTTTTGTTGGTTTTGAGTTTTATGGATTATCAAATGATTTGATGTTTAATTATAAATAACATATGTTTTATATGAAAAATATTTGAATGCTTTTTCTGTATGAGCAAGAATTTTCTTTTAGGTTGGTATGCATTTTCACCAACAGTCTATGTTAATAATGCATGTGAAAAGATGCTTGATTCTGCTAGTATATAAATATATATTTTTTTTCTCAAGACATGATCCATCATATATATATATATATATATATATATATATATATATATATAAATACACGAGAATTTCACTTAGGAAAACTTAATTTATACAAGTTAGGATTCCTTTTTACATGTTGGTCCTCGGTACATTATCAACCACACCAAACTTTTATTCTTAAAAACAAAAGAAGGTTTTACAACACATTGGCCGGATCATCATCATCCACCAAACCAAACTTTTTTTTTTTTTTTTGTTTCTTTTTTCCCCCTAACTAAAAGACCTAATGCAATGAGTGCTAATAGCATCGGCACTAGAAAAAGAGGAGAGCGGATCTATCCACAAAAGGGTAGATATGACTGAATAAGCATACTTTGTTAACCAGTCAGTCAGCACAGTGATTTCACTCACGAAAAATGTGAGAAATATGAAAATAGAAAAAATGAGGAAAAAAAGCAAGGGAAAAAAATACATCGATGATTTTGTTTGCAAGAGAAGGAATATTAGTAACGATGATTTCATAGTTCGCCTCGATGTGGACGTTTGCAATTTTAGAATGGAAAACTTACTGAAACCTACGGTTGATTTCATAGTCCGTCTGCTCATAAACAAACACTAACTAGGACTGACTGACTAGTCCTCATCAGGAAATCGATTCTCCAAAATTTCCCATTCTGATGGATGGTAAGAATCATCATCAATGTTCAACTTAAATGAGTTTTCGCCATGCCCTCAGCTATTTATCACACACGAGTCACCTACCGTTGCAAATAATCAAATCTTACAAGAAAAAAAAATTAAAAAAAAAATTATAATGGAATAAGGAGAAACTTTCCTGTCACTAAAGGCAACATCATCTCTATTCTTCCAAACTAGCTAAGAATGCATACTTTGAAACTGGAAATGCCATGAGTAAAAGAGCAGTTCTTCTATGTTATAGAAACATGTATAGGAAGGAAATCGTCTCTTTGTTGGCCACAAAAGAAGCAAGGTTTTAGCTTCAGTGCGCAATGTAGTGAGAGGTACGATGACGTCGATGTAGCAACTTCTAAATAGACTTCTACAGTGCCAGCCAATAATAAATCTCAAATAAACCAAGGTTAGTTGCTCGTTTTATATTCCGTCGTTTGTCCTCGTAGAAACATAGACGATATATCGATCGATTAAGGCAATAACACTACCAAAAGTGTTCCCAGACAAGAGTCACAATTTATCACGATTCCAATGACCATTCGAAATAAAACTAAAAACACTATCTGTCTCACCTTTTAATGTTTATATAAATATGTTTTTGAACTCATTGGTATCTTAATAGTAATAATAATTATTATCACTCTAAAATATTAATAGTAGGACCCAATTTCACCCAATCATTTATATCTAATAAAGTGATGAGCACATACAGTAGTATTATCCTGAGTTTTGTAGGATGCTAACACATTCTCGTTACTTGCAACTTATGATGCAAACTATCAAATATGATCTGACAATAGATGTCACAGGATGATTTGACTAGTCCCAGTGTTCTCCTGTTTGATAAAGCAAGTCAGAAAATATTTAGGACATTTTATCAAAAATAGTTTTTTTTTTATTAGCTTTTTTCATTGGATGATGCCTTCATATTCATTTTTACCTTTGGATTAAAAAAAAAAAATTTCATGAATCAAACCTAGTATAGGTTATGATGGAGTATAACTTAGTTTAATTTCGAATGCAACTAGGTCAACGTCCATTAAACCAATATAAACTTTTATAAAATAATTAGAACATAAATTTTAGATGATTAATATTTTTTAAATTGTGATAATTAATTATCAAAATTTAGGAAGTTTTATAACTGATAATTGTGATCGACTTTTAACTTTATCAATTTCTACTAAACCAACTCAAACGTCCATAGAACCATTAACCACATGGTTCTAAGATGATTAGTATCATTTATTTTTTTAAAAAAATTTTATAAATAATTAATTATTATAATTAAAGATTTTTGAATATAGTCTCTGATCGAGTATAACTTAATCCAATTTTGAATGTGACTTAGTCGACTATCAACAAGCTACATTGTTA
This sequence comes from Ensete glaucum, assembly GCA_021527575.1. NCBI lineage: Eukaryota > Viridiplantae > Streptophyta > Magnoliopsida > Zingiberales > Musaceae > Ensete > Ensete glaucum. The sequence goes on along the minus strand of CM038559.1, from coordinate 25,719,619 downwards.
TGTTTCTAAGATAAATTAATATTATTTTTTTATAAATTTTATGATAATTAATTATCGAAATTTGATCCATAAGATGCCGAAACCGTAGGGTAGGATGATCTAATCCATTAGATACTCTGTCTACTTTAAGACTTAGGACTTGGACCTGAACACTTACTTCTATTGCATTACAAACATGCCCTTTCCTCTCCCTATTGTCTCCTCCTGGCTCTCTCTTTTATGTGTCTCCCTATCCTGCTTTTACTCTCGTAGACTGTTGATGTTCCTTTTTTTTAGTTAACTCTCATCGATCCATTCTCCTTCTGTCAGCCTTCACTTTGGTTGTTTTGCTGCACCGAATTGGAGGTGACCTAAAGCTCCAATCATGTCATGTTCTTTTGTCTCCTCATCATTCCTCTCTTGCCTTGCTCTTTACTCTCTTCGACCGTTGGCATTCGTCTTTACCTAATCGTCCATTTACTCTCTTTATCTAGTGCATCTTCTTCCATTGATGACTCCATCCAATAGGGCCTATCCATATCAGCTTTTTCCTCTTATGGTACTTTCACAATCACCTTTATTCTCCTTATATTATAAAAATTTTCAAATATACTTAAATATGATTATCCTTGTTCCTAAATTAATACTAATTCCTATTTGAAACTCTATTTGGTATAAAAATTGATTTCTGTTATGTTTTGAATTTATTTTGATCAGTTGCAATGTTTTTAAATTGTCCAGTAATTATTTTGAAGAACTTCATTATCATCATCTCTCTTGGGTGAGTCAACAACCAAAGAGGAAGAGAAACACTATCTACCACTTTTATGAAACCTAGAAGAACAAGACATCCTATTACAAAGTTTGTAACACAATCACAACTAATAGGTTACAGAAGAAAGGAGAAGGAAGTGGAATAACAGTACGATAAGTCGTTGGACAGATAATCCAAATTCAGTCCATAGTGGGCTTTAGTAAAGCCCGAAGCCGCTAACCCTTTTTTCTCTTGACCTAAACCCTAGATTTGGTAGCTAGGGTTATAAAAAAGTGGATAACGACAATTGAGAACATTAGAGAGAGAGAAATGAAGCAGTAAATTGGCAGTAGAGGGCATAAAACAAGATATCCATGAAAGGAAAAGGAAAGAAGACAAGAACAGAGAAAGACTATTCTCAATCATCCAAACAGTATTCCCATCTCAGGTTAGATCAAATCTGTAGTAGATTTTTACTGTGATCACTTGAGGAGATTTTGGATATTATGTAGAGTAATATAGTCCTTGTATTACTGTTATTCTCTTGTGATTGTTTCTTGGCCTTGAGCAAGAAGCATTAAGATTTATACATTCATTATTTTTATAGTGGATTTTCTCTGGTTTGTCTCGTGATTTTTACCCTTCGAGATAAAGGGGTTTTTCACATAAATCTTAGTATTTATTTGATTCTGATTTAAGTTTGATTCCACTATGTGTTACGATATGCTAGTACTTATTCATATACAAAGCCTCTTTATTCTTTTTTATCCCTTCAAGTGATATCAGAGCAGGACTTGACGATATTTAATTTTTGTGTTTGAACATGGAGGTCGGTAATGTTTCTCACGTGATTAGCTTAAACGAAAACAATTGGATGATATGAAAATCAAGAATAGAAGATCTCCTATATTGCAAGGACTTATATGGACCTTTGCAAAAGAATAGTACAAAGCCCACAACTATGATAGATGATGAGTGGAAGAGGTTCGATCGAAAAATACTTGGATTCATTCGTTAGTGGCTTGATGATAGTGTCTTTCACCATGCTTTTACTGAAAGTTTTGCATACTCTTTTTAGAAAAAGTTGGAAGGTCTCTATGAAAGAAAAAATATTGGCAACAAAGCTTTCTTGATAAAAAAACTTGTCAATCTAAAATATAAAGATGACACTCCTATTGCTGAGCATCTAAATGAACGCAGAGTATCACTAACTATTTACTTTCTATGAAAATATCACTTGATAATGAGTTATAGACACTGTTACTTCTCAGTTCATTGCCATAAAGTTGGGAGACACTAGTAGTTTCTTAGTAATTCTGTACCAGATGGTGTTGTCACAATGAGTCAAGTAATAAGTAGTTTGTTGAATGAGGAGTTGAGAAGAAAGAATTCAACTTCTTAGATTGATTCATATGCACTTGTCTTAGAGAATATAGAAAGATCAAAATCTAAAGATAGAATTAGTTCACGCATGGGTAGAAGTAAGTTAAGGTCAAGAAAAGATATTGTTTGCTACAATTGTGGTGAGAAAGGACATTATAAAAATCAATACAAGCAACTTAAGAAGAACAAGAAAAGGGGGAAAGAAGTGGAGCCTACAGAATCAAAAGAGAATATCACAACTATAGTGCATAGTAGTGATTATTTGATTTTGTCTACTTCTGATGATATTTTTTCTTGTGTGTGTCAGGATCTCGAGTGGATAATTGACACATGTGCTTCTTATCATGCTACATAATGTAGGGAGTTTTTTTTTGCTACCTATAGGTCTGAAAATTTTGGTGTTGTCAAGATAGACAATTATGGCATAACAGACATCATTAGCATGGGTGATATCCACATAAAGACCAACCTTGGCTGCAAGTTGGTGCTTAAGGATGTGAGGTATATAGTTGACTTAATATGGAATTTAATTTCAGTTGGAAGGCTGGATGATGAAGATTTTGATATCAGATTTCATAGAATGTAATGAAAGCTCAATAAGAGTTCTCTTATTGTAGCTAGTGGGAAGAAATACTACACTTTGTACAGATTGCAAGCTATTGCTTGTGGTGAGTAGTTAAATGCTATAGAGAAAGACTTCAACATAGAGTTGTGGCATAGGCAATTGAGACACATAAGTAAGAAGGGGTTGTAAGTTCTTTCCAAGAGAGAGATACTGCCAGACCTCAGAGGTACACGTCTGAACCCTTGTGTTGATTATTTGGCTAGCAAACAACATAGAGTTTCCTTTACTAGTCTTACTTTATCTAGAAAAATGCATGTCTTAGACTATTTTTATACAAATGTATGTGGTCCTTTGAGGATAAAAACTCCTGATGGATCTATTAATGTTCCTAGTATTAATGGTATACTTTATTTTGTCACTTTTATAGATGACTTTTTGAGAAAAATTTGGGCCAATGCTATGAAGACCAAAGATCAAATTATTAATGTCTTCAAAGAGTCTTATGCTAGAGTTGAAAGGGAGACAAAAAGATAATTGAAATGTATAATATCAGATAATGGTGCTGAGTATATAGGATTATTTAATGATTATTCAGGTCACATGACATCCAACATGAGTTGATAGTTCCTGGTACACCTAAGCATAATGCAATTACAGAGAGGATGAACCACACTATCATGAAAAAGATCAGATATATGCTTTCATAGGCTAAGTTACCCAAAAAGTTATGGGATGATGCTCTGAGGACTACAATTGATGTGATCAACTTGTCACCATATACAGCTCTAGATAGCGATGTTGTAGAGCATATATGGCAGGGAAAGATGTCTCCTATAGACATTTAAAAGTGTTTGGTTGTCATGCATTTGCACATGTTCCAGATAATGAAATGTTCAAGCTAGATGGTAAGACAAAAGAGTTTATTTTTTTGGCTACTCATATGATCAGTTTGGTTACAAGCTTTGAGATTCAGAAAGACAGAATATATTCAGAAGCAGAGATGTTATCTTCTTTTAGGATTAAATCCTTGAGGATTTGAAGAATGAGGCACCAACCAAGACTTATGTAGAAGGATTAGCATATTGTGACATAGTTACTCCTCTAGTACATCAGGAGGATGGGAGAGATGTGAAAGAAGATGGTGTAGAGCCTGATTTTGATCTGCCTGTAAGATATGTTGAGCAGGAAGAAGAATGCGAGCAACTTCCCACAGAACCTTAGTTGAAAAGATCTTTTAGACTAGTTAATCTTCCAAAAGATATTCTACATATAAGTATGTGATGCTTACTGATGCATGTGAACTAGAGAGTTACTAGGAAGTAGCAAAAAAAGAAGTTGTTAGTTACTATATAGGAAGAAATAAATTTTCTACAAAAGAACCATACATATGATTTGTTATAACTACCAAACGTAAGTAAGGCCTTGAAAAACAAGTGGGTTTTCAAGTTGAAGACTCAAGAATCTTGTTCTCAACTAAAGTATAAAGCTAGATTGGTTGTGGAAGACCTTGGTCAAAAGAAAGGTATTGACTTTGTAGAGATTTTTTTTCCTATTATTAAAATACATTATATCCATATTGCTCTTGGTATTACTGCTAACCTGGACTTAGAGGTTGAGTATTTAGATGTAAAAATAGCTTTCCTTTATAGTGATTTAGATGAGAAAATTTATATAGAGCAACCAGAAGGCTTCAAAGTTAAAGGTAAAGAAAATCTTATCTGCAAGTTAAGGAAGAGCTTGTATGGGCTGAAGCAAGCTCCAAGATAGTGATATAAAAAGTTTGATTCATTTATGGTTAAAAATATATACAAAAGAACAATTTCAAATCATTATGTGTATATTAAATATTTGATGAGGATTTTATTATTCTGTTACTTTATGTTAATGACATCCTTATCCTTGGGAAAGATATATCTATAATTGACAGGTTGAAAAAGAAATTGAGTGAGTCATTTGCAATGAAGGACATGGGGCCAGCAAAGCAAATGCTGGGCATGTAGATTTCTCGTGACAGAAGAAACAAGAAGATTTGGTTATCACAAGAGAAATATATTGAGAATATATTGGATAGATTCAGTATGAGCAATGCAAAGCCAGTTGGTTCTCCTATTTCATGTCACTTCAAGTTGTGCTCAGGTCAGAGTACGTTAAGTGATGAGGAGGATAAAATGCAAAAGGCTCTATATGTTTCAGCAGTTAGAAGTTTAATATGTGCGATGATATATATGAGGTCTTGCATATATAGTAGGTGTTGCTAGCAGATTTCTTACAAATCAAGGTAAAGAGCACTGGGCAGTAGTGAAGTATATTTTTAGATATCTAAAAGGAAGTTCTAAAGTTTATTTGAACTTTGGAGGTAGACCACCTGTGTTGACAAGTAACAGATACAGATATGACAAGAGATATTGACGTAAAAGAAGTCAACATTAGGTTTTATACTTACTTTTGCAGGGGAAGCTATGTCATAATAATATATATTGCAAAGGTTTATTGCTCTCTCCACCATATAGGTAAAATATATTGCTGCTATAGAGGTTTACAAAGAAATGTTATGGATGAAAGAATTCTTACAAGAATTGGGGCTGAAATAGGAAAACTATATAGTGTATTGTGACAACTAGAGTGTCATCCGTTTATGTAAGAACCTAACATTTCATTTTAAGTTAAAACATATAGATGTCAGATATCATTGGATCATAAATGTACTTGAAGAGAAGTAGTTACAGCATTAGAAAATTCATATAGATGATAACGAGGCAGACATATTGGTAGAAACTTTACCGAAAAAGAGATAGGTGATGTGTCGACAATTGGTCGACATGCCTTCATATTAAGGAGTCATGTGATAGTCTCTCTTATGGGCTAAAGGGGGAGGTTGTTGGACAGATGGCCCAGATTTAACCTATAATATGCTAAAACCTACAGCCACTAACCTTTTTTTCTTTTGACCTAAACAATAAGTTTGGTAGCTAGGGTTATGAAAAAGTGGACAACGATAGCTGAGAATATGGGAGAGAGAAAGAAAGTAGCAGATTTGCAATAGAGGGTAGAAAATAAAAGATCCAAGAAAAGGAAGAAGACAAGGACAGAGAAAGACTATTCTTAATCATCAAAACAGTATTCTCATCTCAGGTTAGATCATATTTACAGTGGATTTTTACTGTGATCACCTGATGAGATTTTGGATATTGTGCATAATAATATAGTCCTTGTATGTCTGTTATTCTCTTATGATTGTTACTTGGGCTTGGCAATAAGTATTGAGGTTTGCACATTTATTATTTTTATAGTGGATTATCTCTGACTTCTCCCGTGGTTTTTACCCTTCGAGTCAGAGAGGTTTTTGACATAAATATTAGTGTTTATTTGATTGTGATTTAAGTTTGATTACACTGGATGTTAAGATCTACGAGTATTTATTTATATATAAAATCTTTTTATTTTTTTTTATCCCATCATAAGCTGTACAGTGTTACCAAGTTCATTTATTTGGATCAGCGATACCAAGGTCAATTCTATTATAGATAGATTATATGGATCGATTTATAGGGTGTAAGGGTAAGAATTATAAGATTGGATAGGAATTATAGGGTGAAAGGGCATAAACTATTGCTAGGTCATGTCAATATTCAACCACTAAGAGGCACCTATTGAGAATTTCGAAAGGGTTAACTCCAAAATAAAGAAACTTTAGAACCGAATACAGAAATCGTTACAAAATCTCTAAGAAAAATTATATTGGATAACCATTTGAAAGGACATCATGAAGTACTTATATGATGTAACTAATGCTAACGGACAGCTAGCGTCCAACAACAGTTAGTACGCCATGCAGCCACGGGGTGATTTGATCAAGAATGTGCTCCGCTTTAGGACTACCCAACCTTTTTCTCTCTCTTGCCTTCGTTACATTACACACATACGATCATTTTGTTTTGATCGATATTAAAAGTATTTTATCTTGAAATTAGTTAATAATTAATTAAATCTAATAATAATAATTAAAAAATAAGAAAAAGATGCACATCAAATTTTATAGTGGTTTGAACCCCCTTGACTTATGTTTACTCTCGATTTCTCTTCACTCATGGTCATCAGTTTTTACTCCTGATCTTTTTCAATGGATAAAAATCAAATATTTTTTATAACTCTTTTTTCCTTTTCTTAGGCTTAGGAGACAATTCTTAAAATTTTTCAGCCCTCCTTTAAACATAAATCTCACTCGAAAAAAGAGGAACTCTCATACAATTTCAATAGCATTTTCCTAAGTTTTTCCTTCACTTTCTTCTTATCCTAAACAATAATACTTGGAGTATTTATAGATCCCAATTGACTTAATAAATTGGAGCCAAAAAATCAGACACTCCAAAATTTTAGGGTACAGGTGGTACCACTACCAACAGTCGATGGTACCATCGCTCAAAAATTTGAAAAATTACTTTTTAATACTTCTCGTACTCTAAACTATACCATTTTTTGACCTAGCTATACCTTCTTCCAGGTCAACGAAATAAGCTCTCTAATGAGCTCAAATTAGTCCTTAAATTATAACTATGATAATTAAGACTAAAATAATTAAGTAGTCCTCATTATTCAACACGTCAATTTGTTTATTCAACTTTCGACGAACTCCCGATGAGCTCCCGATAATCTTCCAGTGAACTTCCGATAAACTTCTAGTGAACTCTCGATGAGCTCCTGACAACCCATCGATGAACTCTTGACAAACTTTCGACGACCTCCGGTGAACTCCTGGCGAGCTCTCGACAACTTGTAGGCTAACTCCTAGCAAACCTCTAGCGAACTCCCAATGAGCTCTCGACAATCTTTCGACGAACTCCCGGTAACCTCCAGTGAACTCTCAGCCCGATGCCCGATCTTGACTTCAGCCCAACATCAGATTCTTCTTTAATTGTTTTGCCTTTTCATAATCGTAGTTAGTCCTACATTACTTATCTCTAACATATAGTTTAGATCATAAATCCATCAATTGATTTCATCATTAAAATTTGAGATTCAACATTCTCCCCCTTTTTGATAATGACAGCCTAGTGATGACGTAGTTATTCTTAACTCCCCTTATCTATATTGCATATTTGAAATAAGGTAAACTTGAATTAAAAAAAATAATCACAATTAAAGGTAGCATTTTTTACCATTGTGCAACATAATCACCTTCGAATTTAATATAGCATTATTTTACCATTTTGCAACATTCCATTTTATACTGCATCCTCATAGTTTCAAATCATAATATGCATAATTTTAAAATATTTTAATATTACTTCATGCATGATATCAATAACAAGTCAACATTACTTTGGGCATTGCATGTATAAAAATAAAATATTAAAATTTTTAACTATTTAACCATTCCTCACCATGATACCAAGATTAACATTATTTTGGGCATACCATACATGATAAAAATTTTAAAACAAATATTCATCATTTTGGTATCACATGATAAAAATTTTAAACTAAACGTCATCAACATACCATTTCTCCCTCTTTATCATTAACAAAAAGGAGAAGTGTTAAGAACATATGTGAATTTTCAATCATTTTTAGAGACATAGCATGCATAATAAAAATTTTAAACCAAACATTAACATGCCATTTCTTTCCCTTTATCATCAATAAAAATGAAAAATGTTCACACATATTGAACCATGTAAGCTAGCAAGTTTCTTTCGAGAATTTTTTTTATCACATAAAAAGTCAAATCATAAATACCACATCAAATTCTTTTCTCCCCCTTTATTAAAAAATATAAGAAGAATAAAAAGAAGTGAAGAGTCAAGTATACCCAAGAGTCTAAGAATCAAAGATCAAAGATCAAATGAGAGGATTCATTTAAAATCATCAGATAAAGAATTGAGTATACCAAAAAATCCAAGAATCAAAGTTTTACTTTTGTAAATTTCAAGAGAAAGGAAAGATATGAAATCATCTTGGAGGAGAGCTCAATTTGCAAAAATTGAGAAGTTTGAAAGTAACTCATGTATTCAGAAGATTTGAAATCATCTCATGTAAATTTCAAAAAGAAGCTCAATTTGCAAAGACCGATAAATCCAAAAAATATGACAGCAACTCATGCATTTGAAATATTTAACATATCTAATTCTCTTCTAATCAAATTATTTCTCATTCAATATCTTTGTTGCAAGATAATAATTTTATCTCCCCCATTGTTATTATCAAAAAGAATACGATGGTATAATTTTTCTTTTTCATCAATACTCTAACCATAAATGCAAAGGGATTGTATAATAAAAGTCATGTCATGAAAGATATCAAGAGATATCAATTTGGTGATAGATTATATAATTCAGAAATACAAGAGAGTCTTAAATAAATCATGACATTAATGATATTAATATCAATCGTGAATATCAAAAGATATAATTTAATTTAATAAATCTCCTTTTAGATAACAAAAAGAAATATTATGAGATCAAATAGTAAACGATCTTTATTCATACAAGATAAACCTTAAAATTACGATTTATTTAGATAATTATTCTAAATAAAATAAAAGAATCATAGTGAACAATTTTGATTTATATACAAATCTCAAGTTATAATTATCAAGGTGTCAAGATCATGATTTGGATAATAATTTATTCAAGTTCAAATTATCAAATCATCAAAATCACTTTCGTAGTTCAAGAGATTCCTGGTATAAATAGATTTATCACTTTATCTCTTATTGAAAATTTGATAGGATAGAGATATTTGAAAAAAAATGTATTCCACTCTTGTGTTTAATTTATGTAATTTATTTCAAGAATGACTTTATCTTTTATGCTAAATCTATGCATTATCATTTAAAACCTAAAACCAAGTTTCATTTTAAAAGAAATTATCAAGATTATTAATATAATACATTAAAATAATAAAATATTTTCAAACAAAACTTCTATTTATTTTAATTCTAATGATTTCCTTCTTAAGTGAGTCTAACTCTTTAGACTTAGTGTAATTAGTTACCCTACAATTGTCATGCTTATTTCATTTCATTTTATTTTTTATTTTACCTTATTTCAAGCCCTAATTTAAGAACAATTTAACATTCAATCATATAACATACAACCATACATATATATATATATATATATATATATATACATTAATGATTCAATCATCTCATGAGTTATACAAATCATGAATACAAGGAAATAAAATTCAAGTCATAAGCATCAAGAAGTCTATAGGAGAGTGATTTATAAGAAACTTAGTCATATAAAATGAGATTTATTTGGATAAATATTTTTGAGAGTTAAGAAGGTTGTTTTATATGCTATGCATCTTAAATCGTAGACCCCAATATATCATTTCAAAAATCATACGAAAAGACATCTAAGATCATCGTCAAAATCAATTTTCGAGAAATTTCGAAGGCAACATACATAGTTTTCATTTAAAAATAGCTAAGATTATTTAGTCTTAATTTATTTTTGTACTAACATGCTCTAGTTTTCCAAACAAAAGCCATGCATCATTAAAAAATAATCAAGATTAATTATAAAACCAAGAACCATTTTTAATATTTATAATCAAAATAAAGATCATCAAGTTTTAATCATCTTAATTCAAATAACCTTTTCTTATTTTTGTTGTTTTGGCTACTGAACTTGAAGAGTATGTTATATCTCAAGTCATGTGCCTTGAGCATCCACTATTAAGATACCATTTATTATATTTTTTTCTCCTAGCTTTTGTTCAGAGACATACCTACAATAAAGGGGGTTTTGGATTAGGTACCCATTTAGCTCTGGGTCCCTCATGAAAAGCTCTTCCTAATTTTACTAATAACATTGAGTTGTTTATAGTTCCTTTAGGAATCTAAACTAATTTGTGTGGACTATACTTTTAAAATGAGCATCTATAGGTAAAATGTTTATGTCTACCACAAAAGTTATATTTATTTTCGGTTGAAAAATATAATGTGGGTCCTTTAACGAAGATAATTGACTTTTATTAAGTATTACCCACAAAGCTAATAATTTCATTTCTATAAACATGACCCTTATTAGCAAGAATCATGTTTATAGATTTGTTACCTATTTTAAATGTTTTGAGGGTTTATTGTAATATGATAGTTTTTTTTAATTGCATCTAGCATTTCATATTTAGAGTAAGAATTATATGGTGTTGATGCTTCATGCATAAGTTTCAAGTTTACTTGCAAGTAATGCATGATCCTTTTTGAGTGATTAATAAGTTTTGCTAATCTTTTTATGCTCATCAAATAATTCATGAAAAGCATTGAGCAGCTCATCAAATGTAAAAAAGGCTTCGGATGAGTCAATTACCTTATCATTAATAGCCATGAGTGCATAGTTTACAACTTATTGTTAGTTGTGTTCTTCATCTTCGGAGTGTCTCGGCTTCTTGCATTCATAGCAAATGGTTTTATCATTTTATAGTTCATTTTTGTTCTTAATATCTTATTTTGTTTTATTCTTTTTCATAAATTTTTTAAGTTCTTTTATCATAATTTCAATATCATTATTCTCATCACTCGAGCTTTCATCTTTTTTTGTTCTTAGTTCAATGGTCTTCCTGATCTTTGGAAGATTGTTCTCATGTTTGTCTTTATAAGTTATTTTATAATTATGTACTGAGAGATTTATTTTTTATTCCTTTGATCTATTCGTGCCTTCGTGTGTGACTTCTAATATGTGTCATATATCAAAAGCAGAATCACACGTAGAAACCCAATTAAATTTGTTTGTCCAAGTACAAAATAAAGTATTCATAGCTTTTGCTTTCAAAGAAAATATTTTTCTTTCATAATCATTCCAACCATTCATTGGATTAAAAGACTTCTGAAAACCATTTTCAACAATGTTCCATAATTCAAAATCCATAAAAATAAACAAAAATCTTCATTTTAGTTTTCCAATAGGTATAGTTCATCCCATTGAACATAAGAGGACATGTGATGAAATAACCCTTGTTAATGCCAGAGAAAATCATTTAAAATGCTTGGGTGTTAATCCAATTGAGTCAAATGTAGATCTGACACCCAACTATTAGGATCGAGTTGGTACTAAATGGGGGGTGGGTGGGGGTTGGTGAATTAGTGCTAAGTGAAAAAATTTAGTTTGAAAAATTTTTGATTAAAGAAAAATTGATACTTAAAGTCTTTTAAATTGGAACTAGTTAATAAGTAATTAAATCAAAGAGTAATAGTAATAAAAGACAAAAAAAGAGATACACACCAAATTTTATAGTGGTTTGGTCTCATTAACCTATGTCCACTCTCGATTCCTTTTCACTCGAGATCACCGGCTTCCACTCTTGATCTTATTCAACGAACGAAGATCAAATACTCCTTACAATTCTTTTCTCCTTTTCTCAGGCTTAGGAGACAACCGTTATAATTTTTTAGCCCTTCTTTAAACACAAATCTCACTTGGAGAAGAGGGAGGAACTCTTACACAATTTTAACAATATTTTCCTAAGTTTTTTCTTCACTTTCTTGCTATCCCAAGTAAGAATACTTGGGATATTTATTGACCCCAATTGACTTCAGAAATTAGAGCCAAAAAATCAAATACCATAAAATTTTAGAGTATGGGTGGTACCACCGTCGAACAGAGCCTAGGATTTTGGGCATGGGTGATACCACCACTCGAAATTGGTGGTACTACCATCGACTGGCGGTACCACTGCCCAGAAATCTGAAAAAATACTTTTCATACCTTGAGCTATACCTTCTTTTGACCTGATTATATCTTCTTCCAGATCAACGAAATAAGCTCTTTAATAAGCTCAAATTAGTCCTTAGACCCTAACTATGATAATTAAGACTAAAACAATTACAAGCAAGCAATCCTTGTCGTTCGGCATGTCAATTTGTTCATTCAACTTTCGGTGAACTCCCAACAATTTTTCGATGAACTCCTAGCAAACTCCCATCTCGAATAATATGTCGGTGAGCTCCCAGCAAACTTTCGACGATCTCCAGCGAACTCCCGGCAAGTTGTTGACAATCTTCCGATGAACTCCCGACAACCTCCGGCTAACTCCTAGCGAACTCCCGGCAAACCTCCAACGAACTCCCGACGAGCTCCCATTGTATCGTCTGAAGCTTTGACATATTCCCGATTCTTCCGACTTGATGTCCGATCATGACTCAACCCCAATATTAAATTTCTCTTTAATTATTTTACATTTTCACAATCATAGTTAGTTATGCATCACTTATCTCTAACACACAGGTTAGGTCATAAATTTATCAATTAATTTCATCATCAAAATATGATATTCAATAATTTTCTCTTCCTATCTATCTGTTTTTAATTCTCGTATATAATTAGGTATTTAATTTTGAGTAATTTTAATCGATCGAAAAATGACTACACTGAATATCGAAATGCAGGCGAAAAATAAATCCTACACTTACCTTCCTGACTGGTTGTTTGTTGTTTGGTTATCCATATGGATGGTAAAACAATGAACATCAAAATTTTTGTTAAATAAAAAAATGGTACCATGCTAAGTTTACTCGATTGTGTCATCATCGCACAATGCAACATTATTATTGTGCCACAACATGTTCTGGAGGTCATTCTGCATGCTTGATGATATTGCATAGAGAAATCTGATAAAAGATAAGATTTAGTCAGGATTTAGATATGATTTCCCCAACTAAATGAGGAAATCTCTTATGTTAGTTGAGGGAAATTCTCCTTTTCATTATGTATAAATAAACGATGAATCAATAAATCAAGTGGGCATTTCATTAATTTTTCCTATTTTCAACAAAATCTACTTGCATGCATTGGAGGTCAACACTCTTTGATGATTAGTCCTTAAGTCGACCAAGCCTTGCCGACATTCGAGCTCATTATACTACGATTTCAGAATTGGACACAGTTATAGGTCACTGATTGATATGTGACTGACGACTTTAAATTATAAAATATTTCATCACCAAATCAAATTTAGAATTCATGAAGAATCAGTGCATTCTCCTCACTGAAAAAGATTGAAACTGATACTGGGCTCCCTAAGTAAATCTAAATATCAGTTACTAGTTATAGTGTACTTCAAGTAAACTCATTATAAAGTTCCTTCCATCGACCACTATTGCTTTCCTGTATCTGCAAGGGAAAATCTATATATATATATATATATATATATATATATATATATATATATATATATATCCACTGTCTTCCAAGTTCAATTAATTTAATCAGACACTACAGTGCAGAAACCAGACCAATAATCTGAATGCAAGCGGGAAGGCTTAAATACAGCAGTCATACTGATCGTCATACACAAGCAAGTATTTTTACAAGGAAACTAATATTTCAAGGGCTACGCCTTTTAAAAAAATTATGCATCAATATGCATTGGTATGACAAATCTGATACATAAAAGCAGAAACATAGGGTAAAATGATAAACAGAAACTCTGGAGTATAAACCATGAATCATCTCCTGACAGCTGATTTCTTGCCAACCTATCACCCACACCTATAGAAGTTGAAGAGCTGGATTTCAGTTTCAGCCTTTCAGGCACTTGCAAGTCCCACCATCCCACCAAAGTGAAGGTGGTGCAATACAAAACACACTAGTATTATGTAATTGATCATGTTGCAAAAACAATTGAAAAAAAAAAGTTGGTTGTTTTCTGCTCTTGAAAAATCACCTTGCATGTCATAAAAACCGAAGTAACAAACAAGCCACTGATATATATGATCTGCATTACGAGTTAATCTTTAAATTCTGTGGGAGGAAAATAGTGGTGATTAGATGTTCAAAAACAACAGACAGGAACATAATGCAACATCATCAAGCGCATATAACATGCATAACAGAGAACATGTGTAACAGAGAACAAGCATAACAGAATTTAAAGGGTGAGGTGTTCAGATACCTCCTAAATATCTATGCAATAAAACGAATAAACTTTTGTAGCTTCCCTGTCCCCGCCCTCGCTCACTAATTCGATCAGAAGATTCACAATTGCCATTCGAGGACTGTATAGATCTTCAATATAATTTTTTGGCAAAAAAAAAAAAAAAATCTCGATAGTTCATACAAGTCTATATTAAATCTAGAAATATTATTCAGAGACTAAATCTTGTAGAATGTCATATTCAGTGCAGAACAGAGATTCTAAATCTTGTAGAATGACATACTTGTGGATCTTCGATCCATAACTTTTGATCATTACCATATATTGTACTCTGAACTACTGCAGGACATTAATATAATTGACCTAGTATGTATTATTATTTAAGTAGACCGTTTGGCCGTTGAGGAGCACCCTTCGGTACGTTTCGAATGGTTCCTCTTTATATAACTCTAAATGTTAGATTACATGTCAAAGTCATCAGATTTAAACAAATCAAATAATAAATGGATTGTTCATCGGATATATCTACTTCTACCATCAAGATGAACGGTGGGACACTACCACCAATGGGTCGGAGTCTGCAATCGTATGTATTTGTATGTCGTTATGGCATATTTGTTAGACCCCATCTTGAAATTGCTCCTATGACATGATCTACTGATGACTGTGGCTGTCTGATTGCTCTGAATAATACATGTTCAAGGAGCCTCCCGTGGCAAGTGTGATTGTGGCAAGTATAGGTAGAGAATTTTAAGAACGTTAGAACTTATGCTATCTTCACTGATCTATTACTCTATATCATAAGAACCATCAGACTTGAAAAAGAATAAGATGAGCTTATATCCGTATCTACATCGTAGGTATTGAATCTTAGATCTTGATGATGAAATCAATTGATGGATTATTGATCTAACAAGACTATTAAAGTTGATTGATGCAGGATTAATTATGATAGAATGATTATTACAATCAGGGCTGGTCAAGGTTAAGTCCATGCATCGAGTCGATGCATTTGGAAACTCGCCAGGAGTGTGTCGGAAGCTTACCGAGGGTATCGAGAGTTTACCAAGATGGCGCAAGGGAGTTAGCCAAAAGAAGACCGAGACTCATCGGAAGATTATCGGGGGTAGCCAAAAAACTTGTCGGTAGTCGGGATGGTCTTGTAATGGATATTTTGATAATTATGATTATATTTAATTAAATCATAATTAGCATCATGTAGGTCTAACTATGATAGGATCAATGAAGGATAGAATTGTCTTCATTCACCGACTCTTAAGGTCTAGATGATAGAATTGTCTTCATTTTTTTTCATTAAATGATTTTGAATATTGAGAATCCGATCTTTCCTATGATGTGATCATTTCCTTTGGATAGTTTCTTTTCGTAAATGGAGTTTGAGATGATGAAGTTTGTTGTAAATTTAGTGATGTAGGATTTTAGTATCTTTTAATTTGTAAACTTTTGTAGCAAGGAGTGCAACAAAATGATAGTTGTAGAAAACTTTGTTATTATCATTTTCACGATCCTAACTCAATAATACCTTTTATTCGTAGGCCTACGTAATGAGTTGCACATAAAGTCCAAAATATGCTTCCTCTTCGCTCTATCAACTGTTACCCAACCTTTTTAAAATTAGTTCCATTATCAATCATAATCTACACAATGTTTTATGACTCGAGCTCCTTTATCACAATGTCCATGAGGTCTTGAATTTTGTTTGAAGCATTCACATGCTTGTGTAAGACCACTCTTCTATTGCAATACATCTGAAAGTTTATGATGCTTATTCTGGTCAAACTGGTCTAACTATTACAAATAAGTGTTCTATTACAAATAAGTGTTACCCTACACTCGTCCTGCTTCTTCTTGAATGATTTAATTCAATCGTTGAGTTATATCATCTTCTCATCTAGATAAATTATTATTTATCTCCTTTAACACTATATGCACTAATAATAAGGAACTTGAGCTATATGTGTTGGAATCCTATGGAAATAAAATTAGTTTGCAATAGTCTTACCAATATCTGACTTCTTTTCCTTCAGTGTCGTAAATTCTTCTATGTTTAGTTGATTATGGAAGATAGACCTATGGATCAATATCAACAACTTTAGATATTGACCTTCTACTAAGTCCTCTCATGAAACTTCATATGCCACCACACCTCATACTACCAATCGTACTCAACTAAGGAGGGGTAGTTGATTGCCTCATGCTACCACTTGCCTAGAATCCTTATGGCCCAAACCCACTACTACTGCCTCGCTCTATTATGAGTCAGATTGTTGATGTCTCATTATTTCCTTATGCATATACTAATATTTTAATCAAGGCTTACAATTTTGGTCGATAATAATATATCAACCAGGCATCAGTATCGAGGCGTATCGATAGTACATAGGAGCATATCGATGGTATACCCAAAATCATCGAAAAAAGCTCTAAAATTACCTTAAAATTAGAAAAAAAGAATAGATTTTTTTTGTAAATTAGGAAATAAATATAAATTTAATATATTTTAGCCAAAATAATGTAAATTAGGAAAGAAGAGTGATATATATCTTTTTCAAACTTTAAAGAGTAGCTTTGTGGTATATTTCAGATCATCCTTCCATTATTATTGAATTGTCTATAAAGAAATAATTTAAATTGTTAGATTATTTTTTAAATAACTTAAACTTTAAGATTCAAATAGACTAAGCAATCAATTTATGGATATACCTGATTTTATCATAAAAAAGAACAATAGGACTCTACGGGTGATGTATTAGGGTCATTGACCCTATGTATCTATATATGAATATAATATATTTATCAAACCCAATACTGAAATTGATCCCATGACATAGTGTAGTGATGTACCATATGTCGTTGGTGCATCAATGTGGTGATAGTTATAATCTAATCATTGTGAACCACATATGTTTGAGGTGGCTCCTGAGGCAAGGATGAATGTGGCATATATTGGTGCAGAGCATAGAAAATATCAGAATTTTTACTTTCACTATTGATCTATTGCTTCATATTGTAAGATCGATCATCATACTATTGCTCAAAGAAAGTATAAGCAACTATTATAGTACTGTTATTAGCCATAATATTCTTCATAATATGATGACTATAAAAACAATGAGCTTCACTCTGTGTCTATATTATCTAGAAGAGTGAAAAATATGAGAATGAAATAGGTAGGATGAAAAAGAATTTGAGGGATTTAAAGAGATTGAGAATGTGAAATGAGTTAAAAGAAGGAGGAAAAGGTTTAAAAACTATTTTCTGGTCTTAAATGGTCAATTTAATAATTTCAAATAGGATAATTTTAGCCCTTGATAGTTAATGGTCGAAATCCGACCATTACCGATCGAAACAAGTTAGATTTTGACCGTTGCTGCTAGGTACCCTAGAGTGCCTAATACGAGATCATGTGATAGTACTACATAGTAGAGAACAATCAGTATAGTGATATCCTATTAGACCATTACATATCATCGATACTAGACGATATGGGTCGGCATGGCAAACCATAGCTCCAATAATATATGGATGCCAGCTAAAAGATCTAGATTGACATCATTGGTGTGATCCTCATAGTAATCATATATTGGTTGTAGCCTGTCTTGGTCGACATTCTTTTGTAATAAATCAAACTTTGCTTGTTGCAACTTCTCTTAAAATGTTCTATCAACCTCCATTGGAACCTTTTGCATTTTGTAACATCAGATTAACTGTCAACTAAATATTGCATTAGCTGCCTGTCAACTAAATATTGCATTAGCTGAGTGATTCAAAATTCACCAATATAATTATAATGAATACACCATCAATGATAACAGTTATTGTCCAAATGATGGGCATGATCCTAAGCTAATATCATCTCACTCATGCCACTGCTTCTTGAATGATTTGATTCAATTATTAAATTTTGTCACCTTCTTCTCTAGATAAACACAGTGTATCTCCTTTGCGTAGGAGGTTAGATATTGAAGACATTAGGCTCTAATAATAAAGACCTTGAGTTGTTTGCTTTAGAATCTTATGGAAGTTAAACTACTATGCAAGAGCCTTGTGGATATATATTTCTTTTCCTTGATGTAGACATACTCAATCCTTATTTGTTTAACTGATTATGGAGGATAAACCTATGGATCAATATCAACAACTTCACGTAGTGACCTTCTATCATATCCTCTCTTGAAACCTCTCTGCCACCCTACCACACACGACCAATCCTCTTTAGCTAAGGAGGGGTAGTTGGTTGCCTCGTGCTTTTACCCATTTGGAATCCTTGTCACATAAATCAAGTATTATTACCTTGCTCTCATTTTGAGTTAAGTTGTCGATATCTCATTACCTCTTCATATATGTATTGTCGCTTTAATAATGCATGAATACTAGTTGTAACTAAGATCTAGGTTGATATCATCATCACGATCCTCATATTGATCACATACTTGAATGTTGCAACTTCTCTTGAAATGTTCTATCGTCCTCCATTGGAACCATTTTGTATTTTTTTAACATCAAATATCTGCCAGCTAAATATTGCTTCAGCTAAGAAATTTATGTAATCATAATGAATACATTGCTAATAATAATGGTTGTTGTCCAAACAACGAGCATGATCCCGAACCAGATTATGTTTGTTCGCTTGGTGTCAGTTATATATAAATATTTTTCAAATTAACAAACTATGATTAACCCTAGTTACCTTTAAATTTGAAATGACAAGCTGCAATTATGTCCAATTAGCCCTAACTTGACACCAAAAACATGTGTTTGACCCTCATCATTATTAACTATAAAAGAATTATACTGATATGGATTTAGGATGGTCTGGTTTCTTGTATGATGGGTGGGAGATATGGTGATGGGCCATCAGGCGGTGGTGGGCTTGGAAAGCTGATCTTTGCTTGTCGGGTAATAGTCAAATGTCACTTTTAATTCGAACCCAATAATTCTCTTGGAGCGGTGCTTATATGTTGTGCGGTCATATGTAGAACAATATTTCATTGTATTCGGGCTCGGCCGTATAGAGTTGCAGCTTCATTGGAGTGACTGATAGATATGGCAAGATTGCAATATATGAGCCTAGTGCAATAACAAAAATAATCAACACTTGCAGGCTTAGCAGAACAGAAAAGATACATTCAGCATCATACAATCCTGCTTATCTCAAGCTGCCGTTGTTAAAAAGTGGGATAAAGGTTATGTTTAGTTGTCATGTAGAGAAAAAAATATTTAAAAATAGATCATTCAATTAATCATTTTGATGAACTTTTTAGGTTAGTAGAGTAATGCGGAGTGTCAATCAACACAACATAATTATATGAGCTTTTAAAGTAGTATTTAGGGCTAGTTTATTACTTTATTACGCATCAATATTATATGAGCAATTACGATGACTTTTGACTACGACGGACCACCTTGGACACTTTGTCGTGTGACCATTTAGAGTTTATGAATTCGATTTTTTAATTTATATTACTTATCAATTATTTGCTAAAATATCTACTTATAAGATCCTAAGTTAAACACTTCATCTAACCCGTCTTCTTTTTTGTAGGTCCTTATCATAAAAGGTTTCAAGGATGTTGACCCTTTGCGAACAAACATACAAAGATGCTACACTAAGGCAAAATCAACAAACTCTGAAGAATAAATCCTGATTCTCCAAAGGAAAAATCATATACAATGGACCGCACCTATTGAGAAGGGTACCTCAAACACACTTAAAAATACTTTAAAAAATAGTTCATTTAAAGAGCAGAATAAACAATTAGCATGTAAAAGTGAAGGATCTAGCGATGCTACGTTGAGGGTATCCAACACGTGCGATTGTTTAAGAGAAATAAGTTAGAGACATAAGGAAAAGAGTCTCTTATAGGAGTGAGAATCCAATAATGACATTCAAAGAAATGACCAACCTTTCATGTGAGTGGTACTACGAAGATAAGCGAGTTGGAAAAAATATGTATCACACAAAGGTTGGGATGACTGAGTAAGAATTCCTTCGCTCCTCTTTCTCTTGCCTTCTTTTTCTCCTTTATTTGTGGCTCTTGACTCGCTTTTTCCCCTTTGGGCAGAACCAACATTACGCAATGACCCTGATCGATCGCATGCATGACGCGCGTTTGGTGATCAGTTGTATGGGGGATAAGATCATTGATCTACCCAATGAGATCCGGGAGTTGAAGTCTAGCTCCGGCACAAAAGCGATTGCAGCAACCGATCAACGAGCAGCCGATCTCAGTCCGAGGTCAATTGGCTCAAGTCCAATCTCGGGGAGTCTAAGCGACAATGCCTAGAGCTGCAATAGGAGACGGATGGTCTTCATCGGCTCCTCGGATTCTTACCGCCAATTGAATGAGGTCCGAGGAAAGGTTCGTTCAATGGAGGATGTGTTATGATCAATTGGTACTAAGAGGAGGAGGATGAGAGGAAGGGGGTGAATTAGTACAAGTGTAAATATTTGATTTAGATGAAATCTTTTCGATTAAACTGCGATAGAAAATTTGAAGTTTTTCATTCTTAGTGAAACGAGTGAGTGATTAAAAGAAAGTTGCTAAGTTAATAAAAAAACCGGAAAGATAAGCAATGTTTGAAGGAAATAACTTATCTTGAAAACTTTGCTTTGAAAGAGTTGAGTTAAATCGAAAGCATCAATATAACAAATATGTAAGCAATAAAAGCAAAAAACAACTCATAATTTTTATAGTGGTTTGACGCCATAGGTCTACATTCACTCTCGAGTCCTCCTTCTTAAGGCACACTGGTATCTACTACCGATCTTCTTTAGATGAAAACTAAACTCTTACACTTGAGCTTACAAGGAAGACAAGATTTCACTCTTTCATCACTCCCTTACTCATTTTTTTTTCTTACAATTCTAACATAATATTTTCTCATAATATAATCCCCCAAAAGTGTGTATTGAATGTAAGAAAACTTAGGGTATTTACAGGCCCCAAATTGACTTCAAAACCAGAGCTAAAAACCAATTGTATCCAAAAAATCTGGGTACGGACGATTCACTCATCGGCCTGGGTGGTTTACTTGTTGAAAGTGCTCAGATTCACTGCAGGCGCTTAACCACCTAGCACAGGCGGGTTAGCCACCACTCGAATCTTATACGATCGGTTAAACCGCCACCCACTGGCGGTTTACCCGTCAGAATTTTTATAAAAGTGGTTCCCTCTACTTTTCGAATTCTAAGTTCAACCTGATGTTGATCAATCCTCTGGTCAACCAATTGAGCTCAACCTGAGCTCAGTCAAACCCCAATAGTGGACCCAATTGCCTCATTGAGTTGATTTGGATTTCATCCAAATCCAACTCAATATGACTCAAACCCTAACTATGACTCAATTATTACAACGCTTAATCCAAATCCAACTCAATAGGACTCAAACCCTAACTATGACTCAATTATTACAACGCTTAATGACTATGAGCTTAATTAAGACCTAACTTTCGCCAATCTGGTAGCTTCCGACATTCTTACGGTAAGTCTTTCGATCTTCTTTCAGTGATCTCCAAATGTGTTCCCAACGAGTTTCCCGATCCCTTCGGTGAGTCTCCTAACGAACTCACGACGAGATCCCATCACATCGTTCGAGCCCGGCCCAATGCCCAAGCTTGAGCTTGGCTCATCATCTGGTTGTAACTTCATTGCTCCTATCATAGTTAATCCTACACGATGCTAATTATGACTTAATTAAATACAATTATAATTGCCAAACATCCATTACAAGACCATCCCAACCCCTAGCAATCTTTTCGGTTACCCCTGGTAATCTTCCAACGAGTCTCAATCTTCTTCTGGTGAACTCCCTTGTGCCATCTTGACAAACTCCCGATACCCTCAGCGAGCTCCCGACGTACTCCTAGCGAGTTCCCAACCGCATCGACCCGATGCATGGACTTGACCTTGGCCAATCTTGATTGTAATAATCGTTTTATCGTAATTAATCCTGCATCAATCAATTCTAACAATTATGTTAGATCAATAACCTATCAATTGATTTCATCATCAAAATCTGAGATTCAATAATCTCCTCTTTTTTGATGATGATAATCAATTGATGACATGAGTTAATCCTAACCCCCCTAAATTCATGCCACTTAAATTTAAGAGAATCACACACCCTTAAATTCAGGCAATCAATATTTTATATAAATTTCAATATAAATTTGGATCAAGTCATCAAATCATGAGTAAAAAGGAATTAACACTGATATCTAAATCCAAGATATATCAATCCATATCCATATCAAGATATTCATATTTTTCAATAAGATCATGTGTCATCAATGTATTTATCAATTTATATCATGTGTCATCAATATATATTTCTCCCCTCTTGTCATCCACAAAAAGGTGAAATATAGAGAATAATTTCAAAGCACATGATGGCATTACTCCCCCTTAGTATATGCATTATAAATTTTTTTTTTCTTTAATAAGGAGAGAAATAAGGGAGTTGTTATTGATTCATTTCATCGTAGAGAAGAGCTCTTAATAAATTTTAAAAGCAATAATAAGATAAACTCAAAAGTTCAAAAAATTTAAAGACTACTTATATATTTTAAATGTAGCAAAAGTCATCTCTTGTGATTTTCAAATGTGACACATCTTCATGCAATTTTTTTCTCATTTTTTTAAAACAATAAGATAAAATCATTAAGAAAGTTTTCAAGAAATATTATCACAAAATAACTTTATTTCATGAAATATATATTAGTAATTTATATATTTTCATGATTTAGCATTTTTAGGCCTTAATCTCATATATATATAATTTCGAATATGAGCTCAACAAATTTTTCTCATGTAAATTTCAAGTAAATGTAGCAAGTAAATCCGAACAATAACAAATCATTATCTTTATGTAGATTTTTAAAATCATCATTACATGCATGATCATCATACATGATTTCACATCATTATACCTTCTCCCTCTTTATCATCAATAAAAGGTAGTACAATTAGCAAATTTTTGATATATGAAAACTTAGCAATTAATTTAGAACATGCAAGCTAGTGAATTTATTCTTATCTTTTGAGAAGTGCAAGCTAGCAAATATTTGCTTCCTTTGTATTTTTCTAACTAACAATTTTATAAGCTAACAAGTTTTGCTCCCCCTTTGTTATTGTCAACAAGAATGGATTGTTAGAATAGTGTAAAACTTTTCCCATTACATTATTTTTCAATAAATATATCAAGAAATATACTAATCATCACATGAAATATATCAAGAACAATTAGCATAGTGATAAGATATTCAATTTACAAAAACAAATTGTGAATATCAAAAAACAAATCATAAAATATCTTGATTCATACATAATAATTCTCAAGTTGTCAAGATCATGATTTATGTAAAAATCTTATTTTAAATAATACGAGAAGACATAAGAGATTTGATTTATTAAAGATTTTAAGTTATAATTTCAAGGAATCAAAATCATGATATAGGTAAAGAACTCATTTAATTTCAATAATCAAAATCATTAAAATCATTTTCAATAGATTCAAAATAAAAATAATAGACTTATTGGTCTCTTGAAATGCTATTGATTTTATTTCTCCACTTTGTGTGAATAAGAATATAGAATCAAGGTGGAGAATGAAAAATACTATATCACAAAAATACTCAATTTTAAAGATACAAATTTTATAGATGTGAATTTCAAAATTAAGCTCAAAACTTCAAGATATTCAAGGAGATTCAAAAGTTTAAGAGCTACTTATGCATTTAAAATCATCTCATGTAATATTGATAACAATCATCATGAATTCCAAAAGAAAACATAATAGTTGACTAAGCTCAGATTGTGAATTATGCATCTTATATGTGTTTAGATAATTTTAAATTCTAAATTTTCATCTAAATAAATTATTTTTCATTCAATGTTATAATATCTCCCCCTTTGTTAATGTAAAAAAGAAATATAATTACATAATTTTTTCTTAACATCAATATTCAAATTACGGTAAAAAGTACAAGGCGATCATGTCATTAAAGATAAAATAAAAATTTTAAATATCAAAAGATATGATTTCGTTTAATAAGTTTATTTTCTCTTTTTATAAATAATAAAAATGAGTCTTAAGGGATAATATCAATTCATCCAAGATAAATCTTTTTAATAAAAAAAAAATGATCTTGATAAAATTTTTAATTATAATTGTTAAGATCATAAATTTCCTTTTTATTAAGGAAATAAAAAGATCATAAAGATCAATAACGTGATTCCCATAATATAAAAGTCAAGTCAAGAAATTAAAGAAATATTTATAATAATATAAATCTCTTTCAATTTTTAACTTATCACAAATTTAAGAAATACTAATTTTGTTGATAAGTTATGTCATTCATGAATTTTAAAATAAATCATGTCAAGAAAGATATTGATATGAAAAGACATTCATGAATAATTAATAAATTTACCCCTCGTTATTGTTTGTAAATTTTAACATAAGTAATCAAGAAATTTTATATATTCAAAATTCCAAATAAAATATAAATCAAATCATGGAAAATCTCATATATTTAAGATTTAAAATTTTAATTTTGATAAATCATTCCTTGTTCAACAAAGATTTTTCATAATCAAAATATTTATGTAAAGATTTCAAGTTTCATTTTCTAAACTTACCAAAAATCATGATAATAACTTATCCAAGTTCAAATCATCAAATCACCAAAATCGGTTTTATACTTTAAGAGATTCATAAAAGAACATAATCGATTCATTAATCTCTTTTTGAAAGATTTATAAGATAAAAAAATTTTAAAATAAAAATGTATTTCATTTATTTCATACAAGCATGTCTTTGTCTTTTAAGCTAAATAAATATGTGTATCTTCATTTAAAACCAAAAGAGATTTCATTATGACAAAGATCAATAATCCATAAATCACAAAGATCATCATGCATAATTTTGAAATATAAACTCATTAACCATAATCACTATCAAGCATGGTTTCATAAAACATCTTCAATCAAAATTAAACCTACCTAAATTTCAACTTTTAACCCTTTTGCACATAGTACAAGGAGTTGACAAACTCATTTCTAAATTTTTATTTATTTCATATTTGAATTCAAAGGTAATCATCACACATTCAATCTTAACATACAACTATTCAACTATCAAACATTCATTTCAACAATAATCTTTTCAAATATTCAAACCAATGATTTTGAACATATTATTAAATTATCATCAAAATTTTATTTATGTAAATTTCAACATATTTTTCAATAACTAAGGTTCTTTGGTTCTAGTTCATTTTTGTACTTATATGTTATAGCTACACATCATCAAGATTAATTATATAATGATGAATCATTAAAGAATTTAATGTCAATAATTTTAATTCTAATAATTTTCTTATTACTACTTAAGCTAGTAAGCTTGAAGGAGTGTTAAATCTCAAGTAATATGACTTGAGCATCTACTTTCAAAATATTTTTATTGCCCCTAACCTTACTAGGAAACAACTTTATATTATGGGAGGCTTTGATTTAGATACCTATTTAACAGTGGGTCCTTCATGACATAAAGTTGTTTATGGTTCCTATAGGAACCCAAATTAATTTACGTGGATTATAATTTTTGAATGAACATTTGTAGGCTTTATGTCCTAATTTTTTTCAAGAATTATACTTCATTCTTTATGATACATTTAATATAGGTCCTTTTACAAAAATGATTAGCTTTTGTTGAACATTTTCAACAAAGCCTATGTCATTTCTATTATTAATATGACTCTTATTGGCAAGGATCATATTTAAAGATTTATTCCCTATCTCAAATCTCTCTAGTGCTGTTTTAAGCATGCAATTCTTTTCATTAACATTATCTAGCATATCATATTTAGAACATAGTTTATGTGATGCTAAAGAGTCATGCATTTCATCAAGTTTTTTAACTAACAAATCATGATCAACTTTAAGCAGTTTAAAAGACTTACTAAGTTTTCTAAACTCATTGAATAAATCATGAAACATACTTGATAATTCTAAAAATAAAATATTTAAAGGCTCACTAACCTCATCTTCGATCGCTATTAAAGCAAGGTTCTCCACATCTTGGTTGAGCATTTGATCTTTGGAGTTCCTTGACTTCTTGCGTTCATAGCAAGAGGTTTTGTCCATCTTTAGATTTTTTTAAGGTTCAAGTTCATTAATTTTTTGGTTCATTTGTCAAAAGTTCAAGGTCCTCATTACTCCGAGGAGTCACCTGTTCTCAGTTCAAATTTCTTCCTATTCTTTGGAAGGTGTTGTTTAAGTACATTTTTGTAAGACATTTCATTAATTAATTCATTTATATTAATTATATTTTCATATATGATTTTTAAAGTATGCTAAATATCGAAAGTCAAATTACAAACGAAAACACGATTAAACTTATTCTTATCAATAGCACAAAGCAATGTATTCATAGCTTTTGCATTTAAAGAGAAAGTCTTCTTCTCCAAATTATTCCAATTATTCATTGGAAGAGTGAAGACTTTTCAAATCCATTTTCAATAATAGTCCGTAAATAAAGGTCTAAAGAAAGTAAGAAAACTCTACTCCGAGTTTTCCAATAAGTGTAGTCCGTCCCATTGAACATGGGAGGACAAACGATAGAAAAACCCTCTTGAAAGCTAATAAGAGACATTTCTCTTAGATGTTAAACCAAATGAGAAAAATCGAGGCTCTTATACCAATTGTTAAGATCAATTGGATGTTAAACCAAATGAGAAAAATCTAGCAGTGATCCACATGGCAAACGCAACGATGACACTCTTCAAATCGCTACACGATCTTCCTCTACTCCTGCATCACAAGGCTACACTGTGATCAGGAAGGTGTTGGCCCTTCTTGCTATCCACACGCCCCAAACAGGGGGCCGTTGGCTAAGGAGGAAGAGGAGAATAAGAGGGGCGACCATAGAAAGCTCTAGCCCATGATCCCTGAGGTCCTTCCTATTTATAGAGGTGCATAGCAGCTTATCCCTAATGGATCCTACCCTATTGGGTATTGAATCTTTATCCAATTACACAAGCTTTTTAGATTAGTAGATCTCTATCCAATAACCACTTATTGGATCTCATCCATAGGATTCAATAATACATGGGCTTATCGAGTATCTAATAAAACAAGAGCTTTACAAATATCTTATATCTGCATCTCTACTCGTTGCAACATCTACCATATGTGTGTGACCCTCTAGGCCCAATACCAAGCTGGCCATGAGTTGCATCTATTAGAACTTCTTCTGACTCAATGAATTGTTATCCAATAATAATTCATTCAATTCATCGACTATGATCGTATTAAACCACTACACCATAGTCCCCAGGTATCTAATCCATTGGACTTGTTTATCCTCAGTTACCATGTATCTATAGTCTCTCATTCATCTAATATCTCAAAGACCATATATCGAGCATGATACTATCAGGCCTTATACAGAATCTATCCGAGTCCAACTCTAATCAAATTCTCTCAGAGAACTTCTTTTCTTTCAATTCGAATAACAATGGCCAAGGATTTACCTGAGCGAGAACACACAGGATATTCCTCTCGTGATACCGAGAGTGGATCCTCTATTGACACACAAATTGCTTTCCCAAGGTTGGTTACAATTTCCAATAATTGGTTGTACTAGATTTGAAATTTCCAAACCTATAAGTCTGGTATCAAAGAATGAAGTACTCAAACAATGCATCATTGGTGTATCAAGTCTAAGGATTAGATATACAACTGGAACCAAGGTTTGCAATTTTGATATTTATCATCTGGTACAGTCGATACATACCTATTCGCCAGGTTGTCGGTACGTGGATCGTCCGCTATCGAGTGGTTCCGCCAAAAATCGACCGTCGACAATCGATTGAAGGGAGAAATCGATCGCCGACGGTCGAGTGAGGGAGAAATTGACCGTTGGCAATCGATTGAGCGAGAAAAAAAGAGAAAGAAAAAAGAGGAAAAAGAAGAAAAAAAGGAAAAGAAGAGAAAAAAGATCTATCACCCGTGCGCGGTCCTCACCCATGCGCCATCACCGCTCATGCGTCGTTGCCGAGATGAACTCGGTACCAGGCGATACGCACTGTACGTACCATTCAACACCAAGATGAACTCGGTACACCGAACTATGGAATCATTATTTAATGACCAGGTATTATTAACCATCCAGCATTCCATAAACGGATCAATCAGTGAGCTCATTCTCTAATAAGCACATACATGATAAGACCCCTAGGGTTTTATCATAGAAAAAGAGAAAGAAAGGGATAAAGATCACTTTGAGGGGATCGACCTCCTTGATCACTTTGAGAGAATCGAGCTCTTAGGGTTAGCCAAAAGCTGAAATGTTATTCCTTGATGATGAACTCAAGCAGATACATCCATATTTGTAGATTTCCACTCCCGAGTCCCTTAGGACTTGGACTCATAATTAAAATAATAAATCTCAAATAACTCCTATCCGATTCATACTGGACTAACAAACTCAAGAGAACATAACTTAAAAGTTCAAATAGTTAAAGGGATACTAACATTCCTCTGTTAAATCCTAAATTTTGGTGATGAAATCAATTGATGTGTTTAAGATAAGTGATGCAGGAAATATTTGATCACGAACATGAACTATCATAGGGTTGTTGAATCTTAGATTTTGATGATAAAATCAATTGATGAGATTATAGACTAACAATCTTTTGAAGATAAGTGATGTAGGAAAAACTTCGATCACGGACACAAACTATCACAAGACAATGAGTTCGTGTGATGAGTTCAGGCATTAAGCCTAAAACATCGAGTATTGCACCAAAAGATATGATATTGTGGAAAGTTAACATGCCAATAGATAGGGCAATACGTCTAAGGAAAAGATGATGTCTCGAAGGTTTGGACGAAGTGTTAGATGATCAAATAACATACCACAATGTTGGACAATGTGTTGAAAGCTTCATGATTGTGCTTGATATGTAATTGAAGTGGTTAAGCCTTGATCGATATTGGTTAGGCTAAAATTGAGTTGGTATTGGGCCAAAATCATGCCAACTTGATTAGAAGCTCATTGGGCTTGTTGGAAGGCCAATTCGATGACCTGAGATTGGCCTAAGTAGTGGTACCACTTGAGAGCTGGAAAGCACTGATTGTGCTTTTTCGAGAGTTCTGATGATGGTACCACCCATCGCCACCTAGGCCGACGGTGGTACTGCTAGAATCAAGATTCCTAGCTCTGTCTCAATGATAGTACTGTCTAACACCAGGAGTAGTACTACCAGTACCCCGGAATCTCAAGAATTTGAATTTTTAGTTTCATTTTTAAAATATTTTTAGGTCTATAAATACTTCACTCATGCTTGCTTGATGGTAAGAATTCTTGAGACTAGAAGTGTTGTAGCACTGGTTAAGTCTCTTTCTACTTCTCGACTTTAATAGTGTTTTTAAATTGTGAGAAGGTTGAAGTCTCTTGTAAAGAGAGGTATAAAGATAATCTCCTAAACTTGTTAAAAGAAGAAGGATTGTAAAAAAAGTAGTTGATCTTATTAGTCTGTTGCAAAAAATATTAGTAGTGAAAGTCGAAGACCTCGAGGGAAGAGGAATCAAGAGTGGACGTAGGTCGAAAATATCGAACCACTATAAATCGATTTGTTTTCTCTTGCCTTTGCTTTGACATTGCATATTGATTTACTTACTCACTACATTTACTCACACTTTTAGTTAAACACACTTCCGATATTGATTTTATTGATTAAACTTTCAAAATCAATTTTTTTTTTTACCAAAGCACTAATCTCATATTTTAATGATAAAATAAATTGATGAGATTATGGACTAATAAGCTTTTGAAGATAAGTGACATAGAAAAAACTTCGATCACGGATATGAACCATCATAGGGCAATGAGTTCGTGTGATGAGTTCAAACATCAAGCCAAGAAGGATCGAGTATTACGCCAAAAGATAGGATATTATGGGAAGTCAACATGCCAATAGATACGATGATACGTCGAAGAAAAGGATGATGTCTCAGAGGTTTGAACGAAATGTTGGATGATCAGATGACATGCCAAAATGCTAAAAAACATGTTAAAAACTTCATGATTATGCTAGATATGTGATTGGAGTAATTACGTCTTGATCGAGATTGCTTGGGTTAAAATTAAGTTGATATTGGACCAAAATTATGCCAACTTAATTAGAAGCTTATTGGGCTTGTTGGAAGGCCAATTTGATAATTTGAGATTGGAATGAGTAGTGGTACCGCTTGAGAGCTGGAAAGCAATGTTTTGAATACACTCGTGTTTTGCATATTGCCAACCAAAATAGCTGACATTTTTTATAGTATACTATTACTATTTGAATCCTAATAGTGACATTTTTTAAGTTTTTTTTCATTAGTGTAGTTGTCTCCTAAGAGAAAAAATAGCAAAAGTTAATTTTGCTCATAAAAGAAAGAAATTTAAATTACAAGCATGCTTTTTTGCATCAAAAGTTTCTCACAGATATCATAGATAGATATTCTACATATGTTTAAGCCAACACATGAAAGAAATAAAAAAATTTCAATGATGAAAAAAATTTAGAGACCTAAAAAGAGCTGGGGAACCTTGAAATCCTTATAGATAAAATTTGAATAGAATATCAAGGAATAATATATGGAATATGTTGTTTAATAATTATATCAAGATCTAGCATCTGGATATTGGAATTTTGATGTTACCCATCTTGTCTTGGCAATTGGGATAATGGAGTTATTATTCATGGTCCTGGTGGCAACATATTAAGTGCAAACATCAAAGGACATATGAAATATTTAAAAATTTTCAGCTAATTTAAGAAAAGCATCACTATAAAAACAAACCATTCCCACCACCAACAAAATATGTCACTTATAAAAAAATTTTATACAAGATTATCTAAAAGGAACTGATTTGTTTAAGGATAAATTACGAGAAAGAATTTAGGTAAGTCAATACATACAACTTTGAAATTTACAGCAGAGATACCAAACAAATTTGATGAATAAGCTAAAAATTTTACAGTGGCATAAATAAGTATAGCTTCCATAAATATTTGACAACTATAATTGTTTCATAAACACATTAACCAAAAATATGATTATATAAGACACCCTCAAAATGACCTTGAACAAGTTGTTGAAAATGCTTTTAAAATTAGTCAAAAATAGATAGTATATAATTATAAGCCAACCAAGCCTAATTCAACATCAACACATGACCAAAAAAACCTAAAAAGAAAAGATGATTCTTAACATTCAAGCACAATTACCATGTTCTAATTAAAGGCAAATGACAACCCTTTTAAAGATCAAAGAACCAGAAACACATAAGGTGGCTACGATGTGTCTAAAGATCCCAAAACATAATTCTGTCATGGTAGTTTATGCCAACACACTTTCTAATGTGGCTTGGTAAAACCTCCTCATGCAGCTTCCCGATTTTATTACAAACACATAAAAGGAAACTTATAGCTTTAAAAATATTGCAAACAGAAAAGATCGGTGATAAACATCTATATATTGCACCATACAACATCATCTGCAAAAAGAAAGAATTCCAATACTAGTGTTTTGAATATTGCCGACCCTAAATAACTGAGATTTTTTATAGTATCCTATTAAATTTGAATCCTAATAGCAACATAGGGAGACAACTACACTAATGAAAAAAAATATTATGAGAAAAAATAGCAAAAGTTAATTTTGTTCATAAAAGAAAGAAATTTAAACTACAAGCATGTTTTTTTACATCAAAAGTTTCTCACTGATATCATAGATAGATATTCTATATATGTTTAAGCCAACACAGGAAAGAAATAAAAAAATTTCAATGATGAAAAAATTTTAGAGACCTTAAAAGTGCTGGAAGAACCTTAAAGTCCTTATAGATAAAGTTTGAACAG
The DNA here is from genome assembly GCA_021527575.1 of Ensete glaucum. Lineage (NCBI taxonomy): Eukaryota > Viridiplantae > Streptophyta > Magnoliopsida > Zingiberales > Musaceae > Ensete > Ensete glaucum. The sequence goes on along the minus strand of CM038559.1, from coordinate 25,687,121 downwards.
AATATCATGGAAGAATATATGGAATATGTGGTTTAATAATTATATCAAGATCTAGCATCTGGATATTGGAATTTTGATGTTACCAGTCTTGTCTTGGCAACCGAGATAATGGAGTTACTATTTATGGTCCTGGTGGCAACATATTAAGTGCAAACATAAAAGGACATATGAAATATTTTAAAATTTTCAGCTAATTTAAGAAAAGCATCACTACAAAAACAAACCATTCTCACCACCAACAAAATTTGTCACTTTCAAAAATTTCTTATACAAGATTATGTAAAAGGAACTGATTTGTTTAAGGATAAATTACGAGAAAGAATTTAGGTAAGTCAATACATACAACTTTGAAATTTACAGTAGAGATACCAAACAAATTTGATGAATAAGCTAAACATTTTACAGTGGCATAAATAAGTATAGCTTCCATATATATTTGACAACTATAATTGTTTCATAAACACATGAACAAAAAATATGATTATATAAGACACACTCACTTAAAGTGAATGTGATTCACTGTTGGAAGGCTTGAAAATGCAATGACCTTGAACAAGCTGTTGAAAATGCTTTTAAAATTACTCAAAAATAGACAGTATATAATTATCATAAGCCAACATCAACATATGACCAAAACACCTAAAAAGAAAAGATGATCCTTAACATTCAAGCACAATTATCATGTTCTAATGATATGCAAATGACATCCCTTTTAAAGATCAAAGAACCAGAAACACATAAGGTGGCTTCGATATGTCTAAAGATCCCAAAATATCAATTCTGTCATGGTAGTTTATGCCAATGCACTTTCTAATGTGGCTTGGTAATACCTACTCTTGCAGCCTCCCATTTTTATTATGCACACACAAAAGGAAACTTATAACTTAAAAATGTTGCAAGCAGAAAGGATTGGAGATAAACATCTAAATATTGCAACATACAACATCATCTGCAAAAAGAAAGAATTCCAACACTAGTGTTTTGCAAATTGCTGATCACAAATTGTTGGGATTTTTAATTATACCCTATTACTGTTTGATTCCTAATAACAATATAGGGAGACAGCTACACTAATGAAAAAATGTTTTAAGAGAAAAAATAGCAAAAGTTAATTTTATTCATAAAAGAAAGAAATCTAAACTACAAGCATGTTTTTTCTGAATAAAAAATTTCTCACAGACAATATACATAGATATACTTGATATGTTTAAGTCAACACAGGAAAGAAATAAAAAAAATTCAAAGATAAAAACAATTTTACAGACCTAAAAATATCTGGAATATGTGGTTTAATAATTATATCAACATCTAGCATTTAAATATTGGAATTTTGATGTTATCTATCTTGTCTCAGTAACCAAGATAATAGAGTTACTATTCATGATCCTGGTGGCAACATATTAAGTGCAAACATCACAAGACATAAGAAAAATATTAAAAATTTCAGCTAATTTAAGAAAAGCATCACTACAAGAACAAACCATGCCCACCACCAACAAAAATTGTCAAATTTAAAAATTTCAAATACTAGATTATGTTACAGGAAGTGATATTTCAAGGATAAATTGCAAGAAAGAATTAAGATAAATCAATACATACATCGTTGAAATTGCAGAAGAGAAACAAAACAAACCTGTTGAACAAGCTAAACAACATATAGTGGCATAATCAAGTAGAGTTTCCATATCTATTTGACAACTGCAATTGTTTCATATACACATGAAGTAAAAAGTATGATAATATAAGACACCCTCACTTGAAGTGAAAGATGCGCTTTAAGAGGCTTGAAAATGCATTTAAAATTAAAGTAAAAAATAGACAGTATACAATTCTTATAAGCAAACCAAGCATAATTCAACATCAACATATGACCAAAAACAAAAGAAAAGATGATCCTTAACATTCAAGGATAAATTGCAAGAAAAAAATAAGGTAAATTAAATACATACAACTTTGAAATTTGAGGAAGAGATACCAAACCAATATGATGAATAAGCTAAACAACTTACAGTGGCAAAATCAAGTAGGGCTTCCATATATATATTTGACAATTACATTTGCTTCATATACACATGAACTAAACAATATGACAATATAAGACACCCTCACTTGAAGTGACTGATGTGTTCTTGGAAGGCTTGAAAATGCAATGCCCTTGAACATGCCCTTGAAAATACTTTTCAAATTAAAGTAGAAAATAGACAGTATACCATTATCATAAGCCAACAAAGCCTAATTCAACATCAACATATGACAATAAAAACTAAAAATAAAAGATGATTCTTAACATTCAGCACAATTATCATGTTCCAACTTCCGAGGATTAAGAATTTGCTAAATGACATCCCTTTTAAAGATCATAGAACTCGAAAAACAAAAGGTGACTCAGATGTGTCTAAAGATGTCACAATATGATCAATTCTGTCATGATAATTTATGCCAATGCACTTTCTAATGTGGCTTAGTAATATCTATTCATGGAGCCTCCCTTTTTCATTACAAACACACAAAAGGAAACCTATAAGTTAAACATGTTGCAAGCGAATGGAGATAAACATCTAAATATTGTGCCATACAACATCATCTGCAAAAGGAAAGAATTCCAACACTAGTGTTTTTCTTATTGTCAACCCCAAATAGTTAGGATTTTTAATAGTATAGGGAGACTACACAGAAGAAAAAATATTTTAAGAGAAAGAATAGCAAAAGTTAATTTTATTCGTAAATGAAAGATATTTAAACTACAAGCATGATTATTTGGATCAAAATTTTCTAACGGACATGATAAAGAGATATTCTAGATATGTTGAAGTCAAACCAGGAAAAAAAATTTAAAAATAAAAAAACTTTACAGACCTAAAAAGAGTTGGAAGAACCTAGAAATCCTTATAGATAATGTTCGAACAGAAAATTAAGGAATAATATACGGAGTATGTGGTTTAGTAATTATATAAAGAGCTAGCATTTTAACAGTGGAATTTTGATGGTACCTATCTTAACCAAGATAATGGAGTTACTGTTCATGGTCCTGGTGGCAACATATTAAGTGCAAACATCAAAGGACATAGAAAAAATGTTAAAAAGTTGAGCTAATTTAATAAAAGCATCACTACAAGAACAAACTATGCCCACCACCAACAAAAATTGTCAATTTAAAAAATTTCATATAGTAGATTTTGTAAAAGGAACTGATTTGTTCAAAAATAAATTGCAAGAAAGAATTAAGGTAAAACAATACATACAACATTGAAATCAGCAGAAGAGATGCCAAACTAATCTGTTAAATAAGATAAACAACTTACAGTGGCATAATCAAGTAGAGCTACCATATATAATTAACAACTTCAATAGTTTAATATACACATGAACTAAAAAATATGACAATATTCTCAATGACCTTGGTGTTAGGATCAAGTTGGCACTAAGAGAGGGGGGGGGGGGGCGGTGGGCGGTAAATTAGTGCAAGTGTTAAGTAAAACTTGCTTTGAAAATTTTGCTCAAAGTAGGAACTAAAATCGAAAGTGTTTCTTTTGGAATTCGTTGAAATCAAATACGCGAGCGATTTAAAGTTAAGACGGAAAAAATATCTCGATTTAGCTAATGAATGCCAAAATAAAGAATGAGGAAAGAAGACTCACAATTTATAGTGGTTTGGCCAAAACCTCGACCTATGTCCACTTTCGGAGTCCTCCTTCATCGAGGCCCGCCGATGTCCACTAATGATCTTCTTCCATGGGTGAAGATCAAACCCCTTACACTTCTCTCCTTTTCACAAGTTCAAGAGAGGAACCTTTTATAAAATTTTCTCTCTTCCCTTAGACTCACTTTATACTTTGAAATACACAAGGGAAGCTCTCAAATTACACAACTTTTAACCAAGATTTTTACCTCTTCTTTTTCACATTCTTACTTCTCTAAGCAAGAAAACTTGGGGTATTTATAGACCCCAATTGGTCAAAGAATAAAGCCAAAATCCATCCTTTCCCGGAGAAACTCGGTATTGGTGGTACCACCGCTGGCAGCCGCCTGAAAAACTGGGCAACGACAGTACCACCACCAGGAATCTCGAAACAATACTTCTCCCCGTAATGTTTCGTACCCGACTTGTACCTCCTGTTGCCTCACATTGAGTTAATTTGGATTTCTTCCAAATTTAACTCAATTAGAACTCAAAATACATTAACCTAACTATGACACACTAAGGCACACAAATACAATCATTCTTGTTGTTCGACATGTCAATTGATCTTCGGAACTCCCAACGAACTTCCAGGCATCCTCCAGCGAATCTCGACGAGCTCTTGATAATCTTCCGGCAAACTCCCGGCGTATTCCTGACAAGCTCCCGATCACCTTCGGCGAACTCCCGGCAAGCTCCCGATCACCTTCAGCGAACTCCTGGCAAGCCCCCGATCACCTTCGACGAGCTTCCGACGATCTCCTAACGAGTTCCCACTGCATTGTTCAAACCCCGACCCGATGCCTGAACATAACTCCAGTCCAACATTCTATCTTATCCTTCTTATTTTACAAAAGGGGGAAAATGAATTAAATTCTATCTTTAGTCTTCTTATTTTACTAAGGGGGAGTAGTGGCTGCTAAATGTTATGATAAATGTTTAAAGAAATCGTTCAAATATAATTGAACATTTCTCCTTTTTGTTGATGACAAAGAGGGAGAAATGGCATAATTGATGATATAAGAAAGATATTTATTTTGAAATCTTTAAAATGTTTAAAATTTTTATGTGATACCAAGAAGATAAATGTAGTTTTGAAAATGCTATCATATATGGTATCATTATTAATGGCATAAAGTGAATATTTAAAATTTTTATTATGTGAAACATATTGGTTCAAATTATTTATCATGTTATACCAAGAAAAGAATGCTTTAAAAATTTTATCATGTATGGTATCATGAATGGTTAAATTGTGAAAATTTCAATATTATCAGAATGCCATACATGAATTCAAAAGTGATGGGTTCTTTTGAATGTAAGTTTGTTTTATTTATCCTATGGCATATATATAGGGGGAGATAAGGTTAACTCCCGTCACCAATTGGTTGTCATCATCAAAAAGGGGAAGATTATTGAATCTCTTATTTTGATGATGAAATCAATTGATGGGTTTTATGATCTAACTTGTGTGTTAGGGATGAGTGATGCAAGGTTAACTACGACGGTGAAAAGGCAATACAATCGAATGTTGAGCCGGAGTCAAGTTCGAGCATCGAGCCGAGTTCGAACGATGCAGTGGGAGCTTGCCAGGAGTTCGCCGAAGGTGATCGGGAGCTCGCTGAGAGCACGCTGGGAGTTCGTAGGAGGTTGATCAAGAGACTCGTCGGGAGTTCGCCCAAAGGATGCCGAGAAGTTTGCCGAGAGTTCGGAAGATCAATTGACATACCGAACAAGAATGATTATAATTGTGTAGTGTGTCATAGTTAACATCGTAATTGAGTCCTAATTGAGTTAGATTTGGATAAATCTAAATTAACTCAATGCGAGGCAACCGGGTCCACTTTGGGTTAGATTTAAGCTTAGGTTGAGCTTATCTCATTGACCCAAGGTCACGAAAGGCATAGTCTTCGAAGACATAGTCTCCGAGAAGACACAGTCTTCGAAAACGGAATAAATAAAGACACAGTCTCCGAGAACTTTGGCTTCATTCCTGAAGTCATTTGGGGCCTATGAATACCCCACCCATTCATACTCGAGGATGCAAGAATTAAGAGCGAAGAACTTATGAAAACATTGTTGTAATTCCTTGAGAGCTCCCCCTCTTTTCATTAAGTGTAGTTTTTGTTTAAGGGAGGGCTGAGAGAATTAAAAAGGTTATCTTCTGAACCTGTGAAAAGGAGAAAAGTGTAAGGGGTTTTGATATCACCCGTGAAAGATCATTAGTTGACACCGGCGGGCCTCGATGAAGGAGGACTCAGGAAGTGGACATAGGTCAAGCTTTTGACCAAACCACTATAAACTTTGTGAGTCTTTTTTACTTGCTTTTTATTTTAGCATTCCATAGCTAAATTGAGATTCTTCATTCGTTCTTAAATGAAATCATTCTTTAACTTTATCTTGATGAAAAATGCTTTCAGTTTCGATTTTTACTTCAAGCAAAATTTTCAAACTAAGTACACTAGGTTATGTAAAAGGAATTGTTCAAGGATAAATTGCATGAAAAAATTAAGGCAAACCAATACATACTGCTTGGAAATTGATAAAAGACATTCCAAACCAATTGTTGAATAAGCTAAACAACTTACAGTGGCATAGTCAAGTAGAGCTTCCATATATATTCGATAAGTATAATTATTTCATATATACATGAACTAAAAAATATGACAACATAAGACAGCCTCACATGAAGTGAATGATGCACGGTTGGATGGCTTGAAAATGCAATGCCCTTAAACATGCCCTTGAAAACAATTTTAAAATTAAAGTCAAAATTAGATAATATACAATAATCATAACCCAACCAAGCATAATTTTCTAAAGAACTGAAAACATATAAGATGGATCAGATATGTCTAAAGATGCCAAAATATAGTCAATTCTATCATGGTAGAGTATGCCAATACACTTTCTAATGTGGCTTGGTAATACCTACTCATTCAGCCTCTTTTCTTTTATTACAAATGTACTTAAAAATATTGCAAGCGGAAAGAATTGGTGATAAACATCTAATTTTTGCACCATACAACAACATCTGCAAAAAGAAAGAATTCCAACACTAGTGTTTTGTATATTGCCGATCCCAAATTATGTCATCTCTTTAATGATTTCGAAAAGGATTATTTGTGATTTGGGCTGCAAAATGTCCTTATCTGATAGTCATACAGGCAATGGTGGACAAGCCTCCATGTTAAGCAGTTGGGTTTACCTTGTGCATTGATTTTTCTTCCGAGATCCCTAAATCATTGCAAAAATGTCTCTTATCACAATGAATCACTCGTCAACTCTATCAATATTTAGAAAATCCATATTTTGATAATCTAGAGCTTGCAGGATACTAGAACAAGCAGGAAGCCCTATGAGAAACTTTTTTTATCAATCTTCCTTAGATTCATCTGATGATTAATGATGTACTTCAGAGTTCGGACAACTTTTTTACTCTGTACATAAAGATCAAAATAAGACATACATTTTACCCCTGCTTGTAAAATAAGAAAAAAACTGACAACTTGCTGCACAAGTATTTTATACACATCATTACCATGTCCAAAAATTACTTCATAGCTAAAATCATAGTCTGTAGTACATAAAATCATTTATTTGAACTTGAGAACCACCATGCATCTATTTTAATTAACCAAGGTCTGGATAATACTTTAAGCAAAAGTTATATACTATGTAAGTCGTCATGGATCTCTTAGACAAATCACAAAATCAAAGGGGAACTTTGCCTGAGCAAAGAGTGCAGCTACTAGCACTACATGTATGTGTCATTAAAATGTCCAGTAAAAAACAAATCAAAGTCAATACCATTTTTAATTTAATAATGATAAGCAGCAGTCACCTAATTATTTTCCTGATCAAAAACTGAATTCTAAGAATTCTAAAGTTTTGGCTGAAATTTAGATAGGATAGACCATTATTTTATGAGCATAATAAAGTTAATTTAGCTTGAATGTCTCCATCCCTCTACTCTTCTATTTTCTTACCAATTATTACCTACATGTTCTTAAGAAAAGCTATATTTTCCTATCAAAATCCATTTGTTACAAACCAAGGTTGTTTGGCCAGAACTCCTTTGGCTGAGCAAACACATGAATTATATACACATTGTCAGGCCAGAACTCCCTGAAGAAGGCTCATTTAATTTTCGTCTCTTTTATCATCCTCTCTTCTTGCTGTATCTTCCTTATTCTATTCGAGGACTTGCATTTTCTTTCTCGGATTGCAAGTCCTGACCATTGGTTTCAAGCATACTACAATTAAATGCATTCATGCATCTCTGTCATTAAGTGATAGTAACTAAAGAGTTGAAAGACCAAAGAGCAAAATATTGATAGCAGAAAGCATATTCAAGGTATTGAACAAATAAAAGTCCTCAATGCATTTAGGATTTCAGGAGGTGAATTCAAACAAATAGACAATTAACAATTGAGAACTAACATAAGCAAGTTTTAACCAATAATTATGGTGAGAAAAAATAGCAAAAGGTGTCTTTCGACAATTACCTCAAGTTTTGACATTTTTCTTTTCATAACATCCCATTGCTAAAATTGCTAGGTGAGAAGTGATATTCTTACTGATTACGAACTCAGAACTCAAATATACATGACATTAAACCACATAAATTATCAGTATTTCATGAAGGCTCAAAAGAACTTAAAATATTTCATGTTGGCCATCGAATAATTCAGTAATGGAAGAATATGTTTGAACATACAGAACTAAAAAACACAAAGGCTTGAAAAAATAATGATATGTATCCCAAGTAGGTTTTCCTTACCGAGCGGTAAGGCCCCATACCGCCCGGTCTGTACCGGTCCGGCAGCTGACCGGTACGCGGACCGGACAGCTGCCGGGCGGTACTGCCAAAAGGCGACCGTCGACGGTCGATTGCCGCCCGCGTGCGATTTTTCTCCCCGCGTGCGATTTTTCACCCTTACCTGCCCCGGTGCACCGAGGCCGGCGCCTCCTTCCTTCCACACCTCTTAATAGACAGTTGAGATAAGGAGAGTTATCACCTTATGACCGAGAGAGAATGCGAGCGGAAAGGAAAAGATGGAATCATAATCGAGCGGGAGCGGGAGCGGGAGCGGGAGCGGGAGCGGGAGGCGAGAGGATGGGAGGAAGAAGAGGGCACACCTTGAAGCCGACGTTGGAGGAACCAGTGACTGCGAACGGAGGAGCCCAATTCCTCGTCTCCCATCTCTCCCACCGAGGCCATCGATCTTGGACGGCGTGGACGGAAGGGTTATGGAATTTTGAACCCCTTTTATAAGGCGTGACGTACGAACGCTTCTTCATATCACTTCATGAGATAAAATGATATCAAGATGAAGGGTATATCTATGATTTAACGGAGGTGTTAGTGCTTTAAGAATAGTAAATGAGTTTCTATTTGTTGTAAATATTCGATACTGACAATTATAATTTTACAAGAGCATATACAAAAATAAAATCAATTGATACATCAATAATGTTGGATATTTATATGTAAGTATATATAAAGACAATATCTAAGATCACATTAAGTATCACATAATATATTTATGAATTAAAATTTAGTAATTTTAGGATTTATGTATGATAACATATATAAAGATATCACATTATATACGACAAGCAACATAGATTAAGAATATGATAAAATTAATAATAAGTAAAAAGATCGCATAACATGTCATATCTGTCATCACTCACGTGATTGGCTGGTATAGCACTTGTAATTAGTAGAAGGTCACACGGATATTATGACGAATAGAGGATTGGATAGATATCTAATAAACCCATATTTCTTTGAATGAGACCCAATATTAATGGATTTCTTATATTAGACCCTATTTAAGACAAATTGAGATTATTGGATAGAGATTTAATAATTCAAAAAATTAAGATAATTGAATAGAGATTAAATTTTCACTAAAGCAAGATCTATTAGGGTTTAAGAGGCTCTTTGTAAATAGAAGAAAGGGGCAACTAAGAAAAGTGATAAGTTCCACTTTTGGCTGCCCCTCCTATTATCCTCCCTCTATTTTTTTCACAACCAATCACCCCTCTCCTTGGTGTGTGAGGACAACGAACAAGAAATGAGTTTTTTTTCCATGCTTGCTACGAGGTGGTGTGCAAAAGCCATAAAAAAGTGCATAAAAACTATGAGTTTTTTATGCTACGAGAGACGAGCATCGTTGCTTCTTCCACCGTGTGGATACTACTAGAGAAGAGGACACGTACCCTCCTTCACCTCTCCTTTGGATCTAAGATTTTACGAGGATATATAATCTCCTCACATAATATATCTAACACATGTTGTGTAGAATTTTTCAGTTTTACGATTTTCTCGCACACCAATCATCGCACGATGACTTGATATTTTCTTTAGAAAATTTGATTTCTGGTTTTATTTTTTACTGCGTATATAATGCCCAATCTGAGATTGTCCAACAAGCACAATGTGTGTCAGAGGTGATACCTAGGGAGATTATATATCCTTGTAAAATCTCAGATCCAAAGGAGAGGATGAAAGACAACACGTGCCCTCCTCTCTAGCAGTGATCCGTATGGTAAACGCAATGACGACACTCCTAAAATCACTATGTGATCTTCCTCTCCTCATGCACCATAAGGCTACACCATGATCAAGAAGGTGTTGGCCCTTCTTGCTATCCAGACTCCCTAAACAGGGGCTATTGGCTAAGGAGGGAGAGGAGAATTAGAGGGGCGGCCACAGAAAGCTCTAGCCCATAAGCCCTAAGGTGCCAGCCATAATGGATCTTACCCTATTATGTTTGGATCTCTATTCAATTACATAAGCTTTTTAGATTACTTGATTTATATCCAATAATTACTTATTAGCTCTTATTGGATCTCATATATAGAATCCGATAATACATGGGCTTATTGAGTGCATCTCTACTCGTCGTAACATCTACCATATGTGTGTGACCCTCTAGGCCCAATACCAAGTTGGCCATAAGTTAGAACTTTTGACTCAATGAATTATTATCTAATAACAATTCACTCAACTTTATCGACTATAATCATATTAAACCATTGCACCATAGTCCATATACGGTATAGGAATATCTAATCTATTAGACTTGTTTGTCCTCAATTATTGTGTATCTATAGTCTTTCAATTATCTAATATCTCAAATACCATATATCGGGTATGATACTATCAGACCTTATATGAAATCTATCTAAGTCCAACTTTAATCGGATTCTCTTGGAGAACTTCTATCTCTCTCAATCTGAATAAACCTGGCCAAGGCTTTGTCTGAGCAAGCACATATGGAATATTTCTCTCGTGATACCAAGAGTGAATCATCTATTGACACACAATTGCCTTCGAAAGGTTGGTTACAATTCCCAATAACCAGATGTACTAGATCTAAAAATTTTAAACATACAAGTCCAGTATCAAAGAATGGAGTACTCAAACAATACATCCTTGATGTCTCAAGTCTAAGGACCAAGTATATAACTAGGAATATGGAATCATTTTCTGACGATCAGGTATCATTAACCATCCAACATTCCATAAGTGGATCAATCAGTGACCTCATTCTCTAATGAACACATATATGATAAGACCCCTAAAATTCTATCATAGAAAAAAGAGAAATAAAGAGATAAAGATCACTTTGAAAGGATCAGCCTCATTGATTACTTCGAGGGGATCAAGCTCCTAAGGTTAGCCAAAAGCTAAAATGTTATTCCTTGGTGATGAACTGAAGCAGATACATCAATATTTATAGAATTCCACCCTTGAGTCCCTTAGGACTTGGACTCCTAATTAAAATAATAAATCTCAAATAAACTCTTATCCAACTCCTACTTGTCATGGACTTAGCTGATGTTACCTAAGCTGTGCGACACCTATGCGTGTCCGTCCGTAAAGGTCAGCCTTCCTCGAGATCTCCTAGGGTCCCTTAGACTTACAAAAGAGAAAACGGGCCAGAAGAAGCAATTCCAATAGGATCCACATGCAACTACTCAAGCAAACATTTTATAAAGTCAGATACAAGTTACACCCATGGATATTATAAACTTAGAAAGGTTGCACATAAAGGATGATGGTCCATTATAGACTTAAGTCTCCACAAGTGCTTACAAGATATAAACTCATATTTATAAGCCAAAATCAGTCATAAAGCAAACTAAACTAGGGCTATTAAGCCTGCAAGCCCGCTACTTATTGTACAAGGTATGTACATAAACCAAAAGACAGACAAATATGAGCATTTCATCAAATATCTTATTTACATTATTGTCCGTGACATTCTCCCCTACTTATTCCTTCGACGTCCTCGTCGAAACCACTATAGACGTTGTATCTACTCACATTTTACTAAACCTTCAATCTTCTGCTTTGGTTGTAACACGCCCCTTTGGCTCCCAACCGCTCTCCGCCGCTGTTGTTGAGTAGTTAAACTCTAATATGTCATGCTGCTTCAACTCACCAATGACTGAATCTGATGTGGGGTTGGCTAAGTTATGCTGATCCTTGTTGGTTCTTGCAGATCATTCTAATAAAGAAAAAGACCTGCCTTATTATGTGCTAGTATCGTAGTATACTAATGTTGCTTGAATTAGATGGATGCTTATTAGAACTTTGACGAGCATCACCTCGCAGACTTTAAGGCTTTTGAGGTCATTCCTCCATAATGTTTGCCCATTAATCCTTTTTCCATATTTAGTTGTCACTTCCAAGTAGGTTCTCATCATTCCTCCTTTCGATTGACATTCAATTGGGAAATAAAGCGGACAATCTACTCTCGGTAGTACTAATCACCAATGGTGAGGATTTGACAACTATTGTCTTTCATAAGCTTTCTTTACAGGGTCGCTGAACTTATATAGAACTCCTTTGTTGGATAAGTAAGAGAACTATGATACTCGATTTCACCTATTCTTTTAGTAGTTGAGAAGGCATAGCTACTTGACTTCACTCACTTCCTCGAGTTAAGAGAATTAAAATACTTCATTTCGCTCATTCTCTTGAGTTGAGAAGGTAAAGGTTACTCGATTTCGCTTGCCTCCTCGAGTTTTTACTTCATGTATTGAGCTGGTTACTAACATTCGCCCACTCTTTGCTCATATTTCTAAAGCACTTGAAGTGTTTGCACTCCTTGTATTCGGTTAGCTACTGTGATTCACCTTCTCACTACCACTGAACTAATGGAATGCAAGAAGTTTCGCTCGAAAAGTGTAAAACGTTTACCCCAACTTGGAGTCCCCCAACTTGGAGTCCCCCAACTTGGAGTAAGTCTTTGATAGTTCTAGTCATCTCTAGGATTGTACCATCTTCTCCATCACCTTTATCGCCTACTCCTCTGAGTAGAAAAAGAACAGTACCACGTACTGCCTACTTCGTTCCTTAGTCGAGCACTCCTGCATCAACTCGAAGTTCCTTGCTTTTTCGGCTATCTTGATGAGAAGCCCATCGATACCGGTCTTATGAAGTTCCTTGGCCTCTGCCCTTCCGCCCTGTCTTGGTACCTTGAGTTTGCCTTTGTATTCTCCTCCTCCTCGGCCCCTTTTATGATCAATGTTCTCCCTCTATGAGAGCAAGGGATCGATGACTCCATGGAAGTCCTACCTCTGCGTACCATGGTGCTGCAAGCCCATGGCTCTACTATCTGTTGCCTTGCATCTGCTCTCTTCCTTAGCGATCGGTAGATCCACCTCTGCGGTGGTGCTCCTCCTAAACTGTAACTCTCATGTATGACCTCTGCCATCTTGTTGCATGGCTTACGCCGATTCTGTTCTCCTTAGCTTCCTTGGTAGTAACGTTCACTTACTTGGCCTTATCCTCTAACTTGTTGAGCTCTCTTAAGCGGATGTGAGCAATGAAGCAGTCCAACTCTCCAACCGCTCTGATCATACTTTTGTATAATCAAGTCCCCTCCATGGGATTTATTGGTACTTATAATCTAACTTCTCCCTCGGTAGTACACAGCCTATATATATTGACGATCAAAGTTTTTATCTAATGCAAGCATCGATGCGCATACACGGATGACCCGCCTCTGCGGTATCATGACATTCACCCCTTGAATTCATAGCTCTTCTTGCCATTGTATTGTTCACCGAAGTAGAGCTCCCAGCAGCTCTTGATCATTCACATGATCATGTCCCCCTCCATGGGGCTTACTGGTACTTGCACTTGGACTTCTTCCTCGGTGGTATACAGCCCCCATATGCTAATGACTAAGGCTTTCATCCAATGCAAACTCCGATGCACACACAAAGACCCGCCTCTACGGTACCACGACATTCACTCCTTGAATCTATAGTCCTTCTTCTTGTTGTATCGTACACTAAAGTGGAGCTCCCAGTAACTCTTGATCATACCTTTGCATAAGCATGTCCCTCACGGGACACGACCGCATGTGTTGTATTGCCACGAACTATTTCACCACAATCCGCTACACTATGTCGCCTCATGATGACATCTCCATTGCATGCAGATTCTCGTGTGATGAACTCGGACTATGACTTCTCCATGTGTGGCCTCTACCAACACCTCGTAGGGCCTCCACCATCTCCGATTTTTTATTCGCTCCCTTGGTAATTCACCTTCATCCACCCACTCTTGGGTCACACCTGGATGAAGCATAGCTCTAGGACAGTCTATCGTCTAGTAACTCATGAAGTTCCCCTGACTTCGCTAGAATTGGTGCACCATTGTTTAGATCCTGGGCCTCTATCCCATACCAGCATAATCTCTGCTATGCACCACCTGTTCTTGATAACTCGAATGGCAATACTGTGATATATTCTTTAAGAGTACCCGCCTCTGCATCCTCTTGCCCCGTGCTAAGGTCTCTTGATCCTAACTTTGCTTTCACAAGTTGAATTACCTTAGTTACTCCGTCAAATGCATCTCTGAAGTAACTTGCATGTGTCTCAAAGCTCCCTTTATCTTTGGCACCATGCAAGATAAGTCCGCCCCATCAGAATGAAGAATCTATGGAACGACATGATTCTACTCTTACCTCTACAAGAGTTTATGCCCTTAACCTCTGTCCAAGAAAAGTTTTATGCCTCCGCTTCATATTTCATCTTCTATGTCGACTCCCTTCACATGGCTTGGATACTTCATTAAGTTTCACTTAAGTCACTCCGCTCCTCGATTTGCATTGAGTTGATAATAGCCCTCACATCCACCATTCTATGGGTCTACCCTCCATTGAGTTCGATTTCTGCATCGACTCTAAGTGTGCCTTTATATGATGTTGTCTTAGATTGCTCCCTTATTTGATCTCGAAATGCATCCACCAATGCATTACCTCATTCGAGATCATGCAATAACTCCTCATCACTCGCTCGGTCCATTGAGCTTTGTGGAGATATTGCCTCGAAGAACTCTTTCTCAATATATGTGATTCGTTGTACATGATTCTCCCTTTAGAGAACTATGACTTATCTCTCTTGGATATCTATCATATTGGAGCAACTTTCCTCTTTGCATTCTTCCCATTGGAAGTTTCGGAGACCACCATCCCCTTTGGACTACTCCGTCTTATTGAACAACTTGTGCCTTGTTCTGCCCCCGTAAATGCACTTGCTAGATTATGACCCTTCGCTAATACAGTCTCCATTGTACCCTTCAAGGTCTAGCAATGTGCTAAACTTATTGCACATTTTAGCTACCTATGAACGTATCATTTCCATGTCGAAGAGAAAGTTATGATGCTCCATGGCGTTGAGTTCCGATCACGCCGTGGGATGGGCACAAACACCTTGTCATCCATGTATAAGCCCTTGTATAAGTATCAAAGGCTTCGAGTTAGCAATTCCCCTTACCTCTATGAGCTTTGCATAACTCTTTCTGTCATTACGCAACACTTCTCACTTTGCACGGTCTCATCTTTTACCAAGCGTCCCATTTTGCCTTGAGCACCATCAAGTTTGATTGCCAATGTTGAGCCATAGCTCGAACTCAGCCATCCCAATCTTTGTGCGCTATGCATTCTTCTTCGCTTGTTTGTCCTCATAGTGCCTCTGGCGCAAAGAGTTGGCCATTCCTTTGAATGCCAAGCCTAGATACCCGCTCCTCTAAGTGACTCCTTTCCTTATATCTCAATGTCCGTTTTCCCCAAATGGTTGCATGTACCGGCTGTCCTCCACACAACCCAACTAGATCCCTCATGTTTGTATAGCAAGTGTTTCTATATATGCTTGTCCCGCTCTGGTACCACAATGTCATAGACTTAGCTAATGTTGCCTAAGCAGTGTGACACCATGTGTATCCGTCTGCAAAAGTCAGCATTTCCTGAGATCTCTTAGGGTCCCATAGACTTACAAAAGAGAAAACGGGCTAGAAGAAGCAATTCCAATGGGATCTATAAGCAATTGCTCAAGCAAACACTTTATAAAGTCAGATACAAATTACACCCATGGACATTATAATCTCGAAAAGGTTGCACATAAATGATGATGGTCCATTATAGACTGAAGTCCCCACAAGTGCTTACAAGACACACTCATATTTACAAACCAAAATCGGTCACAAAGCAAACCAAACTAGGGCTGCTAAGCCTACTGCAAACCCATTACTTGCCGTACAAGGTATGTACACAAATCGAAGGACATGGACAAATAGGAGCATTTCATTGAACACCTTGTTTACATTGTTATCTATAACATACTGGACTAGCAAACTCAAGAGAACATGACTCAAAAGTTCAAAAAATGAAAGGGATCCTAACATTCCTCTATTAAATCCTAGATTTTGATAATGAAATCAATTGACGCGTTTAAGATAAGTGATGTAGGAAATATTTGATCATGGACATGAACTATCACAGGGCTGTTGAATTTCATATTTTGATGATAAAATCAATTAATAAGATTATGGACTAATAAACTTTTAAAGATAAGTGACGTATGAAAAACTTCGATCACAGACATGAACCATCATAGGGTAATGAGTTCGTGTAATGAGTTCAGGCATCAGGCTAGAATGATCGAGTATTGCGCCAAAAAATAGGATATTGTGGGAAGTTAACATGCCAATAGATAGGGTAGGTAATACATTGAAGGAAAGGACAATGTCTCGAAGGTTTGAACGAAGGGTTGGATGATTAGATAACATGCCAAAATGCTAGACAACGTGTTGAAAGCTTCGTGATTGTGCTAGATATATGATTATAGTGGTTATGTTTTGATCGAGATTGCTTGAGCTCAAATTGAGTTGGTATTAGGCCAAAATCATGCCAACATGATATTATCTCTGTCTTAGAGATAATATCACCTGGGACCAATAGTAGTACCGCTAGTACCCCAAAATATCTAGGATTTGAATTTTAAGCTCTATTCTTGAACTATTTTTAGGTCTATAAATACCCCACTCATACTTACTTGATAGTAAGAAGTCTTGAGAATATAAGTGTTGTAAATTCTCTTTCTCGATTATAGAAGGGGTAAAAGAGTAATTTTATCTAGGCAAGCACCCCTTGAGCTAGGGTTTAGAATCCTATATAATGATGTAGCCACCCCCTCGCTTTTATCAAGCAAATATCATCTTTTATTTAGTATAGGAGGGAGGAACCCCTACAGTGTTCTAAGGGTTGATCCCCCTCAGCGATCAAAATCTATATGGCTCCTTCTACGATTATATCATCTGATATTAGAGCTGCATTCCTGCTGCATGTAGCCATCTTTGCCGCCTCTAGCTTCCTAAGCAATTCCTACAATTACTGTGACATACGCCTCCACCTTCCACCCCAACTACAGATCAAATTAGTCAATCGCTGCCCCTTATGTTTGATTTGAAAATCTAGTATATTTTCATGACCCACGCCTCTTTAATACTACAAGATCCTTTACATTATATGTTGAAGAATTTTTTTGTATTTTATCCATTCTAAATTTCGTTTGACGTAAACATCATCGTTGTTGTAAAGGTGAAATATTGTAGAAATTTTCAGCCGCTTATTTGCCTCTTAAAACCGATTTATTGCTTCTCCTTTTCTGTAAAAAATTTTACACAATTCCCTAGATCAACTTAGATTTCATCGAAGATTAATCTCTAGAAGAAATTCCTTTTAGAACTCGTTTTATCGTGCCTTCTTTTATTATCATACGGTGTTAAAATTTTATGATAAAGGATCTACCTTCCATCTTTTGCCCTATTTTCCTACCATTACTCTATCAAAATTTGTTAAAACTTTTTCCTACATTGACCACACGAGGATTTCTACATATTTTTTTGGAGTTTTTCTCTGGAATTTATATTAAGAATTCATCGTTTCTCTGATGTAAAATCTATTCGGCAAGATAGCACATCACAACACCTTTCTTCATCAAATTCTATCGGATTTGAGTGTTTGATTTTATGGGTTTTTAGACTCTTTTTCTCTCATTTGCAAACCCTACCATCCTCACTAAAAACCCTTCTAAACTGCACCCTAAATCGATCCTAAACAGCCACCCAAATCAGCCCTAAACCGTAGTCTACTCCCATCTAAACCGATCCACCCATCCAACCGGCCATCCCCTCTCCAAAAATTCTCATGCCACTAACCTGATAACAAAAGATAGCACATCACAACACCTTTCTTCATCAAATTCTATCGGATTTGAGTGTTTGATTTTATGGGTTTTTAGACTCTTTTTCTCTTATTTGCAAACCCTACCATCCTCACTAAAAACCCTTCTAAACTGCACCCTAAATCGATCCTAAACAGCCACCCAAATCAGCCCTAAACCGTAGTCTACTCCCATCTAAACCAATCCACCCATCCAACCGGCCATCCCCTCTCCAAAAATTCTCATGCCACTAACCTGATAACAAAAGAAAATTTTCAATATTACAAATCTAGAGACATACACCATGGCATTAGAGGAGGCCATCAACGCTAAGTTCGAAGGCTTTGAAAGTCGTATGGAGGAGAAGATGCGATCCCTTTTCGCCGAATTCAGCATGAGCCGACCACCTAGCCTGAAGAAATCATAGCAAGGAGAAACTTCAGATTGGTGAAATGATCCTTAAGAACATGGCCACATCATCCCTGATCCAAACATTTCTTACATGAAGGTCGACTTCCCTAGATGGGAAGAAGGAGACCCGATCGAATGGATCGCTTGCGTGGAACACTATTTTCGATTCTATCGAACTGTCGATGCTACAAGGGTGGAGATTACTGTCATCCACCTCGAGGGAGATGTTATTCAGTAGTTTAATTGGTATGAGCACACCCATGGAGGTCTCTCTTGGCAATGATTCAAGGAAGGATTATTAAATCGCTTCAAACCAACCGATTTCAATAATATCGACGAACAATTAGCGAAGATTCGGCAAACCTCGACAATACACGAATTTCAAATGAAGTTTAAATATTTATCTAACTAAACTATGGATTAGTCTAAGAAAAAATTTTTAGGGACTTTTATTGAGGGCCTAAAGCTAGAGATTCGAGGAGAAGTAAAGGTGTGGTAACTATACACTCTTATGGTAGTAATTTCCTTCACAAGAATCCAGGAAGAATGATTGAACCATAAAGTATGAAGGACAAGGGTTGCTCTCTAACCAGCCATGCTAAAGCCTTCAGCCTCCTCTACTGTCATCCGAGCCCCCATATCAAAAAAAAATTAACAAGAGACAAGCTTCGCGAATGATCAACCAAGGGGTTGTGTTGGCACTGTGATGAACCATGGACCTGAGAACAACACTGCAAAAAGGGCCAGCTTCTCTTGATTGAACCAATAGAGGATGAGGACAGCAAACCATCTGAAGAAAGCCTCAAACCTGAAGATGAAGTCACGGAGGAAGAGCCCCAACCAACCGACTACACAGTGCACGCGTTGGCCGGCTACTCCAACCCGCATACGATGAAAGTTTGAGGACTTCTTAAACAGCAACCGATCATCATTCTCATCTATACGGGTAGCACAAATAACTTTATCAGCAGCAAGGTCACTGCATGTATAATATTTTATCGAAGGTTGCAACAAGTTCGACATAAAGGTCACCGATGGCCAAATCCTCAATTGCGACTATCGGTGCCTGTGGGTAAAATTACTCCTACAAGACCAAGAAGTAGTAGCTGATTTCTTCCTCCTACCCATTAATGATTATAAAGTCATGCTTGGGATTGAATGACTCACAATATTAGGTGACATCTCCTAAAACTTTTCTAAACTAATTATGAAGTTTTATTACAAAGGGAGACATGTCACATTACGAGGCAAGCGCGGGAGCCATATTTCCATCATTTCGATACAATGAATGGAGAAGGTGCTACTTAAAATAAATGATGGATTTTTCATGCATATCCAGTAGCCATTCAAGGAGGAGAATGTGCAAAATTCAGATCCTAAGCTTGCCCTATTACTAGATGAATTTGTGGATATTTTCATGGAGCCGCGTGGGCTTCCCCCTAACCGACCGCATGACCACCGTATTCCTATTCTACCAAGCAAATCTCCAGAAAATTTGAGATTGTACCACTATCCTCACTTACAGATAGATGAGATTGAGAACATCGTCAAGGAGATGCTCAACACTAGAGTAATCCGACCAAGCTACAGCCCTTATTCCTCGCCGGTGTTGCCAGTACGTAAGAAGGATGGCACGTGAAAGATGTGCGTTGATTATCGGGCTTTAAATGTCATCACCATCAAAGACAAATATCCTATACTAGTCATAGATAAGCTCTTGAATAAATTAAAAGGAGCTCAAGTTTTCACTAAATCAGATCTATGTTCCAATTATCATCAGATTCGGGTATGTACTGAAGATGTTCCGAAAACTGCATTTCACACACATAACGACCACTACGAGTTTATGGTAATATATTTTAGACTTACGAATGCTCCTTTCACTTTTCAAAGCCTGATGAATGACATCTTTCGGAGTTTACTACATAAGTTTATGTTGGTATTTTTTGATGATATTCTCATTTATAGCCCTACGTTTGATATGCATTTTCAGCACTTATAAACTGTTCTAATGATTCTTCGATAGAATACCCTTTATGTTAAACAGTTAAAGTGTAGCTTTTTACAACATAAAGTGGAGTATTTAGGGTACATTATATCAGAGGATGGAGTGGTGGTAGACCCAATGAAGATCAAGGCAATGTAAGGATGGCCGAGACCTACAAATATAAAATCGCTATGCAGCTTCCTTGGACTTACGTGCTACTATCGAAAATTCATGAAAGATTATGGTAAGATCAGTACCCCACTCATGTCCCTACTAAAGAATGACTCCTTCTTGTGGTTAGATAAAGACTCTATAGCCTTTGAATGACTCAAGGTATCCATAACGACGACGCTGGTTCTAGCGCTAGTCGATTTCAGTTGCAACTTTGTGATTGAGGTTGACGCATCCAGGGTTGTTCTAATGCAAGATGGCTAACCCCTTACTTACACCAGCAAAGCTTTGTCTCCTTCATATCTTAAAATGTCCGTGTATGATAAAGAAATACTTGTCATCGTATACGTCGTCATGAAGTGGAGACCCTACTTGATTGGCCGACGCTTCCAGATTAAGACCGACCACCAAAGTCTTAAATATTTTTTGGAATAGAAAATATCTTCCTTGGAGCAGTAATGATGGGTAATTAAATTTCTTGGCTTTGATTATGAAATTACTTATTGAAAGGGGAAGGAGAATATTGTTGTAGATGCTCTATCACGACTACCGGGACAAGCCAAAATTTCAACCATCTCCCTTCCCTCCATCAACTTCCTCAAGAATATTAGGAAGGAACGGAAGAATGAACCAGAGACCCAAGTCATTATAGAAAAATTAGAGAAGGATCCGGGTTCCATGGGCCACTACACTTGGGATTCGAAGGACTTACGCTACAAAAGTCGAATTGTGATTGTTCCTTCTTCTCCTTGCATTCAGATTATTTTGCATGAGATGCACTCTTCACCTTCAACAGGGCACTCTGGATTTCTGAGAACATACAAGAGGGTGAAGCAAAACTTCTTTGGACTTGATCGGAAGATTGTGATGCACCGTCGATGCCCTTCAACTGAAGTACTCGTAAAGTGGAATAACTTACCATTTGAAGACGCAATGTGGGAGTCTTATGAGGAGCTAAAGATCAGGTTCCTAGAGTTTATGGATCCTCAGCCTTGAGGACAAAACTAATTTTAAGAGGGCGAGCTTAATAGGACTCCACAGGGTTGAGTCCTAATTACCTTAGAAGTAAACAATAAAACCCTGTGAGATTGTAATAAAACCCCACCTAGCCACTTCTATCCTATAAAGAAGTATGGCTAGGGTTTAGATTGGGGCCTTAGAGCTTAGTGGCCGTCACCCCTTTTACTGGGCTAGTCGGCCAGGGTTTCCCCCTGCTTAGGTCGGCTATAGAGCCAACCTAGCCGCTTGTTCCTACTAAGGCAAGTCGTCTATAGAAGGGGCAAAGTGATAATTTTACTTAGGCAAGCACCCCTTGAACTAGGGTTTAAAACTCTATATAATAATGTAGCCACCCCCTCTCTTTTATTCAGCATTGTGCTGAGTCTAGGAGGGAGGAACCCCTACAGTGTTCCAAGGGTTAATCCCCCTCAATAATCAAAATATATAGGGCTCCTTGTGGGGTTCTATCAAGTTGATCTTTATTTATTCCAAAAAATATTAGTAGTGAAAGACGATGATCTCGAGGGAAGAGGAATCAGGAGTGGACATAGGTCAGAAAGATTGAACCACTATGAATCGATTTGCTTTTTCTTACCTTTGCTTTGCCATTGTATATTGATTTACTTACTCACTACCCTTACTCACACTTTTAGTTAAATGCACTTCTAATATGGATTTTATCATTTAAACTTTAAAAATTAGATTCTTTTTACCAAAGCACTAATATCATATTTTGATTATAAAATCAATTGATGAGATTATGGACTAATAAGCTTTTGAAGATAAGTGACATAGGAAAAACTTTGATCACGGACATGAACCATCACAAGGCAATGAGTTCGTGTGATGAGTTCAAGCATCAGGCTAGAAGGATAGCATATTATGCCAAAAGATAAGATATTATGGAAAGTCAACATGCCAATAGATAGGGTGATATGTCAAAGGAAATGACAATCAATGTCTTAGAGGTTTGGATGAAGTGTTAGATGATTAGATTATATGCTAGAATGCTGGACAACATGTTGAAAGCTTTGTGATTGGAGTGGTTAAATCTTGATCGAGATTCCTTAAGCTCAAATTGAGTTGGTATTGGGCCAAAATCATGCCAACTTAATTAGAAGCTCATTGGGCTTATTGGAAAATCAATTCGATGACCTGTGATTGGCTTGAGTAGTGGTACCGTCTGAGTGCTGAAAAGCACTATTTGTGCTTTTTCAGGAGTTCTGACGATGGTACCACCCATGGCCACTTAGGTCGATGGTGGTAATGTTAGAACCAAGATTCCTAGCTCTGTCTCAATGGTAGTACCGTCCGATGCTGATAGTAGTATCTCCAATACCCCGAAATATCAGGGATTTAAATTTTTTAGGTCTATAAATACCCTACTCAAGCTTACTTGATAGAGTAAGAATTCTTAAGGATAAAAGTATTATAAATTCTCTTTGAGCATTGGTTAAGTCTCTTTCTCCTTCTCGATTTTAATAGTGTTTTTAAGTTGTGAGAGAGTTGAAGTCTCTTATAAAGAGAGGTATAAATGTACTCTCCTAAACTTGTTATAAGGAGAAGGGTTGTAACAAGAGTAGTTGATCTTCGTCTGTTGTAAAAAAATATTAGTAGTGAAAGTTGGTGGTCTCGAGGAAAGAGGAATTAGGAGTGGAAGTAGGTCGAAAAGATCGAATCACTATAAATCATTCGTTTTCTCTTGCCTTTGCTTTGCCATTGCATATTGGTTTACTTACTATCCTTACTCACACTTTTAGTTAAATGCACTTCCGACATAGATTTTATCGATTAAACTTTTAAAATTGGATTCTTTTTACTAAAGCTCTAACTCACCCACCCACCCTTCTCCCTGCCCCCCACCTTCCCCCACCCCCCCTCTAGTGCCATTATGATCATAATAAGGGCAAGTTGTCAAAGCTGGAGAAATTAAATATTGGGCTAGAAAGTATCATGTTAGATATTGAACTTCATGCCATAAGTTCGGGTATCGTGCTAGGATGATCGGGTTGTTAGGATCAAGTTGGCACTAAGAGCAGAGAGGATTGGATTAGTGCAAGTACTAAAATACTTGGTTTGAAAAATAGTACTCAAAGTAAAACTGAAATCATAAATTCTTTTCTTAGAAGTAGTTAAGAGCGACAAAGTTCGAGAACAATAGTAAAGAGAAAACCGAAAGAAGATTCTTGTGCTTTTCTTGTAACTGATTAAGAATAATCAAATTCGAATGTAATAGCAAAGAGAGGCAAGGGTAGAGATGCTCATATATTTTATAGTAGTTCAGTCAAAACTTTAACCTACATCCACTCTCGATCCCTCTTTACTCAAGGCCAATCGGTGTCTACTATTGATCTTCTTTCACAGGTAAAAATCAAATACCCCTTACACCTTTCTCCTTTTCACAGGCTCAGGAGAACGACCTTTACACTCTTCTTTTCTCAAGGTCAGGAGATTAACCTTTTCAACTTAATTTTAGCCCTTCCCTTATATAATTCACTCTTGAAAGGAAAAGGGAAGCTCTTAACCCAATTCAACATAATTTTACTAATTTTTCTTTCACATTCTTGATTTTTCATACAAGAATACTTGGGGTATTTATAGAATTTAATTTATTTTTAAAATTTAGAGCCAAAAAATCAAACACCTCAAATTTTTGGGGTACAGGCAGTACCACCGCCAACATCGATGGTACCACTGTCAATAACTACTCAAAAACTTAGGCAACAACGGTACCATCGCCACCTACGCGGTACCACTACCTAGAATCCCAAAATAGTAAGCATACCTTCTATTAACCCATTTCTAGGTCAGCAAAATGAGCTCTATCATGAGCTTAAATCAAGCCCAAATTAGACCTAGTTGGCCCCTAATTGAGTTAGTAAAACTAACTCTAAACATGATGCTAACTATGACACTTCAGTCAAATAATTGCAAATACAATCTTCGTTATCTGACACGTCAATCGATCTTTCGAGAAACTCCCAACATCCTTCCGGCAAACCCCTGGCGAGCTCCTGATCTCCTTCCGATGAACTCCCAATATCATTCCGGCAGACTCCCGGTGAGCTCCCAATAACTTGTCAGTGAACTCTCCACAACCTCCGGTGACCTCTTGTCATATCGTCCAAGCCTCGACCCGATGCCCGATCTTGACTTCGACCCAATGACAGATTCTTTTTTAATTGCTTTATCTTTTTTCAGTCATAGTTAATCCTGCATCACTTCTCTCCAACACATGGATTAGATCACAAACACACCAATTAGTTTCATCATCAAAATCTGAGATTCAATAATCTCCCCCTTTTTTATGATGACAACTAATTAATGACGGAGTTAACCTTAACTCCTCTTATCCGTATGCCATATACGAAATAGAATAATCTTGAATTCAAAAGAAACAATTACATTTACATTCAAGATAACAATTTGACCATTCTGACTATTAATTTAACCATTCATCACCATGATATCATACATGATAAAATTTTCAACAACAAACATTCATCTTTTTTTGGTATCACATGATAAAAATTTCAAACAACATATGTTTCACATGATAAACATTTCAAAAAAACAAGCATAATCAATATACCATTTCTCCCTCTTTGTTATCAATAAAAAGGAGAAATGTTTAACTCATATTTAAATATTTATCAGAAATAGTTAAATATATCATTTGTCATCAATACATTATTCCCCCTTTATCATAAAAAAAAGAGAAATGTTCAACATACCATTTCTAAATAAATGTTCAAAACAAATGTTCATTATATGATAAAAATTTCAAAGAGGAATATGTTTCAAACATTTCAAAGGTTTCAAAATAACATTTCAATTATGTCATCAATCATGTCATTTCTCCCTCTTTATTATCAATAAAGAAGAAGAAATATTCATCACATGTTTAAATACTAAGTGTTCAACATATATTTCATCATATAAAGAGAGAAATTTATTTCATTTCTCCCCTTTTGTAAAATAAGAAGAAGAATAAAAAATAATTTTATTCATCACAAATGTTATATCAAAATTTCTCCCCCTTTGTAAGAAGAATAATAAGAAGGGGTGGGGGTCTGTCAAATATATCAAAGAGTCCAAGAATCAAAGATTAAGTATCTAAAAAAAAAAAATCAAATTTCAAGAGGGGGGATACATTTGAAAGCATTACATCAAAGATTCATGAATCCAAGAATCAAAATATTTTTTCTTAAGAGGGAGGATTCAAAAGAGAGCTAATGAATCACATATTAAGCATTAAAATATTTTTGAATCACAAATTTTCTTTTGTAAATTTTAAGAGGAAAGAATGATGTGAAATCATTTTGAAAAAGAGCTCAATTTACAAAAGTTGAGAAATTCGAGAAAAATATAAGAGCTACTCATGCATTTATAATATTAGAATCATTTCATGTGGATTTCAAGAAGATGCTCAAAATGAGAAATCTGAAAAAAAAAATATGATAGCACATCATGCATTTGGATGGTTTAACATTCCTAATTTTCTTCTGAGCAATTTTCTCTCTTAGTTGTTGTCATAAAGGAAAATGATAGTACAATTTTCTTTTACATCGACGTTTTAATTAGAACCATAAGTACAAAGGGATTATATGATGAACATCATGTCATTTAGGATATAATATAAAAGATAAATTCAAAGTACCAAAAGATATTATTTATTTTAACATATCTCCTATTTTTAGTAAATAACGAAAGTGAGTCTTAGGAGATCAAATAGAAAATAATCTTGATTCATTTGGATAATTTTTTTTATAAAAACAAAAGAATCAAGTGAACAATCTTGATTTATATAAAGATATCAAGTTATAATTTTCAAAATATCAACATCATGATTTGGATAATAACTTATTCAAGTTCATCAAATTATCAAAATCTCTTTCATAATTTAAGAGATTCATAAATAATGATATAGATAGATTCATCACTTTTATCTCTTATTAAAAACTTGATAAGAGAGAGACATAAGAAAAAAAAATTTCTCTTTTGTGTTTCAGTTTATGTAATTTATTACATGCAAGAATGCCTTTATCTTCTATACCATTTTCATACATTGTCGTTTAAAACTGAAACCCAAGTGTCATTTCAAAAGAAATCATCAAGATTAATTATAAAATATTTTCAAACAAGAGCTTCAATTTATTTTAATTACAATAATTTTTCCTTCTTAAGCGATTATAACTCTTTACATTTAGTGCAATGAGTTACTATGCTCATTTCAAATTTTTTATTTATTTTATTTTATTTCAAACTCCAATTTAAGAAGAATCTAACATTCAATCATACAACATACAACCGATTTTAAGTTAACATACAACCTATCTAACATTAAACCATTCAAATCAATCATTCAACATAAAAACTAATAATTTTAATTCTAAAATTTTTTCTTATTATTGTTGTTTAAGCTAATGAGCTTAAAAAGTATATTAGATCTCAAGTTATGTGCCTTGAGCATCCACTATCATAATATCATTTTGTGCTCCTAGCCTTCATTTGGAAACAAAACTACAAAAAATGTGGTTTTGGTTAAAGTACCCATTTGATTTGGGTCGCTCATGAAAGTCTCTTCCTCATTTTACTAATTTCATTTGCTTGTCTATGATTTATTTAGGAACCTAAACTAACTTTGATAAATGAGTATCTATAGGCAAAATGTCTAAGTTTACCATAAAAATTATATTTATTTTCGGGTGAAGAATATAATGTGGATGTGGGTCCTTTGATAAAGATAGTTAGCTTTTGATGAGTATTACCCATAAAGCTAATACCTTCCTTATGAACATGACCCTTATTATTAAGGATCATATTTAGAGATTTGTTGCATATCTTTAACTTCTCTAAAGTTTGTTCTAATATGATATTTTCCTTTTTAATTTTATCTAGCATTTCACATTTCGAGTAAGAAGTACATGGTACTGATGCATTATATAAAACTTTCAGTTTATTAGAAAGTAATGCATAATCCTTTTTGAGTGATTTATAAGTTTTACTAATCCTTTTATACTCATTAAATAATTCATAAAAGGTATTTAAAAACTCTTTAAAAGTAAAGAAAGCTTCGAAAGAGTTACTTACCTCATTATAGATGCCCATGAGTACATAATTTGCCACTTCTTAATATTCGGAGTGCCCTAGCTTCTTGCGTTCATAGCAAGAGGTTGTGCCCTTTTTAAGTTTATTTTTTAAGCTTTTTATTCTTTTTTTTATTTTTATAAGTTCAAAGTCATAGTCCTTATCACTCAAGGTGTCACTCGAGGAGTCATCTATTATTCTCAGTTCAATGTCTTTCATGTTTGTTGAATGATGTTCTTCTTGTGTTCTCAATATTAAATCCTTTCTACTCTTTGGAAGGTTTTCAATGTTCTTCTTTGTAAGTTATTTAATCAAATCCTTCATGCTCTTTAAAAGGTTGTCTCATGTTCTTCTTTGTAAGTTATTTCATTTATTTTTGATTGCTTAAATTTACTTGTGCTTTCGTGTGTAACTTCTAATATGTGTTATATATTAAAAGTCGAATCACAATTAGAAACTCGATTAAATTTATTTTATCTAAAGCATAAAATAAAGCAATCATAGCTTTGACATTTAAATAAAATATCTTACTTTCATGATCATTCCAATCATTTTTAGGATTGGATAGCTTCTGAAATCCATTTTCGATAATATTTTATAACTCAAAATCCATCGAAATGAGGAAAATTCACATTCTAGTTTTTCAATATGTGGTCCCATTAAATATGGGAGAACGTGTGATGGAATGACCCTCGTGTTGGAAAACCTCAGATAGGAGATCAACCAAAGCCCCTTCTGTTATCTTGGCTTGGAAGACTCTCTTAGATATCTCATATCTTTGAGTTCTTTCCTATTTTTCAAACAACTGGTGGAGTTGAAGAAGTATAGAATCTGCATTCATGCTCTCATGTTGCCTTTGTAACTCAGGAATCATGGAGGCCAACATGTAATATTTTGCCAACATGGAATCATCTATGTACTTCACATAGTGAGCGATCTTATCCTCGCTTGCCCCTTCTTCTGGCGTGGGCATAATTGTATCAAGGACATATATAATTTTCTCTTTTATGAGAACAATTCTCAAATTATGGAGCATTTGGACTAATGAGGTGGTTGGCATCAAGTATGCCACATAGGGGTTTTGTAAGCGACAAACAAGATATAACGTAAATAAATAACATACAGATTTTATAGAAAATACTAATTAAGATATAGATTTTTATCTTAATGTACTCCCACTATTTTTCTCGTGAATCACGCAACACCCTCGACAAGTGAGACGAATATCTCCGGCAAGGGATCAGGATCCAATTGGCGTCTTAGTGCAACCTCGAGGGACTCGATCAATTACACTAAGCATAAAAGGTATATAACTCTTATAAATCACAACTCCTTATGATTCACATCACATTCGGCCTCTGAATCATCATGGTCTCGAGGGACTCAACTAATCATGATATTCAGTTAAGTCATCACCATCGTTACAAGATGAGTTTGATTTAATGATAAACCCTCGAGGGACTCGACCAAGCATACCATGTCCTTAGGTCATCGGTGATATCTCTATGTCATAGGCAAGAACTTGATCATGTAGATAGGTGAGCCTCGAGGGACTCGACCAACTCAACCTATATCATGATTCAATTTCTTCCTATAATGATGGAAGGCCATATGGGTCAATCTTATTGCCTCACGCTTACTGACTTAATATTATCGTAGGAGGGGTTTTTGTTTCGTATAGGTCTTCTAGTATGTCATGTCATATACATACATATTTAATATATATCTACATCACATGTATATATATATATATGTATACATATGTATATATATATGTATATATATATGTATATATATATGTATATATATATATATATGTATATATATATATATGTATATATATATATATGTATATATATATATATATATATATATATATATATATATATATATATATATATATATATATATATATATATATATACGTATATCTAGTAGGTGTATAACACATCATATATGCAAGCCACACCGGATGATCATTAGCTGTCACCTAATATAATTAAGCTTGAGCTAATGGGCCTAATCATTCACAATAGGATCTATATGTGCACCGACACATCTTCATATCCTATGATTGTTGATCTCGTAATCATCGGTTCCATCGAATTGTTGCATCACCATGCATCGTAATCTCCCACCATTGTATCATAGGTCCCGTTGACACCTCTACGCTCCTATTGTACCTCTCTATGTAATTACAAATAATCACAAGCACGCAGGCCCGATAATAAATAAGAAAACAAAGACTCATAAGCCTTAATAATAATAATAATCATAATTACACACATTACAATACATGGCTCATGATCATCCATCCACATTATACATCACATGTACATCACATCATATGTAGGATTACTAGATATATAATAATTAATTAATTATATTTTTAGAAATCAAGACATATTCAGAATTTCTAGAATTATCAAAGGTATTTTCATAATTCTAGATCAGAGGATAATCTTTAGAATTTTTAAAATTATTGAGTGTATTTTGAGAATTCTGTACACAAGGATAATCCTCAGAATTTCCCTAATTCAAAGGGGTATAATCATCCTTTTCTCAAAAGGATACCCTAGGCCTCTTCTCTTACCCTCACTATCTGCCTGCCGCCGTCGGCGTGACCACCCCTGCGCCCTCGGGTGGCACCTCACGGGTGGTCTTTGCCTTGCATGGCCCCTACAAGAGCGGCCCTTGCAAGCGATAGCCTGGCGGGGCTACCCTTTGCCTCGCGGCGGCCAACTACCCCATTGCAGGGGCCTTGGCCGCAGCTGGCTACCCCTTGCAGCCGACCTAGCCGTGGGTGGCCAACCCTGTATGGGGGCTAGCCATGGCTGGTCGCCCCTTCTCCTCGTTGCCTTCGATGCAAAAATACAGCAAGAACGCGTAGAATGATTCTACGTGATTCAATATCATTATACACAATTTAAAACTATCTTTCGCATGAAAATCTGGTTCTGATACTACTGTTGGGAAACCTTAGTGGGAGCATCACATGCACACTGGAAATCAAAATAAAAATCGATTTCCCATGTAGATCAAATCATCGTGTAAAATATTAGGATCGCGAGAAAAATATAAAAATCATAACGTGTGAGATATTAATTTTACTTAGGGAGATTATATATCCCTGTATTCCAGATCCGGATAGAGAAGATGAAAGAGGTCAAGCGTCCTCCTCTCTAGCGGTATCCACATGATGGATCTCTGGAATGAAACTCCTCTAATATGATCTCGCAACTCTTGTACACAGGGAGGGAGGAGAATAGGAGGTGGTGGCTAAAGCTGTAGCCTATCAATCATGAGTCTCCCCTCCTATTTATAGAGAACCACCAAAAAACCCTAGGGCTCCTTCCTTAGTGGGTATTGGATTTCCATCCAATTACCCACTAACCTTGTATTATTGGATCTCTATCTAATAATCTTTTTAGGCCTCTAATTGGGAGTCTCATCTAATGAGAATAGGAGCTAATTGGATCTAGATCCAATCCTCTATTCACTGAAGCATCTACTATATGTGTGTGACCCTCTAGGCCCGATACTGAGCTGACCGTGAGTAACTCCCATCAGAACTCCTTATGATATAGTGAATTATTATCTCCATAATAATTCACTCGACTCATCGACTATGGACATATTAGGCCACTATACCATAATCCCCAGATAGTACAGGAGGGATCAAATCCATCAGACCTGTCTATCTATAGTTATCATATATCTATAATCTCTCTTCTAACTAATATCCTAAAGACCGTATATTAGACATGGTACTGTCACGTCACATGCGGAATCCGTCATAATCTCGCTCTAATCAGATTCTCTCGGAAAACTCTTTCTCTTTCAATTCGAATGACCCTGGCCAGGGATTTGTCTGAGCAAACATATATAAGATATTCCTCTTGTGATACCGAGAGTGGATGATCCTATATTGACACTTAATTGCATTCGTAAGGTTGGTTACCAATCCTGATAACCATATGTATCAGATCTAAAACTTTCCAAACTTATAAGTCTGGCGTCAAAGAAATGAGTATTCAATAAAAGCATCCTTGGTGTCTCAAGTCTAAGGACCAGATACACAACTAGGACTATGAAATCGCTGTCTGACATTAGGTATCATTAACCATGTAATATTTCATAAGCAGATCAACCAGTAAACTCATTCTCCAATGAGCACATGTACTATATCCTTAGTGTCTCCACACAAATGGCTATGAGACTAGTCACCTCCATCATATGGACGAGTATATGGTACACTGATTTGCCATGTTATCTCGATGTCTCTCTCGAGTAACTTATGACCGGGATTATTTAGGATTTGTGTTTAAAGGTGAATCGATCTCATCATGATCCGATTCTCATTGCATAGAACCAAGGACATCACAATATATATGCTATATATAATATAATGTAAAAATATGTCAATATTAATCATAAGCAAAAAGATGACACAACGTGTCACACGTGCCATCACTCAAGTGATTGGCTTGCAGGGCACCTGTAACCAACATCTCATTCATGTCAAAAATAATCATTAACTTGCTTGGGTGTTAATCTAAATGAGTGTAACCTTGCTATGATACCAATTGTTAGGATCAAGTTGGCACTAAGAGTGGGGGGGGGTTGGGTGGGTGGTGGGGGGGAGGGAGGTGGGGGTAAATTAGTGCAAGTACTGAAAAACTTGGTTTGAAAAATATTGCTCGAAGTAAAACTGAAATCGTAAGTTCTTTTCTTAGAAGTAGTTAAGAATGATAAAGTTCGAGAATAATAGTAAAGAGAAAATTGAAAGAAGATGCTTGTGCTTTTCTTAGAGCTAATTAAGAACAATTGAATTCAAATGCAACGGTAAAAAGAGGCAAGGGTAGAGAAGCTCAAATATTTTATAGCATTTTAGTCAAAACTTTGACTTACGTCCACTCCTGATTTCTCTTCATTCGAGGCTAATCGATGTCCACTATTGATCCTCTTTCATGGGCGAAGATCAAACACCCCTTACACCTTTCTCTTTTCACAGGATAAGGAGAACAACCTTTATACTCTCATTTTCTCAAGGTCAGGAAATCAACTTTTTCAACTCAATTTCAGCCATTCCCTTACATAATTCACTCTTGAAAAAAAAAAGGAAGCTCTCAACCCAATTCAACAGAATTTTCCCAAAATTTTCTTTCACATTCTTGCTTTTCCATATAAGAATATTTGGAGTATTTACATATCCTAATTTGGCTTCAAAATTTAGAGCCAAAAAATC
This sequence comes from Ensete glaucum, assembly GCA_021527575.1. Lineage (NCBI taxonomy): Eukaryota > Viridiplantae > Streptophyta > Magnoliopsida > Zingiberales > Musaceae > Ensete > Ensete glaucum. The sequence continues at coordinate 25,653,998 of CM038559.1, read as the reverse complement.
AAACACCTGAATTTTTGGGATAAATACGGTACCACCGTCGGCACCTACCCGAAAACTTGGGCGACGACAGTACTACCATCACCTGGGTGGTACCACCACCTAGAATCCTGGAATAATACTTTTTAAGTACTATTTCATTCTCGAGCGTACCTTCTATTGACCCCTTTTTATCTCAATAAAATGAGCTCTATCATGGACTCAAATCAAGCCTAAATTAAACTCAATTAACCCCTAATTAAGTTAGTAAAACTAACTCTAATCATGATGCTAACTATGACACTTACGATAAATAATTACAAACACAAATCTTCATTGTTCGACACATCAATCGATCTTTCTGTGAACTCCTGGTGAACTCCTTGCATCCTTCTAGTGAATCTCTAGTAAGCTCCTGATCTCCTTTCAGTGAACTCCCAGCATCCTTCCGGTGAACTCCTGGTGAGCTCTCAATAACCTATCGATGAACCCTCGGTGAGCTCCTACCACATCATCTGAACCCTAGCCTGATGCTCGACCTTGACTTCGGCCCAACGATAGATTCTTTCTTAATTGCTTTGTCTTTGCTCAATTATAGTTAATCCTACATTTCTTCTCCCCAATACATGGGTTAGATCACAAACAAACTAATTGGTTTCGTTATCAAAATCTGAGATTCAACATGGGTATTGTGCCAAAAGATCGAATGTTATGAGAATTTAACATGTCAATAGATTGGGCAATACATCGAAGGAAATGACGATCATCAGAGATTTAGACGAAGTGTCGAATGATCAAATGACATACTAGAATGCTATACAATATATAGAAAGCTTCGTGATTATGCTAAATATGTGATTGGAGTGGTTAAGTCTTGATCGAAGTTGTTTAGGATCAAATTGAGTTGGTATTGGGTCAAAATAATTCTAATTTAATAAGAAGCTCATTGAGCTTGAACTAAAGTTGAATTGGGCCTATTGGAAGGCTAATTTGGTGATCTAAGGTTGGCCTGGGTGGTGGTAGGACCTAGCCCAGGCGGTGATATTGCTTGAGAGTTGAAAAGAACTAGTTATGCTCTTTTGGTACTATCGATAGTGGTACCGCCCATAACTGACGGTGGTACCACCTAGGCCAGCAGTGGTATCGTTAGAGCTAGGAATCTTGGCTCTGTTTCGAAGGTAGTACCGCTTGACATCGACAGTAATACCGCTAGTATCTCGAAATCTCAAGGATTTAAATTTTAGCTCTATTTTTGAAGACTTTTAGGGTCTATAAATGCCCCACTCATGCTTGCCTGATGTAAGAAGAAGAATTTTTAAGATAAAAAGTGTTATAAACTTTCTTTGAGTGGTGGTTGAGTCTCTTCCTCCTTCTTGAGTTTAGAAGTATTTTTAAGTTAGTGGAGGCTTGAGGTATCTTATAAAAGAGAGGTGTAAAGGTTCTCTAAGCCTGTTAAAAGGAAAAGAGTTGTAACAAGGGTAGTTGATCTTCACACATTGGAAAAAAGATCAGTAGTGAAAGTCAGTAGCATCGAAGGAAGAGGAATCGAAGTGAATGTAGATTAAATAGACTAAACTACTATAAATCAGTTTGCATTTCTTCTCTTACTTTGTTTTATATTATTTACTTATTTATTTCACTCACTACCCTTACTCGAACTTTTGGTTAAAAGCACTTTCGATACAGATTTTATCGATCAAACTTTTAAAATTGAATCCTTTCTGTTATAGCACTAATTCACCGCTCCTCTTAGTATTATTTCAATCATAACAATTGGTATTAGATCCTGGTTCTTTCAGTTGGATCAACATCTAAGAGAAATTTAATAACTTTTTCTAGCAATTAAGAGGGTCACTTTATCACTCTTCCTACTATATTTGATGAGATAGACTATACTTATTGGGAAACATGAATGTAGATTTTATTGCTTTTTATAGATTTTGATATATGGAACATTTTCGAGTTTAATTTTTAAAAATCCTTTAAACTAATGAATGAATGGAATAATCTTGTGAAGAAAATATTTTTTAAAATGCTAAAGCTATGAATACTTTATTTTATACTTTAGATAAAAATAAGTTTAATTATATTTTTACTTGTGACATTACACATGATATTTGACACACACTTAATCATGAAGGTATAAGTAGAGTAAAAGAAGCTAAAATTAATATTTTATAGTTATAAATTATTTAAAATAAAGTCAATTGAAACCATTGATAGTATATATACCCGTCTAACGGATGTTGTCAATGATTTAAAAGCTCTTGGTAAAAGTTATATTAATCTTGAATTAATAAATCATTTTAAGATTCCTTCCTAAAAGTTAGGATCCAAAAGTAACTTGAACAACTTTCATCTTGAAGAACGTATAGGATCTTTAATAACCTACGAAATGACATGTAAAGTATATGATAAATAAGAGAAATCTTCATGAGAAAGGAAAGATATTATACTCAGAACCAAAGAAGACTATTTGAGCAATAGCTCAAGTGATGATGATGATATAACAAACTATTCATTGATGACTTTCAATGATGAGGTATGTGACTCACCTGAAACATCTTTATCTTATGATGAATTAATTATTGTATTTTATGATTTATATGATAAACTCAAAAAGATTAATAAAAAATATAATTTACTAAAAAGGGATCATGCATTAGTTACTAATAAATTTGATATATTAAAAACTATGCATGACAAATATACATCAATAATCTTATACTCCATGTTCTAAATATGAATGTTTAAAATCATCTCATCTTGAACTTAAAAAGGAGTTATTTCAAAAGTCACACACTTTAGAAAATATGAAAAATGACCTAATTGCCATGAACAATAAACTAGAACATTGCTTAGAAGAATCAATTGATAGTAAAAATATAATAGAATCTTTTAAAAAGAAAAACATGTTACTATGACAAACATTTGAAAATTTTAAAATAAAAAATAAATCATTAAACATGATTTTTGCTAATCAAGGTTGTGTATCAAGAAAGGAAGGAATCAACTTCATGAGTAGTAACACTAATCAAAAGCCAACAAAATTTGTAAAAGGACATGCTACATATTCCCTCTAAAGTTAAATGTAATTTTTATTGAAGATTTGGTCACTAGGTTTATACATGCTCTCTTAAAAAATATAGTTCCTATAAATTAGTTTGGGTTCCTAAAAGAACAATAAATAATTTGATGTAAAAAGTCAAGAAAGGTAAATCTAACTGTGAAAGACCCAAAGTTATATGGGTACCTAAAGCAAACTCATCTTTCTTGTAAGTATGTTTACAAACAAGAGTCAAGAGTAAAAGATGGTATCTTGATAGTGGATGCTCAAGGCATATGATAGGAGATCCAACATAATTATCAAAGTTTACTAGCTTAGACGGCGGATATGTCACTTTCGGAGATGACAACAACAAATGAAAAATTATCGGTATTAAAAATATTGGTAACAAATCAAATCTTTTGATTGAAAATGTTTTGTTAGTGGATGCTCTACATATTCTTTCTAAAGTTAAATACAATTTTTATGGAAGATTTAGGCACCAGGCTTATATATACTCTCCTAAAAAAATAGTTCTCATAAATTAGTTTGGATTCCAAAGGAATAATAAATAATTTGATGCAAAGAGTCAAGAAAGGTAAATTTAACCATGAAAGACCCAAAGTTAAATAAGTACTTAAAGCAAAACTCTCTTTCTTGTAAGTATGTTTCAAGACAAGAGCTAAGAGTAAAAGATAGTATCTTAATAGTGGATGCTCAAGGCATATGACTAGAGATCCAACATAATTCTCAAAGCTCACTAGCTGAGAGAAAGGATATGTCACTTTCGGAGACAACAACAAAAGAAAATTTATTGATATTAAAAATATTAATAAAAATCAAAATTTTTGATTGAAGATGTTTTGTTAGTAGATGGTTTGAAACATAACTTATTACGCATTAGTTAACTAGGTGATAAGGGATACAATATTAAATTTGAATCTAATGCTTGCAACATAGAAGTACCAAATAGTAATAAAACTATGATTGCTTTAAGGAGCGATAATGTTTATACTATTGATTTTGATGATTTTTGTGATGAAACTTATTTTTTGATTTTAAACAATGATATATGACTTTGGCATAGGAGATTATGATATATAAGTATAAAATTGATTTAACAAATTAGAACTAAAGAACATGTAAGAGGAATGCATTAAATTAAATTTATCAAAGATAAAATTTATGATGCATACCACCTAGGAAAACAAATAAAGAGTAGGTTCAAACGTAAAAATCAAGTGAGTACCTCTAGATCATTACAATTAATTCATATAGATTTATTTGGACTAATTGATAGCACAAGTCTAGGTAGTAAATATTGCTTTTATGATTCCTGATAATTACAATAGATATACTTGGACATACTTTTTGGCACATAAAAGTGATTGTTTTAAATATTTTATCAAATTTTATAAAAAATTAAAATTATGATTTCTTTTATTTATAGTGATCATTGTGGTGAATTTAAAATTATATTTTTTAAGAATTTTGTGATTCGAATGGTTATGACCATAATTTCTCTACTCCTATAAATTCATAATAAAATAGAGTTGTTGAGAGAAAAAAAATATGAGTTTACAAGAGACGGCAAGAATCATGCTTAATGAACATAGTCTATCCAAATACTTTTGAGCCGAAGTCGTTAATATGGTATACTATGTTATGAGCAGATTTTTCATAAAACCTTAACTATCTAAAACTCCATATGAATTATTGAATAATAAAAGACCAAATATTTTATATTCTAAAGTTTTTGGTTGTAAGTATTTTATTTTAAATGAAAATGATGCCTTACAAAAATTTAATGCAAAATTCGATGAAGGATTTTTCTTAGATATTAGATTATTTCTAAAGCTTATCGAGTTTTTAATAAAAGAACTTTAATTATTGAAAATCTATCCATTTATTTTTAATGAGTTTTCTAAAATTTTAAAAAAATAATTTTGATGATAATTATGAATTTGATATATTAAATTTGAATGAGAATTCTCATATCCAAAGCAAGCTTAGATACATCTACTTCTAAAAAAAAATTACACAAGGAATAAAAGTATGTAGATGCACATCCTGAGGAGCTAATTATTGGAGATACATCAAAAAATATTCAAATTCGTTCTTCATTTAAAAATATCTATACAAATACTGGTTTTTTATCTTAAACTAAACCTAAATGCATTCATGATGCTCTCAAAGATGACTCATGATTCTTGGAAATACATGAAGAATTAAATCAATTTGAAATAAATAAGGTTTGGACAATTGTTCCTAGACCCGATCATTTGTGATTAACACTAAATGAGTTTTTAGGAATAAGCAAGATGAACAAGGTATCGCTATTTGAAACAATGCTAGATTAGTGACCAAATATTTCAACCAAGAAGAGGGTATAAACTATGAAGAAAACTTCCACTCCTGTGGCGAGACTTGAAGCCATAAGGATACTCCTTACTTTTGTATGTTTTAAAAATTTTAAATTATTTCAAATAAATGTCAAAAGTATATTTCTTAATGGTTTTATTTTCAAAGAAGTTTATGTTGAGCAACCACCTAGATTTGAAAATGATCTTTTTTAAAATTATATTTATAAATTATCTAAGTCTATCTACCGGTTGAAGTAAGCCTCTAGGGCTTGATATGAGAGACTTAGTTCCTTTCTTATTCAAAATAATTTATCGAAAGATAAGGTCGATACCACATTATTTATTAAATATTTTAAAAATAATTTTTTTATTATTCAAATTTACGTTAATAATATTATTTTTGGTTCTATCAATAAATCTTTATGTGAATCATTTGCTAAGAGTATGAACTAAGAATTTGAAATGAGTTTGATGGATGAATTGATATTTTTCTTAAGATTATAAATTAAGCAACTAAATGATAAAATTTTTATTAGTCAAACTAAGTATACTTTATAACTATTAAAACAGTTTGATATCGATAGTGTTATGGCCATTAACAAAATGATGAGTATTTCTACCAAATTAGGTATGGACAATGAAGGAGAATACTTTAATTTTTTATTTACAGAGATATGATAGATAGTTTATTATATATTACCACAACTAGACCCGATATAATGTTTAGTATTGGGTTTTAGATAATATTTCAGTCCAATCTCAAATAATCTCATTATAAAGCAATTAAATAAATTTTTAGATACTTAAAATGAACTCCTAATCTAGGATTATGATATCTAAAATCTAAAAATTTTGAGTTGATTGCTTATGTTGATGCCGACTTTGTATGATGTAAAATAGATAGAAAAAATATCTCTAGAACTTATCAGTTTATAGGTCATGCACTTATTTCTTAGTCTTCAAATAAATAAAGCTCTATCATTTAATCCACAGCCGAAGCTGAATATGTTGGGCTAGGTGCATGCTATGCATAGGTAATTTAGATGAAAAATACTTTAGAATATTATAGACTTTACCTGAAAAATATCCCTATAAATGTGATAATATAGTGTAATTTTTTTAACAAAAAAAATCATATTTAGACATCATTCTATTAGGGATTATATTAGCAATCATGATATATCTTTAGATTTCATTGACACAAAACATCAGTTACCAGATATTTTTATTTAACCATTGATAAGGAACAATTCAATTTTATTATAAAAGAATTAGACATGTTGAATCTTTCAAATGTGTGTATCCAGATATATGACTAATTCTTCTTATATAATTATTTCTTTATACTAAATATGAGATTTATCCAAATGGATCATTATCTTTTACTTGACTTCTCGATGTTAATAGTGTGAGATTTATTTCATATGACTCTTTTGTATTCATGACTTGTATACCCCATTATCAATTGAAACATTAATAGAAAGGAAAAGAAGTAGCACCATGATACTTTTAGAATCGTATCGACACTAAGAGGGGGGGGGATGGGGGGGGCGACCTCATTCAGTGAAAACAATAGTAATGAAGAGCACAAAAGGGAATGCATGCCAAGTTTATAGTGGTTCGATCATCGTGACTTATGTTCATTCCCGATTCCTCCTTCGTCAATGCCATTGTCTTTCACTAACAATTTTTTTTTTTCAATGGGTAAAGATCAACTACCCTTACAACTCTTTTTTCCTTTTCACAGATTTAGGAGAAAGCATTGATAACTCTCGTACCTCCCTTAGAATGAAACCTAAACTTTAAGAGGAAGGGAACTCTCAATATTTAGAGCTTTACAACACTTTCAATTACAATTTTTGTTAAATTCTCTTGCTTACTCAAATAAGAATGAGTGAGATATTTATAGGCCCCAAATGACTTCAAAAATAGAGCGAAAAATTAAATTTTCGGGTCTTTAGGGTACTAACGGTACCACTACCGACACTGGGTGGTAGTACCACCTACATCGGGTGGTACTACTACCTGACAGCATGGGAGACTGTGTATTTTACTTTCTAGTTGATAGGCAATTCCGTTGCCCGGTCTAATGGTGCCACAGCCTGACCCAACTGTGGCTCACTGGATGAACCTCCCAATGGGCCCAAATTAGTTCCAATTAAGGCCCAATGGGCCCTTAATTTAGTTAGCATGGTTACACCCAAAACTAACTCAATTTAGACCTAACCTTTGACAATAAAGACATAAATGACTAAAGATAAAGTTCCATATTATTGGGCATGTCATTCGTTCATCTAAACTTTGTTCGAACTTCTGGCGCATCATCAGAATCTTCGGCATATCACCCAATCCATCGGCATGTTAACTCCCTCAACATTCGAGCTTGGCGCAATGTCTGATTCTTTCGGCCTGATTTTTTACTTCGACTCAATATATGATTCTTCCGCTTCAATTATTTTACCTTTTCATAATCAAAGTTAGTCTTACATCACTTTTCTCAAACGTTGATTAGATCACTAACTCATTAAGTGATTTCATTATCAAAATCCGAGATTTAACAATATCCCTTTTTTTTATAATGACAATCAATTGATGATAGAGTTTTAGTTAAACTCTCCCTATCTATATGCCATATTGAAATAAACTTAAATTCATATAATGATAACCTTCTAATCATAATATATTTACATTTAAGTCATACAATTTTAATGAAGGTGACTTTCACACTTCATATATGCATCATTATAATAAAATCATGAGTATTGCATACACAATTTCAAATCATCAAGTTTTGTTATAACATATATAATTCCATAACATAAAATTTCATATCATCATCACTTTGGTCATAACTTCAACTAATCAAGGTATATCATACATAATTCTAAAGCATTAAAATTTCAATCTTCATCATAGCTTCTTCCTCTTTGTCATCAACAAAAAGGAGAAGTGCAACTAGCAAGTTTTTGAGACATGTAAGATAGTAAATTAGTAATTTTCATATTATTTTAGAACATGAAGGTTAGTTAAATTTTGCTTCTCTTAAGATGTATAAAATATCAATTTTTCTTTGAGATTGTACAAGCTAACACTTTTTGCTTTTTGAGATTGTATAAGCTAACACTTATTGCTTCTTAAGATGGGTAAGATAATATTTTTTTCTTTTCTCCTTCATTATTATATAAAAAAGAAAGGAGGGAATGATTCAATAGTGCAAAATTTTACATCAATATTTTAATTATAAAAAATAAAGGATCAAATCATAAATACCGAAAGACCATGAGCCATTTTTGACAAATCTTTCTTTTTTAAATAGCAAGAAGAAGGACTGATGAGAAATGATCTTGATTCAAAAAGAAAACTTAAGTCATGAAAATCGAGAAAATCAAGATAATGATCCAAACAAAAATGTATAAGAAGGATTTATATATTTGGGATATTTAACATACCTAATTCTCTTCTAAAAAAATTGAACTGTTCCTTATTCAATAGTTTAGTAAAAATATCTATTAATTACTTAATATTTTATATCAATAAAATCTAAAGATATATCATGATTACTAATATGATATCTAATAAAATGATGTCTAATATCAATATTTTTGTTCTAGAGCGTTGAATGAGATTCTTTGTTAAACATATTGCACTAGTGTTATCACATTTTATAGGAATATTTTTCAAGTAAAGTCCATAGTCTTCTAAAATATTTTTCATCCAAATAACTTATATACAACATGCACCCACTACTACATATTCAGCCTCGGCTATAGATAAGGTAACAAAATTTTATTTCTTGGAAAACTAAAAAATAATTGCATGACCTAGGAGTTGACATGTTCTAGATATGTTTTCTCTATCTATTCTACATCAAGCAAAGTCAGCATCGACATAAGCAATCAATTTGAATTTTTTAGATTTTGGATACTATAATCCTAGATTAGGAGTTCCTTTTAAATATCAAAAAATCCTTTTAACTACTTTAAAGTGAGATTGTTTGGGATTAGATTAAAATCTAGCATAAAGTCTAACACTAAACATAATAATATCATGTTTAGTTGATGTGAGGTATAGTAAACTACCTCTCATACCCCTATAAGTCTTTTGATCAAAATATTCTCCATCATGGTCTATATCTAATTCAGTATAAGTATTTATTGGTGTGTTAATAGCCTTAGCACTATCCATATTAGATCATTTTAATAGATCTAAAGCATACTTAGCTTCAGTAGTTGCTTAATTTACAATCTTAAGAAAAATGTAAATTTACCAATTGAACTCATTTCAAATTCTTGGCTCAAACTTTTGGCAAATAACTCACAAAAAAAATTGTTTTTAAAATTTTTAATAAATAATGTGGTATCGATCTTGTCTTTTGAGAAATTATTTTGAATAAGGAAAGAACTAAGCCTCTCATACCAAGCCCTAGGAGCTTACTTCAATCCATATAGAGCCTTAGATAATTTAAAAATATGGTTTAGAAAAAAAAATTCTCAAATCTGGGTGGTTGCTCAATACAAACTTCTTCAAAAATAAAACCATTAAGAAAATCACTTTTGATAGCCATTTGAAATAACTTAAAATTATTATATATATAGGCAAGGAGTATCCTTATGGCTTCAAGTCTTACCACAAGAGCGAAGGTTTCTTTATAGTTGTTGTCTTCTTCTTGGTTGAAACATTTGTTCACTAATTTAGCCTTATTTTGAATCACGATACAATATTCATCTTGCATGTTTATAAAGACTCATTTAGTACCAATTACAAGATGGTCAATAGGTTTAGGAACAAGCATCTAAACCTTATTTCTTTCAAATTAATTTAGTTTTTTATGCATTACCAAGACCCATGAGTCATCTTTAAGAGCATCGTCAATACATTTTAGTTTAATTTGAGACAAAAAGGCAGCATCAACATAAAAGTTTTTTAATAAAGAACAAGTTTGAACATCTTTTGATATATCTTTAATGATTAGTTCATTAGGATGAGCATCTATATACTTCCATTTCTTGGGTAAGGACTCTTTGGAAGCAAATGCATCCAAGTTGCTTGAGAGAGGATAATTTTCATTCAAATTTAAAGTATTAAAAATTAAAATCATCATCAAAATTATTTTTCTTAAATTCAAGAAATTCATTAAAAATAACATGGATGGATTCCTTAATAACTAAAGTTCTTTTATTAAAAACATGATAAGTTAGAAATAGAGGAATATCCAAGAACTATGCCTTTATCAGATTTTGCATCAAATTTTTCTAAGGTATCTTTTTATTTAAAATAAAAGATTTACAACTAAAAACTTGAAAATATAAAATATTGAGTTTTTTATTATTCCAAAACTCATAAGGAGTTTTAGAAAGTAATGGTCTTACGAGAATCATGTTCATGACATAGCATATCATGTTAACGGCTTTGACCTAAAAGTATTTGAGTAGGCTATGTTAATTAAGCATGGTTCTTGTTATCTCTTCTAAACTTCTATTCTTTCTTTTAACAATTTTATTTTATTATAGATTTCTTAGAGTAAAGAAATTATAATCATACCTATTTGAATTATAAAATTCTTAAAAATTATAATTTTTAAATTCACGACCATGATCACTACGAATCAAAGAAATCATAAAACCTTTTTTATTTTGAACCTATTTACATAACTTCGTAAAACATTTAAAATAATCACTTTTATGAGCCAAAAGGTATATCCAAGTAAATCTACTATAATCATCAACAATTACAAAGATATATTTACTATCTCCTAGACTTGTGAAATCAATTTGTCCAAATAAATCTAAATGAATCAATTGTAATGGTCTAGAGGTACTCACTTGATTTTTGGGTTTAAGGCTACTCTTTATTTGTTTTCCTAGTTAACATGCATCATAAATCTTATCTTTAATAAAATTAATCTTAGGTATTTCTCTTACAAGTTTTTTAGTTCTAATTTGTAAGATTAATTTCATGCTTGTATGTCCTAATCTCCTATGCCAAAATCATGCATCATCATGTAAAATTAAAAAATAGGTTTTGTCATAAAAATCATCAAGATTAATGGTAGAAACATCATTGTTCCCTAACATAATCATAGATTTATCTTGCGTGGTATGTCTATAATGCATACATTAGATTCAAATTTGATATTATTTTCTTTATCACATAATTGACTAATGCTTAGTAAGGTATGTTTTAAGTAATCAATTAATAAAATATTTTCATTTAATATGTTTGATTTGTTACCGATATTTTCAATACTGATAATCTTATATTTATTATTGTATCTAAAGTTGACATACCCCCGTCTTGGTTATTGAGCTTAGAGAAATATATTGGATCTCCAGTCATGTACTATGAGTATCCACTATCAAGGTATCATCTCTTGCTCCTAGCTTTTGATTGCAAACATATTTACAAGAAGGGGGGGTTTACTTTATGTACCTATTTATCTTTGGTATTTCATGAAAAGATCTACCTATTTTGACAATGATATTAACTTATTTATGGTTCCTTTAGGAACCCAAATTAATTTGTGAGCTATATTTTTAAATAAATATTTATAAGCATAATGTCTATATCTACTATAAAAATTATATTTATTTTTAAAGGAAACATGTAATGTAGGTACTTTAACAAATATAGTTAGCTTTTGTTAAGTGTTACTACTGAGAAAACTGATTTCTTCTTTTCTATGTACATAATATTTGTTAGTAAGGATCATATTAATGATTATTTTCAATTTTAAATTTTTTAATGTTTGTTGTAGAACTAAATTTTCCTTTTTGACTAAGTCTAACTCTTTATATTGAGTACAAGAGGTTAACATCCAATTATCATGTCATTTTTAATTTTTAAAATTTACCAGAGAGAGAAGCATGATCCTTTTTTAGTAATTTATATTTTTTATCAACTAATTTAAAATCATCATATAAATCACATAAAGTATTTAGTAATTCATCAAAAGAGAAAGATGCTTCAAGTGAGTCATATACCTCATCATTAAAGGCTATCAGTGCATAGTTTGTCACTTCGTCTTTGTTGGTTTGCTCCATGCTTTCGAATGCACTCAATTTATCCTAAATCACCTTGAGTACTTTCTTATTCTTTAGTAGCTTCTTCTTTAGTTAAGGACATTCACTTTTGAAATGCCCCGACTTCTTGCATTCATAGCAGATGATTGTGTCTTTTTTTAGTTCATTTTTATTCTCTATATCTTATTTTATAAGATTTATTTTTGTTTCTTTTTATGAATTTTTAAAATTTTTTTGTTAGGAGTGCTAAGTCATCATCATCACTTGAGCTTTCACTCGAGTAGTCTTCTTTGTTCTAAGTATCATATCCTTCATATTTTTTGGAAGGTTATTCTGATGTTTATCATGTGCCTTGTAAGTTATTTCATAGGTCATTAATGACCCTATGAGTTCTTTAAGAGGAAAATAGTTCAATTCATTTGATTCTTGAATAGCAGTTACTTTTGGATTTTAATATTTATGAAGATATCATAAAAATTTATTAATAAGCTCAAGGTTAGTAAAACTTTTATCAAGTGCTTTCAAACCGTTGACAACATCCATAAAACGGGTATACTGTTATCAATGACTTTGCTGTGTTTCATTCAAAACAATTCATAGTTATACACCAAAAGATTAATCTTAGACTCTTTAACTCTACTTGTGTCTTCATGTGTGATTTCGAGTGTATGCTAAATATCATGTATATTTTCGCATAAAGAAACACGATTAAATTTATTTTTATCTAAAGTATAAAATAAAGAATTTATAGCTTTCACATTTAAAGAAAATATTTTTTTCTCTAGATGATTCAATTCATTCATTGGCCTAGAGGATTTTTGAAAACTTCATTCGATAACATTCTATAAATCAAAGTCCATAAAAATTAAAAAAATCCTCATTCATGTTTTCTAATACGTGTAGTTTGTCCCATTGAACATAGGACGACCCTCTTAATTACTGGAAAAAACCATTTAATCTCTCTTTGGTGTTAAACCAATTGAGAAAAACTTGACTTTGATACCAACTACTATGATCATATCAGCAATAAGAGGGTAGAGGTGAATTAGTGCTTTCAAAAAATTATAGTTTAAAAATTCATTCTATGAAAATCGATATCGAAAATGTGCTTGACTTAGAGTCTAGGTAAGTGTAATAAGCAGTTAAATCAAAAAGCAATAGTAATGAAGAGCATAAAAGGAAATGCATACTAAATTTATAATGGTTCGATCATTGTCACCTATGTCCACTCTCCATTCCTCCTCCGTTGAGGCTATCGGCTTTTACTAATGATCTTCTTTAGATGGGAAAATATCAACTACCCTTACAACTCTTTTCTCCTTTTCACAGGTTTAGAAGAGAATCTTTACAAGTCTCATCTCCTTTAGAATGAAACCTAAACTTTAAGAAGAGGGGAACACTCAACACTTGGAGCTTTATAACACTTTTAATCACAATTTTTGTTTACTTTTCTTGCTCACCCAAGCAAGAATGAGTGAGGTATTTATAGGCCTCAAATGACTTAAAAAATAGAGCCCTTTTTTGGTCTTCAGGATACTAATGGTATCACGCCTACATTACATAGTACTACCACCTGACAGAGCCTGGGAGATCAGGCTCTAGTGGTACTACCACTAGCCTGGGCGGTACCACCACCTACAGCATTGACTACAAATGCCTAGCAACATAGGAGATTATGTACTTTACTTTCTAACTTATAGACAGTTCCATCACTTGGTTGGCAGTGCCATCGCCTGACCCAATTGTGGGTCACTAAATGAGCCTCATAATGGGCCCAATCAACCATAATTAAGCCCAATATGCCCTTAATTGAGTTAGCATAGTTACACTCAAAACTAATTCAATTTAGTTCTAACCTTTGACAATCAAGACATAAACAACTAAAGATAAGAGTTCTATATTGCATGCTATATCATTGGTTCATCTGAACTTCGTCCGAACTTCTGACAAATCGTTTAAATCTTCAGTGTATCACCCGAGCCATCAACATGTTTACTCCTGCAACATTTGAGCTTAGTGCAATGTCTAATTCTTCCGGCCTGATGTCTGATCTCTAACTTCAGCCCAACATATGATTCTTCTGCTTCAATTATTTTGCCTTTTCATAATCGAAGTTAGTCTTACATCACTTTTTTCAAACATTGATTAGATCACTAACTCATCAATTGATTTCATCATCAAAATTTAGGATTCAATAGATACCATGATATCCTTCTTTTTTTTTTATGATGAGAAAGCGGGAGAAGTAGTAGCACATGTCTTTTATTAATAAAGGGGGAGAGAATATTTTTAACAAAAGAGAAGACATATATTTTTTTATTAACCAAGAGGGTGAATCATGATGTCTTATGATTCTTTGTTATGCAAATGGATATCTTATAGTTATATTTTGATTGATATTATATATTGTTGAAATTTGAAACTTGAAATGATTATGATTGAATATTAATTTTTAGGCTTGAATGATTGAATCATAATATCGACAGTATCAATATTTTTCAACTTGAATTCAATACATGTATTTAAAATAATATATGATCATTTGAATTCGAGTTTATTATAATCTTTCAGAATGACATATAGATAGGAGGAGTTTAGTTAAGACTCCATCATCAATTGGTTGACATCATCAAAAAAGGAGAGATTATTGAATCTCAGATTTTGATAATGAAATCAATTGATGAGTTTGTGGACTAATATGCTTTTAAGATAAGTGACATAGGAAATTTCTTGATCACGGACATGAACCATCATAGGACAAGTTGTCGAAGTATGAGAAATCAAACATTAGACCAAAAAGTATCATGTAAGAGATTGGCTGTCATAAGTTCGAGCATAGTGCCTAAAGGATCAGGTACTATGCCAAAAGATCGGATGTTATTAAAATTAAAATGTTGATAGATTGAGTGATACGTCGAAGGAAAGGACAATGCATCAGAGGTTCGAATGAAGTACCAGATGATTAGATGACATACTGGAATACTATACAATATGTTAAAAGCTTCGTGATTGTGCTAGATATGTGATTGGAGTGGTTAAGTCTTGATCGAGGTCATTTTAGGTCAAATTGAGTTAGTATTTGGTCAAAACCATGCTAATTTAATAAGAAGCCCATTGGGCTTGAACTAAGATCGAATTAGACCTATTGGAAGGCAAATCCAATAATTTAAGTTGGCCTAGGCAGTGGTACCACCTTAGAGAAGAAAAGTACTATTTATGCTTTTTTGATAGTATCGACGGTGGTACCACCTATGACCAACAGCAGTGGTACTGTCTAGATCGATAGTGGTACTACCAGAGCCAAGCTTCCCAGATCTGTTTTGATAGTAGTACTAATGATGCTGGTGGTAGTACCACTAGTACCTCGAAATCTTAAGAATAAAAAAGTGTTATAAACTATCTTTAGTGGTGGTTGAGTCTCTTCCTGATAGAACCCTAAAGGAATTTTATTGCAGCTTGATCTTTTGAAGGGGGATCAACCCTTTGGAATGCTGTAGGGGTTCCTCCCTCCTAGGTAGTCAGCCACAAGGCTGAAATAAACTGATCTCTTGATTGAATAAAAAGTGGTAGAAGCTACATGCTTATATAGGGCTTCAAATCCTAACCTTAAAGAGACTCCTCCCCTAAGTCAAATACCTCTTGTACCCCTCCACCCTAGCCGACTTGCCCTATAAGGGGCGGTGCGGTGGCTTAGGAGGCTGCAATAACCCAAGCACCCCCTGCTCAAACCCTAGCCAACCTGCCCATAAAGAAGGGTGACGACTAGGAAGCCTAAGGCTCTTAGATTAAAACCCTAGCCAACTTGCTTTATAAGATAGTATGCGGCTAGATGGGGGTTTATTATAATCTCTCAGGGTTTTTATTAGTTGCCTCTTGATTGAATATGACCCAACCATGCTAGGGTCCTATCAAACCCGTCCTCTTCAAATCAGCCTTGTCCTCAAGGTTGAGGTTCCATGAACTCAGGGAACTTGGTTTTCAAATCTTCATATGATTCTCATGTGACATCCTCAACAGGCAAATTACTCTAATGCACCAATACTTCAGTAGAGGATGTCGACGATGCATCACAACCTTGTGGTCAAATATGGCTTGGGGTTGGACTATAATATCTCCATCGGTGGTAGTGTTGGGTAGTTGAATCTGAGCTTATCGTTCTCTCCCAGCTTAGGCTTCAAGTAGGACACATGGAAGATAGGATGAATCTTTACATCGACAGATAAGTTTAATCTATACACCACAGCTCCAATACACTCTGTGATTTGGTAGGGCCCATAAAAGCATGGGGATAACTTCATGAAGGCTCATGTGTCGATGGATATCTGCTTGTAAGACTGGAGCCGAAGAAAAACCCGATCTCCTATGAAAAAGTCCCTTTCACTTTGGTGTGTGTCGGTCTGCTGCTTCATTCTTGCTTGAGCGACTGAGAGATTATCCTTCAGTAGTTGTAGGAGTTTGTCCCTGTCAATTAACTCTCGATCGACCTGATCCATTTTGGATGAGCCAATTACATATTTTGGTATTACAGGGGCTGGTTGACCATACACTGCTTCATATGGGGTACATTTAGTATAGGAGTGATATGCCATATTGTACCACCATTTTGTCTATTCCTTTGGTCAGTCACTAGTGAAACATCTGAGATATATCTTTAAGCACCTGTTCACCACTTCAGTTTGGCCATCAGCCTACGTGTGATATGTCGTGCTCATCTTTAGCTTGATGTCTTACATCTGAAATAGCTCGGTCCAAAATTTACTAGTAAAGACCTATCATGATCACTTATAATGGATTTTGGCATCCCATGCAGTTTTATAATATTTTCTATAAAAATTTGGGCAATGCTAGAAGCAGTGTAGGGATTTCAGACAGCACAAAAATGAATATATTTTGTAAGTCAATCAACCACTATGAGAATAGTGCTTTGACCTTGGGATGGTGGCAATCCTTCGACAAAATCCATAAATATATCAGTCCACACTGAGTTTGGTATGGGTAGTGGTCGTAGCTTTTCAGGACTTGCCACTATTTCACCCTTTTGTTGTTGACATATATGGCACTGTGCTACAAATTCAGAAATAACTTTTTTCATCCCTCTCTAATAAAAAAATTACTTAATTCTTTTATAGGTTCTCAGGAATCTAGAGTGTCATACTAATGGTGTGGAGTGTATCTCTTGCAGGATAGTTTTTATGCAAGGGAAGTTAGGTACAAGCACAATGCGACCTTTGTAGCATAAATCTCTTAAATCCCAATTGTAGTGGGATATGGAGCTTGAGTCTTTCTCCATTTTTATATGATATTGTTAGTCTCTGGATCCTTCCTCCATTCCTCCCTAATTCCTCGAGAAAGCTACTGGTTAAAATGAAGATTATCGAAAAATTTGCTAGCTCGGGTAACCGTGAGAGTGCATCTGCAACAACATTTTCCTTGCCCTTTTTATAAGTAATTTCATAATCAAACCCAATAAGCTTCATTACCCATTTTTGCTATTCAGGAGAGGATGTCTTATGCTCCAAAAAATATTTAAGGCTTATCTGGTCGATTTTTATTTAGAAGCACCGACCGACCAGGTAAGGTCTCTATTTCGTTACTGCCTACACAATTGCGAGCATCTCCTTATCGTATATTAACATTTTTTGATAAGAGGGAGACAATTCTATGCTGGTGTATGTGAGTGGTCGGCCATCTTGCATGAGAATGGTGTCAATCCCAACTTCGGATGCATCGACATCAATGACGAAGGTCCTAGCATGGGCGTTGTCATCATGGTTGCCTTAAGTTTATTGAAGGCAGCAGAGGCTTTGTCCAACCATTAGAAAGCATCTTTTTTTATTAAGGAGGTGAGGGGTGCACTGATATTCCCAGAATCTGTAACAAATTTATGGTAGTAGCCCATCAATCTAAGGAAACCACGTAGCAATTTCACGTTCTTCGGTTTCGGCCAACCTTACATACCTTAATTTTTGTAGGATCTACTACCACTCCTTCTGATATAGGGTACCCAAGATATTCTACCTTTTATTGGAGAAAGCTGAACTTTGATTATTTAACAAAAAGAATATTCACCTGAAGGATCATTAAAACAAGTCGTAGGTGCTAAAAATGGCTCTCAAGAGAAGGATTGTAAATGAGAACGTCGTCAAAAAATACCAGCATAAACTTGTGAAGAAAACTCTAAAAAATATCATTCATGAGGCTTTGAAAGGTAGAAGGAGTATTGGTGAGTCCAAAAGGCATTACCAAAAATTTGTAGTGGTTGTTGTGCATTCGAAAGTCAGTTTTTAGAACATCATCTTCACATACCCAAATTTGATGATACCCGAATCAGAGATCCAACTTTGTGAAGACTCGAGCTCCCCTTAATTCATCAAGGAGTTCATCCACCACTGGAATTGGGTATTTATCTTTGATGGTCATGCCATTGAGAGCTCGGTAATCGACGCACATTTATTATATTCAATCCTTCTTTCGTACGAGAAGCATCGGCGAAGAGTATGGGCTGCAACTTGGCCGAATGATCCCTGTTTCAAACATCTCCTTTACAATCTTTTCTATTTCATCCTTCTAGAGGTAGGATTAGTGGTATGGTCGAGTATTTGTTGGTGGTTTGCACGGAATAATTGGAATCCGATGATCATGCCGCCGGGTAGGAGGTAGGCAGCGCGGTTCGGCGAATACGTCAGAGAATTTAGCAAACAATTGTAGGATATTTTGGTCTTCAATTTTTGTTGGCTCCTTCATAGGTTGCTACTATAGTTGCATAAGGAAGCCACCATGTGTTTTATGTAAACCTTTTCATTGGGTCGAAATCATTGTCACGTTGCATTCGCACTTCCCGCCTAGGATCACCTGTTTCCCTTTATTTAAAAATTTTGAGGAAACATCACCTAGCATTATCAGCCACTCTATGCCTAGCATGACATCATAATCATCAATTGGGAGGAGGAAGAAATTGGCAGTTATTTCTTGGTCCTACAACAATAATTTCACCTACGGGCATCTTTGGTCACACTTTAAGATCCGACCGTTGGTGATTTTAACATCAAATTTGCTATAATCCTCGATGTGAAGCACCATTCGAGCAATAACCTTGTTATTCAAGAAGTTACTAGTGCTACCTGTGTTGATGAGAACGGTGATTGGCTGCTATTTGAGTAGGCCCCCAACTTTCATTGTCTGCAGATTCACGTAGCTGGTAAAAGCGTGCACCATGAAATTGGTTGATTATGGCTCTTCTTCCACATCATTATCAAGGTTCTCGTTTGCATGCTCAATGTCCTCCTCTTCAATGGGTTCAATCACAAGAAGTCTCCTTTTTTTACAACAGTGATTGTGGCTCTAAGGCTCGTCATGATACCAACATAAATCCTTCGCAGATCGTTCTCGAAGCTCCTCATTAATTTTTTTAGTGCAAAGGGTTGGTTGACAGTAGGGGGGGCTGAAGGCCTTGGTGCTACTGGTTGGGGGGTGACCATAGTCCTCCGAGTGTCGTGGTTCAATTGCTCCTCTTGAAGTCACGCGAAAGAGATGGATGTCATTGGTGTATATAGTTGTCATACTTTAACTTCTCCTTAATCTTCTATTTCAAGCCTTCGATAAAAGTCCATAATAATTATTTTTCAAACCAATCTATAGTTTAGTTAGATAATCTTTTGAACTTGGTATGATATTCTTAGATGGTGAAAGTTTGACAGATCTTGGCTAGTTGGCTGTTGATATTCTCGTATTCAGTTGGTCCGAAGCGAATCAACATTTCCTCTTTAAATTGGCTCCATGTGAGGACCTTGTGAGTATGTTTGAACCAATCAAACCATTGTGTAGTATCTCCTTTAAGGTGTATAGTAGCAACGTCTACCATGGATGTGTCCGGGGTCCTGTGGTACCGAAAATATTACTCTGCATATGAGATCCAACCGATTGGGTCTCCTTCTTCCCATCTAAGGAAGTCTATCCTCATGCGTGGATAGTGCAGATCTGTCATCGGTCCTCTCTTCTCTTAGAAATCTTCTTTTACGATCTGAGATTTCTCCTTATTGGGATCTCCTTGGGCTCGGTGGTCAACCCAAACCAAATTCAGCAAAGAGGGAACGAATTATGTCATCCATTCATGTCTCGAGGGCTTCCAACTTAGCATTGATTACCTCCTTATATGCCATGGCATATGTCTCTAAATTTGTAATGTTTAGATCCTTCTTTTACTACCGAGTTAAGGGCATATATAGGTTGAGATATTTGTGGCCGAAAGGATTGGTGGATCAGAGGATGAAGGCTACAGTATTAGGCTTAATAGGTTACTGTTTAGAGTACGATTTCGGCTGCTGTTTGGTGGTATTTTGGGGCTATGATGGTAGTGGTTGAAAGTTGGGAAGGTGGTCTAGATCTACTATTGATGGCAGCAATAGGTTTGTTCAAGATTAGTAGGGGTATGCAGCGAATAGATGCTGATTTGTAGAAGTAGAATTTTTTATCAAAGAGATAGCAGTTTCTCGATGAAATTTCTAGCAATAAATTACGGTTCTTTGAAAAGAATTAATAGAAAGAATGATGAAAATATTGTTGGGAAACCTCAGCGGGTGCATTACATGTGTAGCAAAAATCAAAACAAAAAACTGGTTTCCCACGTAGATCAAATCGTCATGCAAAAGATTTGGGTCACGAGAAAAACGCAAAAACTGATAAAATCACGATGTGTGAGAGATTGATTTTACTTAAGGAGATCGTATATCCCTATATTCTAGATTCGAATGGAGAAGATGAAGGAGGTCAAGCATCCTCCTCTCTAGTGATATCTACATGATGAATCTCTACAGTGAAGCTCCTCCAATCTAATCTCGCAACTCTTGCATAGAGGGAGGGAGGAGAATAATAAGTAGTGGCTAAAGATGTAGCCTATCAACCATGAGTCTCCCCTCCTATTTATAGAGAGCTACCAAAACCCTAGGGCTCCTTCCTTAGTGGGTATTGGATCTCCATCCAATTACCCACTAACCTTACATTATTGGATCTCTATCCAATAATCTCCTTAGGCCTCCAATTGGGCCTTAATCAAGGAGCCCATAAGCATAGAGTCTCATCTAATGATAGGGGCTAATTAGATCTTCATCTGATATAGTAAATTATTATCCCCATAATAATTCACTCAACTCATCGATTATGGATGTACTAGGCCATTATGCCATAGTCCCTAAAAGGTACAGGGGGGATCATATCCATCGGACCTGTCTATCCTCAGTTAATATGTATCTATAATCCCTCATCCAACTAATATCTTAAAGACCGTATATTGGATATGGTACTGTCAGGTCACATACGAAATCCATCATAGTCTCGCTCTAATCAGATTCTCCCGGAGAATCTTTCTCTCTCAATCCGAATGACCCTAGCCAGAGATTTGTCTGAGCAAGGACATATGAGATATTCCTCTCGTGATACTGAGAATGGATGATCCTCTATTGACACTCAATTGTCTTCATAAGGTTGGCTACCAATCTCGATAACCAATTATACCAGATTTAGAACTTTCCAAACATATAAGTCTGGCGTCAAAGAAAGGAGTACTCAATAAAGGCATCATTGGTGTCTCAAGTCTAAGGACCAGATACACAACTAGGACTATGGAATCGCTGTCTAATATTGGGTATCATTAACCATACAACAGTCTATAAGTGGATCAATCAGTGAACTCATTCTCTATTGAGCACTTGTACTATATCCTTAATGTCTCCACACAAGTGGCTATGAGATATGGATGGATATATGGTACACCGATCTGTATGATTATCTTAATGTCCCTCTTGATTAACCAATGACCGGGATTATTTAAGATTTATGTTTAAAGGTGAATCGATCTCATTATCGTGATCTCATCACGATCCGACTCTCATTGCACAGAACTAAGGACACCACAATATATATGTAATAGATAATGTGAGAATATACTAATATTAATCATAAGTAAAAAGATCATATAGCGTGTCACACATGTCATCACTCACGTGATTGGCTTGCAGGACACCTGTAATCAGCAATCTCCCACTTAACCAAAAGCCAATCACATATGTGTCTGATCCCCATCCGACCTCTGTGACGCTCAAATACAATCTAAGCCAACGGCATTGTCAGTGGATCTGCAATATTATCTTCGGATGGAACTCTTTCCATTGCTATATCTTTTCGGGTCATGATCGCTCTAATCAGATGGAACCTCCTCAGAACAATTCTGTTGAGACCTGAGTTCCTTTGTTAGAGTTATCGCCCTATTGTTGGCACAATATATGGGAGTCAGCTCCACACTGCTTGGTATGACTCTCAAATCCTTGATGAACTTCTTCATTTAAACCCCTTCCTTTGCTATTTCTGCTACAGCAATATATTTCGCCTTTGTGGTCGAGTCAGCAACAGTATCTTACTTGGAACTCTTCCAGCTTACTGCTCCTCCATTCAGGGTGAAAACATATCCTGAATTTGACTTGCTATCATCAATGTTGGACTGAAAACTCGAGTCTGTGTAACTCTCATCCTGAAGGCTACCTCCTCTATATACCAGTAAAAAATTCTTAGTCCTTCTTAAGTACTTAAGGATACACTTTACTGCCTTCCAATGTTCTAAACCTGGATCTGCTTGATACCTACTCGTGACACTAAGAGCATATGCTATATCAGGCTTGGTACATAACATCACATACATAATAGGTCCTATCGCTGAGGCATAAGGTATCCTATCTACGTCTGTCCTTTCTTTAGGAGTCTTTGGGGACATACTCCTAGAAAGTGATATTCTATGTCTTATCGGTATAAGACCTCTCTTGAAATTCTCCATGTTAAACCTTTTGATAATGGAGTTTATGTACTTAGACTAGGACAAGCCAAGCATCCTTTTGGATCTATCTCTATAGATACGAATCCCCAAAATATAGGATGCTTCCCCTAAGTCTATCATGGAGAAGTTTCTGGATAACCAAGCCTTTACTGTGGAAAGCATTCATATATCATTTCCAATGATTAGGATGTCATCTACATATAGCACCAAGAAGGTGATAGCGCTCCCACTTACCTTCCTGTATACGCAAGGTCATCTTCATTCTTAAAGAAGTCATAAGATCTGATCACCTCATCAAATCTTATGTTCCAACTTCGGGAAGCTTGCTTCAATCTATAAATGGATCTAAGTAACCTGCACACTTTATATGAACTCTCTTTGGATACGAATCTCTCTGGCTGTATCATATACACCTCCTCCTTGAGGTTGCCATTGAGGAATGTCATTTTGACATCTATCTGCTAGATCTTATAGTCATAGTGTGCTGCAATAACCAAAATAATTCTAACGGACTTAAGTATAGCTACATGTAAAAAGGTTTCGTCATAGTCAACTCCTTATCTTTAACGATATCCTTTAGCTACCAGCCTTGCTTTATAGGTCTCTACATTTCCATCCACTCCGATCTTTTTCTTGAAAATCCATTTGCAGCCGATGGGTACAATACCCTCAGGTGCTTCTACAAGGTTCCAAACCTTGTTAGAGTACATGGAATCCATCTTAGAATTCATGGCTTCTTGCTACTTCCCGGAGTCTATACTCATAATATCCTCCTCATAGGTCTGAGGATCAACATCCTGAGAGTCATCTCCATTAATATGTCTCACACATCTTTTAGGAGGGTGAGATACTCTATTAGGCCTACATAAAGTTGGAATTTGTGTTTTAGGTACCTGAACAGACTCGGGCTCTGGAATGATGTTTGAGTTAGGTTCTCCAACCTCGCTCAATTCTATTTTCACTCCCACTGTTTCCACCAAGAATGTGCTCCTTCTCAAGAAACACAGCTCTCTTGGCAATAAAGACCTTTCGGTCCTCGGGATGATAAAAATAATACCCCAAATTTCTTTTGGGTATCCCACGAAAGTGCATTATTCTGTCCTTGATTCCAACTTATCGGGGTTGTGTCTTCTAGCGTAAGCAGGACAACCCCAAATCTTAACAATCTTAAGATCAGGCTTCTTTTCTTTCCATATCTCATATGGTGTAAACACTACCAACTTTGATAGAATTCTATTCAGAAGGTAAGCTACAGTCTTTAGGGCATACCCCCAGAACGAGATAGGTAGATTAGTGAAACTCATTATGGATCACACCATATCTAATAGCGTGTGATTCCTCCTTTTTGATACACCATTGAGCTGAGGTGTATAAGAAGGTGTCCACTAGGATAGAATCATATTGTCCTTGAGGAAATGAGTGAACTCTGTACTTAAGTACTATTCTCCTTGATCTGATCAAAGAGTTTTAATACTCTTTCTAATCTAGTTCTCCACCTCATTCTTATATTCCCCAAATTTCTCAAAGGCCTCAGATTTGTATTTCATCAAGTACATGTGTCCATACCTAGAGAAATCATCAGTAAATGTAATGAAGTATGAGTAACTACCTATAGCTTGAGTCAACATGAGATCACATATATCACTATGTATAAGTTCTAATAACTTAATAGCTATCTCTCCAGTTCCACTAAAAGAAGAGTTGGTCATTTTCCCACGAAGGCAAGGTTCACAAGTTGCATATGACTCATAGTCAAATGGATCTAAGTATCCATTTTTTAGCAACTTTTGAAACTTCTCTCATGTATATGACCTAGCCTACAATGCTATAGGTATGCATTTTTCACCTCATCTCTTTTCCTCTTAGATATATTTATATTCGTGATATATGAAGAAGTGTCTAACACATATAAGTCATTTATAAGGGTCCCTCTAGTGATGATTTCATTATCCATAATTATTGAATAACTATTATTCTCAAAAACTAATTTATATCTATTAATTATCAAATAAGAAATAAAAATAATATTTTTGATAATAGAAGGGACAAAATAGCATGCATCTAATGTAATAATAGCTCCACTGGGCAGATGTAGGATGCCCCCCCAATAGCAACTGTAGCAACTCTTGCTCCATTGCCTATTTTGAGGTCCATCTCGCCTCTAGCCAGTCTCCTAGATTTTGTCAAAACTTACAACGAATTACAGATATGATAAGCACTCTTGATATTTAATACCCATATATTATCATGAAAATCTAATAAGTGAAGACTGATCATGAATATACTTGAAGCTTCTCTAAGCATTTGTTTCGCCTTATCTGTAAGGTAGTTCTTATAGTTCCTCTTCTAATTCCCGTCTTGGCCATAGTGGAAGCACTATCCTTTGTTCTTTGTCAGGTCTTTCTTGGCAACCTTTGTCTTACCTGATCTTTTTTTGCCCTTGCCCTTCTTAAGGGTCTTACTAGCATTCCTTTTCCTATGGGTCTCACCAATATAGAGAACTTACTTCTCTTTCTTGATGGTACTCTTAGCTTCCCTCAACATATTGAGGAGCTCAGGTAGAATCACCTCAAATTTGTTTATATTAAAGTTAATAATGAACTGTGAAAAGGAATCTGATAAGGACTAAAGTATAAGATCAACATTCAGGTTAGCCTTTGGGACTATCTTTATACTTCACAAAGCGAGCGATCTCATCCTCGCTTGTCATTTCCTCCAACGTGGGCACAATCGTATTAAGGACATATACGATTTTCTCTTTCACGAGAATAATTCTCAAATTACGGAGCCATTGGACCAATGAGGCGGTTAGCATTAAATAAGCCACATAGGGGTTTTGCAAGCGACAAATAAGATATAATGAAAATAAATAACATGCAGATTTTGTAGAAAATACTAATTAAGATGGACTTCTATCTTAATGTACTCTTATTATTTTCTTAGTGAATCACGCGACACCCTCAATGCATGAGACGAAAATCTCCGACAGACTCCTAGTGGGGATCGAGATCCAATTGGCGTCTTAGTGCAATCTCAAGGGACTCGACTAACTACACTAAGCTCAAAAAGGTAGACAACTCTTGTCAATCACAACTTCTTATGATTCTCGTCATGTTCAGCCTCCGAATCATCCTGGTCTCTACTGCTCGACCAACCATGAAGTTCAGTTAAGTCATCACCATCGTTACAAGGTGAGTCTGATTCGATGGATATGCTTTCGACTACTCGACCAAGTCATACCATGTCCTCAGGTCACCGATGACATATATATGTCATAGGCAAGAACTCGATCGCATAGATAGGTGAGCTCGAGTGACTCGACCAACTCAACCTATGTCGGGATTCAATTTCTTCCTATAATGACGGAAGACCACGTGGGTCAATCTTATTGCCTCATGCTTACCGACTTAATATTACCGTAGGAGGGGTTTTTGTTTTCTATCGGTCTCCTAATATGTCGTGTCACATACATACATATTTAATATATATCTACATCGTATGCAAATATATATATATATATATATATATATATATATATATAGTAGGTATATAACACATAACATACGCAAGTTACACCGCATGATCATGAGCCGTCACCTAATATGATTAAGCCTGAGCCAATGGGCCTAATCACTCACAATAGGATCTATGTGTGCATCGTTACATCTCCGTGCCCTATGATTGTTGATCTTGTAATCATCAGTTCTGTCAGATCGTCGCATCACCATGCGTCGTAATCTTTCGCCACAGCATCGTGGGTCCCGCTATCATCTCCACGCTCCCGATGGACCTCTCTATATAATTACAAATAATCACAGGCACGTAGACCCAATAATAAACGAGAAAAACGCAGGCTCACAAGCCCCAATAATAATAATTATAATTACACATATCACAACACATGGCTCATGATCATACATCCATATTATACATCACATATACATCGCATCATATGTAGGATTACTAGATATATATAATAATTAATTAAATTATTTAATTAATTATTTTTTCTGAAAATCAGGTTATACTTAGACTTTTCAAAATTATCAAGGGTATTTTCATAATTCTGGATGAGAGGATAGTCCTCGAAATTTTCAGAATTATTGAGGGTGTTTTCAGTATTCTGGATGAGAGGACAATCCTTGAAATTTCTAAAATTATTATGGGCATTTATGGAATACTATATAAAGGGGACAGAGTTGAAATTTCTTAAATTTCGAGGGACATAATCATCTTTTTTCTTAAAAAGATGCCCTAGCCCTCATTCCCCTAACTGCGCCACCACCACATCACCGCGCCTCGCGCGGGCGCCCTCGGCGGTAAACCAAGGGCTTGCGCTTGCAGTCGCCTTCGGGCGTCGGCGGCCCTGTCTGCCAGTCACGGAGGTAGCCCCTTGTAGGCTGGCCGCATTCGTCGTGTCCACGGGCTGCTGCTGCGGGCGTCCTCCTCTTGTAGGGGACTTGACCGCAGCCGGTCACCCCCTTGTAGGGGGACCTTGGCTGCAGTCGGCCGCCCCCTTATAGGTGGTCGGGCTATGCCCGGCTGCCCCTCCTCCTCGCTGCCTTCGCTGCGAAAACGCAGCAAGAATGCATAGAACGATTCTACGCAATTCATTCTCATCACACGCAGTTTAAAACCAATCTTTCGCACGAAAACCTAGCTCTGATACCACTATTAGGAAACCTTAGCGGGTGCATCACATGCGCAGCGGAAATCAAAACAAAGAAATGATTTTCCACGCAGATAAAATCATCGTGCAAAAGATTGAGATCACGAGAAAAGCACAAAAACCAATAAAATCACGATGTGTGAGAGATTGATTTTACATAGAGAGATCATATATCCCCATATTCTAGATCCGAATGGAGAAGATGAAGGAGGTCAAGTGTCCTCCTCTCTAGCGGTATCCACACGATGGATCTCTGCAACGAAGCTCCTCCAATTTGATCTTGCAACTCTTGCACAAAGGGAGGGAGGAGAATATAAGGTGGTGGCTAAAGCTGTAGCGTATCAACCATGAGTCTCCCCTCCTATTTATAGAGAGCCACAAAAACCCTAGGGCTCCTTCCTTAGTGGATATTGGATCTCCATCCAATTATCCACTAACCTTGCATTATTGGATCTCTATTTAATAATCTCCTTAGGCCTCCAATTGAGCGTTAATCAAGGAACCCATAAGCATAGAGCCTCATCTAATGAGAATAGGGGCTAATTGGATCTCCATCCAATCCTCTATTCGCTGAAGCATCCACCATATATGTGTGACCCTCTAGGCCGATACCGAGCTAGCTGTGAGTCACTCCCATCAAAACTACTTCTGATATAGTAAATTATTATCCCTATAATAATTCACTCGACTCATCAACTATGGACGTACTAGACCACTATGTCATAGTCCCTAAATGGTATAGGAGGGATCAAATCCATTGGACCTGTCTGTCCTCAGTTATCATATATGTATAATCCCTCATTTAACTAATATCCCAGAGACCGTATATTGGACATAGTACTATTAGGTCACATACGGAATCCGTCATAGTCTCACTCTAATCAGATTCTCCCGGAGAACTCTTTCTCTCTCAATTCGAATGACCCTGGTTTGTCTGAGTAAGCACATATAGGATATTCCTCTCATGATACCGAGAGTGGATGATCCTT
Source organism: Ensete glaucum (assembly GCA_021527575.1). Classification (NCBI taxonomy): domain Eukaryota; kingdom Viridiplantae; phylum Streptophyta; class Magnoliopsida; order Zingiberales; family Musaceae; genus Ensete; species Ensete glaucum. The sequence goes on along the minus strand of CM038559.1, from coordinate 25,625,114 downwards.
TATTGACACTCAATTGCTTTTGTAAGGTTGGCTACCAATCTTGATAACCAGTTGTACCAGATCTAAAACCTTCCAAACCTATAAGTCTAGTGTCAAAGAAAGGAGTACTCATACAAGGCATCCTTAATGTCGCAAGTCTAAGGACCAGATACACAACTGGGACTATGAAATTACTGTTTGACATTAGGTATCATCAACCTTACAGCATTCCATAAGCGGATCAATCAGTGAACTTATTCTCCAATGAGCACATGTACTATATTCTTAGTGTCTCCATACAAGTGGCTATGAGACCAGTCACCTCCATCATATGGACAGGTATATAGTACACCGATCTATCCGGTTATCTTAATGTCTCTCTTGAATAACCTATGACCGGGATTATTTAGGATCTATGTTTAAAGGTGAATCGATCTCATTATCGTGATCTCATCATGATCTAACTCTCATTACATAAAACCAAGGATATCACAATATATATATAACAGATAATGTGAGAATATGTCAATATTAATCATAATATCACACAGCGTATCATACGTGTCATCACTCACGTGCTTGGCTTGTAGGGCACCTGTAACCAGCAAATATATCAAAAGGTTTCAGCAGCAAAGCAGCAAGAATAATGATGAAAGCTTCGATAGCAGAATTCTCGTCAAAAAATTAGCATTTTATGACAAAAAGTTGCAGCAATGTAAGGACATTTCAGAGATGATTCTAATGATAGATCAAACGTAGATTAAAGTCGAGACAATGTAGAAAGTATGTAAAATTTTTGGTTCAAAAAGATGACAGTAAGATTGACTTTTAGGTCATCTCACCATTTTTTTCTAATATCTTCAAGGAAGTCGTTGATCGGAAGAGAGATGGTCAAAATTTTAGCTTGCTCGGGCAATCAGGAGAGCGCATCTACAACCACATTCTCTTTCCCCCTTTTGTAAGTAATTTTATAATCATATCCGAGAAGTTTGTTACCTATTAATGTTGTGAGCGGATGATATCTTCTGCTCCAAAAAGTATTTGAGGCTCTTGTGGTCGGTCTTTATTTGAAAGCATAGGCCAATCAAGTAAGGTCTCCATTTTATCACCGTGTGCACGATTACGAGTATCTCCTTCTCATAGATGAACATCTTAAGGTGGGAAGGAGATAATCCCTTGTTGGTGTAGGTGAGGGGTCAGCATGAGGATGGCACTGATCCCAACTCCCGATGCATCTGCTTCAATAATGAACGTCATGTCAAAGTTGGGTAGTGATAGCACGGGTGTAGATGTCATTGCTGCCTTGAGACTGTCAAAGGCAGTGGAGGCTTTGTCTAACCACTGAAAAGCATCATTTTTCAGTATGGATGTGAGAGAGGCACTGATCTTTTCGTAATCCTTAATGAACTTATGGTAGTAGCCCATCAATCCAAGAAATCCACACATCTTTACATTCTTAAGTGTCGATCAGCTTTGCATTGTCTCAATCTTTGAAGGGTCCATTGCTACGCCTTCCTCTAAGATGATGTGCCTAAGATACTCCACCTTCTGTTGAAGAAAGTTGTATTTCGATTGTTTGACAAAAAGAGTATGCTCTCGAAGAATCATCAAAACAAGTCATAAGTGGCAGAGGTGACTTTCAAGCGAAGGGTTGTAAATAAGGATGTCGTCAAAGAAAACCAGTATGAACTTATGAAGATAACTCCAGAAAATATCATTCATGAGGCTCTGAAAGGTAAAGGGAGTATTGATGAGACCGAAGGACATTACAAAACTTCATATGGCTGTTGTGCGTTTGTAAGACAGTTTTTAGTATGTCTTTTTCACACACCAGAATTTGATGATATCCGGACCACAAATCCAGCTTCATGAAGATGTGTCTCCCTTTAATTCATCAAGTAATTCATCCACCATGGGAATAAAGTACTTGTTCTTGATCATTATGTTATTAAGGGCTCGGTAGTCTACGCATATTCGTCACGTTCTATCTTATTTACATACAAGGAGCACTGGCGAAGAATAGGGGCTACAACTTGGCCTAGTGATCCTTGTTTCAAGCATCTCATGTACAATCTTCTCTATTTCAACCTTCTAAAGGTGATGATAGTGATATAGCCGAGTATTTGCTGGTGGTTTCCTCGGTAAGATCGGAATCTGATAGTCATGTAGTCAGGTAGGAGGTAGACTACATAGTTTTACAAAGACATCTGAAAACTCAGCAAACAATTGGAGAAGGTTTGAGTCTTCAATTTTTGCTGGCTCCTTCGTATGTTGCTACTGAAGTTGCCTTAAGAAGTCGTTGTGCACTTTTTACAAAACTTTCTCCATGCGCTATGTTGAAACCATTGTCACGTCACTCCCACGTCGATGTTCTCGTATTTATATTTAAAGACAAATTGGTCTCATTATCATGATTTCATCATTATTCAATTCCCACTGCACAGACTCAAGGATATCACAATGTATGTAATATGCAACATAAAGTGAGAATATACTAATAATAATAATAATAAAGATAGTATAGTGTGTCAGATGTGTCATCGTTCACATTATTGGCTTGTAGAGCACTTGTAACCAATATATGTCATCCCAAATTTAACTTAGAGCATTAAAGGGATCAGGTTGGGAAACTCTCCTCGACATTGACATTTGTCCAGGAACCTCTCAAGGAACTAGACTCCACCTCAGCTAAGCCTCGGAACCATCTTGGATATTCGGATTCCACTCGAAGACTACCTTGGAGCCACCTCGATCGCCTTGGTACCCCATTAGTTGCCTCATAGGATGATCACAAGAGCTTCTCGGATGACCTTGCGCTTTCGGATCAAGACCAAACCATGTCGACTATACTCTCACCACAACAATTAGGATTCAAAAACCGAAAAATTTGTATGCAGCTCTGTTTGGTTCGGCTTATTGCTTGTAAGCAATGGTTGGAACAATCTCATGAATGGAAGAATTATTTATATTATAATTAATATTTTAATATTATTTATAAATATTTTTTATTTTATTATATAAAATAATTTTTTGAGGATGGATTTTGGTAAGTTTAATTTGTACAACATGAAAGGCTAAAACTAAAATTACAAAAATAATCTATTTAAAATCTAAAGGTAAGACTAAATAAATTAAAAAGTATTAATATGGTCGTTGCATTCCCTTTACTACATGAAACAAGTTTGTGGGGTCATTTTATATGTTTGTTCATGTTGTTCTCTACGTAATCTTGAATCTATTATTAGCATGACAGTGTTCACAATTCAGATTTATACAACTTAGATCTAGAAAGAAATTGTAAGGTGACAAACAAAAGAACTGCCATGAGAGAGAAAAAAAAGAACGAAGGAAGGTATAACTATAATTTCTATCAGAAAACATATCTGCTTAAAGTTATTCAAACTAATTATTATTAAACAGTGAAGAAGAAAGCGATCCAAGACTGACAAAGCTGTAGTCAAAAGAAAAGAATATTTGATTTTCTCATTGGCAAAGAACTATCAACATCCTTTAAAGGGACACCATCTTACAACAAATAATGTACACATGCAATTGGTTCCCATCCAATAGTCTATTGCATGATGGTTGCTGAAGAACATGTTGCTGACATATTGTCCATGCTTTCTCCCTTTGCAAGTTTCTAGTGGTGGTGATCCTCCTTGTTCCATAAGGGATCCAACGGAGGGAGTTGGTAGTCATCAGGCTTTAGTGCTAAAGCAAAATCGGGCAAAGTAGGTGCTGTCTTGAAGGACCTGCACACATAGACATTTAGCATACTTTCTTCACAGGCTGCGAAAAATCCACTTCATGTTTAATGATCACGGTTTGAATCAACATAAACATTTGCATGTTATGTTGTTTCTCTTATTATAATAGAATTGCATGGTGCAACACTAAAGTCCATCTCATGGATGCAAAACTTCATTTGGCAACAATGAGAAACCGGTTTCAGGAACAAGTCTTTGATTGTGTTGGTGAACAACAACCCTAAAAGTAATGGCAAAGTGTAGTTTACTAGTTGTTGAATTAGAATGAAATGTCACTATAACTAGCTTGACATCACAATCAATTCTAGACAGTTACCTTTCTTCACTATAAAGATCTTGATTGATTCGTATCTTGCTTGATGCATCCTTAGGAATCTTCTCAGACAGATATTTCATAGATCCCCAAAGAGGGGGATTCCTGCAAAGAGAACATATTGAGCTTAGATTTTGATCCAGATATGTACTGATTTGTCCTAAGATCCTAATTCTGGTCCTATATATTAGCATCAATGCTGATGTATTAAATGCAAGAGAGAGGGTAATGGCTGACAAAAACCTTGATGTAGGAGGTGTTGAATTGAAAGTTTCACAAGCCTTCTTGCTTTCCTTCAGATACTCTTCTGATGCTTGCAAAGCAGCTATTGCCACTCCATGGGATTTCTCTGTATTGCCCTCATCAAGTATCAGTCCATGGTAGTAGTATGCAGCAGCCTGTTATATTGAAAAATTATGTATTCAAATATATGCTTAAGCAGCAATAAGTAAAAGAGAAAGCATAGCGAGTTGCTTGGCTTCTCGTTTAAAAAAAAGCAAAAATGAAAGAACAATGAGCTAATGGAAATCAGAAAATAAATACATCCCCCCACATGTTTCTTCAAAACAAGCCAACACTCTGCAGTAAACGTTTGCAGTCAAGAAAAAAAAAAAACAAAAAAAAGTTCACTGTTGGAATACTTGAAATTTGAGTTTCACGTCATGTCTGGCACTCAGACAATTCCCAGAGAACCAACCCTAAACATACTTTGAGAGTTGATTCAAGTTAATTGAGATATCATCACTAGTACAACTGCTTGCCATAATGTTTAAGTAATCACATCTTTCATTAACTCTGGTCGATCATTGGGACTCGGTAATGAAGCAATTGGTACAGCTGATCATTAGGGCACCCATGAACATGAAAAATGATGAGTATAATTAAATTATATGGTGCAAGCAAGTTCCTAGATCATTTTAACATTTTATGCAAAAAAAAAAATTCTTCACCTATCATCATCTCTAATTCAATCTCTTCTATTTAATATGTTCAGGACCTGAAGGTGGAGGGAAAGCAATAGAAGGAGCTTCTGCTGGCTGAATGACCAGAACTTTAAGTTCTGGAGCTTTCACAACAGGAAAACTTACTTTTTTATTCTTCAAAATTGAAGCAGTCAAATAGAGATCATATTTGTAGGATAAATATATCTATATAATGTAAAAAATCTCCTTTCTTGGATGGTTAGGATAAAGTGTCTTCATACGTCATTTGAGCTACTATTTGTAATCTACAAAGACTTCACAGGAGGAAAAGGCCAACCAAATATAGACAAACAATTACAATAACACTTTTCTCCATCCATGTCTTAAAACCTTTAACTTTAATACGTGATGGACATGTTAAAAAAGAAGCAGGACATACCTTTGCTTCAGCATATTTCCACTTAATAAAAAGTTGATGCTTTTTAACCCAGCCATCTGTAGAAGGAAGCTTTGCCATGTTGTTCTGAGCCTGTAAACGTAAGAATAGGTTCAGGACATTTCACATGAAGTTTCACACATATCCCTCAGCATTGAATACATTGCCGGTGAAGCAATGGAATTTAATGGGAAATGTTGGAACGAATTCCAGAGATCAGAGACACACAAGCACTGAAAGAAAAATATCGGACCAAACAACAGATAAAGTCGTATTGTTTATTTACAGAAACACAAACGGAAGAAGATGCCATATTTAGGAATGGGCATACTACTTTTAATTATCAAACGAAATCAGGCAACAGGGTTACATAACATAAGATTATAGATGTACAATGTCAGTTTGGTATGACCAGTTCAGCGGAGTTAGATGATGAAGCCTAATCTGGACAAGGAAAACAGCAAAGTTATTAAAGATCAGTCAGACATGGACGAGTTTATAGCTGATACCTGATGCCAGTAGTTGACCATTTCACACGCTAATCGCCTTTTCACAGCAAGCGTTGCCTTAGGACTATCTATTGCCATCCCAAGCTGGATATCAACACACTGTCAACCATGAAAAAATGGAGAATGAGTGAGCCAGTGGCAAATTAGTTTCCCTACCTAATTAAAATTGTTCATTTGTGAGAGGAATTGAAACTAAGCACACTTGCATGTGTTTTAGCCATGCTTGCTGTGCGTTGATAATTAGTGCATTCTTCAACTTCTTTGGGTTCATGCGATTGTTAAAAGCAGACATTGGCAACATAATGGAAGGCCGGCCATTAGCTGCTTTGATTGCTCTCAATGTTCAAACATTATGTTAACTGCACGCCAAATAACACCAGTGAACAAAGAAGTACCTGGCCTAGAGCTTGCAAACATAGAGCTCGAAGAACTTCTTCTTCCAGGTCCAGTGGAAGGTCCTTCCTGCACGATATTGAAAAGGAAAAAAAAACGAAGACTCAGAATATTCACATAACAAAATGAGAAAAAACAAATAAAAAAGACATGGTGTTTGAAGTTTTAGGATATCCCCCAAGACAGAACACCCAAAAGACTTGATGATTGGTAAGTTAGACAAGTGGCTGTCAATGAAGTTGGTGATGAGAAGGACCTCAAGATAAATAAACCTGTGTTCTTGAGTTATTTGAGGGAGCACATGTCGAATAGCACAATCCAAATACCCTGCTGCCTTCAGCAAAATATCAATCGATTTCTTTCTGTTCTCTGTAGTCAATGTCAGTGCAAAAAATGAGTTTTGTGCAATTATCTTCTACAAACAATGGGAAATGAGTAGGTTTCATGATGCAACTTCATCCGTGACATGTTCATTAATGAAAGATGAAGCGACAAGAAAGAAAAGAAGCTGGAATTGCTTTATAAAAAAAAAAAACCTAACTTTCCAAGCAAATAATGAATTCCCCAATGAAGATTCAAAAATCTCACATTATTACATATTCACAATCATGTTTGCAATAAATTTGTGAGACAGGGATGAGGATCCATGAATCAATATGACCTACTGTTGCTACCCACCTTCGGATATCTTTAGCTGATAACCCTCGCTGGATATCTTGGGAAGAAGCAACCTATTGGCTTGCAACAAAGATAGCATAGCCATCAAATGTAGCACAGACAACACCTCATACCAAGCATTTGTCATGGCGGTTTCCTTCATAGAGAATTAGCAGAACCAATCAGTCTCAGTGTCTTCTTGATCTTAATCAAGGAAATCAACTTGCAGCAGGAAGACCAACAGGTCAAAAGATACCCGACTAACCTCTGCATCGTCTTCCTGGTTAATCCACACAAACCGCACCTTGTCTCTCAATTGGCATCCTACACCCATCGATTTCGTGATTCTGTAAGCATGCCGCAACCACAAGCACAACACAAATAGCTACAACCTTATGAGGTGATTGGTTCAATTACCATCCTTCACGAGTCCCAGAAGAACAGGCAAGTAATCCTCGAGAGCACGCAAAAGTTCGCTCAAGGCAGAACCTGCACACAAAATCAAAATGCATTATAGCCTCGCAACCATCTCTTCTACTAATCGAACTAGAAGAGACGCATATGGTGGAGCTACAAACCATGTCTTGTAGTTGTTATTCTCCTTGGCTTTGTGAACCGTCGTGCTTCTTGAGCAGCCATGTTGACCATACGAGTTCTTAGAATTGAGAGGCGATCGAGAAGGCCTCTCGACAAACAATCACCCAGTGGCTGAGACAAGTCTACGCTCACGGGGATGCGGAATCCGGGCACAAACACGGCCACCTCGCCAATACTTCCAGCCCTTCTCAATGGACTGGCTTCCCCGGGAGTCGATAGCAGACAACCCATCTCCACAAATCTAGTTCTGCAACAAGAGGCAAGAAAGGAAGTCTTGGCACATGAACAACAAGAAGAAAGATTCCATCAAATCTCCTTACAATGCAGTGAGAACACAGAAATTATTGGAAACGAGACAAATCAAGGTGCCATTTGCAGTGTCAACATAGAAAAGAAAAGGTTGGAGACTTGCTATATGAACAAGAAAACATGTAAAGTTACGTGACTGCTAAGGGAAGAGTAGAATTGAAAAAGGAAGATACAGATGTAAAAGCCTCACAGATTAGCTGACAGAAGAGTGGGCAGATTGAATGCAACCAACAGGTAGGTGATTCAAGGGGCTCGTTCACATGTAATCTCCCAGAAAGTGGTCCGAAAGCTCACGAGCGCTGCTGACAAAGTAGCAAGGCAGCACCGTCCATCCCTTTTTATCTTTCCAGCCAACCATATGGTAAGATAAGCACACTGCATAAATGCTTCTCAAGTCAGAGCACAGATGAAGATAGAGAGGGGAAAAGGTAGCCAGAGACAGACATAAGTGGCAATGCAAATTGCCCCCAAAAACAAGGCATATGATTCGAAAGCACAAGAAAAGATAAAAGCATGCTGAACCAGAAAAAAAGTGACCTTTTTTCTCTAAAGCTAGAACAAGTTTGGAGAAGTTAGCAAACTGAAATCTAAGTCACAGATTTGGATTGGAAAACCAGGGAAACAAGACAAAACAAGGAACAAGCTGAGCCAGAAAAGATGATAACTTTACACTTGTATCTTTTTTTTGGTTTTCCCCGAAGCTGTTCATCTGATCCCAAGCAGAAGATTCCCAATCGTGTTCACAGAAACATCCAAGAAAGAAAGAAAGAGGAAAGAAAAAAAAAAAACCCAGAAAAAGAACAGATAAACATCCGTGGATAGAGTCAAAAGAATTCATCATAAGAATAGATATTACATGTGAATCGGATCTCTTTTTCGATCCCAGTGTCGAGGATGGACGGAGTAGCGAGGAGAACAGAGCGACGAGGGAGAAGAGTTAGAGAGTCCAAATAGGTTGGCGCCCGAGTGGTCTATATAAAGGGTGTAGTATTTGGCTGGACAACTCGCCTGTGCTGTTGCTGTTGCTGACTGAGATCCAAAGAAGTCTACCACTGTGCGCCCAATCTTCCCATCACAAATTACCATGATGACTGTTATCGAATACTAATACTTCTTCCGTGGATTTGTGACCAGGTCCTACCACCAAGAACATGGCATGACGACATGTGCAAGTTCTTCGATTGCTATTATTCTTGTCAATCCATGTTTTTTGGGATGCCATGCATGCATGATACAGCAGAAAGATCCGGCCACATGTGTAGCCGTTTGGATGCGGGACGGCACACAATTCCTCCGGAGCTTGGCAAAAAGAAGATGTGCCATATTTAATGTGGGTGACCTGTATTGTGATGTAAAAACAGCTCAAGTCTATAGTGGTGGATACACTGGTTGACGGCAACGGTTAACAAAATCATATCGTACATAAAAATATCATGCGTGTTTGATGCAATTACTGCACAAAGAAGTAAGTGATGCCCATGGATACAACTTTACGCCCTTTTTTAATGCGCATGAGAAGACGTGTCTGGTTTGTGTAGCAGCCATCATCTTCCAAAACTAAGAGGGCGATAGCCTACGTGCTAATAATCTTATAAATAGGACCCCACCGTGCTGACATCGACATATATTACGACCCAGCTAACCGCCCCGACCCCACGTCCCTCTGCCTCTACCTGGTCGTGACCCAAGTCGCGGGGAATGTCGGCACTCGGAGAAGCAGGGACCCCATCCGTCGCGGACCGCCTCCGGTGAAACCTCCACCGTACGCGTGGCCCGACAGATTGGACGTCATGGCCAGGCGGGCCCAACAAGGAGAGGTCCGCCACCTCGTGTTTCTCACGTGGGTGGCCGAGGCTCGTTCCCCCGGCCAGCGGGCGCGACCAAATTACGACATCAGACGTTGGGCCCCTTAGAAAGGCGTTGAGCCTGACAGACATCCACCCATCGACACGTACGAAAGGGCGGTAAGTTCTCCAGCTCCACGGGTGGCTCGGTGGTCCCGGCCCAGCAGGTTGCCTGTCACGGGACGGGCTTCCGTTCCCTTTCATCCTCACGAGGACAAGGATGACTTTTGCTGGAGTCGGCCTACCGCCAATAGAAACATGGCGCATCAGCAAGCATCCATTTCCCACGGTCCCAAAGTATATTTTAATAATGCCTTCCTAAGGAATTCATATCACATTTGATCGGTCCTGATACACTATATTTTTTCTTCTGTGCATTCTTTACGGATTCTCTGATGTGATACACATATTGGTTTGTCCAATGTTCATTTATATTTGCCCAATATTGTTCGGAACTTACGATACAGGATATCTGCATTATGGTTCCCTGGAGGAAGCCACCGTATGGCTGGTTCAAAAATCGAACGCTGAATGGATATTTTCACGCTATCTAAAAGAATCTAATTTATTTTCATTAAGATAATAAAATCGTGTTAAGTGCTCAAACAAACGAGTATGTTGCGCTGATGAAAAGGAATCCAATATATTCCCTTTTCTTATGGAAACTCCCCATTTACAGCAGCTGGGTTTCTAGGATATCCACCTATACATAGTTGCAGCAACAATACATCTTACAAGTTCCAGTTTCTACAAAGGAAGTCCTTGTAAAAACAAACAGCTGGGTAAGCATATTATGTAGGAACATTGAGCTGAACCGAGATAGTCATTGTTGGAGATTTTGATAAAACCTGCACCTGCTTTCTCATGGTTGCAGATAATTGGCAGACTATTGTGCCACCTGACATCGCAGGCAAGCACCTCCAGGGAATCAGAGTTCCATCGTCTTGATCTAGGTCTTAAAACAAGACATCAACATTCGCTTCAGTACCTTCACCTAGGCAGCCATCATAGTTTGTTTTACAGCACTCACGAAACAGCAATCCAGCTTCCTGGCAACCCAACCTGGTAATCCAGAACTTTGCAAGAATGCAATATCGAGCCTGCACCAGAAATTGTGATCCTCATCCAGTTACTCATCTTTAAAACCTTCAGTTGGGACTCAAATCCACTCATTGCCCATGACCGTAAAACCGATTCTGTTGCTGTGGCACAGCCAACCCATGTCAAAGAGCCACAAGATGTCTACAGGTTGACAGCACACATATCAAGGATGAGCCTGATGTTCAAACGCCAGTTCATCTGAGAAATGAACTCCTTAAGCTAATGACAACAAGCAAGTGATGGATTTTATGGATTCATCCGAAACATCATGACATCTGTCAATTATGAGAGTCTCAAGATTATGGCACCAGTGAACCGAGGAAAAATATGGATTCATGGCCAACCCTGAAACTAGTCCGACAGCTTGAGAATTTTCAACAATGATGATGCAGGCTCAGCAACTCTTAAAACTCCAACTTCGCCAATTTACTCATGTCTAAAAGCTTAATATATCGACAACCAACAGTAAGAACTAGGAGGCCTGTGTCAGTTATGTTGTTGCATCCTGCAAACCCTAAATCTTCTATGTATCACAGCTCTTAGACAGAGCTTTTAATAAATTCATATGTAACATATCTGGATCCTGTTATGCACAATCTTTTCAAATCCAAAAAACCCAAAGCAAAAGCCACCACCCTTTGTCTGTAACCTTTCTGCACTGGGAAACATCAAGGGACAGGATGGATCAGAAGCCATTTCCCAAAGTCGTTATCCCAACATCAGTGACACCTGTGGAACAGAAGGAAAATAGATTATATTATTCTTAGAGTCCAGAGCAAAATAACCTATTTTCTCATGATAAATAAATTAAGTAAAAGCCTATAAGAACATGACACAGTGACAAATTCTATTCTAGTATTTAACTTACCAAGGGTTGCATGTCAGTTTAATAAAGAAGACAATGAGGTTTGACACTTATACAATATAGATAAAACATCATGGAGAGACAACAGTAATCACAAGCAACTAAAATAACTGCATGTATCATAAGCATCATCGTATAAGATCATGAAGTTCCAGAGGTAAAACTAAAGGGGAAAAACACTTAAAGCAAAGTCAATTGTATGACAAGATATTCGAATTTCAAGACACCAAGTAAAATGACACAAAGAATAGTTCACCATGCATTAATGGTAAATGAACCATAATAAACTACAAAGGTGCACGCTTGAGTATCCAAAGAGCTATTACTGCCAAAGTCATCACAATCAGTGTTTCCCAATGTTTTGCCATGTCTAGAGCATGAAGTCGAATCTTATATCATAACCAAAAATGACATTTTCACACCAAATTATACCTCCTATTAGAGCAAGAGTGACATGGCTGCCCTGTCGACATCTTATGTGGCTGATTTGTCAGCACTCCATGCCATCATTCCCATCATCTGCCCAACAAGGGCTCCCTCGCCACGTGTCCAAGCTATTGGTCAACACATGGTCAAGCTAAACCGGTAGAACTACTCGATGTTAGCTCCAACTGATGGCAATTTCAACCAACATAATAAATGAACATTGATAGGGCACGTTTTGGCCCGTCCAACGTACACTTCTACGTCGACTTTCAAAAGCCAAGCAGACACTGTCGACGCAGCTCATATTAAGGTCTCGAGAAGGAGCACTGCTCCGGACCACTGCTCGAGGGGCTAGGCCCAGGCCGCATCACCTGCCTCCGCTGCATAATTACCCTCCGAACGTCCCCTACACAGTAGGACTTATTACAACTCAGACAATGACCTAGGGAAGGATCGCGCCTACTGCAGATACACAATAAAGGCAGCCAAGCACAACAGTGGGAATGGGCAGATAGGTCGGGAGTTTAGCTATCGACCAGCGTACGGCATGGACCTACCACCCATGCGCATTAACCCACTTTGTACGACTTCTGCCTCCCTAGATAGTATAAAAGGTGCCCACACAAATGCGTCAGGGGGGGATCTTGGACACAAAAAAACGACAGACAACACAGAACGATTAATCACTAACTTGACTATCGGAGGGGCTGCGTCGGGGCGGCACGTCGCCTCCCCTCCCCTAAACCATGGCCTTAGTGCAGGTATCGACGACCGAAGAGCCAGCCGAGGAGTGGAAGTACACACTCGCAAAAGAAGGAAGCTCGCCTCAGTGGCCGAATGAGGTCCCCAGACCAAGGATTAGCAATGCGGCCGCAACTCCACCAAGAACTGAAAGTCATCCCTAGCATGAGGAGACCACCTAGGTTCCTAACCTACTAGCCGACGTCCCGAGGAGCTTGCACATCACTCGGGCACCAGCGAAGAATCCCTGAGCGCCCATCTGTAACGGGCAGGACTAAGCCGAGGCGACACCTCAGCCTCGGTACATAAAAATATATAACAAATATAACAACTGGAGGTCGTCAGACTTTTATAACTGCTTCTCACTAAACAAACTGCGTAATGCTCCCCTCTCAGGCATCCACTATAAAGAGATCACATAAGGACACCCAATACACAATACACAACAAACAAACAAATCTGATCTATCCTACTAATCCAACTTTCCTGACTTGAGCATCGGAGGGGCGTTATCGAGACTGTCTCCTAACTTAGTTTTACAAGGATTGAACATCCAACTTGGCAAATTTCCTTGAGATCGGCTTGAGAAGGAACAAGGTTGGATCCGAGTTGGCCTCCAGCTCGGATAACCTAAAATAAACTCTAACACCTTCTTTCTCTCACAAACGAGTTAAAGGTATCACACATTCAAAACCATTGCAAGGCACAAAATCACCTTTTAAATGGACCAATTAGAAGAAAATAATATGCTGTATATTATCTAAGACAACAATTTCTTACATAAATCACCAAAATAATCACCATTGGCTGTTACACCAGGTCCATTCCGTGCAGATGCTACAACCAAGCAAGGTTTACATAGTTTAAAGACAGTGCATATAAGATACCAGTATTTGTCAGTCCGCTGACAAGTACATAAGAATCAATCAGTACCTCGTCTAATATTACTTTTCCGCCCACCATTGATTGCTAACAACGATGTGCAAACATAGTGAAAACCGTGGGCTGACCATGCTCCGGAACATAGTAGTCGTCTTCCAAATAAGGTTCTTATCTTAACTAGTTAAATAAATAGACATGATCAACCACACAAAAAATCTGTACCAAACAATTGAACTACAGACCATCACTTCGACTGAGCAGAAAAAAACTCACCTTTACAGTTCTGGAGATCAATCACACGAAATTTCCGGAATCCAGCAGCAATGACAGCAAAATCTGAGTCGGTGACTCCAGGGTAGAACGACCTCCAGGCGGACTGAGAGAGGTCGATCTCCAGGAGGCCCGTGAACCGGTCGGCCATTCGGGCGGAGCATGACAGGGCCAGCTCGGGCCCGGAGTCGGCGACTTTCAGAGCTCTGCAAATGGAGCCAGCGCTTGCAGACGAGCCCGAAAAGGTCCCGCTCCTCGTCCTTCTCCTTCTCCAGCCGCGCGAGCACCTCCCGGGGGTCATCGTCAGTGAGGGCATCGTTAATGCAGACCATCACTCTCTCCTCCTTCGGAAGGTTGCAGATCAGCCGAACAGAGAGATCCACGAAGAGGGGGAATTACGGTTTCAGTGTGGAGACCCAGTCCCATCGGTGTTCTTAAGGCGCCTCCGGCCGCGGCCTCCCCTCCCCGCCCCTCCTGGCAGGATAATTGTTCGCTGTAGCGTCCTAGTCCGAGTTGGTTCGGCCGCCGGATACACAAGAATTCTTTCACACGTGTTCACTGGCAAACACAGTATACTGTGGCTACCTTACCATTACGCACATCACGATTTCGCTAGCCCCAATGTCATTTGAAGAATGTGACCCAGACCATTGAGAGCCGCTCTATCTCTCCAATTGTAAGGCAGGTAGTTCCCGAGGGTAGCGAATTAAAATAATTTTTTTTTGTCAGTTTATTTAAGAGTTTTCAAATATTACTCTAACTAGCTTGGCTCGACCGGTTCGGTCGTAAGTCCTCCGGGGTTAGCCCGAGTCACGGTTTCTCGGTTTATAAACACAAGCGGCGGCGTGCTCACCAAAACACGCCTTGGCTGCCGTCGGTATTTCTGTCGTTGGTCTCCGCAAGCCGAGAGCGCTCGACGATCCCGTCTTCTTTCTCCTTATAAGTAAGAGTGTGATTTAGTTGATCTCTCATCAATTGGATTTCGTTCTGTTATTCAATGGATCCTGATCGGTTGCTTTCTTTTGTTTTCTGGTCAAACCCTAGCCTTCGTTTCCGGAGTCATGGATCCCCTGCAGCCCGAACCTGTTAGTTACATATGTGGAGGTGCAAGATCTTGTTCCTTTTCCCTTGATCGAACTAGTTTTTGGTTATTGTGATCTTATCCGTTGCTTGATGGTCTTGAATATGTCAAAATTGGAACGAACACGATTGCAGATTGTGGAGCGGAGAACACGCTGAAGCCCGGGGACGTGATACAGTGCAGGGAGTGTGGATATCGCATCCTTTACAAGAAGCGCACTCGGAGAGGTATGTAGGATTCAGTTTTCCTTTATACTTCGTGTTGTCTTTGCTCGAGATTTTAATTTGTTTAATCATTGATGGCTGAAGAGCGGAGGGCCACTTCTAGTTGTAACTAATATATTTTGACATATGGTGATGTAACTCTGATGTCTTGGTGAATTGTATCATCTTTTTCATAGATACCGCTGCCACAGCCCTAATTATTTGTTTTTTTTTTGTGGTTTTTCATGGTTGATCATGTGGACATTTATGCTTTTGCAAGTGAATTGAAGGATAGGTAGAAAAATGACTTATAATAAGTTGTTTTGTCTTGGATCCATCGGTCACCTGCTTTTTTTGAGTTTATATTTTGCTGATGATGTTAGAAAATTTAAGACCTAAATGTATTTCTAAAACACAAAAATAGAAACACAAAGAACTAATGCGGAAATTATCAATACAAAATTTATATACCTCCTACCATTGTTATTGAAAATTTGGACAATGGTTTCTCTTAGCTCAGAACTCTCACTTTTGATGGCGTAGAAAATTCTTAAAACTGAGATTGAGCCCAGGGACCAAAACTCATTTATATAGACGTTCTAAGAACGTTTTTCTCCATGAATTAATTCAAGTTCGAAACGTTTGGACCATAATGAATGAAGAATTTTAATAATAATGAATGAAGAAATTTAATGGCATTGGTTACATTCATAATGAATTAAGAAATGTAAATGTTTGAACCACAATGAATGAAGAAACTTAACGAGAACGATTATATTTTCTCATTTGGTCTATATATTTAACTTAATGACTTAAATTATCTTATCGAACAACTTTCTAAGAAACAAATATATGAATCATAGCGACAAGTCCTCTAAGAGCAAGTATTATCATCCATGTATTACAATATATTTAGCTAAGTATTAATCTTAATGTGATAATATTACTTAAAGAACAAACCTTATGTTTATTCTTGGTCCATTATAAGTATATTTTTTTAAATAAATTAATGTGTGTATGAATCTGAGACAACATCACAATATATAAGAGTTTCAATATTAAATACAATTATAAAGTGGAACCAAGTCCCATTTTCTTTACATGATCCTTGAATTTCAAAAGTGGCATGCCCTTAGTTAAAGGATTAGCAATCATTAATTTAGTGATATTATAATCAATGACCATTTTCTTTTCTTCATACGTTCTTTTATGACTAAATACTTGATGTCGATGTGTTTACTTCGACTTCTATTTTTATTGTTCTTAGCCATAAAGACAATAACTGAATTATCACAGAAAATTTTCAATAGCCTAGAAATAGAATCCATGACTCTAAGCTTGGAAATGGAACTCTTAAGCCATACACCATGTGAAGTAGCCTCAAAATATGAGACAAACTTTGCTTTTATAGTAGAAGCAGCAGTCAAGGTCTGCTTGACACTCTCCAAGAAATAGTTCCACCAATTATCATGAAAATGTACCATGATGTTGATTTACGAGAATCAACATAACCGTTAAAGTCTGAATCTGAGTAGCCAATCACATTCAGATTGTCTGGATGTCTATACATAAGCATGTAATCCTTGGTTCTTTAAAGATATCTCATCACTTTCTTTGTAGCTCTTCGGTGGTTCATACCTGGATTACTTTAATATCGACTTAGCATCCCCACAATAAATGCTATATCAGGTCTAGTTAGACCTGAGCACAAGGTTTACAATTTTGACATTTACCGCTAGGTTGCCGGTATGTGGACCGTTCGCTATCAGGCGGCTTAGCCAAAAATCGATCATCGGCGGTCGATTTCGGTCATCGGTGGTTGATTTTGGCCGTCGCGGTTGATTGAAGGGAGAAATTGACCGTCGACGATCGATTGAGGGAGAAATCGACCGTCGACGGTCGATTGAGTGAGAAAAAGGGAAGAAGAAGAAGAAGAGGAAAAAGAAGAAAAAAAATAGAAAAGAGGAGAAAAAGAATACCTATCACCCGCGCACGTTCCTCACTCGTGCGCCATCGCCACTCGCGCGTCGTTGCCGCCCGCGGGTCGTGAGCGCTTTTTCTCCCGCGCGGGGAGAAAGATCAAGGCGATGTCGCCTTTTTCTCTCTTTTTTATATTTTAATATATTAATATTATATTATAAAATATTTATATTATATTTTAATACATTGGGTTGTATGCATGCGTATTGCACAGTACCGATCTGCATCTTGAGATGAACTTCAGATGCGGACGGTAAGTCAAACCTTGCCTAAGCATACATAAGGCTTTTTACGGTAGAAGCATATAAGATGTTTTTCATTGATTCCCTCTCAAAGTTGTTCTTCGAGTATTGGTTCAAATTGAATCTATTGCCTTTCACAATGGGAGCAACACTTGGTGTATAATTTTTCATCCCAAATCTCTCTAAAAGCTTATTGATATAGGTTTTTTATGACAGACTTAAAATGCCTTAAGATCTATCTTTATGGATTTTAAGCATGAAACAAGAAAACATATTTTACTCTCTCTGACCTTCTGGTACATACATTGATCTGGGACTTCCAATAAATTTGAATGAAGAAATCACTCCATGAAATTTAAAATACCATTGACGGGAGGTTTGTTTTAAATCGTATATAGATTTCTTAAGCTTCAAAACCAAGTGCCCACCAACACTAGCGGAGAAACCTTCAGGTTGTTTTATATGTCGTTTTCATATCCATTTGTTATAACTTAAGGTTAAAATAAGTAACTAATGCCAAAATGATACGAAAATTTTCTTAAATACAGGAGAAAACATCTTTGCATAATCGATTCCTTCTTTTTCAGTAAATCCATTTATAATTAGTCTTGTTTTGTATCTCTCAATGTTGCCTAATAAATCTTTCTTGGTCTTAAAGACTCATTTACAGCCAATAGCCTTCGCCCCATTAGGCAACTCTAAAAGATCCCATACTCTGTATAGAATTCATGTCCTCCTACATGGCTTTGTGCCTCACATCTAACTCTTTGCAACTAATGGTTTGTGAAAAGGTTTCAAGATTATTTTTGGCTCCAATATTATAATCAAATTCTTGTAGATATACAACATAATTAGGAATTATTGACCTTTTATTTTTAGTAGATCTTCTTAATGTTGTACCAATGTCTCCCTGAGAAACTTGTGGTTCAACTAGTTGTTCAGGTGATTATTGTAATTTCTGAACTACTTAATCTATTAAAATATTGTCAGTAACTTATCGAACCTCAATGATTGGTTGTTCAACATTAGTTTGTACTTGAGAAGTGCTATGAACTATAATCAATCTATCATTTGATGTGGAAGGTCGAGATTTTATATGATCATGTGTAGAAACTATGTTCCTGAGCTGATCACTCTCTCTAATCATTGCATCCTCAAGAAACTTAGCATCTCTTGATTCCACAATCCTATTTGTGTGAGATTGACAATAAAATCTGTAACCTTTAGACCTTTCAGCATATATAATGAAATACAAATCAATAGTCCTCGGGTCTAGTTTCTTCTCTTATGGATTATATTTCTTGACCTAAGACGGACATCCCCAAGTCCATATATGCCGCAAACTCGGTTTCTAACCTTTCCACAATTCAAATGGTGTCTTTATGATAGCGTTGGTTGGAACTCGGTTTAATATATACAAATTGTCTTTAATGCTTCAATCCATAAGGATTTAGGAAGATTAGAGTTTCTAAGCATAATTTTCATCATGTCTAATAATGTTCGGTTTCTTCTTTCTGCAACATCATTTTGGTTTGGAAAATTAAGCAGTGTATTGGGCAACAATCTTATGTTCTTGAAGAAACTTAGCAAAAAGACCAGGTGCTTGTCCATTCTTAATATATCTACCATCATATTCTCCACTTCTATCAGATCTCACAATTTGAATTTGCTTACTACATTAGTTCTCAACTTCAGCCTTAACGATTTTGAAAACATCCAATGTTTCGTTTTTGTTATGAAGCAAATAAATATACATATATTGTGAGTAATCACTTATAAAGGAGATGAAGTATTTTTGACCATGTGCGTCTATGTCTAGACAATATATGTTAGTATGAATGATCTCTAATATGTCTGAGCTCCTATTAGCACCTTTTTTGGATTTATTGGTCTGTTTTCCCTTAATACAGTCCACACAAGTTTTAAAATCAATAAAATCTAGAGTACTAAATATCTCATCATTAATTAATCTCTTAATTCTCTCTATGTAGATATATCCTAATCTTCGGTGCCAGTGCGAACATGCATTGAACTATGAGCATTATCATTTTGTAAAAAAATGCGAAAAAGATCATTAGATGAAAAATCATTCTTAACACAATCAGATATATATAATAAATTAAATAATGCCTTGAAAGTTAAAGGAATATCCAAATGGTATGAGTCTGGAAATAAAAATCAAGTTTCATGAGAAACTTTGTACATAAAATGTCCTTTCTAATTTTAAAACAAAGCTACTACTTAAAGTTAAAATGCAAGTTTCAGTTGCCTCCACATGTGAGCCTATATTTTTGCCTTGTAAGATGCTTTGCTCACTTTCCACTGGCTTCCTTAGGTTTTGCATACCCTATAAAGAATTGACAATATAGATTGTTGATCCCATAGTCAATCCATCATATTTTAATATTAACATTAAATTCATAGCACATAGATGAGGTTGGTTTACCTTTCTTTTTAAGCTATTGTTGGAATTTCACGTATTCCTTCTTCATGTGTCCATCCTTTTTACAGAATTTGCTTCTTTCTTGATATCAACTTGAGGTGGTATTTTACTTTTTCCTTGCTGATTAGCTTTCTAATTGGCTTGATTTTTGTCAGTTTATCAGTTTTGTTCTTCCCGCGAGTGGTTACTAGCGATACACTCTCATCTGTCTCCATCACTAACCTTGTTTCTTGAATACATAGGGTTATTAATTCGTTGATTGATCATTTGTCCTTATGTGTGTTGTATGAAATCTTATAAGGCCTCTACTGTTGTGGAAGGGCATTTAAAATGTAGTGCACCAAGAAATGTCTCGCATTTGCATTATATACTCACCACACCTTTGACGTTAGCGAGTCTAAGGTATGAGAATTTCATTATTAGGGTGTTTGTTAGTACATTTTCCGAAGTGATGAACTGCTCGTCGATAGCTTGCAATAAGTCTCAGACCTTCTCATACTTGTCAATAGAATCACGTATACCAGCAGTTATCTTACTTAGTCTTGATAAACATCACGTTGAGCTGATTGGATCGCTCCCATCACTCATATAGCGCGGCCCCAGTTGGAGTGCTAGTATTGGTGACTGCAGATGGTTTGTCCTTCCTAATAATATAATCAATGTCCATCCACCGAAGAATCCTCTCCTTTCATACCTCATAGTTATCACTCCTAAGTTCGAGAATATCACATCAGATATTAGAAAAATTAGTAGTTTGAGAAATTGCATAAAATTCAAAATAATTTTATCAAAATTTAAGGCTTAATAGTCTAATTTACATATTTTACTAATGTAGAACATGTAAATAAATAAATCTCATGACATAAAAATACATGTGAGCTAAATTTTTAATACAAATAGATTCAAATGATCTTTATGATAAAACTACCAAATGATGTATCAATTCATAATTCCTATGGTAAATTATGAAAATAATATGATATTTTATCCTGATTAATTATATAAATATATCTTGTGGGATAATAATTATTATATTAAGTTTAATCAATCACAATATTATGTCTGATTCCTTTTGTGATCCTTATTTTATCTTTATATATAATTTTAATTAATTAAAGATGCTATGGCTAATTCCTAATTAATTAGGATTATATGGATCACTAGATATTTTTGAATATATACAATTGACTCATAAGCATGAATTAATATAAATATAATAGAATATGAATGTTTTACCAAAATGAATGTTTTATTTCACTAAAAATGTTGAAAATTTTATATCCTCATGATTTTCAACACCAAAAAGCATCAAAATTTCCAAAAAACCCAAATCAAGCCATATTCATGGTATAAAAATAAAAAAATTTCTAAATTGTTTCATGTCAAGCCAAAGGTTAATTTTGGCTCTAATACCAAATGTCAGAAAATTTACGACATAAATGTATTTTTAAAACACCAAAATAGAAATACAAAGAACTAATGCGAAAATTATCGATACAAAAATTACATACCTCCTGTCATTGTTGTTGAGAATTTGGAGAATGATTTCTCTTAGTAATTTGGCATTTCGTGGTTCAAAACTCTTACTTTAGATGGTGTAGAAAATTTTTAAAATTGAAATTGAGACCAGGGCCCAAAACTTATTTATGTACACGTTCTACCATCAAGATCGTTTTTCTCCATTACCACCAACCTCAATAACATGAAGAAATCAAAATGTTTGGACCATGAATGAAGAAATTTACTGATAATGAATGAAAAAACTTAATGAGAAATTAATCTCTTTGCTCTTAATTGTTTTATGGTGCTTTTGTATAACCTATACCAGCAACTATATGTTCAAAGACTTGTTGTTTATGTGTCAAATCATTATCTGGGATTTTACAGTGAAAATCCCCATATGGAGTATAAATGCTATTTTTTCATTTAAAATTCTTATTTTGTAATCTGTTTCCTTTTAGATTGCCTTTTTTTCTACAGTTCTAGCTTATTGACGATGCTTGATGAGAAATACATACTTGTTCTCTTGATGTTACTAATATATGCTTAAACTTTTACTACATTAGCCCTATATTAAGTTTGGAGCTGTCACTGCTTACTGATGCCAAACAACATAACGAAGGTTGGCACACAGAAATATCGGGCATCTCTTCATTTTAGGTGCAATAGTTCAAGGCAAAAGGTCGATAAAAAATACAAGGAGATAGTTGGGAGCTTCAAGCATAAAATAAATCTTTGGCATTAAATTGCCATGACCCTATCTAGCATAGATTAATTTTAAACTTGAATTGTTCTTTCTCCTTCTCTTTTTATTCTCGCTTAGCTTTAAGCTAGGTAAATCTTTTGCATCTAGAATGCCTAATCTTGAAAATGGCAATTAATCTTATATGAGTTAGACTAGGTGAAACTAAGATCAAAATATAAAGTGCAATTTTAGCAATATCTAGAGAAGAATTGTGGGTGTAATTAAAAGACATAGTCAAAAAGGTGATAGAAGTAAGATTTTAAATATCTTATTAACTATAATTTATACAGAATTAGAGTTTTTGGAGATTGATGAAGATATTAGCTGTAGAGTTAAAGTGAAATGGTTAAAATGGAGAAGAGACATAAAAGAGTGTTGAATGGTTGTTGTATGCCCCTTGGATTCAAAAGAAATTGGTATGTATTTGCATCTGACTGATGTGCCTGATGCTATCTTTTTTCTTTAGAATGTCAAAGTTGAATATTGTTCAAATATAAATTGTCATAATGTGAAAATGCATCAGACAGCAACTTTGGCCCCAATGCGTTTATCCTAGGCAGCAAATTATGCTAACTGTTACTTTAGGCAAGACAGTTTCAGAGATAGCTGAGTCTCATTTGGTGGATTTGAAAAGAATATACTGATTTTCATCATTGAACTAGAGCAGACTCAATTGTCCTGTCCGGTGGCACTGTTTCAGTTATGTTCATGGGATCAAGTATGAGTCACACTACTCATTTGGTGAAAGCCTGAAGTCATCTTTAAACTGTTTCATTTCTTTGTATATTTTGGGTTTTAAATGATAACAAAGTTTATGCTTAAAAGCATTTTTTTTTGTTGTTGTTTATATACCTTCATGACATTTTTTTGATGCAATGATGTCCATGAATGTTTTTCCTGTACTAATGGTTTGTTTTTCAAATGTTGCAGTTGTGCAATACGAAGCCCGGTGAGAATAACAGAACCTCTGTGCATGGCGAGTTGTGTGATATGTTGGCTTTAAAGTAACATAATCCAGTATTGATGTCATTGTGGACCATGGGATTAGTAAAACCTAGTAAACAAATTGACTGCAAACACTAGTGCGATTAGTACATGCAAATGGACAGCAAACACTATGAACTGAAGAAGTTCCTTTTATTTCTTTTCGAGCTGATTGGTAAGTTATAATACCTGTGTGCCAGCTGATCAAACCTGGGTTTGGGTTTATGGGATGCCACATTTTTATTAACTAACTAGGGTTCCAACTAGAAGTTTTGAAGTGCTCTTCCAAAGTAAATCTCTGTCTATCAGTGGATGACAAGGCCTTTTGATTCTCTTGTTGGCTGCTTTTCTCGGCATATTTGTTTGCAATGGGCCTGAGTGCACAGAACTCATGCCTGTTTATTTCATTGGACATGATCTTTAACTAGGGTTGCATCATGTTTGAGAATTCGATACAATATTGAGATGTGATTTGGTAACCTTCCAAATCACCATCGCTTGATCGAAGCAGCTTCTAGGAGATTGTTTTTTGGATTCGTGATTTGATCTTCTTAGGGGTGTTCTACCACATGAGAAATGCCTATTACACTGAAGAATGATGTTAAACAGGATCCGAATGGCCTCCGATATAATAGTCGCCAGTGTCTACATTTTGGTGGAACTGTGATACCATAGCTGATGTGTGGCTTCTTACTGGGTAGGAAGTCACAGCAGCATCCACGACATGAAAGATGATGAGTTTGTCCCTTCTTCGAGTATGGCCAGCTATGCAAGATTTGGTCGTGGATTCTTCTGTAGTCGACATCCATCCACAAACATAGAGACTCGTCTGCTTTCTAGTCTCGTATGAAAGTCTTATCTTATTGGTATCTGACATAGAATATACGTTTGTAATCTGATCAATAATTCTATTCATATGGTTTCGCATTTTTATTTTAAAAACCGGTGGCCAGTTTTTTTTTTTTTTTTTAAAGAACTACATAAATTTTCCTGTGTATTTCTTCCAAGTTACATGATGGATGGCTGAGAACGACGTTGATGCATGCTTGGCGTCGGCTCCTTGGAGAGTTTTGACTTGACCTTTCGGAAGACATTCAACATGATCAAAATAGATGACGACTAGTTGCTACGTCACTAACTTATCTTAACGTCCATGAGATCTGATAGTATATCGCAAAGTCAGCTATATCTGCAAGTGGCAAAGAGCATGGCACAACAACAATGACAATGTGTAAATAGGGGTCCTTTTCTTCGACTAAACGCCACAAAAGAATCCAGGATCTAGAAACACAGGTTTCACTCCTCTCTCTCTCTCTCTCCCCCCTTTTATTTCTCCCTCCTTTCCACATCTCTCTTTAATTCCCTAAGATGCCAAAAGTTCTTTCATTCACATTAAGATACGCATTGTCAAGAACGACAAGAACTATATGTCGAAGGAAAACAAAGAAGCCGGAGGAGGCTATCTCTTATACACGTTCACTCCAGGTCAACCGTGAAAGCAAGCGCAGGTCCTCCGAGTCAACGAGCCACATGATGGCGAGTTGCGAACAACTCGTCCGCCGAATGGATTTATGACAATAATAAACGTCTGCAATATAAATATATAAGGAGACATTTATGACATTATATAGTCTTTGTACCATGCATGAAAGCCTCCTATATACTTAGTCGAGTCAAATTAGGGACTTCAGGTAGGTTTGACTCGTAGTGCCGTTTGGCGAACAGAAGGAATATGCTTCCTCTTCGATGTGATGGTCTTTAACTAGAAATCCTGTTATGTGCTCATATCATCCTTGCGATTGGTATGAAATAAGTTTGGCTGATGCAGCCGAGATTAATTAACCTCTCATGTTTTGCAAATTTTTTCGCTGTAAAAACGAGAAATGATCATCCCATATTTACTTGATTTTGAAACCAGATGGACTATTATGGGCATCAACAATAAATCATAAACATAGAGAAATAGTAGTGGACGTAGAATTTATCTGGTTTGTTAATGCTTGGTAACATCCATGAAGAACAATCAAATTTCATATGTGAATTAATTATAAGCTTCTTAAATTTAATTCAAACTCAAGCTCCAAGTTTTTCCTCTTCTTCCTTTTTTTTTTTTTTTGCACATCGTTTCACATAAATCCTTAAAAAAATTCTCATCAAAATATTAGTCCTACATCTTTCCATACATATGATATTTAAGGAATAATCATAATTTGTAGGGTCTTTCTAATTAATGCAGAAGTCTTTATATGCTTGAATTTCTTATATTTAACACCAAGAATCCCAAAATGCTTATCAATCCCAATATATTAAATCAGTTGTTTTTTACTGTGCATGCAAGTCAATTATGCTAAAGATTGCCTATTTTCTCCAACTATCTTTGCTGCTGTAGAATTGTTTGGTCTTTCATCTTTTAAACTTTCTGATAACTTTTCACATCTGTTCATTTTCATGTACTGTATATAATATATTGTTTACTTGATCATCTTTGATTAAGTCAAACATGACAAAGACTGGAAATTAGCCCTGATGAAGAAACGTGTTGGAAGTCTAAGATTTGGTTGGTTAATTACCAAAGTGAGTTGGACTTGAGTTTAATACAATAACATCACCTGAAAGGTGGAAGGTAAAGAAAGTACATCAGAAAGTAACACGATGATTCAGTAAGAAAAAAAAAGCTTACTTGCAGATGACATATTTGTGATATCTACATGTACAAGTGACGACCAATCTTCTTTGAAGGAGTAGGGCTCAGGTAGGAAGTGAGAGTTGACCAAGTAGCTAACCCTACCTAATCCAATAATTCTAAATCAGACTTAGATAATATCCTGGTTTAGGGAAACCCCACCATTAACCCACGTAAAGCATTCGGTCTAGAGTCAATGCTAAACAAATGCAACATGTCATTTTCGACAGACCAAGTCATGCAAATATATCTTGCGAAAGATAGATATTTGGCAGAAGATAAGCTTGTGAAAAGGAAGCTTTTCTTATTCTTCTTTTTCCCTTTTTGATCCCAGAGTTAGGAGTTGCCAACCCATTCAATTAGATAGAGAAATTTTTGCATGGTTTGGGTAACTTCTCCAATGTATTTGGAACAACATGACAAAAACAATATGCTTCGACCTTTTTGTGTCGATTTTACCACATGCATATTATTTTTGCATTCGGCAATTAACAGTCGTAAATAAAAGGTCAGAAGAAATTTAGGTTACAGGAGAAGAAATGGAGCGCTGAGGTAATGCAAACAAGTACAGTTTAAATTTCACAAGGAGAGTTACACAGAGATGATGCTTCACGTAGTGAAGAGTTTCCAGCAGCATATTTACACCAAGGTCTCAGTACATGAGCTATCTACGCACAAAACTTTGACACCACGACTGGTAGCAGATCAGCAGCACTTCTGGAATGGCGACGCGTGCAGATACACAACTTTAGAACAGAATGCGTGACTGTGAAAGTTTCAAGAGATCAAGAATAATGGTGATGTAGGTTGAGATACAAAAGGAGGAAGTATAGCGACGGACGTTAGAGACTATCCTACGAGGACCAACGAAGCCTCTGCAAGAAGCGGCGCTGCGCCGACTCCTCGCGCTGGAGCCTGAGATGGTCGTAGTGCTTCTTGATGAACGTCTCCACCCGTTGGAACAGCTCGTCGTGGCCGACCACGAGGACTTCCCTTCTCCTCCACCCCACCTCCTCATTGATCACCACCGGCGCAACCTTCTCGTTCAGCATCTCGGGCCCCTTCAGCCCTTTTCCGGGAACTGTCGTCTCCGATCCCTGCTCCTCACGGCGATGTCGCCTCAGCGCACTCTTCGCCGGCTGCTTACTGCCCTCCATGATTGCGTTCCATGTGTCATCCATCGTCTTATGCTCATCCGGTGGCTCCATCATCACCTTCTCGATCTCCGACGGCAAGGGTTCCGTCTCGTACGGACTAGGGCAGGAGAAGGTGGTGGAAGTGGGTGGGGAGGAAGGGACATCGTACCAAGTCTCGGAGGTCGGGGAGGGAAGGACATCAAGCCAGGTCTCCGGTGAGTCATCACCGATTAGAGTAGGAAGAGTGAGGTCAAGAACATTGCTGGGTCGATGTTCTTCACCGTTCTTGGTGCTGGAAAGCTTCCAGATGACGAAGATGGCAAACTGGGAGATGATCCAGAGACTGCGAAGAGAGAGGAAGATGTCGAGCGAGTAAGGGACGAGTGCGGCAGAAACCAAGCCGAGAAGGAAAAAGGACATCTTTGCTATCTGATACATCATTTCCAACCCCTTCCTTTTCTCCTTTGGCTTCCTCAATAGATCCATTAAGTTTTTTCCGCAAGAAGGAGAGTAGCAGATTCTTTTCCCGTTTGCTGCTCGGTTGTAGATCACAGCCAGTGAGACATGGAACATAAGAAAGAATGAGGAGGATTGAGAGACAAGGATAGTCCAAGCAAACTACACGGAAGTTAACCAGGCGTGCACCCTCATTTAGATGGCTACTGTGATGCCTTCCTGTATGGCAATAATTTCCTTGCACTCACCACGTAATGAGTGACTTAGTAAAACCCTGCCAAGTTGGTGCTTTGACTTGACTTTTAATTGTCTACGTCATGCAAGTTATACGCGTATTCTGAGACACCACATACATTAGGGGAGATTATATATATATTCCCTAAAATATCTGATTTGAAGAAACAGTAGGAAAAAAAGACGAAGAGATTCTTCTTTACAAACTGATGAAGCTACTTGGATGTGTATGAATAGGTATATGACCTTTGTGTAAAATATATATCCTGATATGATGAACACAGTACCTTTCGCGTTTTATCATCTTGCCTTGTCCATGATATATATATATATATATATCATTAGGATACATGTCCTACATGCATCAACTGTTGCCTGTGGAGCAACCTTGCATCACCCCTAGGACTCTATATCGCTTTCTCATATAATAATAATACATCAAGCGATGAGAAAGACACAAAAGTAGAGTTAGGTCTCCTTCCTATATATGCATAATCTATAGGCAAATCTACAGATTCAGTCACATAAATGAACTCCATGCTTTCTCCTGTTATCACTGTTATGAAGCTTTACAGTCTGGAAGGCGCCCACAGGGCACTGCCGGCCACAACAATGGCCACTGTTGTTGGGGCCAGCGAGCCTTCGACAACCCCAGAGATATTGAAGCGTTATGATCCTTCACCATCACCTCCATATTAGATTCTTTGAAGAAGAAAGATAATTATGCCATGGTGATCAAAGTGGCCACAGCTAGCAGATATGAGTGAGTATACCGTTGATGCATTCGGTTGTAGATGGCGCATGGAGGCATTTTTGTCGGAAGAAAGGTGGAAGACAAGGTTAGAGTGCACGAGCTGCCGTTGCCAAAGATGAGGATGTCGGTGGGATGCTCGTCTTTCTGATGGAGGTGTAGTATTGTTGTTCTCGTTGGAAGGAAACCAAAGTCCATTCGACCTGTTCTTTGTTTGGTCGTGTGCAGCCCAAGTACAAGAACACTTGGGAGACTTCCTCTCAGTTCATTAGAGAAGCATCGATACGAGATAAGTCTTGGAGATGGTTGGATTAGGTAGGTTGGTAGGACCCTCGTAGATCAAGGAATGTGATTGCTTAGATTCGGTGGACCACACTACGCACCATCCAATTGAATTCCGTGCCCTTCTCCCTGCAATTATGGCGGCAGGAGGATAAACAAAGAAAAGAAGGAAGAGTGATCGATCGGGAAGGCAAAAAAGGACTCCCACTGGCTGACCCAGTCCAAGCTTTTAGACCACTCGAGCATTCTACCTGATATAAAATTCATGTACGTTTAATGGCTACCACAAAAGTAATCGTCCTGAGTTGGTGACAAAGAGATAGATAGATGTTCACGACAATGTCTTCCTATCTGCCGTCACCGAGTTTCCACCAATCCTATGTAGTTCAAGTCTCTATCACATGGATTAACTTGCGTATTCCCTTCCCTAATAATAATATGCATGCGTAAGCCAGCAAATTAATGGTTCTGACGAAAGAGGGAAATGATTCACGAGAAGGAAGGAACAACAGCTAAAGCTTTTCTACTTTCTGTTTGAAGCACGAACACACAGTTAGTCACAAGAACAGAATCTGAAGCCGATCTCAGCACATACTTAAATCCAAAGATTGGTCAAAAGCAAGTATAAGAACGCAATAGATGCTACTCCTACGGTAATAATAGAGCACAGAGAAACCAGATATGGATAATGGTAGTATCTTTCTTTTGTCATATCATAATGAAATCAATTATGGTCTCAAACAGATTTGTGCTGCTTGCTCTTGCCGTCGTCACCTGTTAATTCCTATCTTAGTTGGCAAGAACTCTCTTGTTTTTGGTTGATGTCTGCATATATAATTGAAGAAAAAAAGACGTGGATAAAGGTGGAAGCGCCCTCCTATCATATTAGTATACTTAATGGTTACAACAGTGTTGGATTTGTTTGTTCTTGGTTCATTTCCGCCCTGATTACTACTATATGTTCTCTAGAGCTCACAGTGCTAGCTCCAAGGTTTGACTAATTGCTGGTGTAGTTGTTAAAGCTGAAGGATGAAGAGGCTACCAGTTGGAAAGAGCAGAGCATTTCAACAGGAGGGGAGGGAGTGATGGCCGTCCTCTTTTAAAATATTTTTAATCTTAGCTGTTTTTGAAGCTTCCATTGGCCTTAATATTATTATCTGTTTCACATTGAAAGCAAATAATAATAAAAATAATAATAAATGTTGCTTTGAGTGGGCCATATTTTCTTATGTATCAACAAAAATAGATGATATAACTTGTGCAACCATGAGAATATGCCAAATATATATTTGGATGTGTAGTTTAAGAAAAATCAATGTGCATAATTTAAGAAGGGAAGGAACAACTTCACATCAACATTCTCTTTTTTGTTCTTAAGGCTTTGAATGATGCAATACAATAAAAGGATGTTGATTAACACCGTAATTTTCTAAAAGACAACTTGTATCCGCTCCATAATAAATACTATATGAGTTTTAATTTTTCAATCTCGTCTCGCAAGATAACTGATTCATTAATTTTATTAAGGATGAACTACGGATTCAAATAATTGAATCCATATTAATGATATTGTAATATCTGTACCAGTTCATAATAATAAATACTTTATCTATTTTATCTACTTTTAAGATAAAACTGAATTATGATCGAAAATTATTATACCGATCTATACAGACGTATCGAGATCAGTTCGATACGATATGATATCTGGTACCAAACAATATATATAGAGCATATCACACAGTATAGTATAATATAATATAATATAATATAATATAAGTTAAAAAAAGATAATATTACGAGGTAACATCTCGTTTCTTCTCCCTATGTGGGAAGATGTTTCTCCTCTATGCACGGGGAAAGCAATCGCACGTCGACAAAGAAATGACTCATTTTTCGATGATGGATAGTATATGAGAGGAGTAGCGCAACTCCAGGTTTATCTTCTTTCTTTTCTTATTTCTTCCTTTTTCGACTGATACTGTTCGAAATCGATCGTTGACGATCGAAATTGATTATATTACCGATCGATTTAAGATGATAGTGAGACAAAAATAATCACAATCGATAGTACCGTTCGATAATGGATGATTCACGTATTGATCAATTGTCGAACTGATACGTACCACTCGTATCAAACAATACACATAAAATTATTTATTATGATATTACATTACCTGCTTAAGAAAGAAGGCACGTCGTCCTTGCGTCGATCCATTTCTGTGGAGCTTTTAGAGGACACCGGCATCCTGTGAGACACACTGGACTGCACTCGAAAAGAGAGTAGTTGTTCTTTGTGGCCTAAGCTGAAGAACACCAAATATGTCTTGTCATCGATCTGGACACCAGGAAGAAGAAGGATACAACTCAAGTGGTTACGAGAGGAGAAAGGAGCTGCCCAAATATGTCTTGTCATCGATATGGACACTAGGAAGAAGAAGGATATAACTCAAGTGGTTACGATATATGAGAAAGGAGCTGCCATCATAAATGCGAGGCTAAAAAGTTGGAGTGGAGAGACCAATGGATTTGTCTCATTGTCCGAGTAGATTTCTCTCACACCTGTAGTTGTATGGAATTCAAACCAATCTCTGATAAACTTAACAAGTGGATAATGATCAAAGTGAGCTCAAAAAATATTCTTTAGATTAAGAATGATTTAGAGAATATTTGTTTAATTGTAAGTGGTTAGAAACTCTCACCATAAATAAAGATTCCTCCGATACTACCAAGGATCTGATTATGTCTTTCTCTTTCCCTTTTCTTATTCTAAAACATATCAACTTAGATTAATCAAACACATCTAATCAGGGGTGAACTCGATAATGGCCCTTTATTGCAAGAATAGATCCCCGATTCTTATATCAATCTCGGATAAAAAACCAAGGTCAATATTAACAACTGGCTTATGCAACCATCACAACTTTTAAAGGAAGTATCTCACCTGTTCTTTGTGACACTGATAAAGTCTGCTTCATCTTTTCAAGTCATTGCAGTTATTATAGCCTACCATTAGTCTTTAGAGCATAAAATCTTATCAAAATCTATTAGCCAAGATCCCCCTCTAACACAGTTGATCAAGAAGATGTGCTCGATTTTAAAGGATTTAATGGTTTTCGCAAAATGTGCTAATCAATTAGCATTCAAATTCTTCTCCTCGAAAACATGACTGGAAATACAATAATAGAAATAGGGTGCCGGGCTAGAAATAGTTCTAACACAGTTTATCAAGTGCTATGGAGGATAATACTTTTTTGTTGAGAATTTTAGTTACAAGCTCAGCATCCATTTTTGACTTTTAACTGAGTTATCCCTTCGTTTAGAGCAATCTCTAATCTAAGTTTTATTGTCATAAGCTCAGCCCTCCAGCAGCAAGAGAAATTCATGTCCAGCTAAAATGACCATTACTTGTCCTAATAAGAAAACCAATCCCCCTCCTGCATTGTCTTACATATTAAAGGATTTAAATTAGGCTTATTTAAAGGTTAATTTGATGATCTTAAATAGACCTAGATGGTGGTACCACTAGGCCCATGCGGTGGTATCACCCAGAGAGTTGGAAATCACTCTTTTGTGTTTTTCCAAGACTTCGGATGCTAATATCACCTGTGGCTTGTGGTGGTACCGCCCAAGTGATGATGGTACCGCTAGAGCCCAAAATCCAAGCTCTATTCAGTGGTAGTATCGCCAGGCTATCACGAACGATCATCGCTCAATCGCAACATCTTCACTCAGCAAACCGTTCATCGCTTTTTTCTTATTTGTACAGATGTTTGACAGCTTGTTTTGCCTTCACTTTATGTGTTTTGGCATAAGAAATGAGAGCAAAAATAGTCTAGAATACTGCAGAACGATCGCTTATTTTCGCGGAGCCAAAATTACCCAAAACAGCTTTGTTTTGGGGCATTTCTCATATGTTACAATGATCACTCTGAGCGGTACAAAATGTCAACCATCTCAGCACCTTGGAACCTCTCGGATGGCACCGGGCTGGATGAGACTTCAGGTAGATGTCGAGCATAGGCTTTTATCAATAATTAAACTTATCTTACATCTGATGCCTTAGGAGCTATCGTTTGTGGACTTACGACTATTTTTACAATCCTCTAAAGTCTTGTTTCGCTCTCTTTCTCTCTTTTCTTTGCTGCACTCAAGGTGTCCGATGAATTGCTTATATAACTTTTAGTTTTACGAGAAATTGGGACTTGTCCATCGCTCGTTTCTAAGCTAATCAATTTTTTCTTTGCAGGTCCTACGAGACTCACACGATGTTGCAAGTGGGTTGACCCTTTATGGACAGATAACGCTTTGGGTGTTTCATGACTTAGGCAATCCCAGCTAAATCTGGAACAATGGGTAAGGTTGCTTCATGACTTAGGCAATTTCAGCTAAGTCTTTAAGAGTGCCATTAGGATACCGCATGGCTTAGAAAATTCAACTAAGTTCGTGATAGTATGGTATCAGAGCAGGCAGGCAATTCAAACAAGTAAGCGAAGAGGGTTCGTAATCTCGCCATGGTGAAGCACCATGGTGAATCGAGCAAGATGGGCCAAGCCGAACCTTTGTCCCAAGCAACCGCAGGTGGGCTGCAAGTGCAAACTTGCTTGCAAACTGTTGGAGCCACTCATGAGGAGCGCGATAGTGAACATAATGAGCATGAAGTTGGGTACTCTCCACGAGCGGAGGAGGCGTCATCTGGAGTGCCAATCGAGAAAAAAAAGCTATAATGAGAGACTTACAATAGTGGAAACCCACCTTGTTGTTCTTGAAGCGAGCTTGGAGGAACTTTACCAAGGCCAATAAAGGCTCTTTGGGGTAGAGAGCTCGCAAGAAGAAGCTTAATCTCAGATCGAGAAAGTTAAATCCCTGATTAATTGATTGACAAAGGATACCAAAGATTTCGTATGACATCTACATGAAGTTGTGACGACCTCATGGCTAAGGTGATGGTGTTAACAAGGACTTTTGATGCGGGAGAGAATAATACCCCTGCTGCATCACCATAAAACTTCAGGACACCAAAGTCACATTGCTACGGGGTAGCTAGGGATGCCAAAGAGCTTGAAAATTTCATGTTCGACATGGAATAATATTTTTGTGTTACAAGGCTCGATTCTGTAGAGAACAAAGTTGCTATAGCAACAATATATCTAATGGAGATACAAAACTTTGGTGGCGAACCTGTTGGGAGGAGATCCAGCAAGGTTGATGTTGAGTGGATACATGGGAAGACTTGAAGCGGTAGTTGAGAACTCAGTTCTTGCCCGAGAATACAAAGTTTGTCGCAAGAAGGAAACTGAGACAACTTTACCAAAATACAATAATCCGAGACTATGTGAAATAATTTTCAGCACTAATGTTGGATATACATGACATGTCTGAGAAAGATAAGCTATTCAGTATCCTCGATGGCTTGAAGCCATGGGCACAACAAAAACTACATCAGAGGAATGTCACCAACGTAGTCGAGGCAATTGCAACTGCAGAAAGGCTAACTAACTTTGTTTCTTCAAAGGATTTGAGAAAGAAGAAATAAACTTCAGGACATTGCCCAACTAAATACTCTCGAGCGAACAAGTCTGAGAGAGAACAAAAGAAGAAGAATTTACACAAGAAACCAAGCTCAAAAGGTAAAGTCCCAAAGTCTGGTGGATGCTTCTTGTATGGGGGACCGCACATGGTGAGGGAGTGCTCGAAGAAACGGGCACTCAATGCCTTAATTGCATTAATATATCCCCATAAGTCGGACAAGGGTAAAGCTATCGCCCTTAGTTCGAACAGTTCTAAATCTAGTAACGACAGTGAGGCATTGCAAGGACCCAAGATGGGAGCAATGTGTTTGTTGAATATATTACGAGGTCAAGTGGGGGAGAACACAAAGGCAAAGCCACCGAAGGTAGGAAGCAGCGAGTTGATGTATGTGGACATCAAGCTTAATGGTCATACAACCCATGCAATGGTGGACACGAGCACTACTTATAATTTTATTATCGATCGTGAAGCTAAGCGATTTGGATTAATCTTAGAGAAGAGCCCAAGTCGTATAAAAGCTGTGAACTCAGAGGCCAAGCGAATCTCTGGATGAGCAAAGAGGGTCGCCATCAAGATCGGAATATGGACCGGGAGTATAAACTTGATGGAAGTGCCATTGGATGACTTTCAGTGATTCTCAAAAAAGAGTTCATGCATGTGGTGAAGTTGGTGCCAATGTCATTCCTGAACTTCCTATATCTAATGGGAGACGATGATCCCTGTGTGGTTCCAGTTTCTTGAGGAGGAACCAAGGATCCTAACAAATCTCGGCTTTATAATTAAAGAAAGGAGTATAAAAAGATGAATCAACTTTTGTCGCTGCTATAAAGCTAGAGACACTTGACGGGGAGGTCATTCAAGAACCTGCTATTGTGGCGAACATCCTAAAGGAGCTCTCAGATATGATGCCAATGAAGTTGCCGAGAACTCTACCACCACACAGAGGTGTGGATCATCGGATTGAGCTGGAGCTGGGAGTTAAGCCTCCAGCGAGACAACCATACCGCATAGCCCCGTTAGAGTTGGCAGAACTGAGGAAGCAGTTGGTTGAATTAATAAGCGATGATCTCATCCATAGCTCAAAAGAACCTTTCGGAGCTCCATTCATCTTCTAGAAGAAATAAGATCGGAACCTTCGATTATGCATTGATTATCGAGTCCTCAATAAGATAACGGTGAAGAACAAGTATCCCATCCCACTCATTGCAAACTTATTTAATCAATTGAGCAAGGCAAAGTACTTTTTCAAACTCGACCTTCAGTCGGGATATTGGCAGGTGTGCATTGCAGAAGGTGATGAGGCGAGGACTACCTGTGTGACCAGGTATGGAGCATTCGAGTTCTTGGTGATGCCTTTCAGCTTAACTAATGCTCTAGCCACATTCTGCACTCTAATGAACCAACTGTTCAAGGAGTATTTGGACAAGTTTATTGTCGTCTACTTAGACGATATCGTTGTCTTGCTTTCAAGGAGTATAGTTAAGTTGGAAGCATCAATTCAACAATATTCAAGCAATGCAAGTATGAAACAGTTATAATTTTATAGTGGTTCAACACCAACAGTCTACGTCCACTTCCGAGCCCTCCTTTTTGAGGCATACCGGCATCCACTACCAATCTTCTTTGGGTGAAGATTAAACCCTTACATTTGCTTACAAGAGAGACTTAAAAAGTTACTATCTCTAAGCTCTCTCCCTTCTCTTTTCTTTTTCTTACAAATCACACACACTTTCTTTTTCACAGAATTTAATTGCCCAAAAGAGTTGTTAGTGAATGTAAGAATACTTGGGTATTTATAGACCCCTATGGTTTCAGACTTTTGAAGCCAAAAATCAAACTCACATAGAAAATCTGGGTATGGGCGGTTTACCCGTCGTCCCAAGTGGCTTACCCGCTGTCAGCAGTTGGTCGTCACCCAGATTTTGTGGTACAGGCGGTTCACCCACCATTTGGGCAGTTTACCCGCCGAAAGCTACCGCCCGCTGCCCGAATTCTGTGGTACAGGCGGTCTAACTGCCACTCACCAACGGTTTACCCATTGAAATTTTTGCAAAAGTGGTTTCCTCCACTTTTCAAATTTCGGCTTGACTTTTATGTTGACCAGCTCTTTGGTCAACTGATTGAGCTCAACCTAAGCTCAACCAAACCTAGTAATAGATCCGGTTGCCTCATTGAGTTGATTTGGATTCTTTCCAAATCTAACTCAATTAGGACTCTAACCCTAACTACGACTCAATGATTACATCACTAAATAATCAATTAAGCCTAATTAAGACCTAACTCCTGCATACTCTGGCAACCTCCGGCAATCTTGTGGCAAGTCCTCTGGTCTTCTTCCGGGCGATCTCCCTTCGCATTCCCAGTGAGCTTCCTGATTCCTTCGGCGAATCTCCTAACGAAATTTCGGCAAGATCCCACCGCATCGTCCGAACTCGGCCCGATGCCTAGACTGTATCTTGGCCCATCATCTAGTTGTAGCTTCATTGATCCTGCCATA
Source organism: Ensete glaucum (assembly GCA_021527575.1). Classification (NCBI taxonomy): domain Eukaryota; kingdom Viridiplantae; phylum Streptophyta; class Magnoliopsida; order Zingiberales; family Musaceae; genus Ensete; species Ensete glaucum. The sequence goes on along the minus strand of CM038559.1, from coordinate 25,588,353 downwards.
GTTAGACCTGTAATATTTCTTCTAACACACATGTTAGATCAACACACATCAATTGATCTTATTATCAAAATTTGAGATTCAACAATCTCCCCCCTTTTGATGATAACAATCAATTGATGATAACAATTAATTGATGATAACAATCAATTGATGATATGAGTTAATCCTAACTCCCCTTAAATTTATGTCATCATATAAAAGACTTAAATTCAAGAGAGTCACATGAATTCAAGTAAATCAAAGTAATAAGCATTTCAAGCATTTAACCTTTCAAGTATAACAAAGATTTCTTTTTAAACTTTTCAACTTATCAAGAATTTTCACGGATTGTCATGAATTTGAAAATATGAAAATTTTTCTTCAAATCATCAAGCGTAGAAAATTTTTAAATCAATAAACATAGAATATTTTGAAGTCATAGAGTATAGAAGATTTTCAAGTCATAAGCATAGAAAATTTTCAAGTCATAGAGCATAGAAGATTTTCAAGTCATTGAGCATACCTTTCTTAATAAATTTAATATATTTAAAAATTAATCTCTAGTCATCATCTTTTCTCCTCCTTTGTCATCAACAAAAAAGGTGAAGCATAGGGTTAAACTTTTTTAGCAAATGAATTTGTATTCTCCCCTTTGTAAAATACAACAAATGAATTTTCTTTCTCTTGTAAATCAAGAAGAAAAAAGAATAGAGGAGGAGTTTTAAAACATCGTCAAATGTAGCTCTCAATGTAAAATGGAATTTTTAGAAGATTAAAAATCTGAGAGATATATAAAAAAAATTAGGAGCTACTCATGCATTTAAAAAATCATGAAATTCTTTTTATAAGTAAACATCACTTGAATTAATCACAAAGATAAATAGGTTAATTTCATGAATTAAAGTAGTTTATATATAATCATGATTTAGCATTCCAAGTTCCTTTCTTAGAAAATCATATTGCTCTTCATTTAAGGGTTTTGTAAAGATATCCACTAATTGATGCTTAGGAGTCAATAAATTCCAATGAGATATCTTGACAATTTACATGATCCCTTATAAAATGATGTCTAATATCAATGTGTTTTGTTCTTAGTGTTGAATAGGATTTTTGGTTAGACAAATAGCACTTGTATTATTACATTTTATAGGAATATTTTTTAATTTTAATCCATAGTTTTCTAATATGTTTTTCATCCAAATGACTTGGGCACAACATGCACATGCACTAGCTACAATGTATTCTACTTTCGTAGTAGATAAAGCTACTGAATTTTGTTTTTTGAAAGTCCAAGAAATAAGTGCATATCCCAAAAATTGACATATTCCAGTAGTACTTTTCTATCTATTCTATATACACCAAAATCAACATCAGAATAGGCAATCAAGTCATTTTTTTTTATTTTAAATACCATAAACCTAATTTAGATGTCACTTTTAAGTATCTAAAGATTTGCTTAACCACTTTTAAATAAGAAAGTTTTTGGTTTGATTGATATCTTGCACACAATCCAACATTAAACATTATATCAGGTCTAGTTGCAGTTAAGTATAGCAAACTTCCTATCATACCTCTATAAGTTTTTCGATCAAAGGTTTCTCCTTCATTATCTAAGTCCAACTTAGTAGAGGTACTCATGGGAGTGTTTAGTGCTTTAGCATTTTCCATCTCAAATCGTTGTATCAAGTTTAGGGTGTATTTAGATTGACAAATAAAAATACCATCATTTAGTTATTTTATTTATAATCCTAGAAAGAATGTTAACTCACCCATTAGACTCATTTCAAATTCTTGGCTCATTTCTTTAGCAAATGACTCACAAAAGATTCATTTGTAGATCCAAAAATGATATCATCAACATAGATTTGAATAACAAGAAGATCATTTTCAAAATACTTAAAAAATAATATGGTATCAACCTTGTCTTTAGAAAAATTATTTAAGATGAGAAAAGAACTGAGTCTTTTATACCAAGCCCGATGAGCTTGTTTCAATCCGTAAAGAGCTTTTGTAAGTTTGAAATATGATTAGGAAGAAGATTATTTTCAAAATGGGGGGGTTGTTCAACATATACTTCTTCGAAAATAAAACCATTTAGAAAAGCACTTTTAACATCTATTTGAAATAGCTTAAAATTTTTAAAAGAAGCAAAGGCAAGGAGCATCCTTATGGCTTCAAGTCTAGCCACAAAAGTGAATGTTTCATCATAATCAATTCCTTCTTCTTGGTTGAAACCTTTGGCCACTAATCTAGCCTTATTTCTAACCATGATACCATTTTCATTTTGCTTGTTTCTAAATATCCATTTAGTACTAATTACTAAATAGTCATTAGGTCTAGGAATAAACTCTTATACCTCATTTCTCTCAAATTGATTAAGCTCTTCATGCATTTCATTAACTCAAGAATCATCTCTTAGGACTTCATCAATGCATTTTTGCTCGATTTGAGAAATAAATACGGCATTTGCATAAGAATCTTTAAAAGAAGACCGAGTTTGAATTCCTTTTATGTTTCTCCTATTATAAGCTCCTTAGGATGATCGTTCACATACTTTCATTCCTTGAGTAAGGCATTGGAAGTAGATACATCCAAGTTACTTTTAGGAGTGTTATCATTTAAATTCACAATATCAAGATCAATATCATCATCAAAATCAATCTTTTTAAATTCGAATAACTCATTAAAGATAACATAAATAGATTCTTCTATTATAATGTTCTTTTATTAAAGATATGATAAGCTTTTGAAATATAAGAGTAACCAAGAAAAATGTCTTCATCGAATTTTGTATCAAATTTACCTAAAGCATCCTTTTCACTCAAAATAAAACATTTGCATCTAAATATTTTAAAATAAAAAATATTAGGGCTTTTACCATTCCATAATTTATAAGGAGTTTTAGTGATTAATGGTTTTACAAGAACCCTATTTAAAATATAACATGTCGTATTAACGGCTTTAGCCCAAAAATATTTGGGTAATCTATGTTCATTCAACATTGTTCTAGCCATTTCTTGTAAGCTCCTATTTTTTCTTTCTATAACTTCATTTTGTTGTGGATTTCGTGAAATAGAAAAATTATGGATATACCTATTTGAATCACAAAAAATTTAAAAATCTTTATTTTAAAATTCTCCACCATGATTACTTCGTATTGAAGAGATCATGTATTATTTTTTATTTTAAATAGTTTTACAAAAATTTTTAAAACATTTAAATGTATCACTTTTATGTGCTAGGAAATATGTCCAAGTATATCTACTAAAGTCATATACTAAAACAAATACATATTTGCTACATCCTAAATTCGTAATATCAATTGGTCCAAATAGACCCATATGAATCAAATGGAGTGGTCTAGAGGTGCTAATTTGATTTTTTAACTTAAAGCTACTCTTAACTTATTTTTCTAATTGACAAGTGTCACATACTTGATCTTTAATAAACTTAAGATTAGGTAAACCTCTTACTAGTTCCTTAATAGAGATTTTATTTAAGAGTTTCATATTAGCATGACCTAGTCTTTTATGCCAAATTCAAGCATCATCATTCAAATTCAAAAAATAAGTTTCATTACAAAATTTCTCAATATCTATAGTGTATACATTGTTGTTTCTTAAAGCAATTAAAGATTTATTTTTGTGTGACAACTCAATTATGCAAGCATTAGGTTGAAATTTAATCACATATCCTTTATCACATAATTGACTAATGCTAAGCAAGTTATGTTTCAAGCCATCAACTAATACACATCTTCAATAAAAAAGTTTGATGTGTTACCTATTGTTCCTTTTCCAATGATTTTACCATTGTTATTATCTCTGAAGGTGACAGCTCCTTCACTTAAGTTAGAGAGCTTGGAAAAGTGAGATGGATCTCTGGTCATATGTCTTGAGTATTCACTATCAAGATACTACTTGGTGCTCCTAACTTTAGTTTGGAGACAAACTTACCAAAAAGATATTTTTGGTTTAGGTACCAATTTTATATTAGGTCCACCATAAAGATTTTTATCTTTCTTTTCTAACCGATTTTTATTGTATAGAGTTCTCTTTGGAACCCATACAAGATGATGTGGTGTACATTTTCTAAAAGATATTTGTTTGCCTTATGTCCTAATTTATCATAAAAATTACACTTAACTCTTGGTGGCACATTCAATGTAGGTCCTCTTACAAATATGGTTGAGTTTTGTTAAGTATTTCTAACAAAGCCTATGTCATATCTATTATTGATATGACACTTATTGGCAAGGATCATATTTAGAGATTTATTCCCTATCTCAAATTTCTCTAATGTAGTTTTAAGCATATAATTTTATACTTTAATATTATCTAGTATATCGTATTTTATACATGGTTTAGGTGAAGCCAAGGAGTCATGCATTTCATCAAGTCTTTTAACTATCAAATTATAATCAACTTTAAGCAATTTAAAAGACTTGCTAAGTTTTATAAAGTCATTAAATAAATTATTAAATATGCTTGATAATTATGAAAATAAAAAATCTAAAGACTCACTAACCTCATACTCAGATGCCATTAAGGCATAATTAGTCACATCTTCTTTGGATTGGTCTTCATCCTCAGAGGAACTTGAATCATCCCAACTGGCGGAGAGTGCCTTCTTTTTGAGTATCGGTTTCTTCTTCAGTTGAGGACATTCACTTTTGAAGTGTCCCAATCCCAATTTTTTGCATTCATAGCAAATGATGTTGTCTTTCTTTGATTCTTTTTTGTTTTTATAGTTTTTGTTCCTTTTTTTATAAATTTTTAAATTTTCTTGACAGAAGTGCAATGTCATGGTCTTCATCACTCGAGGTTTCACTCGAAGGGTCATTCATTGTTCGAAGTGCTACATCCTTCCTATTCTTTGGAAGGAGTTCATGAAGCTTATCATGAGCTTTACAGTTTGGTTCATAAGTCATAAGAGAGCCCATCAGTTCTTCAGGAGATAGGTTATTCAAATCTTTGGCCTCTTGAATAGCGGTTACTTTAGGATCCCAATTTTTAGGCAAAGATCGTAAAATCTTACTCACAAGTTCAAATTTTGAGAAACATTTTCTAAGTGCTTTAAGTCTATTGATGACATCCGTGAAACAGGTGTACATGTCTCTAATAAACTCACTTGGTTTCATTCGAAACAACTCATAGTTATGAACTAGAATATTTATCTTTGATTCTTTTACTCTATTAGTCCCCTCGTGTGTGATTTCTAGTGTGTGCCAAATATCAAAAGCCAATTCATAAATGAAAACATGATTAAACTCATTTTTACAAGTGCACAAAACAAGGCATTCAAAACCTTTATATTTAGAGAAAAATTCTTCCTTTCTAAATCATTTAACTCATTCATTGGTTTGGAAGATTTTTCAAATCCGTTCTCAACTATATTCTATAAATCAAAATCCAAATCCACAGAGATGAGGAAAATATGCATCCTTGTTTTCTAATATGTGTAATTCGTCCCATTGAACATGGGTGGATGTGAAATGAAATGTCCCTCATTCATACTAAAACAAGTCATTTACTCAAGTGGGTATTAATCCAAAGAGTAATAACCTTGCTTTGATAATAAATGTTAGGGGGGGGGGGGTTGCGGGTTGCAAGCTAATATTTTTTTCTAAAGCAAAAGCTTTTCGAATAAGATAGAATAAGAAATCTAAAGTTTTTTTATTTTTAATAAAATAAGTCAGTGATTAAAAGTAAGTTGCCAAGGAAGCCGGAAAGATAATTACGTTTGAGGAAAAGAAATTATCATCTTGCTTTCAAGAAATTTAGTTAAGTTGGAACCATCAATTCAATAATATTCAAGCAATGCAAGTATGAAACATTTACAATTTTATAGTGGTTCGGTACCAATGGCCTACGTCCACTTCCGAGTCCTCCTTCTTGAAGCACACCAGCATCCACTACTAATCTTCTTTGGGTGAAGATCAAACCCTTACACTTGCTTAAAAGGGAAACTTAAGAAGTTACTATCTCTAAGCTCTCGCTCTTTCCTTTTCTTTTTCTTAAAAATCACACAGACTTTCTTTTTCATAGAATTTAATTGCCCAAAAGAGTTGTTAGTAAATGTAAGAATACTTGGGTATTTATAGACTCCAAGTGGCTTTAGATTTTTAGAGCCAAAAATCAAACTCACCCAGAAAATCTGGGTATGGGCGGTTTACCCGCGGTCCCAAACAGTTTACCTACCATCAACAGTTGGTCATTGCCCAGACTCTGTAGTATGGGCGGTTCACCCGCCATCTGGGTAGTTTACCCACCGAAAACTGCTACCCGCCACTCAGATTCTGTGGTACATGCGCTCCAACCACCGCCCATCGGTGATTTATCCGTCAAAATTTTTGCAAAAGTGGTTCCCTCCACTTTTCAAATTTCTGCTTGACTTTTATGTTGACTAGCTCTTTGGTCAACTGATTGAGCTTAACCTTAGCTGAACCAAACCTAGTAGTGGATCCGGTTGCCTCATTGAGTTGATTTGGATTCCTTCCAAATCCAACTCAATTAGGACTCTAACCCTAACTATAACTCAATGATTATAATACTTAATAACCAATTAAGCCTAATTAAGACCTAACTCCCGCATACTCCATCAACCTCCGACAATCTTGCAGCAAGTCCTCCGGTCTTCTTCCCGGCGATCTCCCTTTGCGTTCCCAACGAGCTTTCTGATTCCTTCCGTGAATCTCCTAGCGAAATTCCGACGAGATCCCATCACATCATCTGAACTCAGCCCGATGCCTAGGCTGTATCTTGGCCCATCATCTGATTGTAGCTTCATTGATCCTACCATAGTTAGACCTACAATATTTCTTCTAGCACACATGTTAAATCAACACACATCAATTGATCTCATCATCAAAATTCAAGATTCAACAGAGGGAAATATGCTACTTCACCCAAATAAAAATTTTATTCTTGGGGCATTGAATTGGTAATGATTCTATCTGAATGGATAAGTCTAAGATGCAAGCTATTGTCATGGACTTAGCTGAATTTGCCTAAGCCATGTAGCACCTTTGTAGTAAACTTGTAGACTTAGCTGGAATTGCCTAAGTCATGAAGCAACCTTTGCCCTATGTTTTGAACTTAGCTGGGATTGCTTAAATCATGAAACGTCGAAGCATATTTGCCCGCAAAGGGTCAACCCAATTGTAATCTCATGTGGGTCTCGAAGGACCTGCAAAAAGAGAAGTTGATTAGTTTTGAAGACGAGCGATGGACAAGTCCCGATGTCTTGCAAAGAGGGCAACTCTTATAAGAAATTCGTCAAACACCTTGAGTGTAGTAGAAAAAGAGAGAAAGAGAGTGAAACAGGACTTTAGAGGGCTGTAAGAATGATCGCAAGTCCACAAACATCGGTTCCCAAGGGTGTCGGACATAAAACACTTCAATTTCTTTTGAGTGCTCATGCTTGACTACTATCCCGAAGCCCCATCCAGCCCTATGCTACCCGGGAGGTTCTAGAGGGCTGAGATGGCTGACATTTCGTGTGACTCAAAAACCTTACCGTAACATGCAAAAATGGCCCAAAACTGGGCTGTTTTGGGCTGTTTTGGTTCTGCACACTGAATGATCATTCTATAGCCTTCCAAACTGTTTCTGCTAGCATTTCTTAGGCTAAAACACTTAAAAATATGACAAAACGGACTGCCAACAACTATACAAGGAAGAAAATGACGGACAGTCCGTTGAGCGAAGGTGTTATGGTTGAGTGACGATTGTCCGTGACATTCTCTCCCACTTAAACTATTGGCACTCTCATCGACGCTTGTTGGTAGGCTTTGACGTAGGCTTCTTTATGTCATAGGGCATCTTCTGGTTCCCAACTGGTTTCTGTTCGGGGAAGCTTTTGCCACTTTACTAAGTACTCTATTTGTTCTGCTCTGTTAGATAACTTAGTCTTTTGATCCGCCAGGATAGTCTCAATTCGCTTGTCGTATGAGGCTCTGATGGGAGGTAGACAAGTTGAAATATTTCACGAAGCATCTTACGGATCTGAATGGTAGGCTTTCAAGTTGCTCACATGGAAGACATTGTGAATTCTGAGCCATGCCGATAGCTGCAACTTGTGAGAGACATTGCTGATTCTATTGATAATTGGGAAATGTCCTTCATACTTACGCACCAATCCTTTGTGCATTTCGTGCCTAAAGAACTAGAGTGATGCTAGTTGGAGCTTTACCGACGCCAAGTCACTATTGAGAAACCTCAGCGGGTGCATCACATGCACAGTGAAAATCAAAACAAAAACTAGTTTTCTACACAGATTAAATCGTCATGCAAAATATTAGGGTCGTGAGAAAAATACAAAAATCGATAAAACTGCGATGTGTCAGAGAGATTGATTTTACTTAGGGAGATCGTATATCCATGTATTCCAGATCCAGATGGAGAAGATGAAGGAGGTCAAGTGTCCTCCTCTCTAACGATATCCGCATGATGGATCTCTATAGTGAAACTCCTCCCTCGCAACTCTTGCACAGAGGGAGGGAGGAGAATAGGAGGCGGTGGCTAAAGTTGCAGCCTATCAACCATGAGTCTCCTCTCCTATTTATAGAGAACTACCAAAACCCTATGGCTCTTACTTTAGTGGGTATTGGATCTCCATCTAATAACCCACTAACCTTGCACTATTGGATCTCTATCCAATAATCTCCTTAGGCCTTTAACCAGGCCTTAATCAAGGAGCCGATCGACTTAGGGTCTCATCTAATGAGAATAGGGGCTAATTGTATCTCATCCAATCCTCTATTCGCTGAAACATCCACCATATGTGTGTGACCCTCTAGGCCCGATACCGAGTTGGCTGTGAGTCACTCCCATCAGAACTCCTTCTGATATAGTGAATTATTATACCTATAATAATTCACTCGACTCATCGACTATGGACGTACTAGACCACTACGCCATAGTCCCCAGACGGTACAGGGGGGGATCAAATTCATCGGACCTATCTGTCCATAGTTACTGTATATCTATAATCACTTATCCAACTAATATCCCAGAGATCGTATATTAGATATGGTACTGTCAAGTCACATACAGAATCAGTTTGTCTTGCTCTAATCTGATTCTACCGAAGAACTCCTTCTCTCTTAATCCGAATGACCCTAGCCAGGGATTTATCTGAGCAAGCATATATTATATATTTCTCTCATGATACTGAGAGTGGATAATCCTCTATTGATACTCAATTGCCTTCGTAAGGTTGGCTACTGATTCTGATAACCAACTGTACTAGATTTGAAACTTTCTAGACCTGTAAGTCTGGCGTCAAAGAAAAGAGTACTCATACAAGGGATCCTTAGTGTCTCAAGTCTAAGAACCAGATACACAATTGGGACTATGGAATTGCTATCTGACATTAGGTATCATTAACTATATAGCATTCCATAAGCGGATCAATCAATGAACTCATTCTCCAATGAGCACTTGTATTATATCTTTAGTGTCTCCACACAAGTGGCTATGAGACCAACCGCCTTCATCATATAGACGGGTATATAGTATACCGATCTGTCTAGTTATCTCAATATCCCTCTCGAGTAACCTATGACCGAGATTATTTAGGATCTATATTTAAATGTGAATCGATATCATTATCGTGATCTCATTATGATCTGATTCCCACTGCACAGAACCAAGGACATTACAATATATATGTAGTAAATAATATAATATAAGAATATATCAATATTAATCATAAGCAAAAAGATTAAGCAACATGTCACACGTGCCATCACTTACGTGATTGGCTTGCAGGGAACCTGTAACCAACAGTCACTAACTTTAAACTCCTATGGTCACCTTTCCAAATCTACCCACTTCTTCATCTTTTTGGTCGTCTTCTCTAAGTAGGCCCCAACAATATCTATATTTTGATGTCATTCCTTTGTAAAGTGATATGCTGATGGGCTATTCCCCATATAACTAATAGCCAATGTGTGATGAGTCGACGGCTATTGTCCTGTGATAATCTTAAAGGAGTTCTTGTTGTACGTAGAGCTCCACTGCAAGTTATAGGAGAATTAGGCTATATCCAATAGCTTCACCCAATCTCGTTTGTTGATACTCATATAGTGCCAAAGATATTACTCCAAGAGTGAGTTGATTCTTTCTGTTTGACAGTCCGTTTGTTGGTGGAGGCTTGTGGAGAAGTATAACTTAGATCCCAATATCTTAAATAGCTTGGTCCAGAATCATCCCAAGAACCGAGAATCTCGATCACTAATGATGTTATATGGGACTCCCTAATACTTTACCACATTCTTTATCATCAATTTGGCTACCTCCTCTGCTGAATAATGTAGGGGTGCAGCGATGAACATTGCATACTTCAAAAATCGATCGACAACTATGAGTATCAATCCAAGTCCCCCTACTGCGAGCAAGCTCGATATAAAGTCCAAGGAAATACTCTCCCATGGCCTTTCTAGTATGGGCAACGGCTCCAAAAGCCCCACCGACTTCCACTACTCTACTTTATCCTATTAGCAAGTAAGGCATGTTCAAAAGTAATCCTCCACATATATCACCATCTTTAGCCAATAGAAGACCCTCTCTATTAGAGTCATCATCTGATGAATTCCCAGATGTCCTGCCTAAAGGGAATTGTGACACTCTCTCAAGAGTTCACACCTCAAGTTGTCCGCTCGCGGAATATAAACTCTATTCTCTTTTATGTAGATAAGTCCCTCATAGACCCAAAATCGTCATGTCTTATCCTCTTTGATAAGTTGCATCAGGGTTACTGCTTGAGGATCATTATACAGTCTATCCTTGATCTTGGAAAGAAAGTTGGAGTGCAACTGACTTGCTTGGCTATCGCCTTCCAACTGTATAGTATTCACCAGTTTTACTTTCCGACTCAATGCTTCGGCCATATAACATTTGTCTTTTCGAGCTTATACTCTATTACCATGTCAAACTCGGCTAAGAAGTCCTGCCATCGTGCTTGTTTCAGGGAGAATTTCTTTTGAGTCTGGAAGTAACTCAATGTGACATTGTCTGTCCTTAGCATAAATGGTGCTCGCAAAAGGTAGTGTCACCAGATTCGTAGATAGTGGACCACTACTGTCATCTCCTTCTCATGCACTGGATATCGTCATTCGGTCTCGTTGAGCTTGCGACTCCCGTATGCCACTGGATGACCCTCTTGCATAAGTACTCCCCCAATAGTGAAGTCAGAAGTATCTGTATATACTTCAAAAAGCTTCCCATAGTCTGGTAATATGAGTACTAGTTCCTCCAACACAGTAGTCTTTAGATCTTGGAAAGTCATTTCACACTTGTCCAACTATCTCCAAGATTGCTCCTTCTTTAGCAACTCCATCAATAAAACTGCACGCTTCGAATATCCAGAGATGAAGCGCCGATAATAGTTGATAAAACTAAGGAAGGATCTCGGCTCAAGTACTTTCTTTGGTGTTCACCATTCTGTCATAGCTTGCACCTTTGACTCATCCATCCGAATGGAACCACCGTTAATTCGATGCCCCAAGAACAGAATTTCTGTCTGCACAAAGTAGCACTTCTTCCTCTTCACAAACAAGGTGTTCTACTTGAGAACTCTGAAGATTGTCCGAAGATGTTCAACATGCTCCTTAAGCGTGTGGCTATAGATGACGATGTTGTCCAAGTAGACGATCATAAATTTATCCAAATACTCTTTGAAAAGTTGGTTCATTAGAGTACGAAATGTGGTCGGAGTGTTGGTTAAGCTGAAAGTCATCACCAGAAACTCGAACGCTTCATACTTGGTTACACAAGTAGTCTTCGCCTCATCACATTCTGCAATGCACACTTGCCAATACCCCGACCGAAGGTTGACTTTAGAGAAATACTTGGCCTTGCCTAGTTGATCGAACAAATCTATGATGAACGGAATAGAGTATTTGTTCTTCACAATCACTTTATTCAGGGCTCGATAGTCGACATATAATCGAAGGCTCCCATCTTATTTTTTCTGAAAGAGAACTGGAGCTCCGAATTATGCCTTTGAACTGCGTATAAGACCACCGCTTAGCAATTCATCTAACTGCTTCCTCAATTCTGCTAACTCTGGAGGGACCATGTGATAGGGTGGTCTCACTGGAGGCTTAATTCTCGGCTCCAACTCAATGTTATGATCCACGCTTTTGCGTGGTGGTAGAGTCTTCGGCAACTCGGGTGGCATGACATCTATGAACTCCTTTAGAATGTTTGCCACCACAGCAGGTTCATGAATGGCCTCCCCGTCAAGTGGCTCCAGCTTTATAGTAGCCATGAAAGTTAATTCACCTTTTCGCATCTCTTTCTTCAATTGTAGTGTCGATATTTGTTGTGGGTCCTCAATTCTCCCTCGATAAACTGGAACTACGTAGGGGTCGTCGCCTCCCATTAGGCATAAAGAGTTTAGGAACGTCATCGACACTACCTTCGTCGCATGCATGAACTCCATTCCAAGAATCATTTGGAAGCCATCTAATGGCACCGCCATCATGTTTATGCACCCGGTCCATCTTCCAATCTTGATAGAGACCCCCTTTGCTAGTCCGGAGATCTGCTTGGCCTCTAAGTTCATAGCCTTTATGTGACTTAGGTTCTTCTCCAAGAAAAGTCCAAGTCGCTTTGTTTCACTATCAGTAATAAAATTATATGTAGCTCTGATGCCCACCATTGCAAGGGTTGTTCGGCCATTAAGCTTGATGTCCCCATACTTCAGCTCTCTACTTGCTACCTTCTGCGCCTTTGTCTTTGTTCTCTCCCCCACTTGACCCTGTAATGCATTCAACAAACACATCACTCTCATTCGGGGTCCTTGAGAATCCTTGCGTCATTGCTAGATTCAGAACTGCTCGAACTAAGGGTGATGACTTTGCCCTTGTCTAACTTGCGGGGGTGTATTGATATCGTTGAAGCGTTGAGTGCCTACTTCTGCGGGCACTCGCTCACCATGTGTGGTCCTCCACACAAGAAGTATCCGCCAGATTTTGGGGTTTATCTTTCGAGCTTGGTCCCCTATAGAAGCTTTTTTTCTTTTGTTCGCCCCTAGACTCCTTTGCATAAGAGTATTTTACTGGACGATTTCCCGAGGATTGTTTCTTCTTTCCTAAGTCCTCCCAAGAAACAAAATCAGTTAGCCTTTCTGCGGTTGTAATTGTCCCGACCACGTCGGTGACATTTCTTTGATTTAGTTCTTGTTGTGTCCCTGGCTTTAAGCTATCAAGGAAGCTGAATAGTTTGTCCTTTTCGGACATGTCTTGTATATCCAACATCAGTGTCGAAAATTGCTTCACATAGTCTCAGATGGAAGTACTTTGGCGGAGTTATCTCAGTTTCATTCTTATGATGAACTCTGTGTTCTCGGGCAAAAACTAAGTTCTCAACTCGCGCTTCAAGTCTTCTCATGTATCCACTCGGCATCGACTTTGTTGGATCTCTTCCCAACGGGTTCACCACCAAAGTTTTATATCTCCATTCAGATACATGGTTGCTATAGAAACTTTGGTTTCGTCCAAATCAAGCCTTGTAGCATGAAAATACTGTTCCATGTCGAACAAAAAATTCTCGAGCTCTTTGGTATTTCTAGCATCCCCGTAGCAATGCGACTATAGTGCTCTAAAGCTTTGTGGCGGTGCAGCACAGGTATTGTTCCCTCCCGCATTAAGAGTTCTAGTGAGCAACGTCACTTTAGCTGTGAGTTCCACCACAGCTTTGTGTAGATGTCGTACAGAGTCTTTAGTGTCCTCTATCAGTCGGTCGATCAGGCACTCAACCCTATCGATCCGAGATTCAACTTCTTCTTACAAGCTCTCTACCCCAAGGAGCCTTCCTTGGCCTTGATAGAGTTCCTCCAAGCTCATTTCAAAAATATCGATGTGGGTTTCCACTATTGAAAGTCTCTCATTATAACTCTTTTTTCTAGTTAGTGTATTAGATTGTGCCTCCTCCGCTCGTGGAGAATACCCAACTTCATGCTCGTCATGTTCATTGTCGCGCTCCTCATGAGCGGCTCCTTTGCCCAATGTTCCAGACTTAGCTAAAATTGCCTAAGTCGTGAAGCAACCTTTGCCCAATGTTCCGGACTTAGTTGGGATTGTCTAAATCATGAAACGCCAAAGCGTATTTGCTCACAGAGAGTTAGCCCAATTGCAACCTCGTGCGGATCCCCAAGGACCTACAAAAAGAGAAGCTGATTAGTTTTAAAATGAGCAATGGACAAGTCCCAACATCTCACAAAGAGAGTAGCTCTTACAAGCAATCCGTCAAACACATTGAGTGCCATAGAAAAAGAGAGAAATAGAGCAAAAGAGGACTTTAGAGGGCTGTAAGAACGATCGCAAGTCCACAAATGACGGTTCCCAAGGGTGTCGGACGTAAAACACTTTAATTTCTTTTGAGTGCTCACGCTCGACTACTATCCCGAATCCCCATCTAGCCCTATGCCACCCGAGGGTTCTAGAGGGATGAGATAGCTGACATTTCGTGCCACTCAAAAAGCTTACTATAGCATGCGAAAATGGCCCAAAACTAGGCAGTTTTGGGCTGTTTTGTTTCTACACACTGAACGATCATTTTGCAGCCTTCTAAACTATTTCTGCTCACATTTCTTAGGCAAAAACACTTAAAAATAAGACAAAATAGGTTGCCAAACAACTATATAAGGAAGCAAAAGCAATAGATAGTCCATTGAGCGAAGGTGTTGTGGTTGAGCGATGATCGTCCGTGACACTGTGGTGAACTAGCGAACACCAAAGAAGGTGCTAGAGTTGAGATCCTTCCTTAGGTCTGTTAACTATTATTGGTGCTTCATAGTTGGATATTTGAAACGTGCAACTCCGTTAATATAGTTGCTAAAGAAGGAGCATTCTTGGAGATGGTCGAACAAATATGAGGCGACATTTCAAGACCTAAAGACTATTGTGTTGGAGGAACTTGTACTCAGATTATCATACTATGAGAAGTCTTTTGAAGTCCATACAGATACTTCTGACTTTGCTATTGGGGGAGTTCTTATACAAGAGGGTCATCCAGTGGCCTACGAGAGTCGCAAGCTCAATGAGACCGAGCAGCGATATCCTGTGCATGAGAAGGAAATGACAGTGGTAGTCTACTGTCTACGAGTGTGGTGACACTACCTTCTGAGAGTACCATTTGTGCTAAGGACAGACAATATCGCATTGAGTTACTTTCAAACTCAAAAGAAACTCTCCCCAAAGCAAGCACAATGGCAGGATTTCTTGGCTAGGTTCAATATGGTAATGGAGTATAAGCCCAGAAAATCAAAGATTGTGGCCGATGCATTGAGCCAGAAAGTAGAACTAGTGAATACTGTACAATTGAAGGGCAGAGGCCAAGCAAGTCAATTGCACTCCAACTTCCTTTCCAGGATCAAGGATGAACTATATTGTGATCCTCAGGCAGTAACCCTAATGTAACTCATCAAAGAGGGCAAGACACGATGATTTTGGGTCCAGGAGGGACTCATCTATACCAAAGGGGATATAATATATGTTCCACGAGTGGATAATTTAAGGTGTGAACTCTTGAAAGAATATCACAATCCCTTTGGGCTGGATATCCGGGTATCTACTGAACAATGGCTCTCATGGAGAGAGCCTTCTATTAGCTGAAAATGGGGATAGATGTGGCGGAATATGTTCAAACATGTCTTACTTGTCAACAGGACAAGGTAGAGTAGTATAAGCCAGTGGGACCTTTGGAGCCACTGCCTATACTAGAAAGGCCATGGGAGAGCATTTCCTTGGACTTCATATCAAGCTTGCCCACAGTAGGAGGACTTGGATCGATACTCGTGGTAGTCGATCAATTTTCGAAGTATGCAACATTCATTGCTGCACCCCTATATTGCTCAGCAATAGGCGGCTAGGTTGATGATGAAGAATGTGTTGAAGTATTGGGGAGTCTCACATAACATCATTAGTGATCGAGATTCTCGATTCTTAGGACGATTCTGGACCGAGTTGTTCAAGCTGTTGGGATCTAAATTATACTTCTCCACAAGCCTCCACCCTTAGACGATGGCCACACTGAAAGAATCAATTCGCTCTTGGAGCAATATCTCTGGCACTACATGAGTGTCATCCAATGAGATTGGGTGAAGCTCTTGGATATAGCCTAATTCTCCTATAACTTGCAGTGGAGCTCTACATTTAACATGAGCCCCTTCGAGATTATTACGGGACAATAGCCATCAAATCCTCACACCTTGGTTATTGGTTATACAGGGAGTAGCCCATCAGCATATCACTTCGCAAAGGAATGATATCATAATGCAAATATTGTGTAGGCTTACTTGGAGAAGGTACTTGGAGAAGGTAACCACAAAAATGAAGAAGTGGGCTGATTTGGGAAGGCAACAACAGGAGTTTAAAGTTGGTGATATGGTGTTGGTGAAGCTCCAACCAGCATCACTCCAGTTCTTTAGGCAAAAGTGCACAAAGGATTAGTACGCAAGTATGAAGGGCTTTTTATAATCATCAGTAGGGTAAATAATGTCTCATATAAGTTGCAACTGCTAGCATGGTTCATAATTCATAATATCTTCCATGCGAGCAACTTGAAAGCCTATCATTCGGATTCGTAAGACGATTCTCGAAATGTTCCAACTCGACTACCCTACACCAGAGCCTCCTATGAGAAGCAAGTTGAAACTATTCTGGTGAATCGTAAGGCTAAGCTACCCAATGGAGCGCAATAAATCGAGTACTTGGTAAAGTGGCAAAAGCTTCCTTGAACAGAAGCTAGTTGGGAGCTATAAGATGCCCTACGATATGAAGAAACTCACGTCAAAGCCTACCAACAAGCGTCGACGAGGGCGTCAACAGTTTAAGTGGGGAGAATGTTATGAATAGTCATCGCTCAACCACAACATATTCACTCAGCGAACCATTTATCGCTTTTTCCTTATTTGTATAGATGTTTAGCAGCTTGTTTTATCTTG
Source organism: Ensete glaucum (assembly GCA_021527575.1). Classification (NCBI taxonomy): domain Eukaryota; kingdom Viridiplantae; phylum Streptophyta; class Magnoliopsida; order Zingiberales; family Musaceae; genus Ensete; species Ensete glaucum. Next base: position 25,571,418 of record CM038559.1, on the reverse strand, counting down.
ATTTTATATGTTTTGGCATAAGAAATGGGAACAAAAATAGTCTAGAATGCTATAGAATGATCGCTCATTGTGCTGAGCTAAAACTGCCCAAAATAGCTCTATTTTGGGGCATTTTTCATGTGTTGCGGCGATCGCTCTGAGCGACAAAAATGTCAGCCATCTCAACACCTTAGAACCCCCTAGGTGGTACCGGGTTGGATGAGGCTTCAGGTATATGTCGGGCGTAGGCTTTAATCAACAATTAAACTTGTCTTACGTCTGATACCTTAGGAACCATGGTTTGTAGACTTGCGACCATTTTTACAACCCTCTAAAGTCCTGTTTCACTCTCTTTCTCTCTTTTCTTTGCTACACTCAAGGTGTTCGACAAACTACTTGTATAGCTTCTCGCTTTGCGAGACGTCAGGATTTATCTATTGCTCATTTCTATGCTAATCAATTTCTTCGTTACAGGTCTTACGGGACCCGCACGAGGTTACATGTGGGCTGACCCTTTATGGATAGATAATGCTTTGGGCATTTTATGACTTAGGCAAGCCCAGCTAAGTCCAGAGCAGTGGGCAAGGTTGCTTTATGACTTAGGCAATTTCAGCTAAGTCTTTGAGAGTGCTGCTAAGGTGTCGTACGGCTTAGGAAAATTTAACTAAGTTCGCGACAAGGCACCGGTGGTGGTAACATCAATACCTCAAAAAACTCAATGATTTAAATTTTTTACTTTACTTTTAAGTCTCTAGGGGTCTATAAATACTCCCATCATACTTGCTTGATTTAAAGGGTGAACAAGAATAGAATATTGAGAATTGAAATATGTAAACCCTTTTGAAAGTGTGTGAGTCTTTTCCTCCTTGAGTTTAGATGCTATTCTAAAGAGGTATGAGGTCTTTTATAAAAGAGTTAATGTAAAGGTTCTCTCCTCAGCCTGGTAAAAAAGAAAGGGTCGTAACAAGGGTAATTGATCTTCATCGATTGAAAAAGAAAAATCGATAAAGGAATCGAGAGTGGATGTAGGCCGGGATGGCCGAACCATCATAAATTGGTTTTCATTTCTTTTCTTGCTTTGCTTTGTTATTACTTACTGACTTACTTACTCACTACTCTTGCCCATACTTATTAGTTAAACACATTTCCAATACATATTTTTTAACCAAAATTTTTAAATCGAAACCTTATTGTGAAAGCACTAATTAACCCACCCACCCTCTCCCACCCTCTCCCCCTAATAGTTAGTATCAGATCCAAGTTCTCTTAATTGGATTAATACTCAAGTGAGATTTAATGATTTTTTCTAGCAATTAAGAGGGTTACTCTATCACTCGTCCTCTTATGTTCAGTTGGATGGACTACACTTATTAGAAAATATAAATCAGGATTTTTTTATTTCTATGGATTTTGATTTACAGAACATCATTGAATATGATTTTTAAAAATCTTCAAAACCAATGAATGAATAGAATAATTTTGAGAAGAAAATATTTTCTTTAAATACTAAAGATATGAATGCTTTATTTTATGCTTTAGACACAACTAAGTCTAATTATATTTCTTCTTATGATACTGCACATTATATTTGACACATACTTAAAGTTGCTCATAAAGGCATAAGTAGAGTAAAAGAATCTAAAATTATCTTTTATATATAGTTATGAATTATTTAAAATGAAACTAAGCGAAACCATTCATGACATGTACACTTATTTTATGGATGTTGCTAATGGTTTAAAAGCTCTTGGTAAATATTATACTAATCTTGAATTAGTAAATAAGATTTTAAGATCTGTTCAAAAAATTTAAGATCCAAAAGTAACGACTATCTAAAAAGGAAAGGAGTTGAATAACTTTCATCTTGAAGAACTCATAGGATCTTTAATGATATGCAAAGCACATAACAGACAAAACGAAAACCTTCCAAAAATAAGAAGGATAGTGCATTTAGAACAAAAAAAAACTACTCGAGCGAAAATTCAAGTGACGATGATAATGATATTGCACTCCTTACAAGAAGATTTAAAAAGTTCATAAAAAAATAAAACTAATTCTGTAAGATAAGAATATCAAATTAATCAAAAATTAATACAATAATATATTATGAATGTAAAAAGCCAAGGCTCTTTAAATCAAATCTTTTAATTAAAGATGTTCTATTAGTAGATGGTTTAAAATATAACTTATTATGTATTAGTCAATTATATGATAAGAGATATAATATTAAATTTGAATCTAATGCTTACATCATAGACGTATCACCTAAGAATAAATCTATGATTGTCTTAAGAAATAATAATATTTATACTATGATCTTGATGATTTTCATGACAAAACTTATTTTTTGATTTCAAACGATGATCCATGGCTTTGGTATAGGGGATTAGGTCATGTAAGTATGAAATTGATCTCGCAAATCAAAACTAAATAATTTGTAAGTGGAATTACTAGAATTAAATTTGTCAAAGATAAAATTTATCATGCATGTCAACCAGGAAAATAAATAAAGAATAACTTTAAACCTAAAAATCAAGTGAGCAACTCTAGACCATTACAATTAATTCATATAGATTTATTTGGACCAATTGATATCACAAGTCTAGGAGTAGTAAAAATGCTTTTATAATTATTGATGATTATAGTAATTATATCTAGACATACTACTTGGCATATAAAAGTGATTATTTTAAAGGTTTTATAAATTTCTGTAAACAAGTTTAAAATGAAAAAGATTTTATGATTTCTTTTATTTGTAGTGATTATGGTTGTAAATTTAAAAATTATGATTTTCAAGAATTTTATGACTAAAACACATAATTTCTCTATTTTGGGAAATCTATATTAAAATGAAGTTATTGAGATAAAGACTAAGAGTTTACGAGAGATGACGAGAACCATACTTAATGAACATACCCTACCACAGACTTTTCAGCTGAAGTAGTTAACACGACATGCTGTGTCATAAACAGAGTTCTAATAAGATCTCTACTATTTAAAACTTCTTATGAATTGTGGAACAATAAAAGACCCAACATCTCGTATTTTAAAGTTTTTTATTATAAATATTTTATTTTAAATGAAAAGAATATCTTAGAAAATTTTGATGTAAAAATCTGATAAAGGTATATTTTTTAAATATTTCACTATTTTTAAAGCTTATCAAATTTTTAATAAAAATCTTTAGTTATTAAGAAATCTATCCACCTTGTTTTTAATAAATTTTTCGATATTGAAAAAAATGATTTTGATGATGATTTTGAATTTGATATTTAAATTTGAATAAAAATTATCCTCTCCAAATCAACTTAGATACATCTACTTCTAAAGATACCTTACCTAAGGAATAAAAGTATATAGATGCATCAAATTAGATTGAAACTCATTCTTTATTTAAAAATATCTATACAAATACTACCTTTTTATCTTAAATTAAACCTAAATGCATTGATAATATTCTCAAAGATGACTCATGGATCTTGGCAATGCATGAAGAATTAAATCAATTTGAAAAAAAAATAAGGTTTGGACGCTTGTTCCTAGACCTAGTGATCATTTTATAATTCATATTAAATGAGTTTTTAGGAATAAGCAAGATGAACAAAGTATCATAATTCGAAATAAGGTTAGATTATTGGCGAAAGGTTTCAACGAAGAAGGTATAAAGTATAAAGAAACCTTGACTCCTATGGCAAAACTTGAAGTCATAAAGATACTCCACACCTATGTATGTTTTAAAATTTTTGAATGATTTCAAATGGATGTCAAAAGTATCTTTCTTAATGGTTTTATTTTCGAAGAAGTTTATATTGACCAACCACCAGGATTTAAAAATGATATTTTTTCAAACCATATTTACAAATTATTCAAAGCTCTCTATGGGTTGAAGTAAGCCCATAGGGCTTGGTTTGAGAGCATTAGCTCTTTTCTTATTCAGAATAATTTTTTAAGATAAGGTCGATACCACATTATTTATTAAATATTTTTAAAATTAATTTTTTTATTATCTAAATTTATATTAATGATATTATTTTTTATTCTATAAATGAATCTTTATATGGATCATTTGCTAAGAGTATGAGCCAATAATTCAAAATGAGTTTTATGGGTGAATGATATTTTTTTTAAGATTACAAATTTTGTAACTAAATGACGAAACTTTTATTACTCAAACTAAGTATACTTTAGATCTAATAAAAATATTTAACATAGATAGTGTAAAACCATTAACACACTTATGAGTATTTTTACCAAATTAGATATCGATAATGAAAGATAATGCTGTGATCAAAATACTTATAGAGGTATGATAAGTAGCTTATTATATCTTACTATATCTAGACTTAATATAATATTTAGTATTAGGTTTTGTATAAGCTTTTGGTCCAATCCTAAATAATCTCATTAGAAAGCAGTTAAAATAATTTTTAGATACTTAAAAGGAATTCCTAATCTAAGATTATGATATCCAAAATTTAAAAATTTTGATTTAATTACTTACACTGATGTCGACTTTACATGATGTAAAATAGATAGAAAAAATAACTCTAAAATATGTCATTTCTTAGGTCATGCACTCGTTTCTTTATCTTCCAAGAAGTAAAACTCTATTGCATTATCTACAACCAAGGATAAATATGTAGCAGCAGGTGTATATTATGTACATGTAATTTGGATAAAGAATACTTTGGAAGATTATGAGCTTTACTAAAAAATATTCATATAAAATATAATAATACTAGTGAAATTTATTTAACAAAGATCCATATTCAACATTCTATGACTAAACATAATGATATTAAATATCATTTTATAGGGGTCATGTTAGCAATCATGATATATCTTTAGATTTCATGGATATAAAACATCAATTACTAGATATTTTTACTAAGTCATTAAATAAAGAATATTTTAATTTTATTAAAGAGAATTAAATATGTTAAATCTTTTAAATAAATGATATCTTATGAATTCTTCTTATATGATTCTTCCTTTTACTAAAGAGGAGATATTTTTAAACGAATCATGATCATTTACTTGACTTCTCAATATTCAAGAATTGAGATATATTTTATATTCGTTCTTCTATAATTCTTCCTTTTTACTAATGATTGAGAAATTGATTTATCCAAACAAATCATGATTTTTCACTTAATTTCTCGATACTTATAAGTTGAGATTTATTTTATATAAATAAATATCTTTAACTATTTATTCTCTTATATTATATTATTTTATTTTTTAGGAGTAAATTCATCCTAATTGATAATTATCTTGATTTGTTGATGTGAGATTTATTTAATATGACTAATTTGTATTCATGATTTGTATATTCTATCATCAATCAATTGACATCTCATGTAGCACTCTTATACACATTATATTTGATGAGATGTATAACTATTTTGACATTCTAACCATGAATATAATGTGATTATTTAATTAAAACTATGTATATAATTTTTACAATAATTTCTATTAAAAATTAATATTATTTCTGATTAAAATTGTTTCGACTTGAATTCAAAGAGTAGCATTGAAATGTTATCATTTTTTGAATTCAATTTTATTATGATATTTTAAAATAATATATAGACATGGGAAGTATCATCAATTGGTTGTCATCATCAAAAAGGGTGAGATTATTAAATCTCGAATTTTGATGATGAAATTAATTGATGAATTTATCAACTAATATACTTTTAAGATAAGTGACGTAGGAAAAACTTCAATCATAGACTCGAATCGTCGAAGAGTAAATTGTTGAAATAGTAAAATCAGACATTGGGCTGGGGAAAGTAGCATGTCAGAGATTGGATATCGGGCTAGAGGATTAGTCAATATTATGAAGGATGAACTTCATGCCATGAGTTCCAATGTCGGGCTAGAAGGATCGGGTATTATGCCAAAAGATCAGATATTGTGGGAAGTCAATATATTGATAGACCAGGTGATACGCTAAAGGAAAGGACGATATGTCGGAGGTTCAAATGAAATACTAGATGAACCAATGATATACCAAAATGCTAAATGTCTTGAAAGCTTCGTAATTATACTTAGAGTGGTTAACTTTTGATCGTGATTATTTTAAGGTAAATTGAGTTAATATTAGGCTAAAATAATGCTAACTAGATTTGGAGCCCATTGGGCCTGAATCAAGGCTAAGGCTAGTTCGATTACATGAAGGAGGTCGGGCGATGGTACTGCCAAGAGAGTCGAAAAGCACTCTTTTGTGCTTTTCTAAGACTTCTAGCAGGTGTACTGACCCATGGCCAATGATAGAATTGCTTAGCGTCGGTGGTGTACCGCTAGTACTCAGAAAACTCAAGGATTTAAACTTTTGACTTTATTTTTTAATTCTTTTAGGATCTATAAATATCTCTCTCATACTTGGTTGATGCAAGGGTAAACAAGAATAATAGCTTAAGAATTAGAGCATGTAAGCCCTCTTGAAAGTGTTTGAATCTCTTCCTCTTAGAGTTTAGAGGTTATTATAAGGAGGTGTGAGGTGTTTTGTAAAAGAGGTGGTGTAAAGTTTTCTCTTGAGCCCAATAAAAAAAGAAGGATTGTAACAAGGGTAGTTGATATGCGCCCATTGAAAGGAAGATCGATAATAAAAATCGATGGCCTCGAGGGAAGATAAATCTGGAGTGAACATAGGTTGGGATGACCAAACTACTATAAATCGATTTATATTTATTTTCCCTTGTTTTATCTTATAATTACTTACTAATTTACTTACTCACTACTCTTGCTAACACTTGTTAGTTAAGCTCATTTTCAATACATATTTTTTAATCAAAATTTTTAAATTGAAATCTTATTAGTGAAAGTACTCAGTCACCCTTCCACTCTTAATACCATTAGGATTCAGTGCACATATTAGAACAGAACACATAGTAGTATTAATGAATTCAACCATATTATATCTCCGTGATAAGAATCAGAAATATGTTTAACCTTATGATATATACAATATACATTTTCTTGTATCAGGGTCTAAAATAAATTAGTTTATAAAATATATAGTCAATATATAACCTCAGTTAGTAAGGTTCAAATCATAATCATACGTACCAGATAACTATCATATCATAAAAAATAGCTTATCAATTACTTTTTAATAAAATTAAGGGTTTAAACAAATCATTTTTGTATATCTTTTCAAAACAAATGTAATCATATTTTATTTTTCTAATCTTTTTTAAATATAATGCTGGGCAGATATTTTTATATAGATTTTGATAAGATAACTTAAAAATACTTATAAAACAATAAATAGTTAAAACCATCTGCTATTTCAAACTATCAATATTTACATTATCTAGTAATACTTTTAAATAACAAAATGACTTCTAAATGATGTAATTCATATGCATTTATAAATATCAAACATATGCATTCATAGTTTTAGAAACAAACTAGATTGAGCCATCGAATACTTACCTAATCTCATATACTTGATACAAATATATAATTATGATGTCTTCTTTTATTTTCTTATTTTCTAACATTATCAGTTTTTATTATTTTATTCTCTTCAAATATAAATATCCAATTAATTAAAATATCAAGATTCCTTAATCTATACTTCAAAATATAAATGTAATTAATAAGAATGTAATAGACTTAAAAACCTTACCTCATATAATTTTTCTAGACTTTATCTAAATCTAATGAATATCAAACATATTTTTTTATCTTTATCTTTTTTTTCTCTTACTTCCTCTCTCTCTCTCTCTCTCCTCAGCTTGCACCATTTTTTTTCCTTCTTCTTCTTATCCATCCTTGTTTTCAGTGCTCTTTGTTCTTTCTCGTCTCTATTCTCACACCCGATTCTTTATTTCTTCCTTTTTATTTTATCGATTATTTTCTTTTCCAGCTCCTTCCTTTCTCTTCTTATTCTTTTTTTTCCTTCTTCCTTTTTCTTCCCTCCTTATATTTTTCTTTTTTCCTTCTTCTTCTTACCTTTTCTGATTAAATATCCTCCCGTCTTCCTTTCCTCTTCTTCTTTTCTACTTTTTTTTCTTCCCTCCTTATATTTGTTTCTTCTTCTTCTCCTTTTTCTGCCTTTCTCCCATCTCTTCCTCTTCTTTCTTTTCTTCTCCTCTTCCTTTCTCCCTTCTCTTCTTCATCTTACATTTTTTACATCCATGATATGAATCTTCATCCATGATTCATTTAAAAACTTTTTTCTTCAGTAAAAATAACATTTTTACTAATTATAATTTCTCAATATGAGATTATAAAGTTTGTAAGCCTGTGCAGTTTCACTATAGCCCAAAAATATAACGGTTATTAGCTTATAATCTAGCTTCTCTTTTCATCTAGAATATAGGCATAAGCAACAAATCAAAAACTCTAAGATGACTCACACTAGGCTTATAACCACTCTATTATTATTAATAAGATGTAGACTTAGTCAAAAAATTATTAGGTAATGATTTAATTTTCAAAATACTTCTGACCATGTTCATTATTGCTCTAACAATATATTGGAAAATCCATTCAAAATAGATGGTGAGCACCAAGAAATCATAGTAAAGTGATATTAAAGGATAATAGGGATACATAAAAATTGAAAATTCTTATTTAAGATAAAAATTTATAATCTCTTAAATTTCAAATTCTTGAGCCTCTTCTCTACTTCATCTCCCCTCCCGATTGTACACATAAAACATTACATGAGAATGATCAAACATAAGACTTTGATTATAACTATAATAGGAACTCCTATCTGGACTAAGACTCGTAAATTAAAATTTTATCTATCATAAAATTTGATTCAACATTAAACATGATGTTTGTTGCTGCTGCTGATATATATTGCTTCAATCGTTGTCCCTTTTTTTCACCCTATTCCAATCATTTTAACAATCCTCATATGTGAGATCATAAAATGGTTGATTTTCATAGAAAATATTCACATTTTGGGTTTTTCAATTGTCATCTCCTATTTTGCTTGGTCACAAATAGTGCTCCTAATTTAAAAAACTCAAAAATACTCATTAAATTGTTTTTCGCCCGTTATATCATTTTAGCCTATTACAATGTTTTTGGCCTGTTATAATGTTTTAGTCACCAAAATAAAAACACTATAAAACTTACATAAAAAGACTATAAACAAGTCAAATAAACATACTAGAAATCATTTGATATATTATATTATGATTCTAATATGTATTTATAATAGTTTAGGAATAATATTACCCAAATTAGGCTAAAAATCTATATAGTGTTTTTGTTTGTCACAATAAAGAATACTATAAAACTTAATACTGTAGATAATCAAAATAGACTTCTAACTTCAACCAAACAATTACAAGCCTAAAATTATGATATCATAATGATCTATGAATAATGATAACAAAATTAAACATAATATGATGTTAATTATAGTTTTTTTATAGCGCTTATAATATTTTGAATATATCAATAAAAACACTGTAGATATTATTTTAAAAATTGTAAACAAGTCAAATGGGAACACTAATAATAATAATAATAATAATAATAATAATAATAATAATAATAATAATAATAATAATAATAATAATAATAATAATAATAATAATAATACTTTAAGACTCATAAAAAAATCAAAGAAAAAATTGGTGCGAGAATTTTTAAATTTTATTTTAGATATTTTTAAATTAGAGATACTGTTGGAAAAAACCGTTTAAGAAATATTCAAAATATAAATGTTTTTATAGGAAATCGCCCACTCATAAATAATCATATCATATGCTTTCTTCGGTCCATTTATTCTTTAGTTCGAGACGAAATCGTTACGACCTGCCGAATACTGAGTTGGTCAGGTGCCGAATTGGTCCCACTGATCCAAATCGTTTGCTTTCAATCATACCTGCACTATGATTGGATAAAATGGTAGGCCCACATGTGGCTCCCGCGTGTTATAGTAGGTAAAAGTTGTCGTAGGGGAAGCGAAAAGTTTCGGAAAAGCGCCGGAGGAGGAAATCGTGCGCACCAACTGGGCATCAAAGCCAGCGCTTTCTTGAGGATCCCGTGTAGCAGCCAGAACACAGAATTGAATATAAAGCATAACCATTGCCTGTTCCAGCGAGCCAACCGCGTCCGTGCGAGGCCTTTGAGCGGATTGGAGTGCAATCGCATGCGTCAATCCCGCGGATCTCTGCCCGCTGCCCGCTACTTTTCCCCCTTGCCGACAGACTTCTCGGCCAAGCATTCACCTGAAATGGAAAGCTCATCTCTCACTCTGCTGTAACGATCATTGGAAGACGGAGAGAAGTTTCTCATGGGTTGGCTTCTTGATGTTTTGCGATACATCGTCTTCTGCGGGGAAGAGGACGAGGGTTTCGATCGATCGAATGCAACAAGGACAAGTAGCAGTCATGGCGGATACTATTATCCGGCGGACGACTCGCCGACACGATCTCCGGCGCTGATGTCAACTAGGAGGACTGCGCCTGCCTCGTCGTCTCCTTCATCGGTTACCACTGTCTCATTCCACCTCGTCAAGCCCCAGCTACCGGAGAAGCCCCGTCAACCTTCGCTTGGAGCTTCTCCATCTTTCTCGCAACCTCTGCCGTCCAAGGTTCAGGCAGCTCGCCCTCTTCCGTCCAAGCCGTCACCCACTGTCACCAACACCGCCGATCCTGTCAAGCGCCGGCAGCTGGTGAATCCTTCCGAACCTTCGCAGAAAGCATCTATTCCTTCCTCAGGAGCTTCTCCATCTTCCCCCTTGTCGTCCGAGGTTCCCAAAGCAAATCCTCTTCCAACGAAGTCACCTCCTGCACCTGCCACCTCGTCGCAGTCGCCTGCCGCCGTCGCCACCGCCACCGCCAAGCATCAGCCCCCGTCTAATCCCTCCGAGCCATCATGTCGGGCTTCTCCATCTTCCCCTTCGTCGTCCGAGGCTGCTACGGCAAGTCCTCTTCCATCGAAACTGCCTTATGCATTTGCTGCCTCGACGCAGTCGCCTTCCACCACGGTCACCGGTGCTTCGCGTTATGTCGACAAGCGTCAGCTGCCGTCGAATCCCTCTGAACCCTCGTCAAAAGCTGCTGCATCTTCGACTCTGTCATCCAAGGTCTCTGCAGCCAGCGCTCCTCCATCAAAATCGTCTTACGAACCTGGCCTCGCCGTCCTAGTCGATACCACTAGCCAATTCACGTCCAAGAATCCCCGCGAGCCTCGGCCAAACACTACTTCTCCTTCGTCCAACGATTCTGCATCTTCTTCTCCTTTGTCATACAAGGTGTCCCCAGCTTCTCCAGTCCCGTCAAAATCTTATCCATTTAGCCTCTCATCACAGCCACCTGAATCTGATGGAAGATCGCCGGGAACACCTGGATCCAAGCTAAAGCGCACGACTCCAAGATACGACATTCCGGAGCATCTGCAGGTGATGATCGAGAGAGACATAGTGCCGCCAGTTCTGAAGATGCCATTGTCACCCCGGAATTATGCCGAATACTTTGCAACCTTGCTTTATGCAGAGGGCTACGAGCAAGAGGTACTCTGTCAAAATCTACTCAGTACTCTTGTCTAATTAGATATCGTTGGGTAGCAAATGCTACCACTGAATAGCAAGGATTCGGAAAGAAATTGGGATTTCTCTGCAGTAGAAAATGGAGTGATCTTCCATGTCTACTGCAGCTTTTATGGCCAAAGAAGTTGGGACATGATCTTTTGAGATTCAGACGTTCTGCAGTAAATCTAAACTGCTGTTGTTACTTCATCTCATAAATTAATTATTGGTGTTTGTAATAACCAGAAATGGAGCGATTATTTACTGTCGGAAGTTACTCTGGACTTGCGGGCACAGACCGAGTTTAGAACTCAGAACACAAGACAAACCAGGAAGAGCAGTAAGAAACAGAACGATGTCTATCCCTTTGTAGCTTTCAAGATTGACGCGGTTCCTGTGAGACGGCCTTATCTTTTATCAAGAGATTATGTCATTCTGAAACCTTCAGGCAACACCGACTCTGTACATTTTAAGGTTTGTCTCTCAAACATCGGCTTCAGCATATGATGTCTTCGACAAACACATCCTCCCTCTTCTTTCGTTTGCATGTTCCGGAGCTCTGATACAGAGAGAAACACTGGTTTATTCACTTACTTTTGTTCTTGGTACCAGGGAGTCATCTTTCGCGTGGTAAAGAGTACAACGGTACTGGCAGAATTCGATCGTGATTTCCATAAACAGCATTCGCCGGCGAAGAAGTACGACGTGAGCTTCTCCTTCAACAGAGTTTGCTTGAAAAGGTCTCATGTGGCCGTCTCAGCTGCGGCAGATCCACTACTGTGCAAAATCGTCTTCCCCGATCCAACACCGCCAACCCATTCCTCGTGCTCACCCATATCCCAGGCTTCACTAAGCATCAATGGCACGGTGAAAAGGATTCAAAACCTTGAAGGCCTTGGACCTTATCTTATCGAGGGACCGCTTATAATAGCTCATCGACCTTTCAGGGATATGGAGGCTGAATCAGATCTGAGCATCACAGGCCGCATCATTCGGGAAGCTATCGTCCGGATCTACAGGGCCTCCTCCGGCTGCAGAATACTTGTGTGCTCTCCCAGGAACAAGACATGTGACGCACTCATGCAAAGTTTGTTCGACGAAATCCCAGAGACGAAGTTGTTCCGAGCTTATGCAGCCTTTCGAGACTGGGAGCTTGTGCCTGAGGACATTATGCCGACATGCATGTACGAAGGGGAGTGCTTCGTTTGCCCACCTCCCGATGAGCTACGGCAGTTCGCCGTGGTGGCGTCTACGTTCATGAGCAACTTCAGGCTTCACAACGCGGGAATCAAAGCTGACCACTTCACTCACATTTTCCTGGTGGATGCTTCGTCCGCCATAGAGCCCGAAGCAGTGGTTGCTCTCGCAAGCCTGGTTAGCGAGAAGACGGTCATCGTAATCACAGGTTCATCGACTGATGTGCCAGTATGGGTGAGATCAGGAATGGCACGAAGGAAGAATGGACTGAAGAGATCTCTGTTCCATAGGCTTCTGGAGCGACAGCCCTACTGCAACATCGATCCTACGTATATTACCATCCTCGGCCCAAACTAGCCAAAAGCAGTAGAGGGTTGCCTATGATGATATATAGAACTGCGGTGATAATGTTGTGTTATGTACGAGAGGACGCTCCCAAGTTGTTGGGTGGAGCGTCCGCTACCCATACTGTGATACACATTCACTACTTTTATTGGTAATGCAGGGCGGATTGGGAGTCTCCTGATCTGTCTTTTCTTATAAAAAATTAGGTTAAAATTAACTCTTTGTACTATATCCTAAAATCGATATCATACTTTGTACTTTAAAACTAGTATAATTGTGATTTCGTATTAAGATGATCTCTCGTATTATTCTTTAAACGTTAAACAAATTTTTTCTATTAATAAAAAAATAATTATTATTATTTTTAAAATTGAGTTTAGGGGGGCGGGGGGCGAGATTCTGAATAAATTAAGCAAACTCCTTCTGTTAATAAAAAAGGTAACAAAATAATATTTACATAAAGCAAACTACTTCTGTTAATAAAAAAAGTAACAATGTTTGCTTTTAAAATTGTGCGGGGAGAGTTTTATTTGATTTTCAATATGATCAAACTATATGAATAAAACTTAAAAAATCAAAGACATCCCTATACTATAATATGTTAATCAAATACATCCTATACTATAATTTAATCATCATTATATTTTGATCAATTTATTTAATTAGGCTTATGGGTTTCTCCAATTAAGTAAAATTAATTAGTTTAATTAAAATATATAAATTATTATTTTTTTATAGTTTTCTCATGTGAATTATTAATTGCATGTGTTAAATCTATTATTGTTTCTTGGATATTTATTCAGTTATTCACATGCATATGTTAGAAATTATGAAATAGTATTTATTTTTCACATGAAGGTATGATTTATGTATTATCATGATTACAATTATCATATGAGTTTTTTTTTCATTGATTAATTATTCAATAATTATTATGATTATTATTTTATTATTAAACTATTTCAACATAAATTAGATCAAATAAACTTGATGAATATTATTTATAATTCATCTTATTAAGTTATGCCTGATCGGTAGCTGCCAAAGTAGTTTAGGATGGTAGGATTATAGGATATGAAATACAATTAAAGTCTTATCATTTATAGGTTAATTTAATTTATATTTTATATTATTATATTAGTCTTGTAGTCACTAAAGTGGCCTAGATCAATGATTTATAAAATTACAGTAAGAAACAAGTCATTAATAATATTAGAAAAATAATATTCAAAATTACATGCATAATTAGGATATTTAGATAATCCCAAAGGATAAAATCTATTTAAAATAATTATGTAATGGGATAAGATGATAATATTTTGGATATCCTTGTATTCCCAAAGGTAGCAAAACTATTCCATAAAGATAGTATCAGTACTTCATAAATGATCTTGAGTGAATAATAGATATATCAATATTTTTACCCAAAGGTTAAATATTAATAATATCAATAGTTCATCATATTTTAGTAAACTCAAAGCATTAATGTTATTTTATGTTCTGTAGTGATTTTCTTGTCCATACATTCCCATGCTTCTAGTGTCCCTCTACTTTTTGGATCAAATTATTTAGAATGGTTAGAGCATGTGTAATTAACATTTAGTATATTAGATCTTGATTTGACATTGCTTATTGAAAAGCTCACAGAATTAACTGATAAAAGTATTGTGGAACAAATCAATGAAATGAAGTCTTGGGAAAGATCTGATAGGCCCAGTTTAATATTCATAAAAATAATAATTACAAATAATATAAAGACTTCATTACTAGTTGCAACTAACGCACATGAATATTTAAATATTATTGAAGATAAATTTAAATCTACCGATAAATCGTTGGCTAACATATTAATGAAATAACTGACTACAACTCAGTATGATGGTACTCGAGGAATTCAAGATCACATCCTCAATATGGTTGTCAAAGCTGTAAAACTTAAAGCGTTGGGAATGAATGTTGATGAATCTTTCCTTATGTAATTCATTCTTAATTCTCTTCTTTCTCAGTTTGGCCCATTCAATATTCACTACAATCTAAATAAGGATGAGTGAGACTTGAATAAGTTAATTAGTATATGCATTCAAGAAAAATTAATATTAAGGTGGGAAAGTTCATATAATATACTGATTACTACTCAAGGAACTAGTAACAAGAAAAGAAAACTGAAGCATCATCCATCAAAAAAATTTACCGGGTCTAGAAGTGTTAGACATATTATTGAAAAGCTATTATAGTAAAGTGTTTCTTTTGTGGTAAGAAATGACATATATAAAAAAATGACTGCATTAAACATAGGACTTGGTTCGAAAAGAAAGGTATAAACTAGACCTTTGTATATTTTTAATCAAACGTTGTAGAAGTTCCTTCTAATATATGGTGGATTGATTCTGGCGCTTCAACTCATGTTACTAATAATATATAGAGATTCATTTTAATTCAAAAACTAAAATAACATGAAATATTTATAATTATGGGAAATCATCTCAAAGCAAAAGTAGTATCAGTAGGGACTTATCACTTATGTATAGATATGGGTTATCTAATAGATTTTGAAGACATATGTTTTGTTCCTACCATTTTTAAAAATTTCGTTTCTCTATCTAGAATTGATGAGTTAAGATATTATGTTTCTTTTGGTAATGGTAAACTAAACATATTTTATGATTCAATAAAAGTTGATTTTGGAATTATGTTTGATAATTTGTATAGAATTAATTTGAATCTTGAGTTTATAAATACATTATTGACCATGTAATCAAATGTTAGAATGAAATGCAATTCCAGTAATAAAAGATCTTATATATTGTGGCATAGACGTTTGAGACATATCTCTAACGAAAGAATTGAAAGATTAGTGAAGGATAATATTTTGAAAAATTTAGACTTCACTGATTTTGACGTTTGCATATATTGCATTAAAGGAAGGTAAACTAAGCATATAAAAAAAATGCTGTAAGAAGTAAAGAATTTCTTAAAATTATTCATACTGATATCTGCGGTCTATTTCATATTCCTTGTTTTAGTGGAGAAAGGTTTCATCACATTTATATATGACATGTCCAGATATGACTATGTTTATCTAATACATGAAAAGTCTCAAGCCGTTGACATTCTTGAAGTATACATAAATGAGGTCAAGAGATAATTAGATAGAAAAGTTAAAATTATCAGATCTGACACGCGCGATGAATTTTATGACAGATATAGTGAATCCGATCAGAAAATATTAGTCCTTTTGCTAGATTCCTGAAATAGCAGGGTATTTGTGCCTAGTATGCATTAATAATTATACCATAGCAGAACAGTGTTGCTGAAAGGTGAAATCATACTCTTATGGATATAGTTAGGAGCATGATGAGTTATTCCTCTATACCTGAGTCAATATAGGGTGATGCTCTTAGGACATCTATATATATCTTGAATAAGGTTCCTAGTAAGTCGGTTCTATCAACTCCATTTGAGTTATGGACTAGTAGGAAACCCAATTTGAGTCATTTACATATTTGGGAGTGTCCTACAGATATAAGAGTATCTAATCCACATGAAAAGAAATTGGATCTAAGAATAATTTTTAAATATTTTATTAGTTACCTAGAAAGATCCAAGGGATACAGATTTTATTGCCCTAATTATAATATGAGGATAGTAAAATCTAGTAATACAAAATTTTAAAAAAATGATAAAATCAGTGAGAGTCAAAAGTCTCAAAAGATCAATTTTAATATTGAGGAGATTCAGGCTACTTCTCCTATATTATCCCCTATTCGAGAAATTATTGTTCCTCAAATCAATAGGAGAATTGATAAGAGTGAAAAACAAAATAACATTGATGGATTCTCACATGATGTTGATGTCGCCGGTGATAGCCGTGTAGAACAATCACAATTAGCAAATTTGAGAAGATCTTATAGGAAAAGGAAACATGCAATTTCTTATGATTATGTGGTATATTTGTAAGAATCAGATTTTGATATAGAAATTAAAAGAGACCCCTTATCGTTTTCACAAGCCATAGAAAGTAATGATTTTGAAAAATTGTATGATGTAATGAAAGAGGAGTTAAAATCAATGGACCAGAATGGTGTCTAGGAACTAATAGAATTACCTAATAATTATAAAAGAGTCAATTGCAAATGAGTTTTTAAGACTAAACATGACTCGATAGGTAATATCAAATGATATAAAGCTAGACTTGTGACCAAATATTTTTCTTAGAAAGAAAACATTGACTATCATGAGACATTTTCTCCAGTTTCTCGAAAGGACTCATTGAAGATTATCATTGTATTAGTAGCTCATTATGATCTTAAGTTACATCAGATGGATATGAAAATAATATTTCTGAATGGGGATTTACATGAGAAAATCTATACGGAACAACCTAAAGGATTCATAAAAAAGGGAAAGGAAAGTTGGGCTTGCAACTTAAGAAATTCATTTATGACCTTAAACAAACTTTCAGACAATGATATATGAAGTTTCATGATATCATTACTTCCTTTAGATTTAAGGAAAACACTATTGGGAGTAACTTTATTATCTTGATCCTCTACGTGGATGATATATTGCTTGCTAGTAGTGATCTTGATTTGTTGCACGAAACCAAGATATTTCTCAATAAGAACTTTAAGATGGTTGATATGAATGAGGCATCATATGTTATTGGCATTAAGATATTCAGGGACATATCTCAAAGTTTGTTAGGACTGTCTTAGAAACTTTATATTAATCGTATCTTGGAGTGGTTTAATATATGGCTTTGCTCAACCAATGATACACCTATTACCAGAGATAAAAAATTCAGCCAAAATCAGTGCCCGAAAAATGACTTAGAAAGGAATCAAATAAAAAATATTCCTTATGGATGCATAATTGAAAGTCTATTATATGCTTAAACCTGTAAAAGGGCAAATATCACTTTTGCAATTATAATGCTGGGTAGATACCAAAGTAACCCAAGAATAGAATATTAGAAAGCTGCAAATAAAGTAATGAGATATCTGTAAGGGATAAAAGATTATATGCTTATATATAGAAAATTAGATCAGCTTGAAGTGACGGGATATTCATATGTTGATTTTACAAATTACCTCGATAGTAGAAAATCCACTTCAAGATTTATATTCATGTAGCTGGTGGGGTAATTTCTTGGAAAAGTGTAAAACAACCACTTATTGCATCATCTACGATGGAAGCTGAATTTGTGGCATGTTTTTAAGGCCATAAATCAAGCTTTATGGTTGTGAAATTTTATCTCAAGACTTGGTATGATCGATTCAATTGCCAAGCCATTAAAGATATTTTGTGATAATACTGTAATAATTTTATTCTCTAAGAATGACAAGTACTCTAGTGGTTCCAAGCACATTAAGATAAAGTACCTAGTAGTTAGAGAAAGAGTCCAGAAATAACAATAACAGTAGTCCTATGAAAGGATAGGAAGAGAGAAGGGGTCTAGATTTATTCTAGTTCTCTTTGCAGATCGACATCTCGATGATATTCAGGTCCGGAAGACGGTGCTCTTGAATCACGACATAGGTTGAGTTGGTTGAGTCCCTGAAGACTCATCTATCTATATGATCGAGATCTTATCTACAATATAGAGACGTCATCAGTGATCTGAGGGCATGGTATGCTTAGTCGAGTCCCTCTAGGGTATATCATCAAATCATACTCATCTTATAACGATGGTGATGATTTAACTAAACATCATGATTGATCGAGTCTCTTGAGACCATGATAGTTTGGAGGCCGAACATGACAAGAATCACAAAGAGATGTGATTGACAAGAGTTGCCTAACTTTTGGGCTTAGTTTAGTTGATAGTATCTCCTAATCTGTCTTGACTCGAAAAAATTATTAGTAATACAATAACCATATAATAAATTCCTCATAAATTTTTTTATTGTGAGCACTAATTATAGAATAATAAATTAATAAATTGATCAGATTGAAGCTAATCAAAGCAAAGCGAGTCTGTGTAGATATATTTCCATAGTTGAATGATTTTATATTAGTTTCCGTTTAACTACCCGTACAGTGATTGGTAGTAATGATAGGTTTTTACGTAGGTCCCACAAAAGTGTGTCAACAAAAGTAAAATAGGTGAGTAGAAAAAGCGCTCGAGGATGCAAAAGTGTTGCACCAACAGGCCACTGAGCCCGGCATTTTTGGTGCGGATCCCGTGTCACAACTAGATCACTGTATTGAAGATAAAACTTGACACTTGGTTAATGTTTCAGCCCCCTGTTGACTGTTCGACCAATTGTGGCGCCCATCCCTGTTTGGAATCGTTTGAGAAACAAGCAATCCAGGATCTGTCTCCCGAACTTCTCGCGTTCCACTTTTTCCTCAGACATGATGTTCCTCGGTCTACACGTTCTCTTATAACTGGGTAGACGCAAAGTCCACGTGGAGCATCCAACACGACCAATCGCAAGACGAGTAGGTTTGTAGTAAAATTTGCACCACCTAGCTTTCTTGGCCTCTTAAAGTATAATAAGGTTCTCTTACAAGCAATAATGAAACTAAGCTCTCCGCTGCGCCCAAGGATCATTGCCAAGAAAATAGAGAGAGAGATGATTGTAGAGGGGGGAGTTTGAATTGGTATTGCTATATCCTCTTCTAGGGAGAAGAAGATGAGCGCTTCGATGTGTCGAATGGAAGATGATGTCCGAGTAGAGCAATAGTGAACTAATCTTCTACTATGCCACTCATCCTGTAGAGGACTTGCTGACATGATCTCTGACGGTGTTGAAGAGGTGGATTGATGCCCATCCTGACTTCTTAGTCATCTCCTTCCATCGTTAACCTTGTGTCCTCTCACACAATCAACGCCACTGATGCCTGTTATCAACCCTTCGCTTCGATTCTTGTTGTCCAAGACTCTAGTGCCATGCACCTCATTGTTGTCACCTCAAATTCAAGCACGTGTCAGTTGCTCATGAAAGCTTTTTTTTTATCTTCTTCAAGAATTTATTTTTTATATCCCTTTAACTTTCAAGGTCTCCACGATGAGTACTCTTCGATCGAGGTGATCTGTGTTAGCTGAACAGTTTTATTTCTGTAACTGAATGAGAAGATCTCGTTTCAGTTGAGGAAAATACTCCCTCAACCCTATATAAATATGCATTGTAACAATGAATAAAGCATCTCTTTCGTTCCTCATCTTTATCTAAAACATAATATCAGAGCCATAATACAAAGATATTTTATTCTCTTCTCATTGTCAAACGACAACACAATAACCTCGTCCCTTGCTACCTACTGGCGTCTATAATGTCCCCTGCTGCTGTTCCATCTCATCGCCACCATCCCCTGTTTTCAGCAACTCTTCATTGCTTTGCGGCGTCTTCGTCGAGTTCCATCTCATCGCCACTGTCCCCTGTTTTCAGCAACCTTGGCACCTGCTCTCGTCCCGATCTCCGGCCCCACCATCGATTCGGCAACCTTATCACCTGCAGTCTCTAGCCCTCTTCTTCAAGTTGCTGCCGATTGCTTCCATCAAAATAAAGTACCCATTACTCTATTTCCCCTTTTTTTTTTTCCCTACCTTTGTTTTGCTGCGATCGACTCGACAATATTACAATGCACTACCAGCGACGCGCTTCTGCAGCCCATCTCCCTACCGACGAGCTTAAGAGCTCCAGCGGTGCTAGTTTGTTGACCTTCACAGAGATGCCTGACGTGATCAATAGTCACTAGGCCATCACCCAAGAGTTGTGGTCTTCACCAAAGAGGAGAAGCGACCGAATTTTTCTATGACAACTGTAGTAGCGAGCGAACGGAGCGCCGGTGGCAGGCAACCCTGAGGCTGATAGTGTCGTCGACGCCCTCCATTTTGCGGCTGACCTCTTCTGTAGCCGCTCCTCCCCCTCTTCGATGGTTCTGTCACCTTAGCCGAGGGCTACGCTCCCAGATCCGCTGGAAGGAGTGATCTCTTGCTTCCTCCCTCGACACAGATCGATCTCCTGCTTCCTCCCTTGACACATATCTGCTTCCTCCCTCGACACAAATCTGTTGGAAGGGGCGGTCTCCTGCTTCCTCGCTCAACACAGATCTGCGATCACTTTACGGCCTAGTCAGATCGCATGACTCCATTGTGCCCGGCCGTGTGTGGCAGCCTCCAAAGCCCGACGAACTACAGCCTACTCTGCTGCTTCTCCTTCTTTAGCAGTGCCTAGAGGAACTGCAATCCTTGAGTCTCCCGACGTCCAAAAGGTAGTGGACCTACCGCTTTATCCTGTACATCTACCTGCATGTCAAAACAGCTATCCAGTGTTCTCAAGATCATAGTAGTTGAACTGACAGATTAAATTCTCGACAATGGCAAGATGATGATCGACTCTAAGAACAAAGATCGCAAATATCCTCACATTATTGCATTTGTCGACTTTGCCATCTAGACCCATTTCATAGAAGTTGACACCACAAGCTGAAACAACAAGTCTCCACCAGTTGTAAGCAACATTCCGGTTTGTGGCAGCTACTTCTCATCAACCTTTGCCACCACTGTTGTTTTTAGACTCCAGATCTGATTCAAGGATTGGTACTAGCAACACCGGCGTGCTACACCCGGCCTTTCAGATCTAGGAACAGGACTCTGCAGTCTCAGGTGACAGCCACTCTGGGATTCTCCCAAGCTTGCAATACCATAATCTCCCATCTGCATCCAAAGGAGGTAACCCTATGGTTGAAGTCTTCATTTTCTATTCATACCTCATCACTTTGCTTCCCTTATCGCCTATTTCTTAAACGCAAGTTGTGTCATTTTTTATGTGTTCTTCTATCGGGTTCTTAGCTACCACCTTTGGTGAGTCTTAAATGGCTTTCTCTTCAACCTTCGATGTGTTAAGCGATAAGATTATTGTAACAACTTGTAGTTAAGCTGTTAAGGAAAATCCTCAACAGCCTTATCCTTTCAATATTTTATTCTCCTATATAAATAGGTACAACTAAAGAATAAACGATGTACTTCTTTTCTTTGTTTTCAATACAGTTTTCCTTAGTTTCTATCATGGTATCAGAGCACCTTGCCTAGAGCAAGCTCTCTTCTCGCTGTCAAACGATAGTAAGTTTCCATCATTTCCAGCTGCATGCAGAAGTTGTCGTCGACTCCTACCCATCTACCGTCATAGCACATCTGCCTCCTCTATCGACAGGAACCAATGAGATCGACACTGATCTCTTGGCATCATCTGTCCCTTTTTTTTGCAAAACCATATCTATGGAAACTGAAGACGTATTTCTCCAACATATCTTCGGCCGCGATTAACAGCTGTAACTGCTCCTTCCAGTCGGTAGCCTACCACTGCCACCGCCACTTCCACGTAGCCGCAACCCTCTTCCTCCGGTGGACAGTGCCTCATCGATCTCCTAATGCTAGCAGTTATCGGCTGCTCATTCCCTTCTTCGACGGCTGATTAACTTCTCCCTTCACTGTCTGCCTTTGCTCCTAGTCGAGGTTAAAGAGTTAAAGAGAAGAGTAGGAAGCTACTACATTTGCTCCTAGCCGCCTACCTGGTAACAACAACCTTCTCTCATATCTCTATTGCCTCCTGTAGTGGCCTATTTGCATAGCCTGTAGCCTTCTTTCTAGCACACATCAGATCTACAAGCCATTCACCACCGCATATCTTTCGGACCCAAAAATGATAGTGCTTGGTATCTTTTCCCCTAATGTCTTCATCTTCTACCTCTCAAGTTCCAGTTATTGTTCCTGTAGGAAGCAATAGTGCTTCTCAACATACATGGCTTGTATCTATTTAATGTTGCAGCCCTCATCCCCATCAAATTATCCAGAGGAGGAAACTACACATCTTAGCGTGCTCAGTTTTCTAATCTCCTCTTTGGCTATGATTTACTAGGCTATGTTGATGGATCTTTCAGTTGTCCACCAGAAATGATCACCATCTCGGGGGCACCAAGTCTAGTATCAAATCCGGAGCACAAGTTATGGTTATGTCAGGATCGTCTCATTCTTCAGGCAATTCAAGCCTCTGTTGCTGGTTCTATCACACCACTTATATCTTCATGTGCTACTGCTGCTGAAGCCTGGTGCAGGTTGCAAACTACATTGGCTAATCGTTCGCGCACTCGTATGCTCGGCCTCCTCTCACGACTCATGAACACCAAACAAGAGGGAAGTACCATTGGTGATTATCTCCAACATATAAAACTTATCATTGATGATTTAGCATTAATAAGGCACCACCTCAGTGATGATGAGATTGTTGTTCATACTCTTAATGGTCTTGGAGTTGAGTACAAAGAATTGGCAGCAGCAATACGGGCACGTGACTCGTCGCTATCATTTGAGCTATCTGACAAGCTAAATGACTATGAGTCATATCTAAAGCGTGATGATAAGGTTTCAGACCCACCTATTACTGCTAAGGTGAGTCACAAATCCAAAAAGAAGAACAATCAGCATTCTAGACCTATCAACAAAGGACTTGGACAAGCTCTGCCCCAAGGAAGCAACATCCATCACGAACAGCCTTGGCGTCCTGCTCCCATGCCTCCAAGTAGCAACATCAACTATCAACAACCTTGGCAACCTGCTCCTATGCCTCAACAACACATAGTCTGTCAGCTATGTGATAAGGTTAGTCACTCCGCTAAGGTCTATCGGTCTCATCCTCGACCTTCTGCTACTATGCCCCAAGCACATCTTGTTGCTGCCCCGACTTCTGATCAACATTCCTAGGTTATGGACTCTGGCGCCTCCCATCACATCACCTCGGACCTCTAGAACTTGTCCCTTCATAACAACTATAGTGGTACCGATGACATCATCATCGGTGATGGTAAGCGACTTCCCATCACTCATATTGGTTCCACAGTGCTTAATTCTCATTCTCATATTTTTACACTCGGTGATGTGTTGTGCGCTCCCCATATCAAACAGAATCTTATTTCTGTCTCCCAATTCTGTATACAAAATAATACATCCATTGAATTCTTTCCTGACTCCTTTCTTATCAAGGATTTGAGCATGAGGGCATCATTAGTTCAAGGCATGAGTAAAGATAACATCTACCAGTGGCCATCGATCTCTCAACCCACTGCCTACTCCTCTATTGTTGTTCCAATTGATGTGTGGCATCATCGTTCGGGTCACCCTTCTTCCTCAACTCTCCAAAATTTTTTTTTACGTTATTCTCTTCCATCTGTTAGAGCAAGTTCTAGTGTTACTCATTGTGATGTATATTTTAGTAATAAAAGTCATAGATTACCTTTTGAACATTCTTCTATCTCTTGTTCGCAACCGTTTGAAATTTTATATACTGATGTTTGGGGTCCTGCACCAAGTATTTCATTTGACAAATTCAAATTTTATGTTATCTTTGTTGATTATTTTACCAAATATACTTGGTTGTATCCTCTTTAACATAAGTCTGAGGTCTTTAAAACCTTCATTACCTTCAAAAAAATGGTGAAAAATGTCTTTCAGTCCACCATTAAAATAGTTTACTCTGACGGTGGAGAAGAATACCAATCTCTAACACCATACTTGAATACTTATGGTATTCAACACCTCAAGTCTCCTCCGTACACTCCTCAGCTAGTTGGCTCAGCCGAACGCAAACATCGACATATAATTGAAACTGGTCTTACACTTCTCCATCATGCTTCCATGCCAACTATTTTTTGGTCTGCAGCCTTTCAGACCGCAGTCTATCTGATTAATCGCATGCCTACTCCAGTCCTCCAGGATCAATCACCTTTTGAAAAACTGTTTCATAAATCCGTAAACCTTCAGAAACTTAGAGTCTTTGGTTATGTCTACTATCCTTGGTTACGTCCTTATGCATCACATAAACTAGCCCCATGGTCAAAACCTTGTACCTTCATTGGTTACTCTCTTGAACATAACGCTTATCGATGCTATGATACTTTGACTCACAAAGTCTTTGTGTCTCGTCACGTGGTCTTTGTGGAGTCCTCCTTTCCATTTCACCAGTCCAAATCTCTTACTGTGCCAACTACTCTGTTGACTGTACATCATTGGCATATGCCATTATCCAATAAGCCTCCACAAGAATCACCCACTCCAACTCATATACATGAATGGAGCGCTTTTCCAATACAACATCTCGCTCCTTCTTTTTCCTCTCCTTCTTCTACATACATACCTCCTGCCTCTGACATTCAGTTTTCAAACACTTAATCACCAATATTTTTCTCACCCCTGCCTACTTCTACTACTGTTCCTCAGTCTGACTCACCCTGTTCTATTACTTCTCCAGCACCTATTCCGCCATTATCTCCTAAACCACTTAGACATCCCATGACAACATGCTCTAAAAGTGGTATTTTCAAACCACGTCAGGTTCTTGACCTCAATACAGTTGTGACTCCCTCTGTTGAGATCTGTGAATCTACCATGGTTATTCAAGCCCAAAAGTCTCCTCACTGGCATCAAGCTATGTCTGATGAGTATGATGCCCTCCTTTATAACTCTACCTGGACACTTGTTCCGTTTCATCCTGCACAAAATGTCATCGGGTGTAAGTGGGTTTTTCGAGTTAAGCGGAACCCTGATGGGTCCATTGCTAGGTATAAGGCCCGTTTAGTGGCCAAAGGCTTTCATCAGCGTCCTGACGTTGATTTTACAAAGATATTCAGTCCGGTTGTTAAATCCACAACAATCCGACTGATTCTAAGTTTAGCCATTTCAAAAGGTTGGCAATTGCGACAACTTGATGTCAACAATGTCTTCTTACAAGGAACATTAACTAACGATGTCTTTATGGAATAACCTCCTAGTTTTCTTAATCCTCAATATCCGAAACATGTCTGTAAACTCCACAAGGCTATCTGTGGTCTTCGACAAGCTCCACGAGCCTGGTACAAAGAACTCGGCTCGTTTCTGATGTCAGTCGGCTTCTCTAACTCTAAGTCTGATACCTCCTTATTTCTCCGTCAATAGCCGGACAGTACAATATATCTCTTAGTCTACGTGGATGATATCATTGTGACCGGTAATAACTCTATGGAGGTTACAATGTTTATTAAGAAGTTGGTCGCCAGATTCTCCCTCAAAGATCTCGGTCCCTTGAATTATTTTTTGGGAGTGGAAGCAATATCTACATCTTCCGGACTTTTCCTCTCTCAATGGAAGTATACTTAAGACTTATTAGTCAAGACAAACATAAAGGATGCAAATGTTGTTTTCACTCCCCTTTCCACTAGTGAATCGCTTCGATTAAATGATGAAAGTCCTGCTACGGATCCTACACAATATCGACAAGTAATTGGCTCTTTACAATATTTGGCTATCACCCGCCCAGATATTTCATTTGTAGTCAACAAGCTGTCTCAATTCATGCATAGACCGTCTACTATACATTAGTCAGCAGTTAAACGAGTATTACATTATCTTAATGGCACTCTTGACTATGGCATACTTCTCCACAAAAACTCTCCACTCCAACTTCATGCTTATGTGGACGCTGATTGGGCTGGAAACGTTGATGATAGAATATCGACATCTGGGTATATTATTTTCCTAGGCGCTAATCCAATCAGCTGGAGTTCCAAGAAACAAAAGACTGTTTCGGTCAACCATCGAGTATCGCTCTATTGCAACTGCAGCTACAAAACTTAATTAGGTGATGAATCTGCTCACAGAACTTGACATCCGCTCTCCTGTCACTCCTACCATATATTGTGATAATATCGGAGCTACCTACGTATGTGCAAATCTAGTATTTCACTCTCGTATAAAACATATAGTAATTGACTTTCATTTTGTATGAGATCAAGTGATCAACCGACAACTACGTGTTTCTCATGTTTATACGGCAGATCAACTAGCAGACTCTCTCACGAAGCCACTTGCCCGCAAGCTATTTTCACTTCATAGGTCCAAGATCGACGTCCTTGACAGGAGCACAATCTTGCGGGGACATGTTAAGCGATAAGATTATTGTAACAACTTGTAGTTAAGCTATTGAGGAAAATCCTCAACAGTCTTATCCTTTCAATATTTTATTCTCCTATATAAATAGGTACAACTAAAGAATAGATGATGTACTTCTTTTCTTTGTTTTCAATACAGCTTTCCTTAGTTTCTATCGTGATGTTCCTACTATGTTTCCTACTAGCACTTCTCTTTCCTCTTCGTACTCCGGACCTATTTCCATAAATGTTGCCTCTCTAATCCCCTTTAAACTATCCAAAGGTGGCAACTATGGATCCTACTGAGCTCAGTTTTCTAATCTTCTATTTTGTTATGATTTATTGGGTTATATTGATAGTTCTCTTAGTGGTCCACCAGCACTAATCCATGTTCCAGGAGAACCTAACCCAGTGCCAAACTCTGCATATAAGCTATGGTTATGCCAAGATCGCCTTATTCTCTAAGTGATTTAAGCTTCTGTTGATGGCTTTGTCGCTTCGCTTGTGTCCTCTTGTGCTACTACTGCGGAAGCTTGGACCAAGTTACAAACTACATTCGTGAATTACTCGAGGACTCGCATGCTTAGCCTACTCTCCAGCCTTATGCACTTAAAGCAGGAGAGAAGTAATATTACCGACTACTTACAATATATCAAAATGATTATAGATGACGTAGCTTTGATAGGTCATTCTCTAATTGATGAAGAGGTTCTCGTCCATACACTTAATGGACTGGGTGCAGAATTCAAGGAACTGGCAGTAGTTCTTCGAGCTCGCGACTCTCCAATCTCCTTTGAAGAACTTTATGATAAGCTAATAGACTTTAAAGCTTACATGAAGCGTCGCGATACGCTTGCAGGATGTCAGCCGAGACCTCCTATTATTGCTCAATTTAACCACAAATCCAAATGGCCAAACCATAAATATAACAAGCATACTTCGAAAGGTGTAGCCAACTTACCTCCTATGGGCACAATACCACCTGTTCCCCCTCCACAGTCTCCAACCTTCAACCATCGTCAGAATACTTCCTTCCGGCAATGTCGTCCTCCTCCTGCATTTCATCAGCCTGTCGTTTGTCAGTTGTGTAACAAACTCGGTCACTCTACAAAGGTTTGTTGGTCTCGGCCTCGTCTTCCAGCTCCATCAAACTTGCCTCAGGGGAATGTCATGACTGCTCCATCTGCAAGTCAACCTAATTGGATTATGGATTTTAGTGCTTCCCACCATATCACTTCTGATCTTTAGAACTTGTCGATCCATAACAACTATGATGGCAATGAAGATATTGTCATTGGTGATGGTAAAAGAATTTTAATCACTCATACTAGTTCTACATCGTTTAATTCACATGACACCTCTTCCACACTCGATGCTGTTTTATATGCACCCCACATTAAAAAAAACCTTATTTCTATCTCTCAATTCTGTCAATAAAACCATACCTCTATTGAATTTTTTCTTGATTATTTTGTTCTCAAGGACTTGAGCACGGGGGCATCCTTAGTTCGCGGCCTGAATAAAAACAACATCTATGAATGGCCATCAGCCTTATTCTTCACTAAACCTATTGTGAACTCTTTCATTACTGCTCCAGTTGACATTTGGCATTAATGTCTTAGTCATCCCGTGACCTCTATTCAACAAAAATTACTTTCTAGCTATTTTATTCATGTTTTTAAATCTAGTAATGTCATTACTCATTGTGATGCTTGTCTTAGCAATAAGAGTCATCCATTACCTTTTGGTGTATTTTCTATTTTTTGCTCTAAACCATTTGAGGTTGTTTATACTGATGTTTGGGGTCCTGCATCAGTTGTCTCCTTTGATAAGTTTAGATTCTTGTTATCTTTGTAGACTACTTTACAAAGTATACATGGTTATATCCTCTTTGTCAGAAGTCTGACGTCACTACTGTCTTCTCCAACTTTAAGAACTTAGTCGAGAATTACTTTCAGACTTTCATTAAAACTATCTATTCTGATGATGAGGGTGAATATCAAGCCCTTGCGTCCCAATTGTCCACTTGCGGTATTCAACATCTCAAATCCCCTCTATATACTCCTCAACTGGTTGATTTTGCTGAACATAAACATTCATATATTACCGAAACAAGCCTGATGCTGCTTTATCAGGCTTTTATGCCATCCACTTTTTCGTCTGTAGCATTTCAAACTGTTGTCTACCTTATTAATCGGATGCCTACTCTAATTCTATAATATTAATCACCATTTGAAAAGTTATTTCACAAACGCCCTAATATACAGATATTAAAAGTATTTGGTTGTCTATGTTATCCATGGTGACGTCCCTACAATTCTCACAAACTACAACCTCGTTCTCGCCCTTGTATTTTTATTGGATTCTCTCTAGAACATAATACATACCGTTGTTATGACTCTCACACTGCTAAAATCTTTGTTTCCAGGCATGTCACTTTTGTAGAGTCTGTCTTTCCCTTTCATGATCACAAGCACTTTGTCATCCTATTGGATTCTTACAACACATTTTCATCCTCTCACGCATCTCTGTTGGATTCATATTCTCTTGTTACCTCTGTTCCGTAGTCTTCTCTCTCCTCACCTCTGGCTCCACCTCTTCCTGTACAATTGCCTCTAGAACTGTATCCTTCACCTCGCCAGGAAACCTTTGTAGTTCGTCAGCCCGACTCAAATAGTAATAATCCTTTTTCTTTACCCCCTAACCCTATTACAGCCTCCCGACATCCTATGCAAACTCGCTCTAAGAGCAGTATCTTTAAACCACGTCAGGTTCTTAACTTACATACTAGCACTGAGCCATCCTTCAACTATGTTGAACCAACTTCTTTTTCTTAGGCCAACAAATCTCCACATTGGCGTACAGCCATGTGTGAGGAGTATGATGCTCTCCTTCATAATGCTACATGGACCCTTGCTCTTTCTAACTCAAGACAAAATATTATCAGGTGTAAGTGGGTCTTTCGAATTAAGCGACATCCTGATGACTTGGTTGCTCGTTATAAAGCACGACTTGTGGCCAAAGGATTTCATCAACGATATGGTGTTGACTACACTGAGACATTCAGTCCTGTCGTAAAGCCCACTACAATCCAGATTATCCTAAGTCTGACAATCTCCAAAGGTTAGTACTTACGCCAACTAGATATTAACAATGCATTTTTATAAGGGACTCTTACTGACGATGTCTTCATGAAGCAACCTCCAGGATTTATATATCCTCAATATCCATGACATATCTACAAACTTCACAAGGCCATTTATGGACTCCGTCAAGCTCCACGAGCTTGGTATACTGAGCTTGGTCATTACTTGTCCTCAATTGGCTTCATCAACTCTAAGTTTGATGTCTCCCTATTTTTACATCATCAACATGGGGGCACCATCTATCTTACTTGTATTTCTTACTTGTACTTTTCCGCTAAAACCTAAAGATACATGATAAATTTATAAAACTATACCTTTCTTCATGAATTTTTTTGTTATGGGATTTCTGATCTCACTCAGACACTAGTTTTACAAATCTCAAAATATTTATCAATCTCGATATGCTCTCCCTTGCTAAGTTTTCACTTTTGTACCTCATGAGAAGAAAACATTTTTACTTTATACTCATTCTAATCTTTGTTGCTCATCTTTTCTTAAATCTCTAACCACATTATCTTTAAAGTTTTGATCCAAAAGAAAATATCTAAAGATCAACAATCATTGGGAGTGCTTTCCATATCTTAATCATTAAGAATGATATATGAATGATTTTCATAGTTAAGGCATAGCTACTTAAAAATTTCTCCATAGACTTAGGTAAGTATCCTACATTTTGGGTATTCGGATCTATCGAGATAGATCCAAGAGGATATTTGACTTGTCTTAATTCATGTACATAAACTTCAAAAAGTTCAGCTTGAAAATTTTTAAGAGAGGACTCATACCAATGAGATATAGAATATCACTTTCTAGGAGTATGTCCCTAAAGACTTATGAAGAAAGGATAGATATGGATATGATATCCTATACTTTAGTGATATAATTTATCATGTATGCTATGTTATGTATTAGACTTGACATAGCGCATGCACTAAGTGTCACGAGCAGGTATCAGGTGGATCTAGGTTTAGAACACTAGAAGACAGTAAAGTATATCCTTAACTACTTGAGAAAGACTAAGGACTTTAATTGATATATGGAAGATGTAGCCTCTAGGTTGAGGGCTACACGGACTCGAGTTTTCAGTTTGAAATTGATGATAGCAAGTCAAACTCAGGATATGTCTTTACCTTGAATAGAGGAGCAGTAAACTAGAAGAGTTCCAAACAAGATACTACTGTTTGACTCGACCACAAAGACAGAGTATATTGCTATAGCAAAAGTAGCAAAGGAAGGGATTTAGGAGTTATACCGAGCAACATGGAGCTGATTACCATTTCCTATGATAATAGCTAGGCGATCACTTAAGTAAAGGAACCCAGGTCTCATCAGAAGTCCAAGCACATTCTTAGAAGATTTCATTTGATAAGATAAATCATAGCTCGGAAAGATATAGCAATGATAATAGTTTTTTTTGAAGATAACATTACAGATCCACTAACAAAAGCGTTGGACATATTGTCTTTGAGCATCACAGGGGTCTGATGGAGATCAGATATATAGGTGATTAGTTTTAGGTCAAGTGAGAGATTACTAGTTACAGGTGCCTTATAAGCCAATCATGTGAGTGCTGATACGTGTGACATACTGTATAATCTTTTTTATATTATTATTAGCATATTCTCAAATCTTTTTACATGATTTGATTGTTGAAAAACCCAGCAAGAGCATCACATGTGAAGCTAAAGAAAGAAAAGAAAATATGTTTCAATGTATATCAAATCATCGTGCAAAGATTAATGCGTAAAAAATTCGTAAAAATAAAAACTGTGATACTTGAGGGATTGATTGCCTAGGGAGATCATATATCCTTAAAAATCTAGATCCAAGTAGAGAGGATAAAGGAGGTCAGTATCCATATGATGGATCATTACATCGATGATCTGTTAGGATTGAGTTGGCACTAAGAGGGGGTTGGGTAGGGTGGGTTTTGGGTGGAGGGTGTAGATGGGGTGGGTGTTTTAGTACTTTTAAAAAATCTTTAATTTAAATATTCATTGAATAAAACTCATACCGAAAATGCGTTTAAATGTAGAGACATTTGTAAGAGTGCAAGTAAAGGTAGTAGACAGTTAAATAAGAAAGCAACGATGGTAAACAGTAAAAAAGAGAAAGCAAATCAATTTTATAGTGGTTTGGTCTACGTGACCTGCATCCACTCCCGATTTCTCTTCCGTTGAGACCACCAGCTTCCACTATCGATCTTCCTACAATGGGAAGATTAACTATCCTCTTAGAACCCTTTTCTCCTTTTCACAGATTTAGGAGATAACCTTTACAAGCCACTCACCCCTCTTTTAAACTAAAAATTAAAACTTAGAGCTAAAGAGGAATTCTCAAGACACTAGAGTTTTCATAAGTTTTTGTTCAACTTTCCTACTTCCTCAAGCAAGAATGAGTATAGCATCTATAGTCCTTAAATGACTTCAAAAATAGAGCCAAAATTTAAATTTTTAGAGTTTCTGAGGTGCTGGTGATACCACCGCCATTAATGGGCAGTACTATTGTCCCTTGACAGCCTCGATCACTGGGCACTAGCGATAGTACCGCCAGCTTGAATGGTACCACCGCTTGACATAGTTCGGGAGACTATATCTAGGTGGTACCATCACCCAGTCTGGATGGTATCACCGCCTGACACAAACTTGAAGACTGTGTCTTCTCGAATACTGTCTTCGGAAACTTAACCTTAGGTCATTGAAATAAGCTTTCTAATAGGCCCAAATTAGCCTCAAATAAGGCCCAATGGCCCCTTAATTGAACTGGTATAATTACATTCAAAACTAACTCAATTAGAAAACTCTAAATACTTTGATCTAGACAAATTGTTACAAAGTGTTTATCATGTTGTCCAATATATCATTTGTTCTTCTGAACCCTTAGTGCATCATGCTCTTCTTTGACATATTGCTTTATCCATCGTCATGTTGACTCTTGCAACATACGATCTTGACCCAATGTCTAATTTTTCAGCCTGATGCTCATTCTTTGACTTCGGCCCAACGTTTGATTTTTTTGCTTCAATCATTTTATCTTTTCATGATCGAAGATAGTCCTACATAACTTTCTTGAATATAAATTAGATCATAAATTTATTAATTGATTTCATCACCAAAATCTAAAATTTAATAATTTATTAAATCTCAGATTTTGATAAAAAATTAATTGATGGGTTATTAATCTAACAATATTGTTAGAGTTGATTGATGCAGGATTAACTACGATAGATAAAAAATTATAATTAGATGTTTGGCCAAAGTCAAGTTCAGGCATCGGGTCGGAGTGAGGACGATGCGGTTGGGAACTTGCTTGGAGTGCGTCGAAAGCTTGCCGAGGGTATCAGGAGCTTGCTAGAATTACGTAAGGGAGTTCACCAAAAAAAAAACCAAGACTCACCGAAAGATTATTGGGGGTAGCCGAAAAGCTTATCGAGAGTTGGAAAGGTCTTAAAGTGGATTTGTTAATCATGTTGATTATAATTAATTAAGTTATAGTTAGTATCATTAAGGTTGAGTCCTGTTTGAGTTAGATTAGGAAGGGATCCAAATTAACTCAAGTGAGGCTAACCGGGTCCACTATAGAGAGTGGATTAAGCCTAGGTTGAGCTCAATTGGTTGACATGAAAATTGGTCAATAGAAGGTATAAGATGGAATTGAAAAAGTGAAGGGAATCACTTTTCTGGGTTTTCCAATGGTTATACCATTGGTAAGTGACGATTGTATCATCAAGTTTTCGGGCAATAGGTGGTGATTGTACCATCATCGCCTAGGTTTTCAGGCAGTTATTGATTGTTGGACCACCTTGGCCGAGGGTTGGACTGCTCATATCTTGTTTTAGGGTGGTTTTCAACGATCGTACCATTGGCACCGGTGTTTGTATCACCCGTACCTAGATTTTTCAGATATGTTTGAATTTTGGCTCCAAATCCTAAAGCCAATTGGAGCCTATAGATACCCCAAGTTTTCTTACCTTTCAAACAATAATTTTGGGCTAGAAATTCTGTGATAAATTATGTATGAAAATTATAAGAAAAAGAAAAGGGGTAAAGGAGAGAGGAAAGAATTATAAAACTTATAAATCTCCCTCGTGAGTTTGTAAGATTCCTCTCCTAAGCACGTGAAAAGGAGAGTGAGAAGTGTAAGGGTTTGATCTTCACCTAAAGAAGATTGATAGTGGACACTGATGGACCTCGAAGAGGAGGACTTGGGAGTGGACTTAGACTAGGTTGAGGCCAAACCATTATAAATCTGTAAGTGTCTCTCATCTTGAATCTTATTTGGATTTGCATATTCATACTTAAGCTTTTATTAAGCAAGAATCATAGCATAGAGAAAAGTTAAATTGCTCACTTACCCTACTTAAACGAAACACTTCTGATATCGGTTTTATTTTGAACAAGGTTTTCTTTAAACCGAGTTTTCATCACTTACACTAATTAAAACACCCACCACCCCATAACACAACCCACAATTTGTATAAAAGTAAGATACTTACTCATTGGATTAACACCCACTTGAGTAAATGACTTTATTTGGCATGAATGAGGGGCATTCTATTTCACATCCTCTTATGTTTAATAGGACATATTACACGTCTTGAAAAATTTGAGTGTGTATCTTTTTTATTTCGATAGATTTTGATTTATAGTATATTGTTGAAAAAGGTTTTCACAAGTCATCCAATCTAACAAATGATTGGAATGATTATAAAAAATAAATATTTTCTTTAAATGTAAAAGCTATGAATGCTTTATTTTGCGCACTTGATAAAAATAAATTTGATCGGGTTTCTTATTTTGATTTGACTTTGATAAATGGCATACATTAGAAATGATACATGAAAGCACAACTAAATCAAGTGAATCATTAAATTAAATGATCCATAAAAATGAACTTGAAGAATACCCTCTAAAGAACATGAAGGATTGTGAACTGAGAATGATATATGACTCCTCAAGTGAAACATCGAGTGATGAGAACGTTAAACTTGAACTCTTGACAACAGAACCGAGAAATTTAATGAATATGAACAAAAATAAACTTAAAATGGAGAAGACCTTTTGCTATAAATATAAGAAGTTGAGGCGCTATAAAGATAAAGAGCACAATCAGGAAGAAATGGTGAATCTCGCGCTTATGGCCATCGACGACGAAGTTAGTGATTCATTAAGTATTTCTTTTCTTAAATTATTAAATATTTTTATGAATTGTTTGATGAATTTAGAAACATTAGTAAATCTTTTAAGTTGCTTAAGAATGAACATGATTTGTTAGTTAGTAGACTTGATGAAATGCATGATTCATTAGTATCACATAATTCTTGTTCTAAATGTGAAATACTATATAATGTTAAAGAAGAAAACACTATGCTAAAGCAAATCTTTAAAAAATTTGAATTAAGGAATAAATCCCTTAATATGATTCTTGCTAATAAGGGTCATATTAATAGAAGAAATGATATAGGTTTTATTGGTAACACTTAACAAAATCTAACCATTTTTATTAAAGGGCCTACCTTAAATTTGCCACTGAAAATTAAATATAATTTTTGTGGTAGATTAGGACATAAAGCCAACAAATGTCTATTTAGAAAATATAGTCCATACCAATTAGTTTGGATTCCCAAGATAACAACAAACAACCAAAAACCACTAGAAAGGAAAGATAAAGTTTTGCATGAAGGATCCAATGTAAAATGGATACCTAAATTAAAAATATTTCTCTTGTAGGTTTATCCCCTAACAAAGCTAAGAGAAATTGATAATATTTTGAAATTAAATGCTCAAGGCATATAACTTGAGATCCAATACTCTTTCAAGCTTATTAGCTTTAATGATAAAAAAATTATTGAAAATAAAATTATTAATGAATCTTCGGATGATTCATTAATCTTGACTACTCTCAATGGTGCATGATTTTTGCGTAGTATGCTAAAATTAGAATGAAAAAAGTTTAGCTTTTTTAATAAAAGATTATATATATGAAAGAGAGATTTTGATGATGATTATTGTACTGACTTGTATGTTTGTGTTAACTTGTATTAGTGTATATTGTCTTGAGATTAAATAACTAAATGCTGAATTTAAGCTTAAAATTATATATGAAATTAATTTAAAAATAAAAAGGGAAAAAAATCATGCTTCATTTTCTAGTATTTTTAAAAAATTAAAAAAATAATGAGAATGAAAATGAGCATGGTAACTCATTTCACTAAGTTTAAAAATCATAGAATTAAAATAAATTAAAACTTTTGTTTGAAAATATTTTATTGCAATGCTCTTGATGAAACTTCGTTTTTTACGTTAAATGATATTGCATTCTTGAAATAAATTTCATAAGTTGAAAATAACTCAAAAGGAGGATAATTATTCTTGAAAATATTTTTATCCTATAAGTCTTTTAACAAGATAAAATAATACCATTATTGTTGAATCTCCTAAACTACAAAAATAGTTTGATGCTTCAAATATTATTATTCACTATGTTTATGGAATGATTTAAATGTTACGATGATAGTTGTATATTAAAATGGGTTATGATTGGATGATGGTTCTTGAATTGAAACTTAAATAAAAATTTTCATATTTCTCCTTTTAGTACTTTTAAAAATATATATTTTTAAAATACATATGACAAAGTGCATAACAACTCTTTTCACTAAAGTCTAAAGAGTTCGACAAATTTAACAAAGAAATATCATTGGATAAGATAAACCAAAGATCATGTTTGAAAATATCTTATTGTAATATTTGTGATGATTTCTTCTGAAAATTTCTCAATCTCTATCTTATTAAGATTTCCATAAGAGATTGATGAATCTATTCATGATATTTTTTAAATATTGATTTTGATGATTTGAACTTCAATAAGTTATTATCATGATATTGACATCTTGAAAAATTATAACTTAATATCCTTATACAAATCAAGTTTGTTCAAAGAGAGTTATAAATCATAATTTATCTTTTCGGAACTATGATTTTAAAATCTTCTTATGAATTATATTTTTAACAACTTGAAGGTTCATATATATAAATCAAGATCTTCTATCTTTTCTTCTTTGTAATTTATTCATGATCTTAATATTTTTATGAATGAAGACTCTTCTTTTATCTGATAAGATTCCTAAAGCTTTGAATCTCATCTAAGAAGAGATTTATTAAAAGAAATCATGTCTTTTGATACTTATGATTTGATTTTTCATGACATAATTCTGCTATACTCATGGTTATATTTAAAACATGGATGTAAAAAAAATTACTATATTTCCTTTTGATAATAAAAAAGGGGAGGAGTCAAAATTATTAATTTAGCTAGAAGAAAATATAGATATAAAAATCTTTATTGAATGAGGAACAATTACTTAGAAGAAAATCAGAACTTTCTAAATACATGCAAAATACTTGATTTACAATTTGAGTTTGATTTACTATTATGATTTCTTTTGGATTTATTGACGCTTAATATCAAAATTTACATGAGTTGATCTTCAAAATGGATAATTTGCTTAATTTGCTACCTTGCTTGAAATTTGCATAAGATGAATTAAATTGCATGGGTAGCTCTTGATTTCAAAATTTACATCTATAAAATTGAGTATTTTTGTGATATGATGTTTTTCACCTTACTTCTTTATTTCTACCTTCTTGTTTACAAAAAGGGAAGAAAATATATATGAAGATGATCTACAAAGAACATGATTTGCTATTTTGATTTGGTATTTGTGTTTTAAGATCACATAATTTAAATGCATGAGTGGCTCCTAATTCTTCTTAGATTTCTTAGCTCATTTTAAAAATCACTCTTGTTAAAATAAAAATAAGAAGGGGATTCAAATTTTTGTGATAAGATAGTTTTAAAGATTATTCTTATTTTATGAATCTCGATGAATGTTTATAAAAGAAGAATATATGACAAAAACTTCTATGATGCTTAATATGACCTCTTGATATTAAATTCTTGATGAATGTACCATTGTTTTTAAAATTTTGAATCTTTTACACCCCCTCTCCTTCATTTTTTTTCTTTCTTATTCACAAAAAGAGGAAGAAAAATTTTCATAAGAAAATTATGTTTTGCTAAGGGGGAGCAATTAAATATTCAATCAATATACATTTTGTAAAAATATGAAAATTTTGGCATATGATAAGTTTATGTATCATAAAATTATTTGCTCATTATTGCACCTCTTTTTATCAATGACAAAGAGGGAGAAATAGTATATTGATGACACATGTATGAAAAATAATACATGACAAATGGGAATAAAATTTTTTCATAAAGAAAATTATGGCATATATCCTATTTTACTAAGGGGGAGCAATGACACATGTGCCTTGAAATCATTTGTTCTAACATTTCAACATTTTGTTGATGACAAAGGGAGAGAAATGACAAATTGATGACACATGTAGAAAAATAGAAAAATAGATATTTCTCCTATTTTTTTGTTAAACAAAGGGGGAGAAATAATTGATGACTTAAGGAAGAGAACTTCAACTGAATGTATGATTGATGCATAATTCATGTTATATACTTTGAAAATTTGATGATTCATGATTGGTTGAAATAAATATCATGTATCATATATGATTTGATTATTTTAAAATTCATGATATATCATTTTAAAATTTGATAAATGGATATTATGATACTTGAATTTAAGAGTGGTTGGTTCTCTTGAATTTAAGTTTTTCTTATTTGAATCATGGCATGGATGTAGAGGGAGTAAGGTTTAACTCCCGTCATTAATTAATTATCATCATAAAAAAGAGAAGATTGTTGAGTCTTAGATTTTGATGATAAAATCAATTGATAGGTTATTAATCTAACAAAATTATTAGAGTTGATTGATGTAGGATTAACTACGATAGAGAAAAAATTATAATCAGAGATTTTGGCCAAAGTCAAGTCGAGGCATCGGGTTGAAGTGAGGACGATGCAGTTGAGAACTCAACTAGAGTGCGTCGAGAGCTCGCCGAGGGTATCGGGAGCTTGCCAGGATAGCGCAAGGGAGTTCAATAGAAGAAGACCATGACTCGTCGAAAGATTATCGGGGTAGCCAAAAAGCTTGCAAGGAGTTGGGAAGGTCTTGAAGTGGATTTGTTGATCATTTTGATTATAATTAATTAAGTCATAGTTAACATCATTAAGGTTGAGTCTTGTTTAAGTTAGATTTAGAAGAGCTTCAAATTAACTCAAGTGAGGCTAACCGGATCCACTATGAAGAGTGGATTTAGCTCAATTGATTGACCTGAAAATTGGTCAACAAGATGTATAAATCAAAATTGGAAAAGTAAAGAAAATCACTTTTTAAAGTTTTTTTGACAGTTATAATGCTAATAAGTGGCGGTTGTATCACCACCGTCCAAGTTTTTGGGTGGCTACCGATGGTTGGATCGCTCATACCCTTATTTAGGGTGGCTTTCGGTGGTCTTACCACAAGCACTAGTGGTTGTACCACCCATACACGGATTTTCTAGTTACATTTGAATTTTGGCTTCAAATCCTAAAGCCAAACTAGGGCCTATAAATATTCTAAGTTTTCTTGTATTTCAAACAATAATTTTGGGCTTACAAATTCTGTAATAAATTATGTGTAAAAATTATAAGAAAAAAAAGGGTAAGAGAGAGAGGAAAGGATTATAAAACTTATAAATCTCCCTTGTGAGTTTGTAAGGTTCCTCTCCTAAGCATATGAAAAGGAGAGTGAGAAGTATAAGAGTTTGATCTTCACACAAAGAAGATTGATAGTGGACACTAGTAGATCTTAAAGAAGAGGAGTTGAGAGTGGATGTAGGTCAGGTTGAGGCCAAATCACCATAAATATGTGAGTGTCTCTTATCTTAAATATTATTTAGATTTGCATATTCATGAGCTTTCATTAAGCAAAAATCTTAGCATCGTTATATAAGTTAAATTGCTCACTTACTCTACTTAAATGAAATGCTTCCTATATCGGTTTTATTTTGAATAAAGTTTTCTTTAAACTGAGTTTTTATCACTTATACTAATTTAACCCCCCCTCTTAGTGCTAACTGAAACTAACACAATCTCCCCCTTTTTTATGATGACAACCAATTGATGATGGCATTTTAACTAAACTCCCCCTATATATATGCCATATTGAAATAAAGAAAAACTCAAATACAAAAGAAGTGATAACCTTCGAATTTAAGTCAAAACAATCTAAATTATAGTTAAAATATCATTGCATACATCATAAACTCATAAGTATTTCATGTATAATTTCAAATCATCAAATTACATCATACCATGCATGATTCAAATTTTAAATTATCATCATAACTTCTCTCCGGCAACATACATGCATGATTAAATCATCATAACTTCTCCCCCTTTGTCATTAACAAAAAGGAAAAAGGTATAATATGCAAGTTTTGTGTTCTCTTTTGGGATGTGCAAGTATGTATATTTTTCTCCCCCTTTATAATTATCAAAAAGACAAAGAAGGGGAGGATTCAACAATGGTACAAAAGTTTTTCATCACATGAAAAATATGAATTATTTCGACAAATTTCTCTTTTTGTAAAGCGCAAGAAGAAGAATCATAGGAAATGATCTTGCCTCAAAAGAAAAACTTAAGTCATGAAAATCGAGAAAACAAGATAATGACCAAACATCTATGTAAAGAGTTCATATATTTGGTTGATTCAACATGCCTATCTCTCTCCTAATAAAATCAAATTATTCATCGCTTAATGGTTTAGTGAAAATATTTTTCATTTATATTTTGTATCAATAAAATCTAAAGATATATCATGATTGCTAACATGATCCCTAATAAAATGAAGCCTAATATCAATGTGCTTAGTCATAGAATCTTAAATGGGATTCTTTGTTAAACAAATTACACTTATATTATCACATTTTGTAGGAATAGTTTTTAGGTAAAGTCCATAATCCTTTAAAGTGTTTTTCATCCAGATTACTTATGCATGGTATGCACCTACTGCTACATATTCAACATCCACTGTGGATAATGCGACAGAGTTTTGCTTCTTAGAAGATCAAGAAACAAGTATGTGTCCTAGGAATTGACATGTTTTGGATGCACTTTTTCTATCTATTCTACGACCTCCAAAGTCAACATTAGCATAGGCAATTACATAAAAAATTTTCAATCTAGGATACCATAATTCTAGATTTAAAGTTACTTTTAAATATATAAATATTCTTTTAACTACCTTATAATGAGATTATTAAGAATTGTACTAAATCTAGTATACAGACTAACACTAAACATAATATATGGTCTAGTTGCAGTTAGATATAGCAAAACTACCTATCATTCATCTATAGATTTTTTGATCAAAACTTTTTCCTTCATTACTCAAATCTAATTTTATAGAGGTGCTTATAAGTATGTTTATAGTCTTAGCACTATCCATACTAAATCGTTTTAACAAGTTCAAAGTATATTTAGTTTGACCTATGAAAATACCATCATTTAATTGCTTAATTTATAATCCTAAGAAAAATATTAATTCTTCCATCAAACTCATTTCAAATTCTTAGCTCATACTTTTGGCAAAAGATTCACATAAAAACCTCGAAAATAATATCATCAATAAAAATTTAAATAATAAAAAAATATTTTAAAATATTTAATAAATAATATGGTATCGACTTTATATTTTAAGAAATTATTTTAAATAATAAAAAAACTAGGTCTCTTATACCAAGCTCTAGGGGCTTGCTTTAGTCCATAGAGAGTCTTAGATAATTTATAAACATAGTTTAAAAAATGATCATTTTCAAATATGGGTGGTTGTTCAACATAAACTTCTTAAGAAATAAAACCATTAAGAAAATTACTTTTGACATCTATTTAAAATAATTTAAAATTTTTAAAAGAAGCATAATCAAGGAGCATCCTTATGACTTAAAGTCTTTCCATAAGAGCGAATGTTTCTTCATAATCAATATTTTCTTCTTATTTGAAACCTTTGGCTACTAATATAGCCTTGTTTAGAACCAAGATACCGAATTTATCTTGAATTATTTCTAAAGATCCATTTAGTGTCAACTACAAGATAGTCACTAGGTCTAGGAATAAATGTTCATACCTTATTTCTCTCAACTCTCCATGCATTGCAACAACCCAAGAATAATCTTTTAGGGCATCATCAACATATTTTAGTTTAATTTGAGATTGAATACCTTTCGATGTATCTTTAATTATTAGCTCCTTAGGATGAGCATCTACATACTTCAAGTCCTTGGGTAAGGATTCTATAGAAGTAGATGCATCTAAGTTGTTTTGGAGAGGAGAGTTTTCATTCAAATTTAAAGTACCAAAATCAAAATCACCATCAAAATTAATTTTCTTCAATTTGGAAACCTCATTGAAAATAATATGGATGGATTCCTCAATCACTAATGTTCTTTTATTAAAGACATGATAAGCTTTTGAATATGAGGAATAACCAAGAAATATGCCTTCATCGGATTTTGCATTAAACTTTCCTATGACATATTTTTCATTTAAAATAACATTTATAGCTAAAAACTTTGAAATATAAAATGTTTGGTCTTTTATTATTCCATAATTTATGAAGAGTTTTAGAAAGTAATGGTCTTACAAGAACCCTATTCATGACATAGCATGTCGTGTTAAGGGCTTTAGCCCAAAAATATTTGGGTAGCTTATGTTCGCTTAACATGGTTCTTATCATCTCTTATAAGATACTATTTTTTCTTTTGACTATTCCATTTTGTTGTCTATTTCTTGTAGTAAAAAAATTGTGATTGTACTCATTTAACTCGTAAAAATTTTAAAAATTATGATTTTGAAACCACCATGATCGCAATAAATAGATAAAGTCATAAAACTCTTTTTCATTTTGAACAAGTTTACAAAATTTTGAAAAACTTTTAAAGTAATTACTTTTGTGTGTCAAAAAGTATGTCCAAGTATCTATATAATTATTTATAATAACAAGTGTGTATTTAATACCTCCTAGACTTATTGTATCAATTGGTCTAAATAAATCCATATAAATCAATTGTAGTGGTCTAGAGGTTCTTATTTGATTCTTTGATTTGAAATTATTTTTTATTTATTTTCTTAGTTGGCATGCATCACAAACTTTATCTTTTACAAACTTGATGCTATGCATTTCTCTTACTAATTCTCTAGTTGAAATTTGAGAGATTAGTTCCATTCTAGCATAACCTAATCTCCTATGCCAAAGCTACATAAATCATCAATATCAATAGTATACACATTATTATTTCTTAAGACAATCATAAATCTATTTTTGTATGCTATTTCAATTATACAAGTATTATATTTTAAATTTGATGATGTATCCTTTATCACATAATTGACTAATGCTTAGTAGATTATGTTTCAAACTATCTACTAATAACATATCTTCAATCAAGAGGTTTGACTTGTTATATATGATTCCTTTGCCAATAATTTTTCCCTTATTTTTATCTCTGAAGGTGACATATCCTTTATCTTGGCTAGTGAGCTTAGTGAAGTGTGTTAGATCTCTAGTCATGTGCCTTGAGCATCTACTTTAAGATACTATTTTTTATTCTAGCCTTTGTTTGGAGACATACCTATAAGAAATGGGGGTTTGGTTTAGGTACTCATTTAACTTTGGGTCACTCATGAAAAGCTCTACCTAATTTGATTAATGGCATTGAGTTATTTATGGTTCCTTTAGGTACGTAAACTAACTTGTATGAACTATACTTATTAAATGTCTAATTCTACCATAAAAATTATATTTGTTTCTAGGTAAAACATATAATGTAGGTCCTTTAACAAAGATGGTTGGCTTCTGTTGAGTGTTACTCACATAGCCAATTCCTTCCTTTCTATAAACATGACTGTTAT
This sequence comes from Ensete glaucum, assembly GCA_021527575.1. Classification (NCBI taxonomy): domain Eukaryota; kingdom Viridiplantae; phylum Streptophyta; class Magnoliopsida; order Zingiberales; family Musaceae; genus Ensete; species Ensete glaucum. Next base: position 25,527,461 of record CM038559.1, on the reverse strand, counting down.
TAGCAAAGATCATATTTAAGAATTCGTTACCTATTTTAAAATTCTTTAATGTTTCTTGTAATGAAATATTTTCTTTCTTTAAGTGTATATAACTCCTTACACTTAGAGTAAGAAGCTAACATACATTCATCATACTTATTTTTTAATTTTTTAAATTCACTAGCAAAAGAAGCATGATCTTTTTTTAACAATTAATACTTTTTACTAACTTTATTTAAAATCATCAAATAAGTTATTAAATATATTAAATAATTCATCATAAGATAAGGAAGACTCGTTTGGGTTACTTCCAAATGACATTAATACATAATTTGTAACTTCTTGTTGGTTGGCTCCTCATCTTCGGATAAACTTGAGTCGTTCCAAGTAGCTTTGAGCACCTTCTTCTTATTTGGTTACTTCTTCACTTGGGGACATTCATTTTTGAAATGGCCTAGCTTCTTACACTCGTAGCATATTATTGAGTCCTTTTTAAGTTCCATTTTGTTCTTAGCATCTTATTTTATTTTGGTCATTTTTAATATTTTCTTAAATTTTCTTGTAAGAAGTGCTAAGTCATCATCATCGCTTGAGGTTCCTCCCAAGTGTTCTTCCTTAGTTCTAAGTGTCATGTCTTTCTTATTCTTTGGAAGGTTATTCTCGATTCATCATGTGCTATGCATGTCATTTCGTAGGTCATCAAAGACCCGATAAGTTCTTCAAGTGCAAAATTATTTAAGTCATTTACTTCTTGTATTGTCGTTACTTTGGGATCTCAACTTTTTAGAAAGGGTCTTAGTATTTTGTTAACAAGTTTAAAATTACAAAAATTTTTACCAAACACTTTTAAACTATCAATAATATCTGTAAAACATGTGTAGATGTCTCAAATGGTCTCACTTAGTTTCATATGAAATAACTCAAAGTTATATATTAAAAAATTAATTTTTGACTCTTTGATTCTACTAGTGCCTTCGTGTGTGACTTCGAGTGTATGCCAAATTTTATGCATAGTTTCACATATGAAAATTTGATTAAATTTTTTTTTATTAAGAGTACAAAATAAAGCGTTTATCGCTTTAGCATTTAAAGATAAAGTCTTCTTTTTCAAATCATTCCATTCATTCATTGTTTTGGAAGACTTTTCAAAATCGCTTTCAACAATATGCTACAAATTGAAATCCATAGAAATCAAAAAAATTCTTATTCTAGTTTTTCAATATGTGTAGTCCATCCCATTGAACATGGGAGGACAAGTAAGAGAAAGTCCCTCTTGATTGACGACAAAAGCCATCTCTCTTAGGTTTTAAACCAAATAGAGAGAAACCTTGATATGATACTACTTATTAGGATAAGTGAGCACTAAGAAAGGGGGGTGGGGGGGTGGGGGCGGGGTTTTGGGGGTGAGTGAATTAGTGCTTTTTAAACATCTTCAATTTAAAGATTCATTGAATAAAATCTATAATCAAAGGTAGTAGACAGTTAAATAAGAAAGCAATGAAGGTAAATAGTAAAAAATATGAAGTAAACCAATTTTATAGTGGTTTGGTCCACGTGACCTATGTCCACTCTCAATTCCTTTTCCATGGAGGCCAACCGCCTCCACTATCGATCTTCCTTCAACAAGTGAAAATCAACTGCCTCTTACCTAGTTCTCCTTTTCACAGCTTTAGGAGATAACCTTTACAAGCTACTCACTCCTCTCTTAAACTAAAAATCAAAACTTAGATCTAGAAGGGAATTTTCAAGGAATTACACTAGAGTTTTCACAAGTTTTTATCAACTTTCTTACTTCCTCAATTAAGAATGAGTGAGGTATTTATAGGCCCAAATGACTTCAAAAATGAGCCAAAATTTAAATTTTTAGAGTTCTTGATATGCTGATGGTACCATCACCATTAATGGACGGTACTACCGCCCCCTGATAGCCTCGGTCACTAGGCACTGGCAGTAGTACTACTAGCCTAGGTGGTACCACTGCTTGACATAGTCTGGGAGACTATGTCTGGGTGGTACCACCACTTAACATAGTCCCGAAGACTGTATCTTCTCAGAGACTATATCTTTAAGACCATATCTTCGGAGACTTGATCTTGGATCACTGAAATAGGCTTTCTAAGAGGCCAATCAGCCCTAATTAAGGCCCAATGGCCCCTTAATTAAACTGGTCTAATTACATTCAAAACCAACTCAATTATAACTCTAAACTACTTTGATCTAGACAATTTGTTATAAAGCTTTAATCGTGTTGTCCGATATGTTATTTTGTTTATCTAAACCCTCAGCGCATCATGCTCTCCTTCGGCATATTGCTCGATCTATCGGCATATTGACTCCCGCAATATTTGATCTAGGCGCCAGGTCGACGCTCGTTCTTTGACTTCGACCAACGTTTGATTTTTCTACTTTAATCATTTTATCTTTTCATAATCGAAGATATTCCTGCATCACTTTTTTGAATACAGATTAGATCATAACTTTATTAATTGATTTCATCATCAAAATTTGAGATTCAATATGCTCATCCAATCGCACCCCAAAAGCTTAACTTTAGTATACACATAGAAAGAGGAGAATAGGAGAGGCAACCACCCTGCCTCTTATTTATAAAGAGATACCAAAAAACCTTAATAGATCCTACCTTAGTGGGTATTGGATTTTCATCCATTTACCCACTAATTTTGGATTATTAAATCTCTATTCAATAATCTTAATTGACCTATAACTAGGCCTCATAAAAAGGAGTCCATCAATATTGGGTCTCATAAATGATAATAAGGGCTAATTAAATAACTTATATTCAATCCTTTACGTACTGAAACATCTACTATATATGTGTGACCCTCTAGGCCCAATACCGAGTTGCTGTGAGTCCTACCTATCAGAACTCCTTCTGACTCAATAAATTATTATCTCATAATAATTCACTCGACTCATCGACTATGGACATACTAGACCACTACGTCGTGGTCCCTAGATGGTATAGAAGATCTTTTTTTTTTAACATGTCTGTTCTCAGTTACCGTGTATCTATAATCCCTCATCCATCTAATATCCCAAAGATCGTATATTGGGCATGGTACTATCAAGTCTCATATAGAAACCTCCAAATATCGCTCTAATCGGATTCTCTGAAAGAACTTTCTCTCTCTCAATCTGAACGACCCTGACCGAGAATTTGTCAAAGTGATACACATGGGATATTCCTCTCGTAATACTAAGAATGGATGATCCTCTATTGACATTCAATTGACTTCATAAGGTTGGCTACCAATCTCGATAATTGGTAATACTATATCTAAAACTTTCAAAACCTATAAGTTCAATGTAAAATAAATAAGTACTCAAACAAGCATCATTGGTGAATCAAGTCTAAGGACCAGACACACAACTAGGACTACAGAATCGTTATATGACGATAAGTATTATTAACCATCCAGCATTCCGTAAGCAGATCAATCAGTGAACTCATTCTCTAATGGGCACCTCTATTATAATCTTAGTGTCCTCATACAAGTGGTTATGAGACCAGCTGTCTCTATCATATGGATAGTTATATAGTATATCGGTCTGTCCAATTATCTCATATTAGACATGAAAATTTTCAAGAGATGTCTCATATCGATTAGACATAGAATATCATTTTCTAGAATTATGTTCTCATAGACTCTTGAGGAAAGGATAGATATAGATAGGATACCCTATGCCTCAGGGATATGGTCTATCATGTATACTATGCCATGTACTAGGCCAAATGTAGTGCATGCTCTGAGTGTCGTGAGCAGGTATCAGGGGGATCCAGGTTTAAAATATTGAAAGACGGTAAAGTGTATCTTTAAGTACTTGAGAAGGACTAAAGATCTTTTACTAGTACACGAAGAATGTAGCCTCCAAGTTGAGGGCTATACAGACTCGAGTTTCCAGTCTAATATTGATGATAGTAAGTCGATCTCAGGTATGTATTTACTCTGAATGAAGGAGCAATAAGCTAGAAGATTTTCGAGCAAGATACTACTATTGACTAAGGATCTTTTACTAGTACACAAAGAATATATTGTTGTAGCAGAAGTAACAAAGGAAGAGGTGTGGATGAAGAAGTTCATATTAGAATCAATTGACACTAAGAGGGGGGGAGGGTTTGGAGGGATGAATTAGTGCAAGTGCAAATTCTTGTTTTAATCAAAACTTTTTGCTTATTGCAAGATAAGAAAAAAATCGAAGCTTTTCGTTTAAGTAAAGCAAGTGAGTGATACTAAGAATGCTAAGTTTCTTGCTTAAAAAAATCTCAAGAAAGAATAAGCAATTTCGAATAAAAGATAAGCAACATCATAATGAAAGTACTTGACTTAAAACTTTATTTTTCAAAGAGCAAGTAAAAATCAGAAGCATCTAATTGATATTTAATTCAAAGCGATTAAGAACTCAGTGATTGCAAGTAGTAAATACAATAAAAATAAAACACTCACAATTATAGTGATTTAGTACTAATAGGCCTACGTCCACTCTCGAGTCCTCCTTCTTGAGGTACACTGGAGTCTACCACTGATCTTCTTTGGGTAAAGACTAAACCCTTACACTTTGCTTATAAGGGAGACTTCAAGAATTTTCTAACTCTAAGCTCTCTCCCTTATCCCTTTTCTTTTTCTTACAATTCACACATAATCTTTTTTCATAGAATGTAATCTTAAAAATTTATTATATGGAATACAAGAATACTTGGGGCATTTATAGTCCCCAAGTGGCTTCAGATTTTTGAAGCTAAAAATCAAACTCACTCGAAAAATCGGGTACGGGCAGTTTACCTGTCGACTTAGGCTGTTTGCCTGCCACTAGCTACTCGAAAACCAGGTACAGGTGGTCCAACCATCGACCTAGGTGGTTTACCTGCCATTAGTTGCCCAGAAACCAGGTATGGGTGGTTCAACCACTGCCTGGGCGGTTTATCTTCCATCAGTCGCTTGGAAACCAGGCACGGGCGGTTTACCCACCAGACCTGGCCAGTTCGATTGTTGACAATCGTTGGCAACTGCCCTGATTCCAGGGTACAGGTGGTCTAACCATCGCTCACCGATGGTTTACCCATCGAAATCTCTAAAAAAGTGGTTATTTTCACTTTTCGAATTTCGGCTTGAACCTTATGTTGACCAACTCTTTGGTCAACCAATTGAGCTTAACCTAAGCTCAATCAAACCCTTTTAGTGGATCCAGTTGCCTTACTGAGTTGATTTGGATTCCTTCTAAATCTAACTCAATTATGATTAAAACTGTAACTATGATTCAATGATTATAACTCTTAATGACCAACAAGTTTAAATAAGACTAAACTCTTGCTTAATCCGGTAGTGTATTTTTACGATGAGTCCTATGGTCTTCTTCCAGCAATCTCCTAGTGTGTTCCCAGCAAGCTTTCCAATCCCTTTAGCGAATCTCCTATTGAACTCTCGGTGAGGTCCCACTGCATCGTCCGAATCCGGTCCAATGCCCAAGCTTAATCATGGTTCATCATTTGGTTGTAACTCAATTGCTCTTGTCATAGTTAGACCTGTAATTCTTCCTCTAACATATATATTAGATTAAATATTCATCAACTGATTTCATCATCAAAATCCAAGAACATTCTTCCCTTTTTGATGATGATAATTAATTGATGACGGGAGCTAATCTTATCTCCCCCTAAATTCATGCATAATAAAAAAGACTTAAATTTAAGAGAATCACACAATCTTTAATTCAATTAAATCAAGTCAATCAATATTTTAAGCAAATTATATTTCAATGATACTCATATATCAACAAAAATTTGTTTTTAAATTTTCAAGTCATTAACTTATCAAGAATTTTCATGAACTTCAACCATTTACAAAATTTTCCTTTTGTCATAAACAAAAAGGTAAATTCAAGGGCTAAAGATTTTAAGACATATGAGTTTTTGCTCTCCCTTTTTAAAATACGATATAAGTCTTAAAGGATTTTATTCCTCTTGTGAACAAGAAGGAAAAAAAATAAGGGATGAGTTATAAAATATTATTAAACATAGCTCTCAATTTTATAAAGATAAATTTCTAAAATAATCTAAAAGTTCCAAGATATTCAAAGAGATTCAAAAGTTTAACAGCTACTCATGCATTTTAAAATCATCTCATATAATTTCTAGCAAATAAGTGTGTAAACTAGCAAAACATCATATAAATGTTCTCACATTTCATGAATAATAACATAATCATCTTATGGGAATAATAAGATAATTTCATGTGAATAATAAGATAATTTTTTAAAAAATATTATCACAAATAAAAAATAATTTATTCTCATTAAATCAAGCAATTCATATATTTTCATGATTTAGCATTCCAAATTCTTTTCTAAGAAAATCAAATTATTTTTTATTTAAGGGTTTTAGAAAAATATCTACTAATTGATGCTTAGTGTCAATAAATTTCAAAGAGATATCTTGACAATATACATGATCCCTTATAAAATGATGTCTAATATTAATATATTTAGTTATTAAATATTGAATAAGATTTTTAGTCAAACATATAACACTTGTATTATCACATTTTATAAGAATATTTTTTAATTTTATTCTATAATCTTTTAGTATATTTTTCATCCAAATGACTTAGGCATAACATGCACTAGCTGTAATGTATTCTGCTTCTGCAATAGATAAAGCTACTGAATTTTATTTTCTATAAGTCCAAGAAACAAGTGTATGCCCCAAAAATTGACATGTTCCGATAGTGCTTTTTTATCTATTCTACATCCACCAAAATTGGCATCAGAATAGGTAATCAAGTCAAAATTCTTTTATTTTGGATACCATAATCCTAGTTTAGATGTTCCTTTCAAGTATCTAAAGATTTATTTAACTGCTTTCAAATAAGAGAGTTTCGGGTTAGGTTGATACCTTGCACACAATTCAACACTAAACATGATATTGGGTCTAGTAGCAGTTAAGTATAATAAACTACCTATTATTTATTTATAAGTTTTTTTATCAAAGTTTTTCCTTCATTATCTAAGTCCAACATTGTAGATATGCTTATGGGAGTGTTTAATGCTTTAGCATTTTTCATGCTAAATCATGTTATCAAGTTTAAGGTATATTTAGTTTGATTAATAAAAATATCATCATCTAGTTGTTTTATTTGTAGTCCTAAAAAGAATGTTAACTCACCTATTAGGCTTATTTTAAATTCTTGGCTCATTTCTTTAGCAAAAGACTCACATAAAGATTTATTTGTAGATCCAAAAATGATATCATCAATATAAATTTGAATAACAAGTAAATTTTTTAAAATACTTAAAAAATAATATAATATCAACCTTGCCTTTTGAAAATTTATTTGAAATAAGAAAAAAACTAAGTCTTTTATACCAAGCCTGAGGAGCTTATTTTAATCCATAAAGAGCTTTTGTAAGTTTGAAAACACGATTAGGAAGAAGATTATTTTGAAAACTAAGGAGTTATTCAACATACACTTCTTCGAAAATAAAACCATTTAGAAAAATTCTTTTAATATTTATTTGAAACAATTTAAAATTTTTAAAGAAAGCAAAAGCAAGGAGCATCCTTGTGGCTTTAAGTCTAGCTATGGGAGAAGGTCTCACCATAATTGATTCATTCTTCTTGGTTGAAACATTTGGCCACTAATCTAGCCTTGTTTCTAACCATGATACCATTTTCATCTTGCTTGTTTCTAAAGACTCATTTTGTACCAATCATTAAATGGTCATTAGGTCTATGAAGAAACTCTCATACCCCATTTCTCTCAAATTGATTAAGCTCTTCATGCATTGTATTAACCCAAGAATCATCTCTTAGGGCCTTATTAATGCATTTGGTTCGTTTTGAGAAAGAAATATGGTATTTGCACAAAAATTTCTAAAAGAAGATCAAGTTTGAATTTCTTTTGATGTTTCTCCTATTATAAGCTCCTTAGGATAATCATTTATATACTTTCATTCCTTATATAAGGATTTGGAGGTAGATTCATCTAAGTTACTTTTAGGAGTGTTATTATTTAAATTCAAAATATCAAGATCAATTTCATCATCAGAATCAATCTTTTTAAATTCAAAAAACTCATTAGAAACAACATGAGTGGATTCTTCTATTACTAATATTCTTTTATTAAAAACACGATAAGCTTTTATAATAGATGAATAACTTAGAAAAATATCTTTATCAGATTTTGCATCAAATTTTTCTAAAGCATCTTTTTCATTTAAAATAAAATATTTACAACCAAATATTTTAAAATAAGTAATATTGGGTTTTTTTACTATTCCATAATTTATAATGAGTTTTTGGTTGTTATGATCTTATAAGAATACTATTTAAAACATAGTATATCGGCCCAAAATATTTGGGTAGACTATGTTTATTTAACATTATTCTAACCATTTTTTGTAAGCTTCTAATTTTTTCTTTCTATTACTCCATTTTGTTGTGAATTTTGTGGATTAGAAAAGTTATGGATATATCCATTTGATTCTCAAAAATTTTAAAAATCATTGTTTTGAAATTCTCCACCATGATCACTAAGAATTGTACAAATCATATCTCCTTTTTCAGTTTACATAATTTTATAAAATTTTATAAAATATTTAAATGTATCACTTTTATATGCCAAGAAATAGGTATAAGTATATCTACTAAAGTCATCCACTAAAATAAATACATATTTACTACCACCTAAACTTGTAATGTCAATTGGTCCAAATAAATCCATATGGATCAATTTAAGTAGCCTAGAAGTGCTTATTTGATTTTTCAACTTAAAACTACTCTTTATTTATTTTTCTAATTGATAACTGTCACATACTTTGTCTTTAATAAACTTAAGATTATGTAAGCGTCTTACTAGTTTCTTGGTAGAAAATTTGGTTTAAGAGTTTCATGCTAGCAGAACCTAGTCTTTTATACCAAATCTAAACATCATCATTCAAAGCCAAAAAATAAGTTTCATCATAAAATTTCTCAATATCTATGGTGTATACATTATTGTTTCTTAAGGCAATTAATGATTTATTTTTATATGATAATTCAATTATGCAAGCATTAGGTTAAAATTTAACCATATATCTTTTATCACATAATTGGCTAAGACTAAGTAAATTGTATTTCAAGACATTAACTACCAATACATCTTTGATTAAGAGATTTGATGTGTTACCTATTGTTTCTTTTCCAATGATTTTACCTTTGTTGTTGTCTCTGAAGGTAACAACTCCTTTACTTAAACTAGTGAGCTTAGAACAATAAGATGAATCTCCGGTCATATGTCTTGAGCATATACCATTTTATGCTCCTAGATTTAGTTTGGAGACAAATCTACAAGAAAGTTATTTTTTATTTAGGTACCTATTTTATATTGGATCCTTCATAAAGAACTTTATCTTTATTTTTTAATTATTTGTTATTATATAGAGTTCCTTTGGGAACCCATGATGCAGACTACATTTTCTAAATAGACATTTGTTTGCCTTATGTACTAATTTATCACAAAAATTACACTTGATTTTTGGTGTCAAATTTAAGGTTAGTCCTTTAACAAACTTGGTTGGCTTTTGTTGAATGTGACCAACAAAGCCTATGTCATTTCTTTTATTAATATAACCCTTATTGGCAATGATCATATTTAGGGATTTGTTCCCAATTTCAAATTTTTCTAGTATTGTTTTAAGCATGATGTATTCTTCTTTAAAAGTATCAAATATCTCACATTTAGAACAAGTGTTATGTGGTGCTAATGAATCATGCATTTCATCAAGTCTAATAACTAGCAGTTTATGATCATTTTTAATTAACTTAAAAGATTTATTAAGTTTTCTAAACTCATCAAACAAATCATGAAATATACTTAATAATTCCAAAAAAGAAACACTTAAAGACTCACTAAACTCATCTTAGATCACAATTAGAGCATAATTAGCAACCTCATCTTTGGAGTAGTCTTCTTCGTCTGAAGAGCTTGAATCATCCCAAGTGGCCGAAAGTGCTTTCTTCTTATGTGTCGGCTTATTCTTCAAATAAGGATATTTATTTTTGAAATATCCCAGTTTTTTGCATTCATAGCATATGACATTGTCCTTCTTCAATTCCTTTTTATTTTTATAGTTTTTATTTCTTTTTATAAATTTTTTAAATTTTCTTGATAACAATATAATATCATGGTCCTCATCACTTAAGGATTCACTCAAGGAGTCATTTGTTGTCTGAAGTGTTACATCCTTCCTGTTCTTTGGAAGAGATTCATTAAGCTCATTACGAGCTTTACAATTTAGTTCATATGGCATAAGAGAGTCAATCAGTTTTTCATGGGAAGTTATTTAAGTCTTTGGCCTCTTGAATAACGATTACTTTAGGATCCCAATTTTTAAGTAAAAATCTCAAAATTTTACTAACTAATTCAAAACTCAAAAAATATTTTTCAAGTACTTTTAAGCTATTGACAATATTCGTGAAATAGGTGTATATGTCTCCAATGAACTCATTTGGTTTCATTCAAAACAACTCATAGTTATGAACTAAAATATTTATCTTAAATTCTTTTACTCTACTAGTCCCCTCGTATGTGATTTCTAGTATGTGCCAAATATCAAAAATCGATTTGTAAATAGAAATATAATTAAACTCATTTTTATCAAGAACACAAAATAAGGTATTCATAGCTTTTGCATTTAAAGAAAAATTCTTCCTTTCCAAATCATTTAGCTCATTCATTAGCTTAGAAGAATTTTCAAATCCATTTTCAATAATATTTCATAAATAAAGGTCCAAACAGATAAGAAAGATACAGATCTTTGTCTTCCAATACATGTAATCTGTCTCATTGAACATGGGAGGATGTGAGATGGAATGTCCCTCATTCATGCCAAAATAAGTCATTTACTCAAGTGGTTGTTAATCCAATGAGTAACTAACTACCTTACTCTGATATAAATTGTTAGGATCAATTGGCACTAAGAGGGGGGGAGTGTGAATTAGTGCAAGTGCAAATTCTAGTTTTAATCAAAACTTTTCGCTTGTAGCAAATAGGAAAAAAACTGAAGCTTTTCATTCAAATAAAGCAAGTGAGTGATTCTAAGAATGCTAAGTTTCTTGCTTAAAAATAATTCAAGAAAGAATAAGAAATTTCGAATAAAAGATAAGCAACATCATAATGAAAATACTTGACTTGAAACTTCATTTTTCAAAGAGCAAGTAAAAATCGGAAGCGTCCAATTGATATTTAATTCAAAGCGATTAAGAACTCGATGATTGTAAGTAGTAAATATAATAAAAATAAAACACTCATAATTATAGTGATTTGGCACCAATGGGCCTACGTCCACTCTCGAGTCCTCCTTCTTGAGGCACATTGGTATCCACTATCAATCTTTTTTGAGTGAAGACCAAACCCTTACACTTTGCTTACAAGTGAGACTTCAAGAATTTTCTAACTCTAAGTTCTCTCCCTTATCCATTTTTTTTTCTTACAATTCATATACAATCTTTTTTCATAGAATGTAATCCAAAAAATTTATTATATGAAATGTAAGAATACTTGGGGTATTTATAGGCTCCAAGTGGCTTCAGATTTTTGGAGTGATTTACCCACCAGTCCTCAGTCGGCTTTGATCTTTGAAAAGTTCCTCCACTCTATCTTAACCCAATGACCAACTCTTAAACTAATGGCCCATCATCTGGTTGTAACTCAATTGCTCCTGTCATAGTTAGACATACAATTCTTCCTCTAACACATATGTTAGATTAAATACTTATCAATTGATTTCATCATCAAAATCTGAGATTCAACAGTTTATCATAGATTTGGGAGTCGTACCAAGTAGGAAGGAGATGATTCCCATATATAGCGACACTAACAGGGCGATAGCTCTAGCAAGAGAACCCAAGTTTCATCAGAATTATTCTGATAAGGTTCCAACTGATTAGGGAGATCGTGACCTACAGAGATATAGCAATGGAAAGAGTTCTATCAGAAGATAACATTACAAATCCACTGACAAAGATGTCAGCTCAAACTATCTTTGAGTGTCATAGGGGTCTTATGGGGATCAGACACATAGTTCATTGGCTTTAGGTCAAGTGGGTGATTGTTGATTACAAGTGCCCTACAAGCAAATTATGTAAGTGATGGCACGTATGACATACTGTGCGATATTTTTGCTTATTATCATTATTAGCATTTTCTCACACTATATTGTCTATGAACACACACACACACACACACACACATACATATATTGTGATATGGAAATTGAGATAATTGGATAGATCAGTGTATTATATTCTCGTCCATGTGATAGAGGTAGTTGGTCTTATAGCCACTCATATGATAACACTAAGGATACAGTACAGGTGCTCATTGTAGAATGAGTTCACTAATTGATCCACTTAAAGAATGCTAGATGGTTGACGATACCTAACGTTAGACAACTATTTCATAGTCTCAGTTGTGTGTTTAGTCCTTAGACTTGAGATACTAAGGATGTCTTGTTTAAATACTTTTTTCTTTGACGCTAAACTTATAAGTCTAGAAAGTTTTAAATCTGGTATAATAGATTATCAGGATTGGTAACTAACCTTATAAAGATAACTGAATGTCAATAAAGGATTATCTACTCTCAATGTTATGAGAAAAATATCCTATGTGCTCTCGCTCAGAGAATCCCTGTCTAAGGTCATTTGAATTGAGAGAGAAATTTTTTTTTGGGGGGAATCTAATTAGAGCAAGACTCGGATAGATTCTGTATGTGGCTTGATAGTCCCATGTCCAATATATAATCTCTGAGATACTAGATGTATGAGGGACTAAGATACACGGTAACTGAGGACAGACAAGTCTAATGGATTAAATCTCATGTACCTTCTGGGGACTATAACGTAGTGGCCTAGTATGTCTATAGTCGATAAGTTGAGTGAATTGTTATTGGATAACAATTCATTAAGTTAGAAAGAGTTATGTTAGGTGAAACTCACGGCTAGCTCAGTATTAGTGGGGGAATCTAATTAGAGCGAGACTCGGATAGATTCTGTATATGGCCTGATAGTCCCATGTCCAATATATAATCTCTGAGATACTAGATATATGAGTGACTAAGATACACGGTAACTAAGGACAGACAAGTCTAATGGATTAAATCTCATGTACCTTCTGGGGACTATAACGTAGTGGCCTAGTATGTCTATAGTCGATAAGTTGAGTGAATTGTTATTGGATAACAATTCATTAAGTTAGAAAGAGTTATGTTAGGTGAAACTCACGGCTAGCTCAGTATTAGGCCTAGAGGATCATATATATATATGGTGAATATTTCAACGAGTAGAAGATTGGATATGAGTTATCCAATTAGCTCATGTTCTCACTAGATGAGACCCAATATTGATGAACCCCTTGCATGAGGCTCAATTAGAGGCCAATTGATATTATTGGATAGAGATACAATAATCCAAGAAGTGAGGATAATTGGATAGAGATATAATACCTACTAAGGCAAGATCCATTAGGATTTTGGTGGCTCTTTATAAGTAAGAGATAGGGGTAGTCAACACAAGTGATAGGTTGTATCTTTAGTTGCCCCCTTCTATTCTCCTTCCTCCCTCATCTTCTCAGCTGACACCCTCTCTCTACCGTGAGAGGGCAGTGAAGAAGATAGTAGATCTTCTTCCATGTTCATTGTAAGAAGGTACAAGTTTTTAGTTATGATTAGAGGAGCATCGCTGCAATGATATATCATGTGAATACTGCTGAAGATGAGAACATCTAACCTCCTTCATCCTCTCCAATTAGATCTAAAAGTTTCAGGGATATATGATCTTCATATGTAATCAATCTCACATTAGTCGTAGTTTTTGGGTTTTACAATTTTTCGCATACCAATTTATGCACGACAATGTGATAAATATGGGAAATATGTTTTGTTTTATTTTTTTATTATGCATATGATGCCCTCTAGTGGTATAATCCTAATAAATGTGACACCTAATCAATTGGGGTTACATATTCTAAGTCAATTAGCATTATTTTTAGAAATTCTAATCTATCTATTTTTCTAAAAAGTTGTGAACATCTTTTACTATTTAACACAAAACTATTTCATCTATCAATATTCTACTTCCTAAATAATATCATCTTGATGAGGTTAATACCCTAGAAATAGATATCATATATTAGATTATGACAAGATGTAATAATTGCTTTAGATATCTGATATATCAAAACATGGTTGATATATTTGAGATAGACATGATGCTTCCATATTGTAGCATGATTACTAGACTACTACATGCACAAGACATAGCCATTCCTCCAGAGGAAAAAATTATAAAACTAGATAAATTAAATGTCATCAATAGAAACCTATTAAGAAAATTAAGGTGTATTGTAATGAATGAAATTTAGATTATAGTACCTAGAAGAACTAATCCTCATCTACTTGAGTCTAAACCAGAAACAAATGTACATAGGGGCAGTCCTTCTCCTCCTACTAGTCCATTTGAGATGAGACCTTCATCTTCTAATTCTATAGTAGCCTGATTAGATCATATTGAGGTTTGTTAAGACCACATTTTGATTGAGGTACAACATATTCATTAGCATCTTAACACTTTTGATGCATATTTTCATACTTTATTTAGGCATTTCGGATTTCTGAGTAGCTTATATATTTCTCCTTTTTATTAATGACAAAGAGAGAGAAGTAAATTTTACATTTTGATAACGTGAAAAACTTATGATATTTTAACTTATGATGATAATGATGTTTGATATTGTAATTGAAATTATGCATATGATTTGTGTAATAATTATTATGATATTTTTAATTATGCACATGTTTTGTGTAATGATTATTTTGATATTTTAACTAAAATTATGTATACTATTTTTTTATAATGATTACTATTGAAAGTCACTAAAATTTATGATTAAAATTATTTTAGTTTTAATTCAAATACTAGTAGTAAAAGATTTTTCTGAATTTAACTATATTATATTTTAAAATAACATATAGACAGGGGGAGCCTAGTTAATATTTTATCATCAGTTAGTTGTCATCATCAAAAAGGGATATATTATTGAATCTCGAATTTTGATACTGTAATCAATTAATGAGTTTATAGACTAATATATTTTTGAGATAAGTGATGAATGAAATACTTTGATCACAAATTAAAACCATTAAAGATTAAATTGTCAAAGCAAGAGAATTGGACGTTATGCTGAAAAAATATTATATCAAAAATTGGATGTCGAGCCAGATGATTAGTTGATATGTCAAATATTGGACTTTGTACTATAAGTTCGGGCATCGTGCTAGAAGGATGAGGTATTATATAAAAAAGATCGGATGTCACGAGAAAGTTGGTATGCCAATAGATTGGGCGATATGTGAAAGAAAAGTACGACGCATTAGAGGTTCGAACAAAGTATGAAAAGATTAAACGATATAACGGAATGACATATAATGTAATGAAAGCTTTGTAATTGTGTCAAATATATGGTTGGATTATTAAAGCATTAATCAAAGTTATTTGGGGTCAAATTATATTGGTATTGGACTGAAACCATGCCTTTGGGGTCAAATTATATTGGTATTGGACTGAAACCATGCCAACTTGTTGAGAATGCCAATAGGTTTGGACCTGGACTAAATTAGGCTTATTAAAATGCCAAAATAGTGGCCTTGAACAAGCTTGGGTGGTGGTCCTTTCTAGGTCAATCGATAAGCACAAACAATGCTTGTCAACACTACCGACGGTGGTACCAACCATATAGGTGATGGTATTACCTATGTAGGTGGTGGTATCACCTAGGGCGGTGGTGGTACCACCTAAAATTCAAATAGTACCACCATATGTCAATGATAGTATCGCCCATACCTTTAATTTTTTTTTAATTTAAATTTTTTGACTCCATTTTCAAACATCTTAGGACTTAAAAATATATCATTAAGGCTTGGTTGATAAAACATCAAATTCTTATATTATGAAAGGTTGTAGTCTCTTTTTGAGTATTATTTTAGTCTCTTCCTTCTTGAGTTTGGAGGTGATTCTAAGTTGTAAGATATGAGAGATCTTTTGAAAGAGTGAGCGTGAAGGTTCTCTCTTCTCCTAAGCCTGTTAAGAGGAGAAAAGTTATAACAAGGATAGTTGATCTTTATCTGTTAAAAAGAAGATCGATAGTGAAAATTAATGAACTCGAGGGAAGAAGAATCGAGAGTGAACGTAAATTAAAAAGATTGAACTATAATAAATTAATTTGTATTATTTCTATTGCCTTTGATTTATTATTGTTTACTAATTTACTTTAGTCGTAACTCTTATACTTTTGATTAATCATATTTCTGATATTGATTTATTGATTAAATTTTAATCTCAGATAAAATTAATATACTTCCCTCTTAGTGCTAGTGCTATTATGATCCTAACACCAACTTTATCCACTAAGCTTGAGAACTAAGAGCCTTTCCAATGCAAGTAAATCATCACATCGACCTAAATCAGAAGAGCAAGTTTACGAAGTATTGCGCAACCTGTAGCTCCTTAGAAGATAAAACGATATCAGCATTAATTCCTTGGATAGACAAGCCTGAGGTTAAACCTAATAATACGACCAGCTATCCATTGCTTAGCACCTTGGAGGAGGCCTAGACCATGGTGAACATGGCATCTGTAGCCCCCCCCCCCCCCATCCTTTGTCTCCCTAGCCTTCTTGCCTAAATAGTAGTTGCTCCAGCGATGGCATCCCCCTGATCTCTCTGGATGTATGAGGACTCATAAGGTTTTTGTTACAACACTCAAACATTTTATAATTCAACACAACCACATAAAAGCCTCTCAAATGATAAAAATATGAAAATTAAACACCCTCCTAGAGCTTTCCAATTTACACGACGGGCTTAGATAAATCGAGTTTAACTCACACTCGAACAAAATGTGCTGTCACAGAAGTCGTCGAGTGTTCATCAATCTTCAAAAGGGGATGAATCGACAATGACAATGCAATATGAAAAATACTTTTAAAAGTCCAATAATCAAAAGGAAGACTAGATAACTAACTGAGTCCACAACGAAGCAAAAGAGAAGTTTTAAAACATCGGATGAAAATTTAGTCTCTATAGGATCAGATGTAAGGTTTTCTCTTGCACTGATCACAAACCGTCCGAAACAACTTTCAATGAATCAACGTCAGAGAAAAATGAAACAGAAAAAAATCACAAGTTGTATTTAAGACTTGTGGTGGGGATAAAAACTATCATATGCAAAACAAAGGATCGAACAACCTTAACTGTAGGTGAACGTTTCAAAAACGGACCAACCAAAGAAGAGTGACTATATTTTCTCAAGACAGATATCTCATCATCATTAAAAATTATAAAATCCTCTACAGTTCTCTTGATCCGATCAAAAACTTTCGCGTCAAAGTACAAAAAAAATAAATAAAAAAAAAGGAGAAAACTTCCTTAGCAGGGACCATACAGTCAGATATTATCTACATATAAAAGATGTCTTGTCATAAGACGGCCCTATGGTAAAAGGTTTTCCTTTGAGGAAGAGAAAGTAAAATAGGACCTATATCAAAAGACAATCCAGGATAAGGAGTTAAGATTTAGGAGAAACCTTATCTGAGGAGAGACCATGAACCATCAAGTGACAAGAAGATAATGATAAAGGAGGTGGGAGTTCACGCTCGAAGATGAAGCGGATGAAGGTTTCCTCCATCGCCCAAAGAGGGGTTTCTCTCTCTCTCTCTCTCTCTCTCTCTCTCTCCAAGCACCTTTAAATGAATCCGTCATATATTACTTACTGTAAGCAGTGAGAACAACACCTTAATATCAATACTGTGGCATTCAAAAGATAAAGAGTCTTCTTCAACGTTTAAGGGCTGCTATTACTTTACCTTATAATAAATCCTTGGTGTTTGTGATCGTGTATACATTTCCTATCTTCTACTCCAGACAATCCATTTTCTTGCTGTGGTCCATTAATTTGAAATATGTTTGCTTTCAAGTTTTGCTTGCTGATTCTCTTGACCAGAAATGGAGCGATTATTTACTGTCTGAAGTTATTCTGGACTTGTGGGCAAAGACGGAGGAGCTTAGAACTCAGAATGCAAGACAAACCTGGGAGGAGCAGTAAGGACCAGGTCGATGCCTATCGATGCAGGAGTTCGCCGTGGCAGCGTCTCTACCTTCCTGAGCAGCTTCGGGCTTCACAGCCTCGGAATCAGAGCCGATCGTTTTCACTCGCATTCTATGCCCCTTTTGACCTCAAATAGTTAATCATTTATAAATCTCAATGACAAGAGATCCATCTAATCGATTCCAAATAGTTAAAAGCTTAAGATTTTGTTATTATTGTTGTTATATGCTTCGTCCGTCATGGAACCCGAAGCAACGGCTGCTCTCACGAACACCATCGTAAGCACCGGTTCGTCAAATGACGGCCACGTAGGAAGAATTCCTACGGACTTTAAGAGACATCTGTTCCATCGGCTTGTGGACGGAGAGCCCCCAACCCCACCACACCCATGTACATCCACCCATATTAGGCCACAGTTTTCTGGAGGATGATATGACTTGAAAAGACATGCGTTATCTTAAATACGCCCGTGTACGTCACCCATATTAGGCCACAGTTTTCTGGAGGATGATGATATGACTTGAAAGACATGCATTATCTTAAATAAATGGTGACCACCACTGGCACACACCAAAATTTGCACCAAATCCACCACATTTTGAGGAATTAGATGATAAGTTGCAGAGATTACAGCGATGTTTAAACAAATGCTGTATCAGATATGGATGGAAGCGAACTGTGGAGGGCATCAATACAAGACTCAGTAGCTCCCACAGTCGCCAGAAATGGAACCGGGGGAACCTGTACTCTTTGCCTGCCACTTGATGACATCGATTACACTTGGGGGAGGCCATGACATGCAATACACATTCATTTAAAGCGGATCACATGAATTCATCGTAAATATCTGCCGGCATTCTTCACTTGGCAATAAGCGCGCCGCCCCCCAACCCCCTCCTCATAGTAGCAGCCAAAAAAAGGCATAAAAGAACGAGACAGCTCTACATCCGCGACACTTGACACAGAATTGATCTCACACACCATTGACTCCATTGTTCATGCGCATATGCCATCAGAAGATTAGAATAATATGAACACAAACTTCTCAGTAAAACACACACACCAAGAACTATAGGGTAGTTATGCTTTATAGAGACAATATTTTGCTCAATGTATGTATGTACCTCTCTACTCCACGAGTTTGTGTCTCACTGGAACCGGTCAATTTCAATCCAAGTACTCACAGACTGCAGCTTTTCAAGAAGAAAACAGTTTCCTGATAAGAGGTTGGTCTCTCGACAAGCACAAAAAAAAAAAAAAAACCCCCAGAAAATTTGAAGCCCACGGTCATCGATTTAATTAGAAGAACAGGAAACAGAGACAGAGTGAGGTGGTATGGATTGAGATGCTTAAAAGCTCCTTGATGATATCCTAATCTACTTTACTTTGTGCGGGGACACCAATAGTAAAATACTGTGATATATCATAAACAAATCGATTCAAAGCAATGGTTAATGAGCTTATGCGTTGAGCCTCCTGATCCCTAATCATTCAGGACCATTCCATTAGCGCACAAAAGAAAAACTCCATCTTGATTAATGGAAACACAACGAACGAGGCAAGATTATGAGGCAGCAAAAAGATATAAAACTTGAGACAGCCCAGCCACACGGATCACACTTGACATCATCGCAAAGCAGCATCAGCAGCGAGTAGAACAGGTAAAGGTTTTTTATTAGCTCTCACACAAACCAAATGGTCCACAAATACATACACAGAACCCCCATTATTGCCATGCTGGTAAATCAAAAGAAATATGGCTACAAATATAGAATGGAGCTTTGGAAACGGGGAACTTACAGATTTGACAACAGAGGCTTGCTTCCCTGAAGTAGGATATCGAGGTGCTGCATGTTCCCAGCTACCGATCACAATTGAAGCTCCCACGCCCTCTTCTACCTCGAATGCTCCCTGTGAGTTGCCATTACAATATTAGCATCATGCTCTGCATACGATGACCACAATATCAAACCCTATTCTTCGTTCCCACTGCCTCTGGCAATGAGAAAGGGGATAGCCACAAGCGCTCTCCTCTGATCCCCAGAGATGTAGAATGAAGAAGCCCTTTGCGAATGCAGCCAAATTCCAACCATCCATCAGCATCTGTGCTTCCGAGATGCCTTCGAGTAGTCTCCTTGAGAAACCCATGGAAAAGTATTGTGCACAACCGATCCACAGAAACCCTAATAACCGAGACACAAATCAAGAAAGAGGGCCAAAGAAAGACAAGGCAGGCAATAAAAGACTTAAGTCCGCATCACTCCAACCCCACAAACAAGCTAAGGCTTTTTTTTTTTTTTTCTTTTTTTTTTGGACTCCAAGAGCGAACCACTAGAACCCTAACCCTAACCCACCCACGCAATCAGCGGGCCTCGTCGTCGGTCCCAGCTGCCGCCCCCGCGGCGGCCGCGCCGGGGGCGCCTGACAATGAGGCGAGCAAGTTGAGGTGGCCGGCGAGAGGAAGATAGTTCCCGACCCGCGCCGCCGACGCCTCCCCCATAGGCTGACCCGCGAACCTCCCGTTGAGCGTGACCGGCACCATCTCCGGCGTGGCGAAGCTCCAGACCTGCCCGAAATCCTGCCGGGCTGGCACGGCCCAGAATCCAGCCGCCGGACCGATCCCCATCCCCGCCCCACTACTTCCGCCGCCGATTCCCCCTGTGACGGTGTCTTCTTTGCCTCCGGAGTCGTCGTCCGCGCGCAAGCGCTTGCCGAGGATGAAGGGAGCCGGCGCGAGGGCGTGGGAGAGGAGGTGGGTACCGCCGCTGACAGCGGCCGCGGATGAGGAAGGGGTGGGAAGAGAGAGTGGTGCAGCGGCCGCGGAGGAGTTCCCGGCGGCGCCGCGGAGGAGGGAGGAGGAGACAGTGGAGAAGCTGGCTGGGGTGGTGCCAGTCCCGGTGGCGGCGATGATGGAGGGCTCGGCCTGGCGAAGGAGCCACTCGATGGTCTGGCCGTCCGACTTGTGGCCCAGCTCGCGTGTGAGCTGGAACACCCGAGCGGCGCAGATGATGGGCATGCGGATGCGCCGCCCGCGGCCGTCCACCTTGCTGTGACGGTCCTTGGACGGCGGCTTCTTGACGGCCAACGCCCCGTTCCCACCCGCGGGCGCCAGCTGCCGCTGCTGCTGCTTCTGGCCCTCGAGCGGGCCGCTGCCGCTGGTGCCGCCGTCAGGGTTGCTCATGGCCCCCCACGGAGCGAGTGAGAACAGCGCAAAGAATACAAAATATTAAAAAATAGAAAAGAAAATAACAGGAGAGGATGAGAGATAAGAGAGAGAGAGAGAGAGGGGGGGGCGATGGGAGCAAGAGCGAAGGGTCCGTTTGGCTGAAGAGGTGGGAGAAGACTAATGATTGAAGGGAAGGAGAGAGAGAGAGAGAGAGAGAGAGAGGGGCAGAAGCAGGAGCGGGTGGAGACAGAGGGAAGAGCACATGGGTTGGTGGGGCCGACGCCTTCTTCCTCCCTCCCCTATTTCAACTTCTCCCTCGCGTCCTACCGGCCGTTTCCTCCCTCGACACCATCAGAAGCGAAGCGGAGTCGGCCCATCGAAGATCCGCCTCCGATTCTTTTCCCGACCCATCATCCGTCGATGATCAGAATCAGTGACTCGGTATCCACCGTTCAACGAGTGCGACTTATCGGCATGTTTGCGAATCAAAGGATCAATTCAGGTCCTTACCGGATTCAGGCCGAGGCATTTCCGCATCCGATCCAACGACATTGCTGATCGACCGCTCGAGGCCGACAGAATTCGAAACCCGAGTCAGGCTCATGTGCGCGACGCGAGGTGGTGGTACGGGCGGGGAGCACGGTGGAGGATTGCGGCCGTGGATCGGCCGCCGGTCGCTTTCCATGTCGGGAGGGGGGCTGTGGTCCAGCCGGAGGTGGGGGAGCCGGGCACTGCAGTGCAACCACCAACACCCGCTTTTACTGTGCCACACTCAAAGAGCCTTCAAGGCTCCCCATGGACCACTCCTGTTGCGTGACAGTGATCTCCATTGGATAAGCTCACTGCTACAGTGTGCTCCCTGTCAAAAAAATCTTCTGATTACAACTCATATCGAATGTAAATTTACCTCCAGAATTGAAAACATCATCATTATTTTGAATCCGAGTCATCAGTTGTATTTACAAAACAACAATGTCCAAGTAACTTTTTCATTAGAGGTTGTGGAGAACAAAATACCAGAGAATGACATAATCCCACCGTCTCTGTACCCATGTGTGGCGAGAAGACAATGATGATTTTTAATTTAAAGCGACGACTTTTAGTGCTGGAGACCTTCACAACAAATAGTTCGTGAACAGCAGTCATGAGCATGCATGCGACGTAAAGGTATAAAGAAGACTCGAGATAGAAACACTTTCAACCCACATATAACGCTTCCGGAGAACATCTTCTTTACAGTAATCACAGGCACGCATGCATGCAACGTAAAAGTAGAAAGTAAGTGTGCCGGTAAAACGCCCGTAGGAAACACTTTTGGCGTACCACCCTTTTCACTGCAATCACAAAGCATGCAGGCGACGTAAAAGTAGAAAGCAGGTCCGCGGTAAAACACCCGAGGAAAACGCTTCTCTTTTACGGCGGCCTCAAGCATGCATGCAACGTAAAAAATGGAAAGAACACCCGCGGTAAAACGCGGGAACACAACACTTTGGGCCACAGAACGGGATCCCGCTGTTCCAGCTGTCACCTCCTCTGTGGTTAGGTGAAGGCTGTTTAGTCTACACAACCCGGTGCTCCGTCGTTTACTGGGACCTGGCGGGCCCGACGCGCTATAAACGTCCGATCGAGATCCGAGGGTCGGACAGCAACCCGGGATTCTGGTGGCGTCGCACCTGATATGCGGGGCCCGCTGCTCGGTCAGTCGGGTCCGCTTGGTGCCTCCTTTTCGTGAGTCGTCGCTTTCGCTTGACCTTTTCTTTTTTCCTGCTTTCCAATAATGAGGGGGACAGATAAATAGCTCCCAGTAAGCGCCTCGTTACGCGCTAGCTGCACCCGCCCGGCCCTCTCTGTCCGAGAGCTAGGCGCATGGACGGGGAGTGACGATATCGGAACCGGAATAATTTGAAGCGGATTTGTGGCGGACCCGCGGCTGGTTGGCGGTGGGCCCCTGCGCGGAGCAGACGCGTCATCACGTCCCGAATCGGACTACGACTTAGTTCCCGATGGGTACTGTTGATCCACATCAACAAGTGCAGTGTCCGGGGTCAGCTCACCAGAGCTAAGTGGGGACGTGAAGCATGCCTCCTCCTTCCGCAGACCCATGAATAAGATGAGCAGTAGAAATGGTAATATATGAAGTCCACACCAGAAACCAAGTGGCACTGTCTCTCGGAAAGCTGACCAGTGGAGCATGAGATTGACGTGATCTCATCTGTAGGCCTCACCTATCGAAAAGCTATACATATATGTAGGATGAGACTCCTGGCCATGGCATCCTCACTTCCAAGATGATGGCTTCACGGCCTCGGTGTGATGGAGCTAAGAATCTCATATTAGAGTAATAGCATATGAGAACGGGTAGAGACCTCGAAAGCAAGAGCGCTGCTGTTCCCGATCCTCTGCATCGTCTGGATCGTAGTTTTAAGTACGTCGACAGTACAAGCATATAATCCAAGTACGTCCGCTCTTTCTTCACATAACTAAAAAGTGCAGTCTGCAAAAGCCTCGTTGCAGTGGCCGGCTTTATCAAAGTAGAGGCGCTGCATGAGTTCTTCCTGCATTCTCTTTATCTTGCAAGACAACCAGCAGTATGATAGCGTTGCTTGGGAAAGAGGAGATGTCTTGTCACTCCAAATGGATTCATGAGTTCGATGAGTGGTTCAAATTTAGAGTCTGTTTCATTGGAAGAAGGTTAAGAGAGAGATTGATGTTGATATCATTGTTTCTCTATCTACCTCTATATATATTGGATCAATCTCTTCTTCTTGGAGGTCTGTAGACCTCTCTGCCACCTTAATTCAAGCTTGTGAACCCAAGTCTAGTAAAAAAGTTGCTGAAGTTTGGCTCTTCTCCCACCACCTGTTTCTTTCTCCCCGGAGACCAGTGGATTAATAAGGCATTAGATGATTAGAAGTAACGTCAAGTAGGCAGGCAGGAGATTGAGGAAACATGATTCTTTCGTCCTGCTGAGGTATCATTTCTCTTTATTGTCTTCCATTAACAGCAAAACATGGGTCAAGTGGCTGCTGCCCCCACCCAATCATCCTCATCTAATGACCTGGATTCCAGCACTGTCTTAGCCACCAACACCTCCTTTTGATGGTGTTACCATCTCTTCCCACCGGGGTTAAACAAAATACATCATCTCTCTCGCTCGCTCTCTCTCTTCTCTATTCTCCTTCTCCATTACTTGCCATGCCGCATGCAGTCAACTTGCAGTATAAACACAAGAGGGAAACATTGCAATCTCCTTATAGCTGTCAGAACATGGACAGAATAGAATAATTTCCTCAAGGACAAGGCCAAAGCCTGGAGACAAAAGTGTACATGTATTACTTCCAAGTTATCCACCATCGTACGCCATCAAGTGAAGCATAATTCCGATGATTGAAGTGACTAGTACAAGCATATAGCAACCTATTAATGTGTCCTTTTGTTTCTGTATCATTTTTCTTCCAAAAATGTATTTCTTTTTATCTTAGAGTGATCGATTCGATCAACCTAAAGAGTGACGTCAAGAAATGCAATGGCAGCACTACAACATGGAGGGGATATCCTTTGTTGTTTTATAATGCTAGGATATCATGCATCAGATTTCCTTTACTTATCATTGTCAAATATATTATTTGGATATTCTGATTGCACGCCTACTACACAATTTTATAGTGGGGTGAGTTTCAAATGATGTACTACTTTATTCCTATGCTGACATTTGTGGGCAATCCACTACAGCATGGTAAGAGCTTTTATTAGCTCACAGGACGCAGGCGATTAAATAATATCGACACAAGTAATCGAAGAATGGATGTGCGGAACTATGGTTGAAAACTCCATTCCCAAGGTGATGGTGATCAAGGCATTACAAACGAAGTTTGCTCTTATACTTTTCAAGCGTTCCATTATGGGTCGTGGCTGACCATTATGAACTTTGGTCACTTCCGTCAGACATCATTTTTATTTAGTATGGTAAGACTGCGTAAATTAGATAGACAGATCATTTATAATAATTAATGAGGAAGCAAGTCAAGAAAATGCAAAATAAGATATGGATGGGGAAAGGGTGGTGCAGGACGTAAACAAAGGGAACATCATCTCAGGCACCTGCAGGTGCTTGTTATGTCATGTAAATGTCCGAAGACATGAGAGGAACATGGAATGCTTAACAAGGGGAACATCATAACCCAAG
The DNA here is from genome assembly GCA_021527575.1 of Ensete glaucum. NCBI lineage: Eukaryota > Viridiplantae > Streptophyta > Magnoliopsida > Zingiberales > Musaceae > Ensete > Ensete glaucum. Next base: position 25,501,976 of record CM038559.1, on the reverse strand, counting down.
TTTGAAATTTGCTTGTGCGACCATGTTAGGCGTCAAATGTATATATATACGCATGTACATGTGACAAGCAAGTGAATAGATGAAAGAAATGCAGGAGTGAGTTAAATGTACATGGTGGTGGTATATTAGCTGATGTAATTGAAGTCACTATCTACACCACCCAGGCTAGTTAGTAGAGATGCTAGACCTTTCGAGGTCCAAAAAGCTAAAGCAGACAACGAGTATTGATGTACTAGAGTCGAAAGAGGAAACCTCAAGATAAAGGTGAGAGATTTCTCCACTGTAGTTGGACAAAGCTAAGCATTACGAATCCAAAGTCATCTGGATTGATGTCACAAATCAGGATTTATCCTTATCTCATCCTCCCCCGGATTGGAGAGAGAGAGAGAGAGAGAGAGAGAGAGAGAGAGAGGATTTGCAAATAATCCTGAACGAGGAGAGGGATCAATAATTTTCTCGTCTTTCTTTATTTAGTTGTGGTTGATCCTCGTGACCCCAACCCTCCACCTCGGCCATTTTGATCGAAATATGACGTGTAGCTCTGCTCTCGTGGCAAAAGGGGTCCAAGCCAGATGCTTCCGCCTCGGGTTGACCGCCAAAATTGCTCTCAGCGGCACTTACGAATCTACATTTGTTACTTAAATATGATATTTTTATTGGCCTTACGCCTACCCAAGTTTACGCACCCATAATTAAATCGAAATAGTAATAATATAGAAGATTGCAAATCTCGAGTACTGGTGCACTACCTTCGACTGAATCATACGAGCGTCAACGAGATCCAATGTGCGATGATTTCTTCCGCTATTCCATTTAGTCCTCCTCCTCAGAAGGCCCAACACAAAACGTCCAAACTTCTTTTCAGGCCCAAATGTGTTGGCCAGTGCAATAAACGCGTACTACATTAATCGATGTATTTTTCACATTGAAACAATTTATGTTCCTTCGCGTGCGAGTATATATATATATATATATATATATATATAGTGTTTTTTCAGGCTCACAAAGCGTCGAGTTCATAATAATAAAACCCACATATCTCTGCATCCTGGGTCGGACAAGAAGATGGCCTCTGCCGGATCCGCTTTCGCCGAGAAGCGCTACTTCTGCCACCAGTGCAACCGGACCTTCACCGCCGCCGCCGTCGGCGCTGGCCTGTCCTGCGCCCATTGCCACGGCGATTTCGTAGAGGAATTCGACCTCTCTCGCCCTGATCCTAACCCTAACCGTAACCCTAACCCCGAACCGTACCCCGATCGTGACCTCCACTTCTCATTCGACGATGCGGATGCCTTCTCCGCCATCCCCTCCCTCCTCTCCGCCCTCATCGATCTCGCCGCACCCGGTGGCGATCCCGCTCTCGAGAGCCCGCCCGCCGAGCCCGGCGCTGAGCCGATGAGCCCCGTCTCCGCCCTTCGTGAACTCATCCAGGCCCTCTCCCTCGGCGGTGCCTCCGGTGCCGGCAGCGGAGGGCATCGCTTTGTCGGGAACATCGGTGACTACCACGTCGGCCCCGGGCTCGAGCAGCTGATCCAGCAATTGGCCGAGAACGATCCCAACCGGTACGGCACTCCGCCGGCGTCGAAGGCCGCCGTGGAGATCCTTTCGGATGTAGAGGTCAGGGAGGGGTTGTTGGCGTCCGATGATGCTCAGTGCTTGGTTTGCATGGATCCCTTCGAGATTGGAACCGTGGCAAAGCAGATGCCATGCAGTCACATCTACCACAAGCAGTGCATCCTACGATGGCTCGATCTCCACAACTCGTGCCCTGTTTGTCGATATGAGCTGCCGACAGACGATCCTGATTATGAGCATTACAAGGCCCCTCGAGCCAATGCAGTGAATCCAGGTGGTGCTTCTGCAGCCGGAGCTGTCGCTGGAGAACATGAAGGGAATTCGTCAACTCCAACTGCAGAGAGTTCTGATGATCATGGCGATCCTGCATTGCACCGATTCTGAAGGTGTGGTTCTTCACTATCTACATTATTCTTGTTTGATTCTCTTTGTGTTATGGGTATATTCGTCCAATATCTTTTAGCAATATCAGATAATATTTATGTCACAGTTTGCAGTTTAGTTGCATTAATTTGCCAAAATAGCTGCCTCATCCAGGACAATGATTTTAATTTTTTGATATTGTTATTCGAAGAAACTGTTAGAATGTCATGGAAGAAGCGACGGTGTTAGCTTTTCTAGATTGCCATTCAGTGGAGTTTAAGTTGTAATGTATTATGGCTACTCAAATCTCATTGACATTGCTTTGGGGACATTTTGATATTTAACTATGGGATATATGGTTGTTTGTTTCCTTATAGTATGAAGTTGATGGCTTCACTCCCTCTATTGTCTAACAAAAAGCATTTGATACAGACAGGATTCCAATGAGATGTTTCATAAATATTTTCGGAAGATGTTGATTTCTGATGGACGTAACCTAGAATTGATAGCTACAACACATGGAGTCTAAACGACTGATTCTTTATTGCAGACCATGTGTTTCATGTGGCTACCAGTTTAAGTTGGTTTAAATTTTGTCAAGTTGTAACAAGAATGTAAGAAGAATTTGGAATGGTTTATTTCATTAGCAGGCAATTGCTGGTCAATGTAGGTATAATTTCGTTCAGAGGCATGCTAATCAAAGGACGATCTTCTGCTTAACTTGATCATGTTATCTAGGGTGATGTTGGTCTTGAGGAGACCCATGTGCTTAACTGATACATTTTTTTCTCCTGTTCAAAATATGGAAGTAGGATTAGTTGTTCTGCTACTTAGATAAGTAATGACTTCACATGAGAAAAAGCAGTTCACACCTGGATACAACGACAACGACGACAACAAAGCTGTAAGCCCTGACTATCTGGGGTCAGCTACATGGATCTCTTGCTGCCATTGAGATTTGTAAAAAACCATTTGTTTAGTTAAGCTTAGACTGTTTAAATCTTTATTTATAGTTGCTATTAAGGTCATTTAGGTTTTCCTTTGTCTTTCCTATTACTACTAACATTAATCATTTCTCTTTTTCTAACTACTGCATTCATAGGTCTCCTAAGCATATGATCATACCTTCTTAAAAAATTCTCTCTTATTTTATCCTCTATAGTTGTTCACGAATAAGAATATTTTTCTTTTTATCTTTCCTAGTAACTCCATACATTCATTTCAACACTTTCATCTCAACAACACAAACTATTTGTATATTTTCTTTTTTAACTGCCCAACACCTGGATATTGTGCTGATTCATCTTAGCTAGAACTGACTGTGTGATTTTATATTTGCAATCTATTTCAAAATGACATATTGCAATGACATCTTGACATCAACTTTTTTAGTTTATTTGTTTGTCTAGGGATGTCTTTTGCATTAAACAATCAAGGATTTCACAGCTGATTATTGAAAAGGTTAGGTTGTGAAGAATGGTCAGTGGGGAAGACGGGTGGCTCCACAAATTAGATGCAAGGCAAACTAATGAAAAGGAACCACTCATTGCAAGCCTTGCGAAGTTTTTCTCAATAGGTTAGCAATGGATGAAAGCATGCTTTAGATGGAAACCATCAACTTTTTAGCAAGCCAAGGTCAATTTGTTAACTATATACACGTTTTTGTGGACTTCTAAAAAGTGTGGACTTTTCTTGGGAAGATATGATGGATGGGAAGGCATCAAGATATTTGTGTATAAAAAGTCTAGGGTTCTTGCATCTAAGCCACAGAATCTTAATGTGAGTGTTGAACTTTGGTTTTAGGACAAGGCAATTTCATAGTCCGTTCTCAAGCTTTCACATGCATGTTCTCATTTTGTCTAGTCATTTGGTTGTGCACGAAGATCTGAGAATGCATCTCAGGTTTGAAGTGTCTTGCTTGCAGGTGTAATGGATATTACCTTCTTCGAAAATGTATTGATCTATGGTAGAGTTTGTCCCTTTTGGTCAGTGTTGAATTATGTCTAGGTTATTAGTTTGGCAAGTATTTAATGTTTGACTTGATGTTCAGACACCTAGGTTTGTATAACATCTTTCTTTTTCTGTTAACCTTTGTCTAAGATGGGCCACAGAACTAAGCCTTAATAATCTTGTTGTCATATAGGTTAATCCATTTTATGCCTCGTTATATGCAACCATTAAACTGTAAACTAACAGAAAACATTCGCTCATTTATATACTAGGTTTCATGTAAATTTTACTGGAACTCAGATTAGATAGCATAGAATTGTGCTGGTGATGTTTGTTTGTCTTGCTTTTTTTATGGTTAACTTGTATAGTTCAGACCTGACAATCTTTGCGGCATTGTTGCCTATAGTTGAATGTCTGAAACCAATATTGCAATTTAGTGCTTGTATTATGGTGTCAGAAGGTTTTAGCAAATTTGTACTGTATCTGCAAAGGATGCATTGTCAAATGGGGATGTGTTAGTGAAGAAAGGGTGCATTTAGGTGCTAGATACATATCCACTTCTTTGTATGGAATTTAGATGATCAAGTGCTGTTCTAGAAATGTATGCTTGTCTTGATTTTGCAAGATGGTGTCTTTTATTTTCCTTTCCTTGTGGTAGTTCATGAAGTGCATCAAGATGATGCTTTGAAACATGAAGTAAATTTTTGTGGCAATTATTGATGATGAGATTGCCAATTTTTTTGTGACTTTCCGGAGGCCGATTGGCCACCTAGTCCGTTTGAGTCAAATGTGTCCAACTTCCTTCAAAATGAGTTATATGATGCTCTTGGCTTCATTAAAGCGAGAACGTCAGTATATTTTCTTGCTGGATCACTTTACCTGGTGAGTTAGGGTGGGAATATGACCTTGATACATGTGTGACATCATTATGGATGCGATCAGATTGATGGTCAGATCAATTTGGAAAATTGTTCAGTGGAGTGGCTGGTTGATTCACGCATCTTTAAGAATGTGTTATATTTTTGTCATAACCCTTTTTGAGTCTCACTTGAAGTTGATAATTCATTAGCTTGGGCCATTGTGGGTTGTTTGTAGACCATCTCCTGCTGTTAGGTTAGATATAGTAGGTGATTAAATGCAAAGTAATGCAACGACTAAGATCGGGCTTCGACAAGTTGAAGCTTGTTCAAAATCTCGGGTTATTTCATTGAAAAAAATATGTGACTTCTTCGAGACACAGTTGTATAAGCCATTATGATGAAGTTCAGAATTTCCCTGGGGATGGGCAAAGATTAATGTTGTCCCTTGTCACTGTTATTTCCTTTCTCAAAGCTGGGTGAGTGTCTCACAAATATCTGAAGACTGCTCCAGTGTGTTGATGCTTTCTTTTCTTTGACATAATTATATTAGCTACTTCAATCTCTACAGATATTTTGGAAGCACATAATTTGTTAGTTTGTAGAGATTGGATTTTGATCAAGAGCTTCATTTATATTTTAATATCCACTTATTTCAGCCAATGAGGGTGACTGAACCTTGTACTTAATTACTTGCCGTATAAAGTGCGGATGGTAAAAGAAATGCTTATAGGTGCTCGTTCAGTCCGTCACACCTGCATGTCTAGGAAGTTCCTATCGTGTTTTTTCTCGTATTCCGACTACTGCACATGTTCTGCTCTCCCCCTCTCTCCCCCCCCCCTAGGATGATTACCTTTCGAGTACATTCAGACTGCTGTACAGGTACTGATTAAAGTTAGCCAGTTCGTATTGATAAAAGAAATGCAATTCAAAATAATGTCTTGGTCGGTAAAAGTTTGGTGTTTTATTTTTTTTATTTTTTATTTTTTTGTGTCATCCAGGTAATTGAAAGAGGAGCTGTGGCTAAGATCATCTTGTATCAGTATCGAGTGTGATGGAGTCGTACCAGGAAAAGAAATCTATTGAATTTGCGGGTTAGATCACAGTGGTTGGAGTGTACTTTTTCTGAATCCACGCCTTCCCCTACGTTCATTTATATACTTGTGTTTCATTCCTCTGTTCGTTGTCAATGTATTATGCATTTGTATGATATATATAAACAATTATTGGCATTATTTTCACATACTGGGAGATAACAATTCTTTACTTATTGTTTCTTTTGACACAAGTCACAGATATGGATGACCTGAAGATGATGGCTTCAAAGATGCAAAGAGAGGTGTTGGTAAAGGTGTGTCCGAACTTTTTCTCAATTGCTCTCCATTAAAGATGAAGGCATATCATATCGAATCAGTTTCTGATTAGGCCTACTCGACTAGATACGTAGGATCACTTTCCACTTATATCCAGTGAGTAGACGTAATTCAGCCCCAAAATGTTCGTCATGATTAAGCATTATATTGCAAGAATTTTTCATAATATAATGTTACCGGTTAGAAGCAACCTTTTCCATATTACTTGTACGTCTGGGTTACATATTCTTGTGGAAGCTTGACGCATGGACTAAAATTTGTCACCCAAAGTCGGTCATGGTAGCATATCTATCGAACATTTATGATGCAGAGAGAATGTTTTCCAAGTCGCAAGGGGTTACGAGACCTCAGTCACGACCAATAAATTTCTCTCTCTCTCTCTCTCTCTCTCTCTCTCGATTTATTACAGTTTGAAGCTCCACAAGTCGGGAGCAGCTCTTCGTCTTGACACTTTGGAGTTCCCCTTCGGCACATCTTCAAAATATTTCCCTCCATCTTCGCAATCAAAATTCTCTCCACGCCCTCGTCTCGTGTTCTTTTAGTCTTATCATTTCCTAACGCATTGTCGACAAAGTCTCATGGAGTCTAATGGAGTATGATTCATGAAACAACGTCTCATGGAGTCTAATCCATATGTAAGGAAGATGAGATTTTACTGCCTTATATATATATATATATATATATATATTGATCTTCGTACTATGTCTTAAAATCAAAATCACCCTTGTACTTTAAAACTCGTGTAAGTGATCCTCCTACTATGATTTCACATCAAAGTCATCCCCGTATTTTAAAACTCGTCTAAGTGATCCTTCGTACTATGCCTCAAAATCAAAATCACCTCTCGTACTTTAAAACTTATCTAAATAACCTCTCGTATCATGCCTCCAAATCAAAGTCATCCCCCGTACTTTAAAACTCGTCTAAGTGACCCTCATACTATGCTTTAAAATCAAAGTTACTCTTGATATTTTAAAACTCGTCTAAGTGACCTCTTGTACTACGATTTCGCATCAAAGTGGCCCCCTTTGTTAGAAATAATGTTACATCGTTAGGTAAAATAATTTAGAGGATTATTTTTATTTGAGAATTACAACTAAATAGTCTCAAAGCCTTAATCCATTTTTCCCTCTCTTTCTTTTTTCTCCAACCTCTGTTGGTATTCCCTTTTGCAACGCTGATCTCTAGCTTTCTTTATCAACCTTTACCAGCGTTAGTTTATTCGCTTTTCCATTGTCTTTCTGTCTTTCTTGTTTTTTTCTTCGGCATTAGTTTGTTCGTTTTTCCGCTATCTTTCTGTCTTTCTTATTTTTTCTTTGCTTGAGATCTGTGATTTCTATAATTTTTTTGACAAATAAATTAAAGGTAAAAACGTGTGTGCTTTTTCTGTGTTAAGCATTATATACTATCTTTTCAATCATTCTCTATTTGCTGGTTCTCATCTTTAGAGAGTAGTGATGAGGTAAGAGCTTTTATCATGTTAGGCTATGTTATTTTTCTATTACCAGATCAACCAAGTCAGTCAAAAATACTAGCATCATCCATAAGACTCGTAAAAATCCACAACCTGCGAAGGGGGTGCATTTGCAACAAGACTTCCAAAATCATATCTTAATTTTTTATAGGATAAATTTCTGAAGTACATCTCATCTCAAATTACTTGATGACGATTCGAGAATGCTTGGTCCAATAATTCTATTTTTTGTTTTACGAATATTTAGAGTAATATTGTTTTATGTATACATCTTTAACTACTAGCAAAACTTTTGGAAATGAACTTTAATTTTTAGCTATTGATGTACCATGTAATTTTTTAGCTTTTCCTTATATGTTTGTGTGAAGGACCAGGTTATGTGTCTCATCTATTTCGTGGTACTTCTGAATTGTGATAAACTATAAAATATTTCTTATGTTTAAAATTTAGGTTTAGATTTCGTTGTTGAAGTCTTGCATTAAATTTAGAGAACCAGTATGCTAATAGTACACCATTTAGCATGTGTCCTTGGACCGAAGATGAGCATCTTCAGAAAGTGGGAAAAGGTGACTGGCATGGAATAGCTTAAAATTTTGTTGTATATAGGACCCCAACACAAATTGAAAGCTATGCAAAAAAATATTTCATTCGATAGAGTAATGCCTCATGAAGAAAGAGACGCTCTAGCTTCGTCAGATGGTAACAAACGAAAAAGATACAGTGAATAGTGATAGCTCGTCGAGTAGTGAGGATATTGATATTCATGAATGTGTTTACAAAATTAATATTCCAAATATTGATACGATGGAGTCTGAATATGAGGATGACATAGAGAGTCTATGCCCTCCTAAGGATTTTAGGAGTTAGGATCATTGCAAACTTGCATTCAGAGAGTTTAACTCCGATCATGATTTTGGAGAGAATCTTACACTAAATATTAGTGATTACTTCGATGCTGTTAATAGGTTTCGGAGTTATATGCATAAATACAGTATACAAGAGGGTTTTGACTTCAAGTATTTTAAAAATGAAAGTACTAGAGTAGTTGCAATTTGTATGATAGCTGGGAGTGGGTGGATGATTAGAGCGAACCCCAATTCTATGCTCAATTGTTTTCAAGTGAAGACAATGACTAACACACACAGTTACGGGTGCCATGACAGTAATCACTAAATTATTAGTTCTTTCTTAGCCAAGAAGTATCTTGCCACATTGAAGGATGACATACGATGGTCTAATAATGCATTTAAGAATGATGTGAGGCGAATGTTTAATATGGAGTTAACAGAGCAAAAATGCTATCGTGCAAAGAGGAAGGCTCTAAAGATCCTTCAAGGTGAGGATAGATTTTACTTTTCCAGGCTAAGGGATTATGCATTTATAATCCTAAAGACTAACCCAGGGTCAACATGTAAGGTTGGAATCGATCCATATGATGGGAATAGGTTCAGTTGCTTTTATTACTGTTTGGATGCATGCAAGCAAGGATTCATTTAGGGGTATAGGCCTATAATTATAGTTGATGATTGTCATTTAAAGACTCGTTACAAGGGGGTTTTATTAGATGCTAACTTTGACTTTTTTAGTAGTGATATACGCTACTAATAAAGACTCAGTTACTACTAACTTTGACTTTTTTTCTCTAATTTTAGGCACTCCAAATGTGATGATTAGGAGAGACATTCAATTCTTGGATATTAAAAGCACAAAATAAACCGATTATCACCATGTGCGAGATGATTAGGAGAATAGTGATAAAGAGAATTGAGATCCAAAGAGTCAAAACAGAGGGTCATTACCATAGTATATGCTCTAGAATCTTGAAGAAGATGGATGAAGATAAGAAGTGATGCAAAGATTATATTATAGTTCGTACCAATGATGATATATTTGAGGTGGATCATTTTATTAGAAAAAGACACATCGTTAGGCTAAGGGAACAGTTTTACAATTGCAACAGATAGGGGCTCACAGGTATTCCATGTCACCATGCCATAGCCACCATATATTTCTAGAGGTAAGCCCTAGAAGACTATATAAATCCTTATTACCATAAGGATATATGAGAAAAATGCTCCAGCGGGAGAGTTCACATAGTGCCTGATTAGATAACTTTTTTTATCTATAATAGGTTTTATTTTAATATTATAATCTACTTATGGATCCTTTACTAAAGATTATCACTTATAGATATTGATGATTGGTCTTCCGTTGGTGGGTTCCCTATCGAGCCACCACATTTCAACAAAAGGATTTATCGACCCAAAAAGATGAGAAAATGGGCTGATGGTGAGGGGCAACCATCATAAATGCGAACAAAACCGGGGCATCCAAATAAGTGTGGGCAATGTAAACAATAAGGACATAATACTCGTCGATGCCAAAATAACATAACTAATCTCATACGTGCAACGCGTTGTTAACGGTCTACAAATAGAACAAAATGGTAGGATGACATTGAAGCAAGCTGAAGCAATAGAAGCAACCCACTTGGAACCGGGCCCAAGTCAACCACCACTAGAGTCGTAATCTCAATCACAGCTATATTTTCAACGATACTATTAATTGTCATATATTTTGATAATTGAAACTAACTTTATAAAAATATTTTTTTAATATAGGAATGACACCCAACTAAGATACATATCAAGACTATAACAAGTTAATGCAAATTCTCCCTAGATAAAAGGAAGAAGCAAATTTATTCTGAAGCAAGACCTAGGGAATGAAGTTATTAGGGTAATAATTAGTAATAGTTGACTATTGATGTTTACATGCATTTCACTTTTTGTTCATAAGTTAGGTACATAAGATGGATTACTATTGATGTACATTCCACTTGACATAGTTGTTGGATTGCTAGTAGTTAGGCACATTAGATGTTTGTATAATATGTTTAATTGACAAGGTTTTCAACTTTATGATAGTTCAATCAACTAGTTATATCTTGTTATTCTTTGCTGGTTATGTAATTAATTATAAATGAGATATGTTTAAGTTTTAGGGAAGGTACTATCAAAATTTAGTCATACTTAAAGAGTAAATAATCGTAATAATCCTACACATAAAGATTTTTAGGAGATCAATTTTTTAATTATTTAAAATAATTAAGTGTATAACAAATAAAAATCATCTTCAATCAAGCTTAAAGTGTAAAATAAATTCAAATGCTGAAAGTTAAGACCAATTCTTTTTATGACTTTTTTACCACTTAATATTATTGTATAAACATTAAAGAGATAAATTTGATGAATAATGATAGTACGAGGGGTGTATTTGATTAACATATCATAGTACATGGGTGTATTTGATTTTTTAAGTTATCTTAGCATAGTTTTTGCTATATTGAAGAAAATCAAATAGACCCCCTAGTTAGTTTTGAAAACAAACATCGTTACCATTTTTATTAACAAAATAGGTTTGTTTAACGTTTATAGAATAGTACGAGAGGCCACTTTGATGCGAAATCGTAATATAGAAGGTCAGTTAGACGAGTTTTAAAGTACAAGGGGTGACTTTGATTTTGAGGTATAGTACGAAGGGTTTACTTAGACGAGTTTTAAAGTACGAGGGATGATTTTGATTTTGAGGCATAGTACATGATGTCACTTAGACGAGTTTTAAAATACGAAAGGTGATTTTGATTTTAAGACATAGTACGAGACTTGACTTTGATTTTGAGGCATAATACATGGGATCACTTAAAACGAGTTTTAAAGTATAGAGGGTGACTTTGATGTGAAATCATAATAAGAGAATCATTTAGATGTGTTTTAAAGTACGAGGAGTGATTTTTATTTTAACGCATGAGATCGATAATAATTTAGACCTTTTATATATATATACACACACAATAATTAAGCCCACGGCAAACTCTTCCCGCCTCAGATGCTCCATCCGCCGCTCTCGCCACCACCGAGAACTCCTCGTTATCTCATCCTCCTCTTCACGTATCTCATCGATCGCTGCAGATGCATGCGAGAGCTGAAGCAGATCCACGCCCAGCTCACCACCTCCGGCCTCTCCAATGACGACTTCCTCCTTTCCCAACTCCTCTTCTTCTCCGCCGTCTCCGACGCCGGCGACGTCGAGTACTCCTACCGGCTCTTCCAAACGGTCACCAGGCCCTCCGCCTTCTCCTACAACGCCCTCATCCGCGGCTTCTCCAAGTCCAAGAGCCCCAACCGCTCCCTCTCCCTCTACGTCCGCATGCTGCGCGCCGACGTCCAGCCCGACCACCTCACCTTCCCTTTCGTCGCCAAGTCCTGCGCCCGTCTCTCATCAATCACCCTCGCGGCCTCGGTCCACTGCCATGCGGCGAAGCACGGGCTGGAATCGGACCGCTTCGTGTCGAACTCGATGATACATATGTACGCGTCCTGCGGCGACGTGGCGTCGGCGTGCAGGGTGTTCGACGGAATCTCCCACCCGAATGTCGTCTCCTGGAACTCGCTGGTCGACGGGTACGCCAAGTGCGGAGATCTGGCGGCCGCGCGGGGAGCGTTCGACCGTATGCCGGAGAGGGACGTGGTGTCCTGGAGCGCGATGATCGATGGCTACGTGAAGGGCGGGGAGTACCGAGAGGCGCTGGTGCTGTTCGACATGATGCGGGCTCACCCCGCCGGGCCGAGAGCCAATGAGGTCACCATGGTCAGCGTGCTGTGCGCGTGCGCCCACCTTGGGGCGCTCGACAGGGGCCGGGTGATGCATGCGTACCTGAAGGAGAAGGGACTGCGCTGGAGCCTAGCGCTGGCCACTTCCTTGGTGGACATGTACGCCAAGTGCGGATCCATCCACGAAGCTCTCGGGGTGTTTCGAGATGTTCCAGTCGAGCAGACTGATGTTTTGATTTGGAACGCCACGATTGGCGGGCTCGCCATGCACGGGTTGGGCAAGGAGTCGGTGCAGATGTTGAAGGAGATGAGGAGCGCGGGTGTGGCGCCAGACGAGATCACGTACTTGGCGTTGCTGAGCGCGTGCGCTCACGGAGGTTTGGTGGAGGACGCTCGGGGCTTCTTTCGATCACTGGAGGAGCCGGGCATGACACCGCACATCGAGCACTACGCTTGCATGGTGGACGTCCTCTGTCGAGCCGGGGAGGTGCAGGAGGCCTACGAGTTCGTGAGGACGATGCCCGTGGAGCCGACCGCGTCCGTCTTGGGAGCTCTGCTCAGCGGCTGTCGAACCCACGGCTGGGTCGAGCTGGGGGAGGCGGTGGGGAAGAGGCTGATCGAGATGGAGCCTGATCATGACGGGAGGTACATCGGCCTGTCAAACGTGTACGCGGTGGCCAGGCGGTGGGACGAGGCGAAGCAGATGAGGGAGGCCATGGAGAGGAGAGGTGTGAGGAAGGCAGCAGGTTGCAGTGAGATTGAGGTGGACGGTAGCGTGCACCGGTTCGTCGTCCACGATAAAACTCATCCGCTGTCGACCGAGATCTACTCCACCTTGAATCTTGTGGCAGTGCAGACTAAGATGGAGTACGGCAGCAACGTTACCGGACTCGTGATCTGAACAAGGTGGGAGCAGGCCGCACCGCATTCATCCAACAAACGGAGAGCGTAGTTATCATTTTGGAGGCTTTGCACGATCAAATGGATTGAGGTAGTGAATCCGAACCACATTGCGTCTCATGGCTTTCGGCATCTTTCGTCTGCTGGAGCGCCACACGAGATGGAGGTGATGAAATGTAGATAGAGCGACAAATCGGTATCATTATTCATGTTCCATAAGATGCATGGAATGCATGCAGATCAACGGTCTTGATCGATGATGTTTATTCTATGTTTAAAGCTTCACTGTTTCTTTCTTTCCGAGAGAGAGAGAGAGAGGACTAACATCACCATGGGCTACCACGAGACTAATAACAATATGCAGAATAAGAATGATGAGGGAGGTTGGAACTCAGGATTATGGATCTACCCAAGCAATGTCACAATCGCTCATAAAGGAAAACAAAAGTTCAGTAGCGATACTTGGTGGAGTAATCTTTGGGAGGGAGCAATCACAGAGACCACGGCCTTTTCCTGGCCTCTCCCCATGAACAGTCTCCAGAATATCATTCAATTCTTGCTTTTCTGTCCTTGATGGCCTATTTATTGTTTACTGTTCCAACTGTTAGTTGTAATATATTTTTGTAACTGAACGAGAAGATCTCGTTCATCAGTTCATCAGTTGAGAAAAATCTATCTTCCATCACTATATAAATATATACTGAAACTAAATAACCAATGTGCTTTTTGTTTCCCACGTTCATTCTTAACAAGCTTGTCTAGAGCAAGCTATTGTATCGCTGTCCAACGGCAGCATGTAGCACCCACATCCGACGACTGCTGGATCTCTGTTTCAGCTCTCCACTGCTACTCTGCTGCACCTTGTCTGTTGCACCGTTGCAGCCACTGCATCCGGCGACTGCAGGATCTCTGCTTCAGCTCTCCATCGTTGCCTGGCTGCACCTTGTCTGCTGCATCGTTGCCTCCTCTGTCAACGTCTTCCCCTGCCCGCTGCTTCCAGATGAGGTATGGTTTCTTACCCACATGTGCAACAACTTCGCTCCCAGCCAAGCGTCTGCTGCTTCTTCCCCTTGTTGTTGTTGCCTCTGCAACATGCTCGGAGACACTGCCAGTGACACTACCTTTGATGCTTCAATCGTCGGCTCCATCACACTCCTGCAGCACACCTACATCTGCAATATCTTTTGATCGCTGTCTGTTGGACTTGCGCCTGTCACCAATGCTTCCACAACATAGATCTAGCAAGGTCTCCTCGCATGCGGCTGTGGCATCCTCTCTTCCTCTGTGACCACGATGAGGTGCAGCTGCTTCTTCTGGCCTTGGATTAGGGTCGAAAACCAAGCACCCAGGGCTGAGACACAAGGGCTCCTCCATCCGATTGCTGCTCTATTTGCTTTTGCTACGCCACCAGCACTCTGTTTCACCTACAGAGGTGGCTTCTTCTTCCTCATCTTCGGCTGCTCCCTACATCATGTCACTACCGAAGCCACAGTGACCAGATCTGCCTCCTCCCATTTCACAGTGAACCATCTGCGATCAACTTCTGTAGGTGGCTAATCCATCTACTTCCCACCAGCACCGAGAACGTCAACCATAGCCTACACTAGCATCATAAATCATCGACAACAGATCTGAACTAATCTGCAGTCAATGCTCTCATTCTCAAGTTGCTTCTTTTCTTCACTGTCGTGGCTTCCAACCTTTACTGGTGGTGAGATCAAGGGAATCACTGGACTTCATCAGTTTCCAGTTTCATGGTGACAACCTTAAATTGGTCGCTGCTTCCTCAAATCGATCGTAACCTCAACTCTGTTGATCTAGCACGATAGCGCCGACACTCTCTCTCTCCCTCGGTGGCTTTTTGGCTTTCTTCTATAGCAGTAACTCTTCAACAGCTGTGACAACTCTTGCATGATGCATGTGGAATGACAGCTCTCATGTTTCTCCAAAGAGCTACTCTCCACGCTCCTGGAGAAGGTAGCACCGCTCGCTGATGCAGAGGCTGTGGTCACCGATGTGTTGGGGCAGAGCAGTGGCAGCGGATAGATTACCGCGGTTAACAGGGGATGGTGACAGCCACTCTGGTATTCTCCCAAGCTTGTAATACCAACATCATCACCCATATGCAACCAAAGGAGGTAACCGTATGGTTTGAAGTCTTCATTTTCGATTCATACCTCATCACTTTGCTTCCTTTGTCACCTATTTCTTAGACGCAAGCTATGTTTCTACGTTCTTCTCTCAAGTTCTTGACTATCACCTTTGGTGAGTCTTAAATGGCTTCTTCGTCTACCTCTGATGTTCCTACTCTATTTCATACTAGCACTCACTTTCCTTTTTGTACTCTAGAATTATTTCCATAAATGTTGCCTCTCTAATCCCCTTTAAGCTATCCAAAGGTGGCAACTATGCATTATGGTAAGCTCAGTTTTCTGATCTTCTATTTGGTTATGATTTACTGGATTATATTTATGGTTCTCTTAGTTGTCCATCAGCACTAATCCATGTTCCAGGAGAACCTAACCTAGTGCCAAATTCTGCATATAAGTTATGGTTATACTAAGATCACCTTATTCTCCAAGCGATTCAAGCCTCTATTGATGGCCCTATCGCCCCGCTTGTGTCCTCCTATGCTACTGCTGCGAAAGCTTGGACCAAGTTACAAATTGTCGGTTATATGTGCCCTGCAAGACAATCACGTGAGTGATAACACATGTGACATGTTGTGTGATCTTTTTACTTATAATTAATATTGACATATTCTTATATTATATTATTTATTACATATATATTGTAATATCCTTAGTTCTGTACAATGGGAATCGAATCGTGATGAGATCACGATAATGAGATCGATTCACCTTTAAACATAGATCCTAAATAATCTCGGTCATAAGTTACTCAAGAGGGACATTGAGATAACCAGATAGATCGGTGTACTATATACCCGTCCATATGATAGAGGCGGTTGACCACTTGTGTGGAGACACTAAGAATATAGTACATATGCTCATTAGAGAATGAGTTCATTGATTAATTCACTTATAGAATGCTGTATGGTTAATGATACCTAATGTCAAACAACGATTCCATAGTCCCAGTTATATATCTAGTCCTTAGACTTGAGACACCAAGGATGCCTTGTATGAGTACTCCTTTCTTTAACGTCAGACTTACAAGTTTGAAAAGTTCCAGATCTGGTACAATTAGTTATCGGGATTGGTAGCCAACTTTACGAAAGTAATTAAGTGCCAATAGAGGATCGTTCACTCTCGGTATCATAATAGGAATATCTCATATATGCTTGCTCAAACAAATCCCTAGCCAGAGTCATTCAGATTGAAAGAGAAAGAGTTTTCCAATAGAATCTGAATAGAGCAAGATAAATTGATTCCGTATGTGACCTGACAGTACCATGTCCAATATATGGTCTCTGAGATATTATTTGGATGAGGGATTATAGATACATGATAACTGTGGACAGACAGGTCTGATGGATTTGATCCCCCTTGTATTGTCTAGGGACTATGGCATAGTGGCATAGTACATCCACAGTTGATGAGTCGAGTAAATTATCATGAGAATAATAATTCACTATATCAGAAGGAGTTATGATGGGAGTGACTTACGGCCAGCTCAATATCGGGCCTAGAGGGTCACACACATATGGTGGATGCTTCAGTGAATAGAAGATTAGATGAAGATCCAATTAGCCCCTATTTTCATTAGATGAGACCCTATATTGATGGGCTCCTTGATTAAGGCTCAATTATAGGCCTAAGAAGATTATTGGATAGAGATTCAATAATGCAAAACTAGTGGGTTATTGGATTAAGATCCAATACCTACTAAGGAAGGAGCCCTAGGGTTTTAGTGGCTCTCTATAAATAGGAGGGGAGACTCATGGTTGATAGGCTGCAACTTTAACCACCACCTCTTATTCTCTTCCCTCCCTCTGAGTAAGAGTTGCAAGATCATATTGGAGGAGTTTTACTGTAGAGATCCATCATGTGGATACCGCTAGAGAGGAGGACGCTTGACCTCCTTCATCTTCTCCATCTAGATCTGGAATAAAGGGATATACGATCTCCTTAGGTAAAATCAATCTCTCACACATCGCGGTTTTATCGATTTTTATATTTTTCTCACGACCCCAATCTTTTGCACGACGATTTGATCTGCGTGGGAAACCAATTTTCTGTTTTGATTTTCGCTGTATATGTGATGTACTCGCTGAGGTTTTCCTAACACAAACTACATTCACGAATCGCTCGAGGACTTGCATGCTTAGCCTACTCCCCCAGCCTTATGCACTTAAAGCAGGAGGGAAGTATTATTGCCGATTACTTACAACATATCAAAATGATTATGGATGACCTAGCTTTGATAGGTCATTCTCTAACTGATGAAGAGGTTTTCGTCCACACACTTAATGGACTGGGTGCAGAATTTAAGGAACTGACAGTAACGCTTCGAGTAGACGACTCTCCAATCTCCTTTGAAGAACTTCATGACAAGTTAACAGACTTTGAAGCTTACCTACAGCGTCATGATAAGCCCACAGGACCTCAGCCATGACCTCCTATCACTGCTCAATTTAACTACAAATCTAAATAGCCAAACCACAAATACAACAAGTATGCTTCAAAAGGTGTGGCCAACTTACCTCCTATAGGCACAATATCACCCGTTCCCCCTCCACCGTCTCCAACCTTCCACCATCATCAGAATACTTCTTTCCGGCCACGTTGTCCTCCACCAACTTACTTCCTAGAGAGGAAGATGCTTGACCTCATTTATTTTCTCCATCCGGATCTGGAATACAGGGATATATGATCTCCCTAAGTAAAATCAATTTCTCACACATCGCGGTTTTATCGATTTTTGTATTTTTCTCGTGACCCCAATCTTTTGCACGATGATTTGATCTGCATGAGAAACTGATTTTTTGTTTTGATTTCCACTATGCATGTGATGCACCCGCTGAGGTTTTTCTAACAGTGGTATCAGAGCCAAGGTTTTCATACGAAAGATTGGTCTTAAACTTCGTGTGATAAGATTGAATCATGTAGAATCATTCTACGCGTTCTTGTTACGTTTTCGCAGCGTAGGCAATGAGGAGGAGGGGCAGTCGGCCATGGCCTAGCTACTGCAGGGTGGCGTGCCAAGGCCCCCGCAAAGGCGGCATGCCATGCCCCCGCAGGTGGCCACCGTGGGCACGGCGATTGCGGCCAACCAATAGCGGCCATCGCAGGTTTGCCGCTGCGGCCATCCAAGGTTTGCCGCTGCGGCCCGCCAAGAATGGCGACGACGCCGATCTCAAGGGTGGCCCTTGGCGGGCAACTCACAAGATGAGGCCGCTGCGTGGGGTAGCGGCCGCGGCGTAGTGAGGGTGAAGGAGGGCTAGGGCATTTTTTTTAAAAAAATAGTTATGCCCCTTAGAATTTAAGAAACTTCAACTCTGTCCCCTTTATACATAATTCCTTAAATGCCCTTAATAATTTTAAAAATTTCGAGCATGTCTTGATTTTCAGAAAAATAATTAATTAAATAATTTAATTAATTATTATATATATCTAGTAATCCTACATATGATGTGATGTACATGTGATGTATAATATGGATGAATGATCATGAGCTATGTGTTGTGATGTGTGTAATTGTGATTATTATTATTATTAGGGCCAGCGAGCCTGCGTTTTTCTCGTTTATTATTGGGCCTGCGTGCCTATAATTATTTGTAATTACATGAAGAGGCGCAGCGGGAGTATGGAGGTGACAACGGGACCCACGATATTATGGTGGGAGATTACGATACATGGTGATGCGACGATCTGACGGAATTGATGATGACGAGATCAACAATCATAGGGCATGGAGATACACCGATGCATACATAGATCCTATTATGAGTGATTAGGCACATTGGTTCAAGCTTAATCATATTAAGTGATGGCTCATGATCATCTGGTGTGGCTTGCATATGTGATATGTTATACACATACTAGATATATATATATATATATATATATATATATTTGCATGCGATGTAGATATATATTAAATATGTATGTGTGTGACACGACATATTAGGAGACCGATACGAAACAAAAACCCCTCCTACGATAATATTAAGTTGGTAAGCGTTAGACAATAAGATTGACCCATGTGGCCTTCTATCGTTATAGGAAGAAATTGAATCCCGATATAGGTTGAGTTGGTCAAGTCACTCGAGGCTCACCTATCTACGTGATCGAGTTATTGCCTATGACATATATATGTCACCAGTGACCTGAGGACATGATATGACTTGGTCGAGCAGTCGAGAGCATATCCATCGAATCAGACTCATGTTGTAATGATGGTGATGACTTAACCGAACTTCATGGTTGGTCGAGCAGTCGAGACCATGATGATTCAGAGGCCGAACATGATGGGAATCACAAAGAATTATGATTGACAAGAGTTGTCTACCTTTTCGACTTAGTGTAGTTGGTCGGAGACTGTCGGAGACTTTCGTTTTACGTGTCAAGGATGTCGCATGATTCACTAGGAAAATAGTGGAAGTATATTAAGATAGAAGTCCATATCTTAATTATTATTTTCTACAAAATCTGTATATTATTTATTGTCGCTATATCTTATTTGTCACTAGCAAAACCCCTATGTGGCATACTTGATGCCAACCGCCTCATTGGTCCAAAAGCTCCGTAATTTGAGGATTGTTCTCATGAAGGAAAAAATCCTAAATGTCCTTAACATGATTGTGCCCACACCGGAGGAAAGGACAAGCGAGGATGTGATCACTCGCTTTATAAAATATATAGATAGTCCTAGAGGATAACCTATGTATGATCTTACTTTAGTCCTTATCAAATTCATTTTTATAGTTCATTATTAACTTTAATATGAACAAGCTTAAGGTGATTCTATCTGAGCTCCTCAATATGTTAAGGGAAGCTGAGAGCACCATTAAAAAAGAGAAGCTAGTTCCCTATATTGGTGAGACCAATAAGAAAATGAAGACTAGTAAGACCCTTAAGAAGGGTAAGGGCAAAGAAAGATCGGGTAAGGCAAAGGTTGCCTAGAAAGACCCGGCAAAGGATAAAGGACAATGCTTTCACTATGGCCAAGACGGGCATTGAAAGAGGAACTATAAGGACTACCTTGTAGAGAAGGCGAAACAGAAGCCTAGAGAAGCTTCAGGTATATTCATGATCAGTTTTCACTTGTCAAATTTTTATGATAACATATGGGTATTGGATATCGGGAGTGTTTATTATATGTACAATTTGTTGCATTTTCTGGCAAGACCTCAAAGATTGACTAGAGGTGAGATGGACCTCAAGATGGATAATAGAACATGAGTTGTTGCAGTTACTATTGGGGAGGTCACCCTATATCTGCCTAGTGGAGTTATTATTACATTTGATATATGCTATTTTATTCCCTCTATTATCAAAAATATTATATCCATCTCTTGTTTGACAATAAGTGGATATAAATTAATTTTTGAGAATAATAATTATTCAATAATTATGGATGATGAGATCATCACTAGAGATACCCTTATAAATGGCTTATATATGTTAGACACTTCTTCACATATTATGAATATAAATATGTCTAAGAGAAAAAGAGATGAGGTGAATAATGCATACCTATGACATTATAGGCTACGTCATATACATGAGAGAATAATTCAAAAGTTGCTGAAAGATGGATATGTAGATCCATTTGAACTATGAGTCATATGCAACTTGTGAATCTTGTCTTCATGGAAAAATGACCAACTCTCCTTTTAATAGAACTAGAGAGAGAGAGCCACCGAGTTATTGGAACTCATATATAGTGATGTATGTGGTCCCATATCGACTCAGGCTATAGGTGGTTACTCATACTTCATTACATTCACTGATGATTTCTCTAGGCATGAACACGTGTACTTAATAAAGTACAAATCTGAGGCCTTCGAGAAATTTAAGAAATATAAGAATGAGGTAGAGAACCAAATTGAAAAAAGTATTAAGACTCTTTGATCAAATCGAGGAGGAGAGTACTTGAGTACAGAGTTCACTCATTTCCTCAGGGATAATGATATTCTATCCCAGTGGACACCTCCTTATACACCTCAGCTCAATGGTGTATTAGAAAAGAGGAACCGCATGCTGTTAGACATGGTGCGATCCATGATGAGTTTCACTAACCTACCCATTTCATGCTAGGGTATGCCATAGAGATTGCCCTCCTTATACACCTCAGCTCAATGGTGTATTAGAAAAGAGGAACCGCATGCTGTTAGACATGGTGCGATCCATGATGAGTTTCACTAACCTACCCATTTCATGCTAGGGTATGCCATAGAGATTGCAGCTTATCTTCTGAACATTCATGGGATACCTCGATAAGTTGGAATCAAGGATAGAATGGTGCACATTCATGGGATACCCAAAGGAAACTTATGAGTATTATTTCTATCATCTCGAGGATTGAAAGGTCTTTGTTGCCAAGAGAACTGTGTTCCTTGAGAAGGAATACATTCTTGGTGGAAACAGTGGGAGTAAAATAAAATTAAGCGAGATTAGAGAACCCAGCTCAAGTGTCATTCCAGAGCCCGAGTCTATTCAGGTACCTAACACACAAGTTCCAACTTTACGTAGGTCTAATAGAGTTATTTTGGCCATTACAACATACTATGACTATGATATCTGGCAGATGAATGTCAAAATGGTATTCCTCAATGGCAACCTCAAGCAGGAGGCACATATGATATAGCCAGAGAGATTCATATCTAAAGAGAGTCCAGATAAAGTGTACAGGTTACTTAGATCCATTTATGGATTGAAGCAAGCTTCTTGAAGTTGGAACATAAGATTTGATGAGGTGATCAGATCTTATGACTTTGTTAAGAATGAAGATGAGCCTTGTATGTATAGAAAGGTAAGTGGAAGTGTTATCACCTTCTTGGTGCTATATGTGAATGACATCTTAATCATTGAAAATGATGTAGGAATACTCTCCACGGTAAAGGCTTAACTATCCAGAAACTTCTCCATGAAAGACTTAGGGGAAGCATCCTATATTTTGGGGATCGAGATCTATAGAAATATATCAAAAAGGATGCTTGGCATGTCTCAGTCTAGGTACATAGACTCTATTATCAAAAGGTTTGGCATGAAAAATTCCAAGAGAGGTCTCATACTAATGACACATGGAATATCACTTTCTAGGAGTATGTCCCTAAAGATTCTTGAAGAAAGGATATACATGAATAAGATACCTTATACCTCAGCAATGTCTATCATGTATATGATGCTATGTACTAGGCCTGATATAGCATATGCTCTAAGTATCACGAGTAGGTATCAGGTAGATCCAGGTTTAGAACACTGGAAGGCAGTAAAGTGTATCCTTAAGTACTTGAGAATGACTAAGGATCTTTTACTAGTATATAGAGGAGGTAGTGTCCAGGTTGAGGACTTCACGGACTCGAGTTTTAAGTTTAACATTGATGATAGCAAGTCAAATTCAGGGTATGTTTTCACCCTGAATGGAGGAGTAGTAAGCTGGAAGAGTTCCAAGCAAGATACTACTTCTGACTCAACTATAGAGGCAGAATACATTGCTGTAGTAGAAGCAACAAGACGAAGGGGTGTGGATGAAGAAGTTCATCAAGGATTTAGGAGTCATACCAAGCAGCGTGGAGCTGACTCCCATATATTGTGATAGCGATAGGGTGATAACTTTAGCAAGGGAACCCAGGTCTTATCATAATTGTTCTGAAGTGGTTCCATCTAATTAGAGCGATCATGACCCGTAAAGATATAGCAATAGAAATAGTTCCATCCGAAGATAACATTGCAAATCCACTGACGAAGCCGCTGGCTCAGATTGTATTTGGGCATCACAAGGGTCTGATAGGGATCAGACACATAGGTGATTAGCTTTAGGTCAAGTGGAAGATTTCTAGTTACAGGTGTCCTGCAAGCCAATCATGTGAGTGATGACACGTGTGACACGTTGTGTGATCTTTTTGCTTATGATTAATATTGGCATATTCTTACATTATATTATTTCTTACATATATATTGTAATGTTCTTGGTTCTATGCAATGAGAATCGGATCATGATGAGATTACAATAATGAGATCGATTTACCTTTAAACATAGATCCTGAATAATCCCGATCATAGGTTACTCAAGAGGGATATTGAGATAACCGGATAGATCGGTGTACTATATACCTGTCCATATGATGAAGACGGCTAGTCTCATAGCCACTTGTGTGGAGACACTAAGGATATAGTACAGGTGCTTATTAGAGAATGAGTTCACTAATTGATTTGCTTATTAAATACTGTATGATTAATGATACCTAATGTCAAATAACAATTTCATAGTCCAAGTTGTGTATCTGGTCTTTAGACTTGAGACACCAATGATACTTTGTATGAGTACTCCTTTTTTTGATGTCAGACTTACAGGTTTAAAATGTTTCAGATCTGGTACAGCTGGTTATCGGGATTGGTATCCAACCTTATGAAGACAATTGAGTGTCAATAGAGGATCATCCACTCTCAGTATCACAAGAGGAATATCTTATATGTGTTTGTTCAAACAAATCTATAACTATGGTCATTCAGATTGAGAGAGGAGTTCTCCGGTAGAATCTGAATAGAGCAAGACAAGCTGATTTTGTATATGACCTGACAGTACCATATCCAATATACGATCTCTAGGATATTATTTGGATGAGGAATTATATATATATAATCACTGTAGACAGACAGGTCTGATGGATTTGATCCCCCCTATACCGTCTGGGACTATGGCATAATGGCATAGTACGTCCATAGTCGATGAGTCGAGTGAATTATTATGGGGATAATAATTCACTATATCAGAAGAAGTTCTGATGGGAGTGACTCACGGCCAGCTCGATATCGGGCCTAGAGAATCACACATATATGGTGGATGCTTCAGCGAATACAAGATTGGATGAAGATCCAATTAGCCCCTATTCTCATTAGATGAGACTCTATGTTGATGGGCTCCTTGATTAAGGCCCAATTATAGGCCTAAGGAGATTATTGGATAGAGATCCAATAATGCAAGATTAGTGGGTTATTGGATGAAGATCCAATACCCACTAAGAAAGGAGCCTTAGGGTTTTGGTGGCTCTCTATAAATAGGAGGGGAGACTCATGATTGATAGGCTGCAACTTTAGCTACCATATCCTATTCTCCTCCCTCCCTTTGAGCAAGAGTTGCAAGATCAGATTGGAGGAGTTTTGTTGCAGAGATCTATCATATAGATACCGCTAGAGAGGAGGACGCTTGACCTCCTTTATCTTCTCTATCCGGATCTGAAATACAGGGATATATGATCTCCCTAGGTAAAATCAATCTCTCACACATCGTGGTTTTATCGATTTTTACGTTTTTCTCGTGACCCCAATCTTTTGTACGATGATTTGATCTGAGTGGGAAATCGATTTTTTGTTTTGATTTCCACTGCACATGTGATGCACCCGCTGAGGTTTTCCTAACACAAACAATATTTGTGAATCGCTCGAGGACTCGCATACTTAGCCTACTCTCCAGCCTTATGCACTTAAAGCAAGAGGGAAGTACTATTGTCGACTACTTACAATATATCAAAATGATTATGGATGACCTAGCTTTGATAGGTCATTCTCTAACCGATGAAGAGGTTCTCGTCCACACACTTAATGGACTGGGTGTAAAATTCAAGGAATTGACAACAGCGCTTCGTGTACGCGACTCTCCAATCTCCTTTGAAGAACTTCATGACAAGTTAAAAAACTTTGAAACTTACCTACAGCGTCATGATAAGCCCGCAGGACCTCAGCCAAGACCTCCTATCACTGCTCAATTTAACCATAAATCCAAATGACCAAACCACAAATACAACAAGCATGCTTCAAAAGGTGTGGCCAACTTACCTCCTATAGGCACAATACCACCTGTTCCCCCTCCACGTCTCCAACCTTCCACCATTATCAGAATACTTCTTTTCGACCACGTCATCCTCCTCTTGCATTTTATCGACCTGTTATTTGCCAGTTGTGTGATAAACTCGATCACTCTACAAAGATTTGCTAGTCTCAGCCTTGTCTTCCAACTCTATTAACCTTACCTCAGTCAAATGTCATAATTGGTCCGTCTGAAAGTCAACCCAATTGGATTATGGATTCTGGTGCTTTCCACTATATCACTTATGATCTTCAGAACTTATCGATTTACAACAACTATGGCGGCAATTAAGACATTATCATCGGTGATGGTAAAAGAATTCCAATCACTTATACTGGTTTTACATCGCTTAATTCACATGACACCTCTTTCACACTCGATGATATTTTATGTGCACCCCACATTAAAAGAAACCTTATTTATGTCTCTCAATTTAATCAACAAAACCATACCACTATTGAATTCTTTCATGATTATTTTGTTGTCAAAGGACTTGAGCACGGGGACATCCTTAGTTCGCGGCCTGAATAAAGACAACATCTGTGAATGGTCGTCAGCCTTATTTCTCACCAGACCTTCTGCGCACTCTTCCACTACTGCTCCAGTCGACATTTGGCATCAACGTCTTGGTCATCCCTCAACCTTTATTTAACAAAAATTGCTTTCTAGCTATTCTATTCATGTTTTTAAATCTAGTAATGTCATTACTCATTGTGATGCTGGTCTTAGCAATAAGAGTCATCAATTATCTTTTCGTACATCTGTTATTTCCTGCTTTAAACCATTTGAGATTGTTTATACTGATGTTTGGGGTCCTGCATTAGTTGTCTCCTTTGACAAGTTCAGATTCTTTGTTCTCTTTGTAGACTATTTTACAAAGTATACATAGTTATATCCCCTTCGTCAGAAGTCTGACGTCACTATTGTCTTCTCCAACTTTAAGAACTTAGTCGAGAATTACTTTCAGACTTCCATTAAAACTATCTATTCTGATGGTGGGGGTGAATATCAAGCCCTTGCGTCCCAGTTGTCCGCTTGTAGTATTTAACATCTCAAATCCCCTCCATACACTTCTCAACTGGTTAGTTCTGCTGAACGTAAACATCGATATGTTATCGAACGGGCCTAACGCTACTTTATTAGGCTTTTATGCCATCCATTTTTTGGTCTGTAGCATTTCAAACTGTTGTCTACCTTATTAATTGGATGCCTACTCCAATTCTACAATATCAATCACCGTTTAAAAAGTTGTTTCACAAACGGCCCAATCTGTAGACATTAAAAGTATTTGGTTGTCTATGTTATCCATGGTTACATCCCTACAATTCTAATAAAATGCAACCTCGATCTCGACCTTGTACTTTCATAAGGTACTCTCTTGAACATAATACCTATCGATGTTATGACCCTCACTTTGCTAAGGTCTTTGTTTTTAGACATGTTACTTTTATGGAGTTAGTCTTTCCCTTTTGAGATCACCGGTAATCTGTCATTCCATTGGATGTCTACGAACCATCTTCTTCCTCCATTTTGTTTTCCTTAGATCCACACTCTCTTGTTACTTCTGTTCCACTGTTTCCTTCCCCCTCTACTCTGGTTCCTCCTCTCCCCGTGTCTTTGTCCTCACCTCGCCAGGATACTTCTGTCGTGCTTCCGTCTGACTCAACCAACACTGACCCTCAGCCCTTATCCCCCAATTCTATTCTCACCTCCCGACATATAATGCAAACTCGTTTCAGGCGTGGTATCTTTAAACCACGTTCAGTTCTTGATTTACATGTTAGCATCAAACCCTCCCTCGACTCTGTTGAACCTCCTTTTCTCAGGCCCAAAAATATCCTCATTGGCGTAAAGCAATGTGTGAGGAGTATAATGCTCTTATTTATAATGCTACTTGGACTCTTACCCCTTCTCACACCACACAATATTATCGGGTGCAAATGGGTTTTTCAAATTAAGCGAAATCCCAATGGTTCAATTACTCGATATAAGGCACGACTTGTGGCTAAATGATTACATTAATGACTTGGTGTTGACTACACTGAGACATTTAGTCTTGTTGTCAAACCTACTACCATTCGACTTCTTCTAAGTCTGGCAATATTAAAAGGCTGGTGCTTATGTCAATTAGATATTAATAATGTCTTTTTACAAGGGACCCTTACTAAAGATGTCTTCATAGAACAACCTCCAGGCTTTATACATCCTCAATTTCCACGGCATGTTTGTAAGCTTAAAAAGGCCATTTATGGACTTCGTCAAGCTCCACGAGCATGATATACTGAACTTGGTATATACTTATCTTCAATCGGCTTCATCAACTCTAAGTCTGATATCTTCTTATTTCTACATCAACATCATGGGTGCACCATCTATCTCCTAGTCTATGTGAATGATATTATTGTCACAGGCGATAACTCTATAGAGGTTCAGGCATTTATTACGTAATTGGTAGACCGATTCTCTTTTAAAGATCTTGGTACCTTGCATTACTTTCTCGGTGTTGAGGCTATATTTACATCCTCTGGTCTCTTTCGTTCACAACGAAAGTATATTCATGATTTATTGTTGAAGGCAAACATGCAAGACATCAAAGAGGTCTCCACTCCTCTATATCCAAATGAATCACTGAAACTATATGATGGTAGTCCTGCTACGGATCCTACTCAGTATTGGCAGGTAGTTAGCTCCTTACAATATCTAGCACTTACTCGTCCAGATGTCTCTTTGTGGTTAATAAATTATCCTGATTTATGCATCAACCGCCTACTTTACACTGGACTGTTGTCAAACACATTTTGCATTATCTCAAGGGGACCATTGATCATGACATTTTTCTTCATAACAATTCTCCCTCTAAGCTTCATGCCTTTGCTGATACGGATTGGGCCGGTAATGTTGATGATAGAACCTCTATATCAGGGTATATTATTTTTTTTGTACTAATCCGATAAGCTGGAGCTCTAAGAAACAAAAGACAATTGCTAGATCTACTACCGAAGCTGAATATCGAGGTGTTGCCACCGCTGCTATTGAACTTAATTGGATTAGCAAAGTGGCGGGATTCCTTCTTCAACAAGTGAAGCAACATTCCTCAACAAGTTTTTGTTAAGTTCAATATGTACGATTAAGTGATGATGATTAAACTCAATTTTGATTATTTCTTGATCAATCTGGTCCGAGCGCTCGGGCACTTGCCTAGGTGCCCAAGCGAGGCGTGGCCCAAGTGCCTGCTTATTAGGCTAGGTGGGCAAGTTCAACCAGGCAAGCAACCCCGGCCAAGCGCTAGGCAAGTCGGGCGCCCACCTGATTCAAGTTACCCTAGGTCGAGTCTGAGTCGAACTAACTTATTACAATCCATGGTTAGATTGAACCAGATGATCTAATGCTCAAACACCCCGAACCCCCACGAGGCCCGTTCCCTAAATGCAGAACAACTCTCTCCTTAATGTCTCTATATGGTGATTGACTTTGTTTTATCAACTAATGACGACAGCAACGTCAGCAACGACATCTTCCTTCGGGGAGCTTTACGTCCTCATATCCATAGGGAACGATGACAACAATAGCAGCTTCTTCCTCTTCTTGTCACGGAAAAAAATATAAACAATATGTTTGATGTAATACTCATGATTATTCGTGTCTTTCAGTTTTTATACATACTTTATACAATAAGTTACGAGCTTGTAGTAGATTTGATAGCTCTTGTTTGGTTAGTTTTTGTGACCGATTTTGGCTTATAAATGAGAGTTGTGTCATATGGACACTTATGGTGACTTCGATCTATAATGTATCTTCATCCTTTATGTGCAATCGTTTAGAGCTTGTAAAGTCCATGGTTGTAGTTTATATTAGCTATATAAAGTGTTTGCTAAAGTAGTTGCTTGTGGATCCCATGAATTTTTTTTCTTTTCTAACTCGTTTTCTCTTTTATAGGTCCTAAGGGACCCTAGAAGGTTTCAGGGAGATTGACCTTTGCGGACGAACATGCAAGGGTACTGCACGACTTAGGCAAAACCAGCTAAGTTCATGACAGATGGTATCAAAGCTGGACTAGCTGGGCTGTGTGGAGGGTAACCAGCATGCGCAACTATTTGGGAGAAACTGATATTGAGATGTAGGGAAAGGAGTCACTCAGAGGAGTGAGCATCCATGATTGACATTCAGAGGAATGTCTAACCCTTTGTGCCAGAGACACCACGGGGACAAATAAGCTAGGAAGAATACATAGCGCATAAAGGTTAGGATGAGTTCGAGCTACAGCTTGACGGTGCTCAAGGCAAGTAGAGCACTTAGTAAAAGATAAGATCGTATAAAGTGAGATGTGTTATGCAACGACTGAAAGAGTTGTGTAAAGCTCACAGAGGTGAGAGGAATTGCTAACTTAAAGAATTCGATACTCATGCAAGAGCTTGTATGTTGATGATGGAGTATTCGTGGCCATCCCAAGGCGATCGAAACTTGGTGCCATAGAGCATTAAAATTTTATCTTCAGTATGAAATGTATACGTTGCTAGGCCTTGAAGGGTGCAGCGAGAGCGGTATTGACAAAAGGTCGCAATCTAGCAAGCGTATTTACGAGGGTAGAATAATACATAAATTATTCAGTAAGGCGGAGTAGTCCAAGGGGATAGTGGTCTCCAAAACTTCCATAATGAAGAATGTAAGGAGGAAAGTTACTCCAACATGACAGATATCTAGGAGGGATAGGTCCTGGTTCTCTAAAGGAAGACTCATGTGCAGTGGACCGCATATGTTAAGGAAGAGTCTTCAAGACAATATCTCTACAAAGCTCAATGAATCGAGTGAACAGTGATAAGTCGTTGCATGATCTCGAATGAAGTAATGCATCATATATTAAGATATTAAGTGGGAGAGCAATCAATAACAATATCATATGAAGGCACACTTAGAGTCGATGTGAACATTTGTCTCAATGTAGTATTGGCATAAAAACTATAATCATGCAAACTATTATGCAAAAAAAACTATTATATCAGGATTGAAATCAAATAATACTAGATCTATTTACGATACGTACCTTTAGATGTCATCTGATTGAGATCCAATTAGATCTTCAAGAGTACCGCCCGTCGGATCTGAATAACGCCGAATATCGATCTGTAAGAGGAACTAGAATAGATCTAGACCCCTTCTCCTCTCTTCCTATCCTTTCACAGGACTATCTTAATTAATGGTTTTGGGAGATCAAGAGGATAACCGTAATCTCTTGATCTATTCACCCTTTTTCTGTTCTTTGTTGTGTCGTGCATTTCCGTGCATTGGGTCTATAGTAGGTCCTGTATATTTATAGGTGAGAGCAGATGGTCTAGGTAAGTTATTAGGAGAGTTCCTTCCATCAAGAGCATCCCCTAAAATATCTCAATATAATATGGACTTCATTTAATATTGATTAATATCTTTTATCAAAATCTAAATAATCTATAATATATCTTATTTAATTAATAAAGGGCCACATAATCTTACATTCTTCGACTTGGCCTATTAATTGATAAGATATAAAAGATATCTAAAATAAAAATAAATAAAACAAAATTTATTTGAAAATAATTTTATATAATTCGATTTTGAAAATTTTGAAAGGTATTTTATACAGGGCCATGATTTTAAAAATAAGCCAATAAGTCCAATAAGCATAATAATGCTATTTTCAGTCCAACTATCAATGTGAGTCATAGCGGTTATATGTCATCAATGCCACACTTCCTTCTATGTACTACAACACTGTTAGTCTTTTCTTATATAGTCCATAATGACCCCTTGTAATTTGTCTTATCAAGACAATTTTATTTGTTGCATTCAACCATGATATGCATAAACATAAACACAAACATGATAGCAGAAATAATTAATTTTAATTATACAAAAGAAATGTCAATAATAGCATCCACTTAAACATGCATCACCATATCCTTTATGGCTTGCTCACAAGCCCTATTCTAAGAACATGCTCTTTAAATATTTTACACTACAAAGCTTTAGTAAATGGATTAGCAATCATCATAGTGGTGCTCAAATTTTTAATTGACACTTGTTATTTCTGAACTCTTTCTCTAACCACCAAGTACTTTATCTCAATGTGTTTGGAACTACTAAAGTACTTGCCATTCTTAGAGAAGAAAACTGCTGCAGTATTATCACAAAATATCTTCAGCGACTTGACAATTGAGTCGACCACACCAAGTCCTGAGATAAAATTTTACAGCCATAAAGCTTGATTTGTGACCTTAAAGCATGCCACAAATTCAGCTTCCATTGTAGATGATGCAATAAGTGATTGTTTTATATTTTTCTAAGAAATTACCCCACCAGCCAACATAAACACAAATCCTGAAGTGGATTTCCTGCTATCGTGGTAATTTACAAAATCAGTATATGAATATCCTGTTATTTTAAGCTGATCTGATTTCCTATATTTGAGCATATAATCTTGTCCCTTGCAGATATCTCATTACTTTCTTTACAGCTTTTCAATGTTCCATTCTCGGGTTACTCTGGTATCTATCCAGTATTGCTACTGCAAAACTGATATCTGGCCTTATACATGTTTGAGCATATAATAGATTTCCAATTGTGCACTCATAAGGAATATTTTTCATTTGATCTCTTTCTAAGTCATTCTTCGGGCACTTGTTTTGATTGAATTTTTCACCTCTAGTAATAGGTGTATCATTGGCTTTACAAAGTTACATATTAAACCTTTCCAAGATATGATTAATATAACTTTTCTGAGATAATCCTAACAAACCTTCATATCTGTCCCTAAATATCTCAATACCAATAACATAAGATGCCTCATTCATATCAACCATCTCAAAGTTCTTGTTGAGAAATATCTTGGTTTCGTGCAACAAACCAAGATCACTATTGGCAAGCAATATATCATCCACATATAAGACCAATATAATAAACTTACTCCCACTAACCTTCAAATATATACTCTGATCAACAGTATTTTTCTTAAATCCGAAGGAAATAATGATGTCATGAAACTTTATATACCATTGTCTGGAAGCTTGTTTAAGGCCATAAATGAATTTCTTAAGTTTGCAAGCCTAATTTTCCTTTCCCTTTTCTATGAATCCTTCAAGTTGTTCTATATAGATTTCCTTATCTAAATCCCCATTCAGAAATATTGTTTTCACATCCATCTGATGTAACTCAAGATCATAATGAGCTACTAATGTCATGATGATTCTCAATGAGTCCTTTCGAGAAACTGGAGAGAATGTCTCATGGTAGTCAATGCTCTCTTTCTGAGAAAAATTTTTGGCCACAAGTATGGCTTTATATCATTCGATATTACCCACCGAGGCACGTTTAGTCTTAAAGACCCATTTATAATCGACTTTTTTACAATTATTGGGCAATTCAACGAGTTCCCAGACACAATTCTGGCCCATTGATTTTAACTCGTCTTTCATTGCATCATACCATTTTTCAGAATCATCACTTTCTATGGCTTGTGAAAACGATAAGGGGTCTATTTTCATTCCTATATCAAAATGTGATTATTGTAGATATAACACATAATCATCAGAAATGACAAGTTTTCTTTTTCTTTGAGATATTCTTAAATTTTTCAATTATGATTGTTCTACAAGACTATCAACGACGACATCAACATCATGTGAGAATTCATCAATGTTATTTTGGTTTTCACCCTTATTAATTCTCTCATTGATTTGAGGAATAATAATTTCTCAAATAGGGGATAATATAGGAGAAGAAGTCTGAATCTCCTCAATATCAAAATTAATTCTTCGAGACTTTTGACTCCCACTGATTTCACCATTTTCTAGGAATTTTGTATTACCAGATTCTACTATCCTCATATTATGATTAGGGCAATAAAATCTATATCCCTTGGATCTTTCTAGGTAACCAATAAAATATCTAAAAATTATTCTTGGATCTAATTTCTTTTCATGTGGATTGAATACTTTTATCTCTGCAGGATACACCCAAATATGTAAATGTCTCAAACTGGATTTCCTACCAGTCTATAACTCAAATGGAGTTGATGGAACTGATTTACTAGGAACCTTATTCAGGATATACATAGCTATCCTAAGAGCATCACCCCACATTGGCTCAGGTACAGAGGAATAACTCATCATGCTCCTAACCATATCCATAAGAGCATGATTTCGCCTTTCAGCAACATCGTTCTACTGTGACACACCTGGTAATGTATATTGAGTATAAATACCCCGCTGTTCTAGGAATCTAGCAAAAGGACCAATATTCTGACCAGATTTATCATATCTGTCATAAAATTCACCACCCCTATCAGATCTGATAATTTTAAATTTTTTATCTAATTATCTTTCGACCTCATTTATGTACACTTAAAGAATGTCAACGGCCTGAGACTTTTTATTTATTAGATAAACATAGTCATATATGGACAAATCATCTATAAATGTGATGAAATATCTTTCTCCACTAAAACAAGGAATATAGAGTGGTCTGCAGATATCAGTATGAATAATTTCAAGAAGTTCTTTACTTCTTATGGCATTTTTCTTTGCAAATACTCAAGATTCAAATTAATTATATACAAACCATTATATAGAATTCCAGAACCAACTTTTATTGAATCATAAAATATGCTGAGTTTACCATTACTAAAAGAAACACAGTATCCTAACTTATAAATTCGAGACAGAGAAATTCAATTTCTAGAAATTATAGGAATAAAACATGTCTTTCAGATCCATCAGATGACCCGTCTCTAGGCGTAAGCGATAAGTCCCTACTGATACCACTTTTGCTTTGAGACGATTTCTCATAATTATGAATCTTTCATATTCTTTTGGTTTTCAGATTGAAAGGAATCCCTGTATATTATTAGTAACATGAGTTAAAGCGCTAGAATCAATCCACTATGTATTAGAAGGAACTTCTACAATGTTTGATTCAAAACATATAAAGGTTGAGTTTATACCTTTCTTTTCAAACCAAGTCCTACGTTTAATAAAATCCTTCTTTACATGTCCTTTCTTACCACAAAAGAAGTACTTTACTGTAATAGTTTTCTTTTCAATAGTCTGTCTAATACTTTCAGACTCAGCAAATTTCTTAGATGGATGATGCTTCGATTTTTTTTTCTTATTACTAACTCCTTGAGTAGTAGTCAGTACATTATATGAACTTTCCTGTCTTAATCTTAATTCTTTCTGAATACACATACTAGTTAACTCATTCAAGTCCCACTTATCCTTATTTGTATTGTAGTGAATCTTGAATGTGCCAAACTGAGAAGAAAGAGAATTAAGAATGAACTATAAAGGAAAGATTCATCAACATTCATTCTCAACGTCTTAAGTTTTGCAACTTTGTCAGCCATATTGAGGATGTGATCTTGAATTCCTCGAGTACCATCATACTGAGCTCTAGTCAGTTCTTTTATTAATATGTCAGCCAATGACTTATCAGCAAATTTAAATATGCCTTCAATAATCTTTAAATATTCACGTGTGCTAGATGCAACTGGTAATGAAGTCTTTATATTATTTATAATTATCATCCTTATGAACATTAAATTGAGCCTATCAAATCTTTCCTAAACTTTCATTTCATTGACTTGTTCCACAGTACTTTTATCAATTAATTATATGGGCTTTTCAACAAGCAATGCCAAATCGAGATCTAATACGCCCAATGTAAATTGCATATGCTCTAACCATTCTGAATAATTTGATCTAGAGAGTACAGGGACACTAGAAGCATGAGAATATATGGACGGGAATACCACTGCAGAATATAAAATAACATTAATGCTTTGAGTTTTACCAAAATATGATAAACTATTGATATCATCAATATTTAACCTTTGGGTAAAAATATTGACATATCTAGTGTTCATACAAGATCATTTATGGAGGACTGATACTATCCTTGTGGAATAGTTTTGTTACCTTTGGGTATACAATTCTAAACTGTAAGGATATCCAAAATAATATCATCATACCCCATCACATAATTATTTGAAATAGATTATCCTTTGGGATTATCTAATACGTAATTTTGAATATTATTTCCTTAATGTCATTAAGGACTTGTTCCTTAATGTAATTTTATAAATAATTGATCTAGGCCACTTTGGTGACTACAAGACCAATGTAGTAATATAAAATATAAATTAAATTATCCTATGAATGACAAGACTTTAATTGTATTTCATATCTTATAAGCATACCATCCCATACTACTTTGGCAGCTACCGGTCAAGCATAACTTAAGAAGATGAACTACAAATAATATTCATCAAGTTTATTTAAACTAATTTATGCTGAGACAGTTCAATAATAGGATAACAACCATAATAATTATTAAATACTTAATCAGTAGAAAAAAAAAACTCATATGATAATTATAATCATGATAATACATAAATCATACATTTATGTAAAAAATAATATTATTTCATAATTACTAATATTTGCATGTAAATAACAGAATAAATATCCAAAAATCAATAATTAGATTTAACATATGTAATTAATAATTCATATGAGAAAACTATAAAGAAATAATAATTTATATTTTTTAACTAATTAATTTTATTTAATTGGAGAAGCCCATAAGTCCAATTAAATAAATTGATCAAAAATAAAATATAATCATTAAATAATCAAAAATATAATCATAATTAAATCTTATTAGATTATATATTGATCAATTTTATAATTGAGAAAATAAATCATATTTTTATAATTTTATAATGGCTGAACTATAATTCTAAAAGAATGAAAAAGAATTACAAAATTTTTTTAAAAGGGTTATAGGATTAATAAATCATAAGGGTAAAATTATAAATAACCCTATTCAACCAAAGGGTAAAACTGTAATTTATATAAATGGCAAAACTGTAATTTAACCTAATGGTAAAATTATAATTTTTCCATTTAATGGCAAAAATATATTTTTTATTCAATGGTAAAACTATAATTTTTTAAGGGAAAAAAAAACCTAATCTTCTCTTCACGCCATCAGCCGCTTGCACGCTGTCTACTGCTACAAGACACTGATTCGCGGGCCAACCCCTAGTGCGCAAGGGCTTGCACGACACGCTTGCTCGATGTGGTCGCCGCTATGCGTTTCGCTGACGCTGTGCCTCACGCCGCTGATACGGTTGCCTTCTTCGCCGACCTATTGTTGGCGCGCCGTTGACTTAATCAGACACTGCTGCAAGCAGATCCAACCAAAGAAAACGTAGCAAGATTGCTGCGTCTTTTTTACGATGCACAACAACCATCAAGAATCGTTCGCAAGCAAACAATTAAAATTAACAGATAGGAAAACAGATCAATAAGATATTCAGATCAATGCATCGTAAATAAAAATAATAGATCTAATATTTTTTATCTCAAAACCTGGGCTCTGATACCAATTGTTGGCATAAAAACTATAATCATGCAAACTATTATGTGGGAAAAAACTATTATATCAGGATTGAAATCAAATAATACTAGATCTATTTACGATGCGTACCTTTAGATGCCATCTGATTGAGATCCAATTAGATCTTCAAGAGCACCGTCCATCAGATATGAATAACGCTGAATATCAATCTGCAAGAGGAACTAGAATAGATCTAGACCCCTTTTCCTCTATTCCTATCCTTTCATAGAACCACCTTAATTGATGGTTTTGGGAGATCAAGAGGATAACCGTAATCTCTTGATCTATTCAATCCTTTGCCGTTCTTTGTTGTGTTGTGCATTTCCGTGTATTGGGTTTATAATAGGTCCTGTCTATTTATAGGTGAGAGCAGAAGGCCTAAGGTAAGTTATTAGGAGAGTTCCTTCCATCAAGGGCATCCCTTAAAATATCCCAATATAATATGAACTTTATTTAATATTGGCTAATATCTTTTCTCAGAATCCAAATAATCTATAATATATCTTATTCAATTAATAAAGAGCCACATAATCTTACATGTAGGGCTAACCCGTGGAATGGTGGACGTGAGAGCCACCATCAACTCAATACAAATCGAGGAGCGAAATAACTTAGGTGGAACTTGGTAAAGTATCCAAGTCATAGAAAGGGAGTCAACATAGAATATGGAACATGGAGCGGAAGCACGAAGCTTTCATTGGACAGGAGTCAAGGACATGAACTCTCGTAGAGGCAATAGTACGATCATATCGTTTCATGGGTTCTTCATTCTGATAGGCGAACTCATCTTATATGGTGTCAAAGATGAAGGAAGCTTCGAGGCACATACACCTTATCTCAGAGATGTATTTGATAAAGAAACCAAGGTGATTCAACTTATGAAGGCGAAGCTGGGATCAAAAGGCCTTAGCATAGGACAAAAGGATATATAGGCAGGTACTCTTAAAGAATATGCCACAGTACTATCGTTCAAGTTATCACGAAGGAAGTTATGCACAGCGGAGATTGTGCTGGTGGGGGATAGAGGCATAAGATCCAAACAATGGTATACCAATTTTAGCGAAGTATAGGGATTGCGAGAGCTACTAGGCGACAACTTATCCTAGAGCGATGCTTCGTCTGGGTATAACCCGGGAATAGGCGAGCGAAGGTGAATTGCTAAAGGAGTGAACACAATCAATGGTGCCGGAGGCCCTATGATATGCTGGCAAGAGGCCACACATAGAGAAATCATTATCCGAGTTTAGCACACAAGAATCTGAATGCAATGAAAATGTCATCAGGAGGTGACATGGTGCAGCGGATCGCGATGAAATAATTCGATGCAATACAACACAAGCAAGAGAAGTCCCGTGAGAGACGTGATCATGCAAAGGTATGATCAAGAGCTATTGGAAGCTCTACTTCAGTGAACAACACAACAACAAGAATGACTATGGATTCAAGGAGTGGATGTCATGGTATCACAATGATGTGTCTTTTATGTGTGTGCATCAAATATTATATTAGATAAAAATCTTGGTCATCAGCATATGGGGGTTGTGTACCACCAAGGGAGAATTTCGAGTGTAAGTACCAGTGAGTCCCATGGGGGTCTTGATCATCCAGAGGTATGATTGGAGCGGTTGAAGAATTGGATTGCTTTAGTGCTCACATTCGCTTAAGAGAGCCCGACAAGTTAGAGGACAAAACCGAGTAAGTGAACGTTGCTACCAAGGAAGCTAAGAAAAATAGAATCAATTTGAATCCTACAACAAGATGGCAAAGGCCATGCATGAGAGTTGTAGTATATCTTTTCATCGACCAAGGAAAACTGTTCAGAGAACACATTGGTGTTGAAATAGGTGGTCAAAAAGAGGCGAGGAAGTGACCACGAGTCTAGAGGCGCTCAACTACCCAAGAGCCAAGCATCGGTCAGAAAGGAGATAGACTCGGAGGAGTGCCATAGTGCCGCAGAGGTGGATCTATCGATCATGTAGAAAGGGACACAAATATAAGATAACATATAGTAGGGTCATGGGCTTGGCAGCACCATGATACCGCAGATATGGGACTTCCGTAGAGTCATTAATCCCTTGCTCTCTAGGGAGAGTGTTAGTCATGAGAGGGTTCGAGAAGGTGGAGAATGTAGAGGCAAACTCCAAGTACCAGGACAAGGCTGAATGGCAGAGGCCATAGAACTTCATAAGACCGGTGTCAATAGGCTTCTCATTAAAATAGTTGAAAGTGAGAGACTTCGGGTTGATGCAAGAGTGCTCGACCAAGGAACAAAGTAGGCAATATATGGTGTTGTACCTTTTCAACTTGAGGAGTATGCGACAAAGATGATAGAGAAGATGGTACAATCTCAAAAGTGACCAAAACTATCGAAGACTTGCTCCAAGTTGGGGTGAAATTTTGCTCTTTTCAGACAAAACTTCTTGTATTATGAAACTTTGATTGTAAATACAAGACGAATCATAGTGGCTAACTCAATGCAAGAAGTGCAAACACTTCAGGTGCTTCGGAAGTGTGAGTAAAGAGCGGGCGAAGACTATTAACCAGCTCAATGCATGAAGTACAACCTCGAGAAGCAGGCGAAGTCAAGTAACTTTACCTTCTCAACTCTTAAGAGAATGGACAAAACAAAGTACCCTAGTTCTCTTATTTATCTTGTAGAGGAGCTCTGTACAAGTTCAGAGTCCCTTTTAAGAAATCTAATAGAAGACATTAGTTATCAAGTCCTCACTAGTGGTGATCGATGCTACTGAGAGTAGATTGTCCCCTTTATTTCTTAATAAAAGGTTAATCAAAAGTGAAAGTGATGTGAACCTACTTGGAAGTGATAATTAAGTTGAAGAAGAATTGATGGGCAAATTTTGTGAATGAAGGACCTCAAAAACTTCCAAGTCTGCGAGGCGATGCTCGTTAAAGCTCCAACAAGCATCCATCTAGTTTAAGCAGCATGAGACGTTTGAGATATTGGTGCAAAACAATGAAGGTCTTTTCCTTTATCAAAAGGATCCACAAGAATTAACAAGGATTAGCACAACTCAGCCGACCCCATACTAGAATTAGTCATTAGTGAGTTAAAGTGGCATGGCAGATAAGAGTTTGATTACTCAACAACAGCAGTGGAGAGCAACTGAGAGCCAAGAGGCATGTTGCAGCCAAAGCAAAAGATTGAAGATTCAGCAAAATGTAAGAAGATGTAACGACTGTAGCGGCTTCAATGAGGACATCGAATGGATAAGTGGGGGAGAATGTCACAGACAAAAATATAAACAAGGTGTTCGATGTAATGCTCATGTCGTATCTTTTGGTTTTTGTACATGCTTTATATAATAAGTAGCGGGCTTGCAGTAGGCTTAGTAGCCCTTGTTTAGTTAGCATTTGTGGCCGATTTCGGCTTGTAAATAAGAGTTATGTCATGTGGACACTTATGGGTGTTGGGAAACCTCAGCGGGAGTATCACATGCATAGCGGAAGATCAAAATAAACTAGTTTTCCATGTAGATCAAAATCGGCATACAAAGATTGATGCGCAAGAAAGCTACAAAATTGAAAACTGTGATACGTGAGAGATCGATTACCTAGGGAGATCATATATCCCTATCTTTTAGATTCGGATAGAGAGGATGAAAGAGGTTAAGTGTCATCCTCTCTAGCAGTATCCACATAATGGATCTATATAGTAATACTCCTCTAATCGCAGCCCTAAGTCTCATAACTCTTACGTAGAAGATGAGGGAGGGAGAAGAGTAGGAGGGGGTGGCCAAAGATGCAGTTTATCATCTATATGCCTCCCCTCCTATTTATAAAGAGCCATCGAAAACCCTATGAGTCCTACCTTAGTGTGTATTAAATCTCAATCAAATTACTTATTGACTTTGAATTATTGGATCTCTATCTAAAATCTTATTTTGGCCTCTAATTGGGCCTCATGCAAGGAGCCCATCAATGTAGGGTCTCATCTAATGAGAATAGGGACTAATTGGATCTCTATTCAATCCTCTATTCGCTAAAGCATCCACCATATACGTGTGACCCTCTAGGTCTGATATCGAGCTGACTGTGAGTCGCTCCCATTAGAACTCCTTATGATATTATGAATTATTATCCCCATATAATTTACTCGACTCATCGATTATGGATATACTATGCCACTGCGTCATAGTCCCCAGACGGTACAGGAGGATCAAATCCATCGGATCTATCTGTCCACAGTTATCATATATATATAGTCCCTCATACAACTAATATCCCAGAGACTATATATTGGACATAATACTATCAGGCCACATACAGAATCCGTCTTGAGTCTCACTCTTCAGATTCTCCCAGAGAACTTCTTCTCTCTCAATCTGAATGACCCTAGTTAGGGATTTGTCTGAGTAAGCACACATGAGATATTCCTCTCGTGATACCGAGAGTGGTTAATCCTTTATTAATATTCAATTGCCTTTGTAAGGTTGGCTACCAATCCCGATAACTAGTTGTACCAGATTTAAAACTTTTCAAACCTGTAAGTCTGACGTCAAAGAAAGGAGTACTCAAACAAGACATCCTTGGTGTCTCAAGTCTAAGGACTAGATACACAACTGGGACTATGGAATCGCTATTTGACATTTGGTATCATTAACTATACAACATTCCATAAGCGGATCAATCAGTGAACTCATTCTCCAATAAGCACCTATATTATATTCTTAATATCTCTACACAAGTGGCTATAAAAATAATCACCTCCATCATATAGATGGGTATACAGTATATCGATCTATCTAGTTATCTCGATGTCCCTCTCGAGTAACATATGACTAAGATTATTTAGGATCTATGTCTAAAGGCGAATCGATCTCATTATCGTGATTTTTATCATGATCTGATTCTCATTGCACAGAACCAAGGACATCACACTATATATATATGCAACAAATAATATAATATAAAAATATGCTAATAATAATCATAAGTAAAAAGTTAACGTAGCATGTCACACGTGCCATCACTTACGTGATTGGCTTACAAGACACCTGTAACCAGCAGTGATGACTTCAATTTGTAATGAACCTTGATCCTTGGTGTGCAATCGTTCAGAGCTTGTAAAGATCATGGTCATAATTTGTATTGGTTATATAAAATGTTTGCTATAGTGATTATTTATGGATCCCGTGAAAAATATTTTATCTAACCCATTTTCTCTTTTGTAGGTCCTAAGGGACCCTAGGAGGTTTTGGAAAGACTGACATTTATGGATAAACATACAAGGATATCGCACAACTTAGACAAAACTAAATAAATTCGTAACATCCTAATATATCTCCTTTTCTCCCCCTCTATCGTTTGCCTTGTTCATTGTAGCCCTTGGTCCCCAGCCTCATCGTAGCCCCTTCGTAGATCCCTGTTCACCTATAACAGTTGCTTCCCTCTTCCCCAGCTCCCGGACCACAGACTCCTATAGTCTCTCTTCTCTCTTCCCCCCGTTGTTGTAAGCTCCCCCCTCCCTTGCACACTCCATTCTCTTCCTTGACGACCACAGCCCCCTATCCTCCCTCCTTCCCGACCACCTTAACAAAACAGCCATCAAGCTCCTTTCATCCAATAGCTATCCAACAGTCATCGATAGCCATCCAACCAAGCTCCTCTCATCCTCCCCCTTCTATGTTAACATTTTTACTTAATAAAACATGTAAATTTTGTATCTGTTAGTATTTGTAATTCGATTGTTGCTACATTTTAGTGTTTTGGATTTTAGCTGCAGTTTTAAAATCTTGAATCATGGCTAAAATAGGCAGTATTTCAAACGAATCATCAGTAAGAAAAACTCAAAAAAGATCCTACAGTACAGTTGATTAAAGGATCAAGGATCTTAATGCCATTAAATGTATGTTTTGCGATAAGATAACGAGAGATGGTATCTTTCTTGCAAAACAACATCAAAGTCAAAAATTTTAAAAATGCATCTATATGCAAGAAAAGAAAATTCCTATAAAGGTCAAACTTAGTTAGAAGGATGCATGAACGAGAAAAATACCTAAAAGATTGACTCATATGGATACCTGTGGCTGATGAAATTCAATTATCTGATTGATGATGTGGAAGATGTAAATATAAGTGGTAAGAGAGCATCAGATAAGTAGGCAAAGAAATTATTATTGCTAGTAAGCTAAAAGTTTTATAGAGAAAAATACAAATAGATTTATGTATGTTTCGAGAACTGAATAAATCAGTGCAAAGTCAACAAGGAGCCAGTTATGACAGACAAATATGCATGGTGATTGTGACAAGAAAGCAAGAGCTAGTACAAATTACTACATTACTCACTTTATCAAGTTGGTATTCCATTGAATGTAGCTCGTTTAGGCAATTTTATGCATATGATTCAAGTAACTGGAAGATATGATTCTAAGTTGAAGCCTCCAACTTACCATGAGTTGAGTTTCACATTTGAAAAATGAGTTGGATAACACAGA
The DNA here is from genome assembly GCA_021527575.1 of Ensete glaucum. Taxonomy (NCBI): domain Eukaryota; kingdom Viridiplantae; phylum Streptophyta; class Magnoliopsida; order Zingiberales; family Musaceae; genus Ensete; species Ensete glaucum. The sequence continues at coordinate 25,458,989 of CM038559.1, read as the reverse complement.
TTGAGACATAAGGCAGCATGGGTAAAACATGATTGTTCAATTATATCATATGCATAAGTCGATACGAGACAAAGAAGCATAATTAATTTTTTGGTCAATAGTTTATTAGGAATAATGTTTGTTAAGTTAATTGATGCATCTTTTTTTATGAAATCTGAAAAAAAATTTGAATTACTTGATAAGTTTATTGAGGAAATTATAGGGCAAAATGTGGTTCAGGTGATAACTATTAATAGAAGCAACTATGTTTTAATTGGTATGATTTTTTTATTAAACATTTTAATTATGTTATAATCACATTTTTAGATAATTATTAATTTTATTTTCTTCTTATTTCAGAAAATTATTACAAGCAAAAAGACTACACTTGTATTGGACTCTATTCGTGATGCATTGTATTAAGTTTATGTTAGAGGATATTAGAAATACTACCGAGAAATAATCAAGTGCTTTGAATATGATAAAAGAATTCATAAGTAATAAAGAATTGGTGAGATATGATGTCACATGATTTGTCACTTCATTCTTGACATTACAAAATATTTATAGGTAAAAAAAATCTTAAAAATATATTTATCTTAAAAAAATGAGTTACAAGTAAATGGACAAAACAGACAAAAGACAAAAGACAAAAGAGGAAGTGATATCATCCTAATGCCATAATTTTAGAATCCTATGGTTTATGCACTAACAATATAAAGCCTTGTTCAAGTTTTTTGATTCGCAAATAATGAGCAAAATCCATCAGTGGGATATATTTATGATGCAATGAATAAAGCTAAAGGAATAATTCAAAAATCCTTTGGTGGAAATGAAAAAAAAATAAGGATATCTTTGTAATAATTGATAGAAGATTATAATGTTAACTACATCATCCACTATATGCGGCAAGAGTTTGATACATCAGTTATATTTGGGATCTATGAGTTATTTTTAAATACAATTGATGAGGGTATGTCTCAAATTCCCCTAGTATTTATAATTTTATATCAGTAACATTATGTACAATTTTAAATGCATGCTATTATTAATAGTTGCACTTAAATTTGCAACAAGTGATGTGGCTTATTTGGAATACATCAAACTTATAGCAATTAGCTATAAAATATTTGAATCTGACTTGCAGCACTGTAGGTTATGAGGTAAATTTAAGTATTTTCAAGAATGTAAGTATATTAGATTATTTTAATTTTAAATAAGTTATGCATTTTTAGATATTGATGCAAGTAAATGAATCTTTAACTTATATGATATAACAGTTTCATATAAAGAAAAAAAATAAGTTTGACCATCAATGATTACATGACCTTGTATACATCAAATCTAATCAAGCATTAAAATCTCATGACAATTTGTGAGACACGATTTATATGATTTTATTGGATATCAATTATATGATTCAAATGAATGGATAATGAGAGAAATGGATGCAAATTTGAAAAGAAAATATAAAATATGATCTTATTTTTTATATGATAATTTGACACGGGGAGATATAGCAAAAGCTTCAGGCATTTATTTTAGCTTCAGGCATTAAATAAATAAAGACACACAAGATAACTCATGAAAACAAAGAGAAATACAAAAGCCTCAAGCTCATCATCTTTAAGTATGAAAGAATAGAAAACTTATTATGATAAAGTTGAACAAGAGGAACATATTTCACTTAAAAGAAGATGAAGATAGTTATAAGATTAAAGATGATGAATTGGATTTTAATGATCTTTAATGTTAATCTTTCTTATTTTGTCATTTTTGTTATTAAATATGGACAATGTAGTTTAGTACTTTAAATAAATGCAACTTTGATGTGTTATTTCAGTTTTAATTTATTTTTATTAATCATGATATATAGCTTTTAAATTATAATATTCAGGAGCGCCTAGAGCATTTTGGACCTTAGCGCCTAGCAATTTTAACAATATTGCTCTTAATTATGTCCTTTATTTAATAGTCATAAGGCTGATTATCGATAAAACAACATCTTCTTGATAGTTATTTGTTCTGTAACGAAATTATAAAATGTCTTTCATGGTTTATATATCTTTCTGTAATCACAACGATATCAAAATATCTTTGTTTGTACAAGCCCAAAATATTTCACTTGGTATTCATGTATAACAAAAACTTGTTTGTCATCCTTTTTTTGTATGCATCTTGAATTCTTTATCATCATCAAATAAATGATCCATTCAAAATAATGGTACCATAATCTTATTGTAATTTTGCAGAGTTTAACTTAATATATAAAATGACTAAATATTAATTATTTATTCGCTCGTGATAGGGCATATTATGGTACTACCCCGTGGCAACGGACAACAAGCCATGTTGGTGCCAAAATCACACCCAAGACTACGCGAGGTAATGTCGCACCATACGAGCTGTTTGGGATCACACAAGATACCGACCGTCCTTGCATGATAGGTATAAAAGTCGAACTCTGTGCCAACACGAGGGGTGTGACTTTGCACACTCAAAACTCCATCAACTCCATCAGATACTAACTTAATTGTAGGAGGGCTCAAGTCAGGAAATATTCCCTAACTTCGACCTTTGTGCAGGAATGACTTCAAACGAGTAGAGGAAACTTACCATCATCCACCTCGAAGCGATCCACTAGGAGACAATTCAACCCGACTAGGTGCCAACCAAATGAAGACCCACATGGGCGACCTTGCACAATCGGATTGAATTAAGTCGTACTGACACCTCAGCCATGACATAAGGTTCACCAATATTTTGGTACTAAAAGGAAGGTATGAAGTCAAAAGAATGCCTACAACTAAGCAACTTTGATGAATGTCTTAGAGAAGAGATCCCCACTACCCACCGGGCCTTCGAACTCAGAAGGCAAATACCTCCTCCTTTGTACGTGGATGGAAACACCTCAGTCCCGACCCGACCAATTACCGGAGATTGTTCAATGATCCCAGGTTTTCACCACCTAGTGCCAGCACCGGACCTCCCTCGTCTCAATCGAGGAATTCCTTAGTCTTACCTATTAGGTCCAAGTGTTGGCGAGAATGATGCAAACCATCATTCCCCTCATTTCTCAGTTGGCTCAACATGTGGCGCCCCTACGACAACCATCCCCGAGGCAGGCCCCTCGGTGAGATCCCCCTTTGTTTAAGAGATCCAGGATAAACCGATTCCCCTCAACTTCCGTCTCCCGACACCAGAGGCCTATGATGGGAGCTCGAACCCGATGAAGCATGTTGTTACCCAGATGGTCCACTACGACACCTCCGACGCTCTGATTTGTTGGGCATTCCCCACCACTCTTCGAGGCCCGGCTCGAATGTGGTATAGTCGGCTAAGGCCATCCTTAGTCTTATCTTTCGATCAGCTCACAAGAGAATTCAAACTGAACTTTCTCGCTAGCACATAGCCCAAGCCGTCTGTAGCCTTGCTTCTTGGGTTAAATCAAAAGGATGATGAACCCCTCTCCCAGTTCGTCACCTATTTTGCTACTGAGATTCTAAGAGGTGCCCAATGCCCACCCCTCGTTAATCATACAAGCATTCCTGATGGGGCTGTGACCGTCCGGATTCTTATGGTCATTGGTCGAAAGGTCACTAACAATAATTCTTAAGATGCTTCAGCATGCAAACTAATACATTGTCGCTGAAGCATTAGTAGTAGGAAAATGGGAAAATCACAAGAGGCCCCGCAAAAAGCAATCCCAAGGACAACCCTTGGGGCTAACGACGAGGAAAAATGATCAACTCTAGCTATCTCTTCCAAGGCCCCCTCAAACGCCTCCAAATTTATCTCAGATGGAGATCTTCCTCCAGATTAAGGAGAGGGGCCTAGTTAAGGAATCCAACTCGATAAAAACTCCATACGAGATCCGAGGCCAATCAAAGTACTACGGATTGCATCAAGATTATGGCTATGACACTAAGTTCCATGACTTAAGAAATCAAATAGAGGAGCTCAGCCGTAGAGGACAACCTCGGACGTTACATCAAAAGGCGGTGTGAGCCCTCCCCTCACCCCGAAGGTCGGTAGAAAAATAGATTGTTGTCATTATCGGTGGATCAACTTCTAGAGGGGACAACACGTCTGGATGAAAGGCCTACGCCAGAGTAGTAGTAGAAAAATGGCCCAAGCAAAAAGATGAGCCCAAAATCACCTTCTGATAAGGGGAAGTGGAGTACCCCAACAACGATGATGCCTTAGTGATCTCAGTTAGAATCGTCAATACTCAGGTTAAAAGGATAATGGTGGACACCGTAAGCTCAGCTAATGTCTTATATTTCGATGCTTTCCAAAAACTCGACCTGATTGAAAAAGGCCTTACACCCATGACTTCAACTCTCATTGGATTCACCAAGGACTCCATCTCCCCTCTCGGAACCACCACACTACTAGTTACCATCGGAGAAGAATCGAGGTATGAGACCATGATGGTCACGTTAATGGTGATCGGGCTCCCATCAGTGTACAATGCCATCCTCAGTTGACCGACCCTCAATAAGTTAAGAGCGGTTGTCTTCACTTACCATCAGATAATGAAGTTCTTGACTTGAGCAAGGGACATGGAAGTAAGAAGTAATCTATAAGAATCTAAAATGCTACCTGACGACAGCCACCTTACCTAATGAAGCTTGAATCACATGTAACCGACCCTCTGGAGACAACCAAAGTTCCACTCTGACCCAAGTCCACCGAGCAGATACTCGAAGTCCCTCTCAATAAAGTTCGATCGGATAAGGTTGTAAGGATTGGGATTGCACTCTCAGAGAATGAATAGATCCAACTCATCAACTTCCTAATAAAGAACACTGATATTTTTGCTTAGTCCCCAAGAGATATTCATGGATTGATCCCGAGATCGCACAACATCACTTGAATATCTCCCCCAAGGCTCGATCTATAAAGCATAAGTCTTAGAAATTCATGCTCGACTAGTAAAAGGCAATCAGTGATGAAGTGGACCATCTTATGGAAGGAGGATTTATAGCCAAGGTCAAATATCCTCGATGGCTGTCCAATGTAGTACTTATCAAAAAACTTAATGGAAGTTGAAGAATATGTGTAGACTATATCGATCTAAACCAAGCTTGCCCAAAGGATTGCTACCCCCTCCTAAGGATTGATTAGTTGGTAGATGCGACATTGAGATATGAGCTTCTCATGTTCACGGATGCATTCTCGGGCTACAACCAAATTCGAATGGCCCCCGAGGATCAAGAACATATTGCCTTCATTACTGATCGAGGGGTCTACTACTATAGGGTTATGTCATTTGATTTAAAAAATACTGGAGCAATATACCAGAGGATGGCCAACTAGATGTTCAAGCACCAGATCAGGGGGAATATGGAAGTGTATGTCAACGACATAATTATCAAGAGCAAGCTCGGTGGCACTCATCTAGTCGAGTTAGTTGAGACATTTCATACCCTTAGGAAGTTCAAAATGCGTCTCAACCCCCCAAGTGCATTTTCGGAGTTAACTCTGGCAAATTCCCCGGCTTCATTATACATCAAAGGGGAATAGATGCAAATCCCGAAAAGATCAAAGCCATAACCGAGATGCAACCCTCTCGGTTAGTAAAAGAAGTTCAACGTCTTATGGGAAGGTTCACTGTCCTTAGCCACTTTGTGTCCCGATCGAGGGATAAGTGTCTCCCCTTCTTCTTAGCTTTGAAGTGCACCAAATACTTCAAGTGGACTCCAAAATACAAAGAAGCCTTCGGAAAGTTGAAGGCACACCTCGCCCACCTACCTCAACTCACTTCAGTCACCCCAGGTGAACCGTTAGGGCTGTACCTAGTGACCTCCGAGTATGAGGCCAGCTTAGTCTTGGTCAAAGAAGAAGAAGGAAGACGACGACCCATCTACTATTCCAACCATATTTTGAATGGACTCGAGGAGCGATACTCACAGATCGAGAAGTTAGCACTGGCGTTAGTGTAAGCAGTAAGGAAGTTATGCCCCTACTTCCAATCCCACGCAATAATGGTGGTGACCGACCAATCGCTCTACTAGGTCTTCCCCATATTTGATGTATCTGGTCAAATGCTCAAGTGGTTAATCAAGCTCAGAGAATTTGATATCCAATATGTCTCATAGACAGCCATCATGGCCCAAGCTATCACAGATTTTATCTCCGAGCTAACCCCTCTAAGGATAGCAATCACCATTAAGTCAAATGAGGATGGACCCTATATGTCGATGGGTCGGCTAACATTGAAAGAGGGGGAGCGAGTCTCATCCTGAAAGGTCCGGCCGACTAGCTATACAAATATGCACTCCGCCTCGAATTCAAAGGCACAACAACGAGGCTGAATATGAAGCACTGATGTAAGGGCTTCGCTTGGCCTCAGAGTTATAGGTAGAGGAGATTGAGGTCTTCACCAACTCATAGCTGATCGTATACCACATCAATGGAGATAAAGCTCAAGAAGCAACCATGGCTAAATATTTGTCAAAAGCGTGCCAATTCATCAGTCATTTTCGATATTTCTTAATTATAAGGGTGCTTCAGGCAAAGAACGCCCAAGTGGACACATTGGCCAAGCTTGCCTCGATGCATGGTTGGGGAGAGTGTTCCCCAAAAATTGAGAGGCTTCCCTGCCCAACTATTGCGACCCCAGATATGGTCACAACGGAAGTCACACTGAATTGGATGGAGATCCTCCACTATAAGAAGGATGGGACCTTGTCACCTAACTGAGTCACTTCTCACAAGCTCACTAACTTAGGCTTGGTATTGTAAAATCAACGGCCAACTCTACCGTAGGTCGTTTAGTCAACCTGTAACACCCCTTAGTCCCACATTGGAAAAGTGAGAACATATGTATGCCTTATAAGGGTTGATGAGTGTACTACTGGTAACTCCCGGCTTGAGCATTTTGACCAGCGGTTGAGGCCAAAATCGAAGCTACCGGGACAGTTAGCTCATCAACCCGGGTCGTGACACAACCCCTCCTTCGATGCTTAGCACCTGCAAAAAGCTGAGATGGTTCTAGTTGAGGTCCATGAAGGTATCTACGGAAAGCACATTGATGGCCAAACTTTGGCCTTCAAAATCCTCATATAAGGCTACTACTGGCCGACCATCCATCGAGGTGCTATGACCTATGTACAGCGGTGACTGCAATACCAGAAGCATGCTCGGATCTAGTATCAACCTGTGATTCCCTTAACTTTGATTCACTGTGCATGGCCCTTTGCACAGTGGGGGATGGACCTTATTGGTCCTTTTCCCTCTGCCTCAGGGCAATAAGATTTTTTATAGTTGAGGTAGACTATTTCACCAAATGGGTTGAAGTCAAGCCCTTGGCATCTATCATCGAAAAATAAGTCAAAGGGTTCGTATGGAGAAATATCATCATGAGTTCGACATCCCGAAGGCCATCATCACTGGTGATGAGACTCAATTCAACAACTCAAAGTTCTAATCATTTTGTCAAAACTATGGAATTCAACTAAGGTTCAGCTAAGTGGCGCACCCCTAGACCAATGGCCTGGCCAAGGTAACTAACCAAGTGATACTTGAAGGTCTTAAGAAAGGGTCATTAGAGCCCTCGGCATATAGGTCAAGGAACTCCCGAGCATCTTGTAGCGTCCCAAACTGCACCAAAGACCGCCACAGGTGAATCATCCTTTAGTCTAGCATTTGGGACCAATGCAGTACTACCACCCGAGGTCGTTTTCCTAGCTTTTCAAGTCGAGAATTTTAAAGAACGAATGTCTGAGGAGGGACTTCGGGCTAACCCTGACCTTCTCGAGGAGCAAAGAGACGGGGCACACCTCCGAACCTTGGCGTAAAAAATATCCATGGGAAAGCTTTATAACCAAAGATTGCACCCTTGGCAAGTCAAGGTCGGTCACTTAGTCTTGCGGAAGGCCGAGATCAGCAACCCAACTCACACTCGGGGTAAGCTGGCTCCGAACTGGGAGGGTCCTTACCAAGTAACTGGTATCATCCAGGATGAAACTTACCAACTCACCACACAAGAAGGAAAACAACTACCGAGGACCTGGCACATGTCAAACTTAAAAAAGTTCTATGCTTGAGAACAAGGCTCTCATTGGGTTGTATACAGACCGCCCCATGCTCATCAACTGACCCTCGATAGGTCGAGGATAAATTGATCAAACCAGTAGCTAAAAAGATTGTAGGCAAGTCACCACACAAGTTGAAAAATCCCGGCGAAGACGCTTGAGTAGCGAACACCACGCCAAGATAAAACTTGAAAGAATTAATATCAAAATAAGAGATAGAGACACAAGCTACTCCTGAGTTTTACAAAGTTCATTGGCTAAGAGAGAGCTATCATATGGTCGATCGGGACTTTACAATGCAAAAAAAAAAAAAAATGATTGACTAAAAGAAAAGAAAACCAAAAAATACAGCTCGAGGTATCCAAGCTTCCGGAGGTGCGGGACTATCATCAAAGGGAACTTCTTCCATAGGGACATTATCATCCTCTGGTAGGCTAGTGAAGGGGTTTTCTTCAACCTCCAAGTCGGGATACTTGTCCTGCACTGAGCTAAAGCAACTTGGTACCCATACTCGTAAGAGACTTGACCTAACCTCTGCAGCTTGAGCTTGAAGTTGGAGGACTCTTTGTATTATGATATCGCCTCCTTAGCTTTCTCGAGTGCCCTCTAAAGGAACACATTTAGGGCCTCCTTAACTTCCCATGCCTTGGAGCAAGCCACCTCCAAGTTCCACAATATCCCCAGCAGCTCGTCCTCCATCGCCCCCACTTGGCCTCCGGCATCCTTCAATTGGTGCTGAGTCCCGGAGGTGATGGTTGAGGTCCTCTGCCTCTTATTGCAGCTCTCTACTTTGTCAGTTAAGCTCGATGAGCTTAGCCTTTGGCCTGGAGATCAGTGATGCGTCGCTCAGCCACCACTACTACCGCTGGGCTGGGTCCCTCTTTCAGCTCCCGAATCTTGCTTAGGAGATTGGTGATCTTGTCGCCCAAACAACTGATCACTCGACTCATATCATGCACCCGATCGATCAAGGCCATGGTGTAATGATGATTCTGCCAAAAGAATAAAACGATCATAAATCAGAGGAGAAGACATAAAAGAAGGATGAAGGCCCGAGGAGGTTCTTACCTAAACTAGCGACTTGGTCGCATAATCGATCAACACCTCGGATGGGGCCCTATAAAGCTACTTCGCTAAAATAGGGTTAAGCACCCCTTGGGCGTACTCTATGGTGGCAACCCCATTGGACCAAAAGCGACTCTCAGTCGAGTCGACCAACAAGCCTCTAGTAGAGCACTCAGCCAAGCGAAGTGCCTAGAACGGCTGGTCGTCTGATCCGGCTCGCATATGTCATAGGTCTTTCATTGATCTTGGATGAGGGGTCTTCCCCATCATCAAATCGGTTCTAATTGGCGCGATGTGTTCCTTGCACCGAGGGCTTTTGGCTCTCGATCCATCGGCGCTGAGACCTTCCTTAGTGCCATGGGCCTCTCGTGTAGTGGCTTCATGGGCTGCGGTGCTCTTTAACACATTTTGCACCCCCAGCTTGGGCCTCTTCTTGGGATGAGTATCCCTGCTTTCAAGAGGACGTGCCTCTGGAACTTCCATTGGTTCCTCCTGGGTTGGTGGTGGAGCGATGTGAGGGGCAGTCGACACATGAGGCATTCCCCTCAGGGTTTTGAGATTCATCATATTTGTCATAACAAATGACTAGTCAATAACTAATATACAAGGTACGAAGGATGGAAGCTATACGTACCCTAAGGGATTGGGATGAGGTCTGCCTCAACCAGCCAGATCTCGGTCATGTCCCTAATGGCCCAAGAAAAAGATAAGATGCCCCTCAGCCTCCCGATCAGCTCTAACTCTTCATCAGACAAAAAAGGAGAGACGTTATTGATAGTTTAAGCGGACCACTCGAGGCCAAATCCCCATTTCCAACTACAACTCACAGAAGAATGGCATGATTTCCACCCCTTATTATTGGAGGGCGCCCCACTAACCCTAAAGTTGCCCCGAGCAGTAAGATAGTAGCCCCCTTGCCCCTTGCAAAGGTGAAAACATGTTGTAAACAACGTTAGGGTGGGGTCAATCCCTACCCCTCGGCATTTCCCAAGAAATGCCACCATGTAGCGCCACGAGTTGAACGCCATTTGCAATGGATAACCTAAATAATCAAGTGAAGCAGGGATCAGAGTCTCACCTCAAGCAATCGATGGACAACCTAAATCCATTTGGAAATGGATCATAAGGGCACTGCCCAAGCTGCGGAGCATGTAACTCATAACTATCCGGGATGTTGTAAGTGCTCCCGAATCAGCCCCAAAAGCTTCTAGATCACAACCGAATCAGAGCTATAACACAACTTCATTACTTCTAAGGCCTGACAGTCTTTTGCATCCGTCAGAGTCATACCACCCGAGGAAGAGCTCACGACCTCCACCTTGGGATTACTCGAGGATGACTCTACAACCTGAGGATACGAATGACTTGAGAAGTAGGAGGAGAAAGAAAATGAAGACATCTCGACTAAATGGCTACAAACCAAGAAGAGGGAAACCTCGAAGCTGAGGAGAAAGAGTAGCCAATGAGCGGAATAGAGCCTCTCATAAAGAATCATAGGGGTTTATGAAGAGCCCCCACCGCTTGACATGACCCCTCGTCTCCCCGAGAAAGGAAAATAGCTCAGCACACCATCATGGTCACCTAGGGAATGGGTTATTACATTTAAGGCAAGTAAAATGCTGCCAAAGTAAAACACACCAAATCCAGAATTTCTCGCTAGCTACTCAACTACCCAAACCGACATAATTCCAAAATCTCCCACCAAACGTATTAACACAGATCACAAGTGTTGCTATCAAGTTCCATCCGATCCTAAAATTCATCATTAGGCTTCACACCAAATCATGATGTTAGGTTTCATGGCATGACAATACAAGGTCCATCTTAATAATGGCCAGACAGATGCCCGAGTTGTGTTGCTCGGCCAGTCAGTACCCAAGTTGTGTTGCTTGACTAGTCAATGCATGAGTTATGTTACTCGAATAGTCAGTGCCCAAGTGGTGTTGCTCGACCAGTCAAGTACGAGTTGTGTTACTCGGCTAGTCAGGTGCCCGAGTTATGTTGCTCAGCCAGTTAGGTGCTCGTACAGTGTTTCTCGGCCAAGCACCCGAGTTGTGTGGCTCGACCTATCAATGCTCGAGTTGTGTTGCTTAGCTAGTCAGATGCTCGAATTATGTTTCTCGACCAATCAAGTGCTCGAATTGTGTTGCTTGGCTAGTTAGGTGCTCGAGTTATGTTGCTCGGCCAATCAGGTTCTCAATGTTAAAATCATACCCAAGACTACGTGAGGCAACACCACACAGTATGAACCGCCTGGTATCACGCAAGGTGGTGCTGCACTGCGTAGGCTGCCCAGGATCACGTGAGACAACACTGTACCACTTTTGTTGCCTAGGAACCCGTGGAATGACAGAAGCAGTACGAAGCTGAGCAAGATTCCCGTGCCTTGCAGAGTATACGAGCATGTCGTCCAAAGCATCGATGACCATTAAGTCGTTACGTATAGCCGACCCTGCATGAAAAGTATAAAAGCCAAACTCTGGACAACACCAGGGGTGGAACTTCTAACACTAAAAACTCCCTTAACTCCACTAAATACTGATTGACCATTAAGTCGTTATGTATAGCCGACCCTGCATGGAAGGTATAAAAGCAAAACTCTGGATAACACCAGGGGTGGAACTTCAAACACTAAAAACTCCCTTAACTCTACCAAATAATGACTTAACCGTCGGAGGGGTCAAGTCGGGAAACATTCCTCAACTTCGGCCTTTGTGCAAAAACGATTTCGAAGGAGCAAAGAAGACTCGTTGTCATCCATCTCAAAGCGATCCACTAGGAGACGATTCAACCTGACTGCTGGGTGCTGACCAAATGATGACTCGTGTGGAATCTTACATACTTCGATTGAATCATATCATGATGACACATCGGTCATAGCATAAGGTTCACCAATAACTAGCAATCATTTTTTAAAAAAAGTTGATTCTTGATATTTTAAATATTTATTTTAAGTAGTGCAAGTAAAATTAGTTCATCATTCTATCCACAAACTCTTCTGCTTTTCTTATATCTAATGTGAGGACTTTTACAAATCGTTATGAAGATGTATCACTAAAATAGATAAATCAAATGGAGGTGGCGAGAAAATTCCATGTAACTTTTGTCATCAAATCAAAAGCTCTTATACAAGAGTTAGAGCATATCTATTTAAGTTGACCAATAAAATAATCATAGAATCCACAAAAGTAACAATGAAGAATATCTCTGATACTCAAACATTAGTTGAAGAAGTTAAGACAAAACAAGAACTAAATGCTCCAAAAAAAAAAAAAAACCATTACCCTTTCTACTATTTTGTCGATTGTATGGGCAAATTATATATTTAATCAAAAGAAAAGAAAATTAAGATATAATGTCAAAGGGAAAGGTATTATAGCTGCTTATGACAACACATAATAAATTATATTCTAAAATAAATAAAATGTGTTCTGTTGTTGGTTACCATATCACATGATAAAAAATTCATATTCTACTAGTGTTTTGTTTTATGCGAACAATCCTTTATTGGATTATTTATTACCTGGTTATAATTTATTGAGAATCACTCTCCTTTAGAAAGAAAGAACAAATATTGAGATATTATTACGATTGATTAAAGGTTTATGGAATAAAAAAGGAGTTAGTATTTTAAGTGACGGATGGAGCAGTTCATAAAGAAGACCCTTAATTAATTTTTGGTTATGATTGATGATGAAGTTATAATACTGGAGGCAATCAATTGCACCGGAGAAACGAGGGATAAATATTTTATTTTAAATTTGATGAAAGAAGTTATCAATTAGGTTGGTCATCAAAACATAACATAAATTATGACTGATAATGATTCAAATTTTAAGAGTAGAGGCAGATTATTAAATTATAATTTTTAAATATAATTTAAACCAAAGTTTATCGTATCGATCCGTAATGATGTATCGAGTTTATCTCGGTACGGTATTATCATATCTAGTACCAAGTGATATACACGAGGTATTTTTCTTCGCGTATCGATCAACTGATGGATCGGTACGTACCGTCTGATACGAAGCTTTACCGTACGGTAAGATAAATCTTGGTTTAAACTCCGTGATTCATACTCTTAATCTACCATTAAAAAATTTGTGTAGAAAAAATATTGAATATAATCAATTAACATATGATGCATGCAGTTGGATCTCTGCAAATGATGCTATGATGATTAAAAGTTTCATTATGAATCAACCTATGAGATTGATCAAATTTAAATTTGAACCATTGAAGTTACCGGTCGTGTTTGTCCAAATTTTTTGAATATTGGTGAGTCGTGATGTATGTGTTTGTGCTTCTTAGTAGCCCTATACATAGACCGACCCCTCTCGGTCAGTCCAATCCTAAAATAGTCAATCTCATTGCCACAAAGAACAACTTTAATGACACAAACTCATTAAATATAGTCAATCTCATAAAATGATTCATAACAAAACTTTTTCTCAACGCAACATCACCTGCAATATCAAAGATCAAATTGTATGCATCATATGTTAACTAATGTTTAATATTCTTTGTTGCATAAATATTTTTGATGGTAAATTGAGCGTATGAATCACAAATAGAATCCAAATGATATTTGAAAATTGTGATTTGATAATCTAGCCTCTACCCCTTGCAATTTAAAATAACTTTTTTGTTGAAATAAAATATTTATCATTCATTTTTCCTGTGCAATTGACTATCTTTAAAAATACGACTCCATTTTCAATCATAGTCATACAGTTAACTTAAGAGTCTCCTTTGTAAATCGCTTTCATCCATCAGACAAACTCATTTGTCATTTCATGTATCTTTAATCGGCCATGATAACATCTCAATATTTTTCTGAAGGAAAATGATTCTCAATAAATTATAACCAGATGATAATTAACTATATTAAAGGTTGTACGCAGCAAAAGTTCAAAAAAAAAAAAAAAAACTAATATCATACAAATTTCTTACCATGGAAAACCATAAACCAATATAATAAAACATTCTCGCCATCTCAAAACGTACTTGATCGCGTGTTGTCATATTAAATGCAACTAACTATAATGCCTTTTCCTTAGTCACTGTCACTTAATTTTCTTGTCTTTTGATAAATGTAAAACTACTCATACAGCCGACAGAAACTGTAAAAAGAGATAATGGTACTTTTTTTTAGAGCATTTGTTGTAATTTTATCTTAAATTCTTTTTCTAATTTTTTTTTGTATATCTTTTATTGTTACTTTTGTGCATATCGTGATTCCTTGACAAGTCAACTTTAATATATGTATTCTCTAACTCTTTTACAAGAGTTTTTCTTGATTTGATGACAAAAGTTTGCATTGCCAATAAATATTCCCACCACCTCCACTTTATTTAATTTATCCATTTTAGTAGTATATATTCAGAGCGGTTTATAAAAAATCTTCATCATAATATATAGGACGAACATAAGAGTTATTAATAAAATTTGAACTTATTTTACTTACATTCCATAAAATAAATATTAAAATTAATAAGAATCAACTTCTAAAAAAAATTATTCCTAAAAATGGTTTTAAAACGTAAATAGTAATTACTTAATGAGCTAATAAATAATTAATATTTAATCACTCTACAAAAGACACAATTAGCTAGATTGTGGTAGGATCAAACAAGGTTGATAGTTTTCTTTCACCTAATTTCTTTAATTGCATTTGATTCTTCTGCATTTCTTTAAACTTCACAAACCAACTCCCGGATATGGAATTAAATAAACAATTTATATAATGATGATGAATGATTTAAGATGCATACAATGATTTAGGAAAAGGATGACAATTTTCTGTTGTATAAAATAATTATAAAGTAAAATGTTCCAAGCTTTCAAATAGAGTACAAATGAAGGTTTTTAACATTCTTGTGATTACAAAAAGAGATATGGATCATGAAAAGTATTTTTACCTTGTATAGAAATGTCTCTCGACTCGTTGAAGGAGCCCCACTGTGTCGAAGTAAGCATCGTTGTCGCGCATCAAAGGAAGCACCACTCAATCCACACCGATGGATGGTGTCTACCTTTCTATCTACGTCGAAGGAACACTGACTGTTCTAGGCTAAAAGATCTAGATTTATAGAGCATTACAAAGACTCTAATTTATAATTAACATGTTTCCTAGCAACGATCTCTAGATTTTTTTTTTATTTTTTTTGCCTTTGTGATATTGATGATCCGTCTCGATGCAGAATCCGAAGCAGATTGCCCTCACGTGAGGCCCACACAATGCGGTGTGCCGCAGCGAAGCAGGAACAACGTCTTGTGTCCCACAAATAGACAAAAAAAGAAAAGGGAAAAAGACACAACTGGACACATGTCCAACCAGGTCGAAGACACGTATCTGTTTTGGACACATGTTGAGCATAGATACGTGCCGCCAAAAAAAGCACATGTGTTAGTAGTGATTTAGAGCTCACCGACAAGTTAGGAGGTTAGATAACACAAAGCCAGGATCAAGAAACAATGTGACTTTGTCATCAAGTAAAATTTCACATTACTAGAATGTTGCTCAATAACCGCAAACTATCAAAAACTAGCCAAAAAGAATAGGCCAACACAAATAAGATTTTACAACAAAGGTACAAAAGTTTTCATAGCTCCAAATACCGATTAACCACCTTAGTTAGACTCATCGGATCACACTAACCACTACCAGGTTTTGTGTAACTCATGTGTCTACCTATGTTGCTGATAATCAATTTCAGCATAGGGTTTCACATCACAGTCTAACTATGGAGCCAAGAGAAACAAATAAAAGAAGAGGCATGCATATATATATAAATACAAGATGAATCGAAGATGCATCAGAAAAGGGCAACTTGAAAGAAATACCAATCAAAAGGAGGTGAAACTTTTTATATATTTTTATATGGGGCAACCAATCAAGTACAGATCACCCCTTTCTTTTTGTGTTTAGGTTATCAAGGCATGGAAAAATGTAGTTTTTAGTATATATCATCAACATATCAACAATGTGGATACTACAAATTTGTATCAACATTCCAGAGTATCACCCAGTTTTCTTGATGCTCTACTCCTGTGAACTCACTGCAAAACTCCCAGTTCTGTCTGACCTGCTACTGATGTTTCATTAAGTGCAAAACGATGAATTTAAAGTCTAAACCAGAAAAAAAAGACAAAAAAAAAGAGGAAGCATCTTCAGACAACAACAACTCTCTCAAAGAATAACTTTTGGCTTTCGTGTCGAGGAAAAAAAAAGAAAAAAAGGGGGATTTCTTCACAGTAATAATAACACAACAACTCCATCAGATCCTAACTTGCCAACATGCTTCAGCAGGTTCCAAAAGTGCCCCGTATTGCAGATCAAATATTTGTCCAGTTAACCACGACATCGACATGCTTCTCCTCCACCCCTCCGCTAGCCTTTTTCGCTCCGTGAAGAACCGAACCGAGTCGGCAGGCGGGAAGGCGTAAAAGAGAAATCTCCCCGGTGACCAAAGATGTGGTGGGGCCACTTCGGAACCTGATCGGGCATTCGCGAAGCGGCCGGCGACATCCTGTTGTCCGACCACTGCTTCTCTTCGATCACCGACCACCGCTCGACCGCTGCTTCTCTCCAAGCGCCTGCCGTCGAGAGGTTAGATCGCTCCTCCCTCTTCTGCTCCTTCCTCTCTTCTCGGGCGCGGCCTACATCCGCCGCCCCTCTTAGGCCGCGCCGCTCCGCTCGCTCTTCTACTCTTCTCTCTTATGCTCCTTCCTTACCTTTTCGGTCTTTACCCAGAACCGCGGTATTCATTGTTGATAAGGGAAGAACCAGATTATGGATCCGAAGTTTGTTTTCGTAGATGTTGGTGTGTTGTTGTTGGTTTTATTTGCTTTGAATCGATAGATGTTTGATTGGTGTCGAGATATTGTCTTTCATTCCTACAAAACTTGCGGGAGCTGTTGGAAAGATATGGTGTTCTTTTGTAAGCTAATCTGAGTTTATATTTGCTTCTATTTTCTTTCCATTGCTTCTGAGATAATACCTTCGGCTTGCTCATATTTGTAGATGCTACATAGCTGTTGACTAGTTATTAACATAGCATTTGGTCCTTGATGTCGATATGTCTAGCACATAACAATGCGCTATCAACGGCTTTAATTTAGGTTTGTCAGGACGATTCGCTCCATGTGGCCTTCAGTTGTAGGCTTTCTTCTTTATTTTCTTATTTTACTTTCTGTTGATTGTGGTGCACAAGAGTCGTCGTTGTATTCTGGAAGATGTTTTGGTTGTTTCCGTGATGGTCCAACCTTGTTTGCTTAATGGAGTATCGCCTATTTACCACTGAGTTTCATCTTAGATGGAAATTGGAATGCAAGTGAAGATGCTATTAATTTCTGAGTTTTAACAATTCGTACTGTGGATTATTTAGTAGCTTTTATTGGGCTTCATTCTTTCCTTTTTCAAATAATCTCTTCTTCCACCCTATGCATACGGTACAATACACTAAAATGTTGTAAAATTCATTATTTACCTTTTTTTTTTTGCAGATGGCTTGGAGAGTTCTAAGGAAGAAGGTAAAGCATTCATTTTATATCTTATTCGAATTTTGAAAACAGGGTTTTTTTTTCCTGAGCATGGCATAGCAGAGTCAATCCTTTTTTTTATGGATGATATTAGTTGAATCGGTTATCGTCAGGTCTATTTTTCTTCATGTTGTTTAGTGTTCTTTTTCTCACTTGAGATAATGTATTTGGCTACTTGTTTTCAAATTTCCTAGTGATTTTCAGACAAACAACTTTTTCTCATCATAAGCTTGAATTTTTGTTTGAGTGGCAGTAATTTGCTTTTTCTTATAGTACATGACTTATTTTTTCTGTCACTTCATTTCTTTTGTAGGGTAGCAGTGCCAGTTTTTTTAGTGCATTTTTATCTACTCATTCAAAAGATGCGACACATGTTGTCTATGGTTCATTTGGACAGGTACTAGGTAATTTTCATGCCTTTAGTTAATTCATCTTGCTCTGGAGTTAAGAAATTCACTGGTTAAGTCAACTAGTTTATCATTTTCTATGTAGTCACCTAAGTTTGAAAGATGAATTCGTGATTTGAATTATGTTTAGCTTTCTTGATGTGTTGATTTAATTTTTTTATTGACCTTGAGTAATCTTCCAAGCACAAGTTTTGTCAAATTTGATCTATGGAAAGAGAAGTATTTTGATTGATTACGAATACATTTTGATGCACGCTAACCAGGTTAGACTATTTGATCAAGGCATATAGTATCCCTTTTTTGTCCTGATAGGATTTCCCTTAAAGACCAGTTTTCTTATGCCCTTAGTTGTCCTATTTCATCTTTATTTATTTACATGTTTCTATACAATCATATTTTTAATTTTTACAAAGATTTTTGAGCCAAATGTGCTGGTTCTCAAGAACCAGTATATTTTAAGTCTCTGTCAGTAGGTCGTTTTTCTCATCTTCGTTTGAGAAGTTACTGGTTTTCAAGAACAGGATATTCTCCTACTTTGTTTTCCATTCATTACCTGGTAGTCATCAGCTTCTAATATGACCATAGTCATCTTCCTACCTTTTGTGGCTTTCCAGACTCTAATTTGCTCTATCACTCTTTATCATCTTCCTACCTGTGTGGCTTTCCATGCTTTTTTGATTTGCTACTCATCATTATTATCCTATTTCTTCCATCATTGCTGTCACCTAGCCCTTTCTTGCTTTCTTGCATAATCTAAAAGTATGATATCTTTTTATTTTGTTTTGTATGTAATCTCTTTGGAATTAAGGTTTGTCGTACCACAATATATTGCTTATTATGAGCGGTATATATCAGTCTGATTGGGGATCGATACAAGTGGTACATTAGTACGGTCCCATGTACCATGTGTTAGTACGCTAGATATGGCTCGCTATAGCTCAGTACGTATCATACCAATAGCTAGTCGATATGCCGGTGCGGACTGATAAGGCGAACCATGTTTGGAATTGTTATTGGAGTTGTCTCTTCTATAGATTTATTTCTTTCAGAGTTGATTATGTATTTGTCTTATTAATCCAATAATGTAAATTAACTATAAAAAGAAAGTGTGCTCTAGTTTTGAATAGGGGTAGTTTCTGATGATGTGGAAGGTGCACTAAGTCTTTTGTGTATTCGTGAGATGAGTCAAAAGAAAAAAAGGGAAGGCAGGAGAAATGAAAAGGAACTGGGTTGTTGGGATGGGAGAAGCAAGGAGGGAGAGGACGGGAGAAGACTGAAATTACTTGTGCTTTCAAGGAAATAATTGGATTGGTAATCTTACCTAAGTAGTTTATCCCTTGCCGGCATTTGTATACGTGAGCTCCATGAGACTGTTCTGGTTACATTCATGCAAAATGGTATTTAAATGTCTGTCATGTGTACAATTAAAAGGAAAAAAATTGCTCAGCTTAGGTTGTGTAACTGCTGTGAAGTTTCTGTCATAAACAAGAAGAAAAGAATCTGTCTCATACCAGTGTGTAAACCATATCTGAAGTATTTCTGATATCATAACTACGATCATAACCTCCTAGAAGGCCCACATTTACTCATGACTGCATTGATTGATTGAAGTACTTTGCGGGACACGCCATAGGCAACCAGAAAATTCTAGAATCCTCCCATGTTCCTAGGCTGTGTAATTAGCTTTGTAGAGTAATGTTTAAGTCAATAATATGTTTTTGATGAAAGATCTGTTGACTTACATTCTTGGAGAAATTTCAGTAGTCTGTTGACAAACACTCTCCACTAACTATTAACAAGCCAACCTCATGTGTATGTGACAGTCTGCATTCATTCACCACAAGGATCTACGCAACTAGGCAATCCAAGTCGTGCTTGACAAAGTAATATATCAACAACAAAATAAATAATCGAATATGATCTATCATTAGACAAAATGAGTTTAGATTTCTTTTTTCCACAGGAAATCTTGCATGACTTTGAAGCCTGTGCGGACTTATTGAGTTATACTTTATCATGATTTGTAACCCTTTGTCTTTATTGCATTGCAGATTCTGATGTTTTACCTAGAGTTGCTGCTAATGCTAGTGTCTTAAGCAATAACTTGACTATCAGGTATGTTTGCCAAATCTTTCGCGGCAATTATGCTACTCAAGGATTTTACTTTATTGCAAAAAATATTTTAAACATTTGCATGTGCATACTCTCCTAGTTCCTTAATTATAAATCTGCAAAGCCTCAATTTGTTGCGTGTATGGTCCTTGCACTTGTATGTTGCCAGAAAACACATTCTATAGTGTCATGCCGAGATTTTGCTGGTATTTCCATGACTTAAGGTCTTGGCTATTTTGATGACTATAACAATTGGCATTCAGGTCATGGTAGAGAAACCGATGGCAGCTCTGAAAGTTTCTGAAACTTTATGACAGATTTTGCGGTTTTAGCTGTTAAGTTTTTGTCCATATGTTTTTTTAGTAATTTTATAGTTCATAAGGTATCTGAATTCTGAATTCATGTGGCTATTCTTTCTTCTACCTTTGACATATTTAATTATGACTATAATTCCACAAAGTGTGGTGATGGACAACATGGTTGGGGAGACATTAATGTAGACATTTGTGCCAGCAGATTGTCCTCTTAAGGGGTCCACATTCTGTACCTTGCATAACAACCAGATTCTGTGTTTTCACATTTTGCTCATGTTTTTCTATGTGTTGATTATTTGTTGCTTAATTACTATGGTAGGAGTTTCCATGCAAGTCGTAATATGTTGGCATGGAGAAGAAAAGGGGAAGATGCCCCTGGTCTAAAAGCTCCCACAAAAGAGAAACATGTGAGAAGAGAAACTAGGACCCAAGCACCTGTCGAAGCACCTTATGTACCTCCAAGACAGAAACCTTCAGCAAAGTGCTTCCATGATAAAACTGTGGAAATTTTTGAAGGCATGACAGTCCTTGAGCTTGCCAAGAGAACTGGTGCAAGTATTGGTTCATTGCAAGCGATAATGATAAATGTTGGTGAAAAATTTGATTCTGAATTTGACCCTATCAGTGTTGACGTTGCTGAGCTGGTTGCAATGGTAAAATTCTTCTGTTTCTTCATCATTTGTTCAATGGCCTTTGAACTATCTGACAGTTTTGCTGTTTACAAAATTAAATGATTTCATCTCTCTGTTTCTCATAATTTGGATCTTCTTCCGTCTTCTCTTGTTGTATACATAATAGATTGTGGTTTTAGGAAATATCACTCTTTAAGTGACATTTTTGGAAGTTTGGGTGGAAACATTTCATCATTGTGAAGACAAGAAAATTAAGGGAATAATTAGCAGCCTTTCTCCTATTCCTGTTTCATGTCAACAATGGAACCGCATGTGATTGCCCCGTGTGCTTATCAGTAAGCTAGTGTTTGGCCAGGGGTTGTTGATGCATGCTCTGTTCCTTCTTTCAATACACTGAAAATATGTTGATCTAGAAGAACTTTGTATTATCAGTCATTGGATTCCATCGGTTTCAAGTATGCAATGCTCAGGTCTCTGAGCTACCAGTGCATTCCCTTCTCAACCTAAGGGTACCTTGCCATCAGGGTATGCTGGTGTGTGATGCATGCTATGCTACATGTAGAAACTTCATTGGCATAGCACGATGGAACTGTTGGCATGGCATGCAGCAGTTCGTATGTGAGCTAGGCATGATGCAATACCCTGCAAGGATTTTGTTTTCATGAATTTCATATTATGATTAACCCCCAATTTTGGTAATGAACTAGCAAAGCATTCTGTTTTACGAAGTTATTTGCTGAGAGTATTCAACTACCTGGCATGGATTTGTAGATTTTAGAAAATGATAAATAGTAACACTATGAATTTGGTTTTTTTCTGCCATGCAAGGATTATGCTTTGGGTTATTCTACTATTCTTCATATTCTGCAGTTACATACTGGTTTTGAATTCTTATCTTTCTGCTTCCTGTTGTTGCAGGAAGTAGGTGTCAATGTTAGAAGGCTACACTCTGATGAAGGTGCAGTTCTTCAACCGCGACCACCTGTTGTGACAGTCATGGGTCATGTGGATCATGGCAAAACATCCCTTTTGGATGCATTGCGCCAAACATCTGTTGCTGCCAAGGAAGCTGGTGGGATCACCCAGCACTTGGGTGCCTTTGTCGTAGACATGCCATCTGGAGCTTCAATAACATTCCTTGACACCCCAGGACATGCTGCCTTTAGTGCTATGCGTGCCAGAGGTGCTGCTGTTACGGATATTGTTGTGCTTGTAGTAGCAGCAGATGATGGTGTGATGCCACAAACTCTTGAAGCTATTTCCCATGCAAAAGCAGCCAATGTCCCGATTGTGGTAGCTATAAACAAGTGCGATAAACCATCAGCTGATCCACAAAGGGTGAGAATTCAGCTTGGATCAGAGGGATTACCCTTGGAGGATTTAGGTGGTGATGTACAAGTTGTTGAGGTCTCTGCTACTAGTAAAATCGGATTGGACAAGTTGGAGGAGGCTTTGCTACTTGAGGCTGAGATGATGGACCTGAAGGCTAGAATTGATGGGCCTGCTCAGGCTTACGTAGTTGAAGCGAGGCTTGACAGGGGCAGGGGACCTTTGGCTACTGCAATAGTCAAGTCTGGAACCTTATTACGTGGTCAACACATTGTTGTTGGAGCAGAGTGGGGAAAAATAAGGACTATTAGGGATATGGTGGGAAGGGCAACTGAATCAGGTCGACCTGCAATGCCCGTTGAGATAGAAGGACTAAAAGGTCTTCCAATGGCTGGAGATGATATCACTGTGGTGGGATCAGAGGAGAGAGCACGGATGCTTAGTGCTGGAAGGAAGAAGAAACTGGAGAAAAATAGGCTTCACAAGGCCAGTGATATGGCTATAGACATTCCAGATGCTTCAGAAGAGTTGCCAAAAAGGGTTGAATTGCCTATTATTATTAAAGCAGATGTCCAAGGTACTGTTCAAGCAGTTACAGATGCTGTGAGGAATATGAATAGTGCACAGGTAAACATCTTTCCTCAAGTGCCATAATTAATGTTGGATCTGGCGCATAAAGTTCTTGTCACCCTTTTTGTATATTGAGCAAGAGATTATGATGGAATGCTTCTCTAGTACTAGCATGTCACTGTCTTTGTTTGAAGAAAGATAACTTCTTATCTGTTGCAAGGTTTGTCTGGTCTTACAGTAAATTGCTCTTTTGCCATCTAGGGGCAATGATTTGAGTCACAAAAACAGATTCTCTTTGCCCTTTTTATGCCTTCTTACCTGGGGACATTCTTTTTCAAACAACAGATATAGCATTTAATTAGGTAGTATTCAATTGATTTAGCACTTCATAGATCACTGGTCTGAGTGGTAGACTCTACCGTGCATAATTCTACTATGTCGCCCTTTGTAAGCTTTACTGTCATATTATTTTTCATTTTAGTCCTTTACTTGAATGTGCTAAATAGATTTTTTGAATATATTCTTATCGTGTTGAGGACAAACCACAGTTAAATCATGATCCTGGTTTATTTTCTATAATGAAAAATATTCTTAGGACCTTGCTTCACTATTTAATTAGTTTTGCATTTATTATCTTTTGCCAGGTTTTTGTTAATGTCATTCATGTTGGTGTTGGCCCCATATCCGAATCAGATATTGATTTGGCTGACGCTTGTGGAGCATGCATTGTTGGGTTTAACATACGGAATCCTCCAACTGCTATTACTCGTGCAGCAAACCAAGCTAATATAAAGGTAATATTACTTTGCTGTTTCGAGTATATTTCTACAGGCTGCTACTGTATCTTGTCTTCACAAGGAAAAAAAAACATACAGAATATTATTTTCACAAGGATGATCTAATTTAGGGAGCTTTCTATATAAATATATTTTATATCCTTCATTTAGAAATTACACCTTCTCTAAGTATCTGCCTTCCCTTATGCCTTGCATTTTTCTGCATAAGCTTTAGCACACAATGGTTTTTGTGATTCAAAAACATTATTTTAATCTTGTAAAAAATAGGATTATTAAAATAAACAATTGTGGTACATCTTTTTGCAGAAGTTATTGCACTACTGTTGATACATATAAACTGAAGTGTCATTTTTACCTGCTGATGTTATGCTGCTTCTGATATGAGATTAACCGATTCACATTAACCTGGGGCTTGGATATCAATTATGTATTGGACTCTATCAAGTACTGTGCACTCACAAACTACTGGAATTTCAACTTTGGTTGCCTTTTGTGACAACAAGGAACAGCTTACCTCTAAATGGAACATTTCTTTCAAATAGTTCGTTTTGATGAGTTGTAGCAGTAGACAACTGTTTTACTACATCCTACTACAAAATATTTCCACTTTCTATCTCTAAAACCCTTCAAACATGGCAAAAGTCATTAGTGCTATTTCTACGTTGGACAAGTTGTTGATAACTATCAGATATAAATTAATCAAAAACAGTAATAAACATCAAACAACTAGTGAAACTATCTTGTTTGTTAGCAGAAATTGACAATTTGCTATCATGACAAGGAATTGAAATTTATGGAGCCTAACACAAGTACTGCATAGTGCGTTCAAATTTTAAGATTTTATCATATGACAAGAGAGACATAAGTGTATGACGTCTGTTCTTCTGATACCTCTTAATTTTATTAATAGCTTTTTCTGTCTTATCAAAAAGGTGGACTTTGAGGATTCGAGTTAAGAAGAGATTCAAGAAAATTTGACCAGCTTTGGTACTATTGATGATAATAAAAAATTAAGGAAAGAAAAGTGATGATTTCACTGGTGTAAAAGAAGAGGGTGAAATAGGATAGGATGTCAGTGGAAAGTGGTAGAAAGAGAACCATGATGGGTGTCACTCATGTCTTTATATGTTGCCGTTGAAGTTTCCATCAACAATTACAATTAAATTTCTGATGAAAAATAATTTTTATTTAGATGCTTAGTTCACATGGTATAACAATGGTACCTCCTGAAAAAGATCATTTACTTGCCAATGAAGGCTTAATTGAGCTCAAAGAGTTCTTACGAAGACTTCCATAATCCTTCTAGCAATACAATCTTCTTTAGCATCCAGACCTGTGATTTTGTATGAATCAGTTTGGTAAAATGTTTTACTAACATGTGACTTATTGTAGTTTATGCTTTAGCTTAACATGTGCTATAAGCGGTACACAATAAACGTACATATATGCGTATGTATATTTTGACATACATGATTACATGTGTTTAAATGCAAGCATACAATGCTTGTGCTTGCATATGTCAAACATCATTGGAGAAAGTAGTTCTGGTCTTCTAGCATCATGGTGGCATACAGGTTGACGGTTTAATGTATGTCAAGTTTGCCAAGTGTGTAATGCAATGGTATTAGTCAAGAGAGACCAATGAAGGCATTTTACAGTTTCCAATTATACCAAACATGGTTTAGCCGTATACCCTAAAACTAGGTCTTCGCATTTATAACTTTACAGGCTGGTGTCTAATCTGACTTATGAGGGCATTGTGGAAGTGTGTAGTATATTTGGCAAGTAAGGATTCCGCTCACAAGCATTATAAATGCGAAGATGTGCAAAAGACATGCCACTGAGGCAACTATATAGAATTTCATCTGCTAATCTGTTTCTAGAGATGTTTCCCTGTGATCTTGTTCTTATGCTGAGTTGGAATAGTAAAATATATATTGAGGGCATTACAATTACCCTCAGTTCACTGTAGGAAATTCTTATCTACGGTTGGGACTATTTGAGAGTTTTATCTTTTGGCTTCAAGAATATGCTGCTGCTGGTACAATTTTGTAATGGGATACTTTACAATGTAATTTCTCAGTGGTGACTGTGTTGAAACTTGTCACATTTTTTCCCTTTATGATACTTGTTTTATTTGTTCGCAAGATCAAACAAGAAACTTTTACTTGATTCTTTACAAATTTGATCTGTTAATACAGGAGCTCAAGACCTCATCCACATCTACTTGTAAATTAGATAATATTTACAATGTGGACTGATTTTGTCTTATTTGTTAGATATGCCAGCATCGGGTTATATACCATCTCCTGGAGGAAATCGGAATGTACATTGTTGACAAGGCACCAGGCACTTTCGAGACGAAGGTTGCTGGAGAAGCAGAAGTGCTGAGCATCTTCGAGCTCAAGGGAAGGAGCAAGTCCAAGGGTCCAGACATCAAAATTGCCGGATGTCGTGTGGTTGATGGTCACTTCATCAAGTCTTCAACGATGAGGTTGTTGAGGAGTGGGGAAATTGTTTTTGAGGGTTCATGTGCATCATTAAAACGGGAGAAGCAGGATGTGGAAGCTGTCAGTAAGGGTAACGAATGTGGACTGGTCATTCAGGATTATGATGACTTCCAGGTTGGAGATATCATCCAGTGCCTGGAACAGGTTATCAAAAAGCCCAAGTTCGTTTCAACCGTTGGCGGTGCAGTCCGCATAGAATGCTGATAGTTTGCACATAGTGGAACGGTTGTAATTTTGATGGCCCTTTTCACTGAGGGGGTTCCAGCTGAAACTTGACAGGTTTACTCATTTTCCCCTGGGAGTCACAGGATGATTAGCAGTGCAATATATCTTGCTAATTCCTATCTCTTCTTTCTATCTATAATTGTGATTCTCAATGTATATACTTATACCATCTTGGAGGAATAGTGACGATTACTAGCGGGGTTGTAGTTTATTCCACTGCCATCTTGAGGAAATTGTGTAATGCACGAAACTGAAACAGTAAATTATCAGTCTTCCAGTTTTGGCTAATTGCGCGGTCAAATATTGTGCCCTTTTTATTACTAGGTGCTTGGTGTTCATGAGATGCCTCTTCTTTTGTAAAACCCGAAGAACATACCGTCAACCACTGTGATTGTGATTCTTAGAGATTTGTAGGTTTTGGCGGTCTGCTTGCTTGTGAGATTGCGACAGAAAGCCTTTTCTTGTGGGAAAAGTGTGCACTTTTTCTCAGTAAAATAGACTGAAGGCAAATTTGTCCTAGAGAATTGGTTCTCTGCAGTTTCCTTTGTTTCAATCTTTCTGGAGGAATTAATGTCGGGGTTTCTCACGATGCTTGATGTTTGTGTGTTTCTGGGAATTCCTCTACTTCTGTTGCTGACAACTGAAGGCTCGGAATGTATGACCACGTGACAATTACACCATTATGGATATTGTTGTACATCAAGCATCCGATTTTTTTAACTCATTCATCTTCAACATATTTTATCTTATATCTCTATCATGATAAATCTTTTTATATAGATTAAATTTTCTTGACTCATGTATTTTGAGCATATTTTATCTTATATTTTAACCATAACATATTCTTATCATGTGGATCAAAATTTCCTAACTCACACACCTCGATCACATTTTGCCTTATGCTATTGTCATGGTAGATTTCTCTTCACGCGGGTTAGATTTTCCTTACTCATCCGCCTCGAGCATACTTCGCCTTGTGCCATCACCATGGTGAATTTTTCCTCATGCGAGTTGGATTTTTTAACTCTCGTGCCTTGGGTACATTTTATCTTGTAACTCATTTTGCCTTATGCCTCTATCATGATAGATTGGGTTTTCTCGACACATGTGCCTTGAGCATATTTTGTCTTATGCCCCCGTCGTGGTAGATTTCTCCTCACAAGGTTTTTCGGGCTCGTGTGCATCAAACACATTTTGCCTTATGCCTCTATCGTAATGAATTTCTTCTCATGCAGGTCGAGTTTTCCCAACTCATGCACCTTGGATACATTTTGCCTTGTGCTCTCGTCTTACCAGATTTCTCCTTATGTGAGTCAAGGTTTCTTGACTTATGTGTCTTGAGCACATTTTACCTTGTGCCTCTGCCATGACAGATTTTTCTTCACGCGGGTTGAGTTTTTTTTTAACTCATACGCTTCAGGCATATTTTGCCTTGTGCCTCTATCGTGATGGGTTTCTCCTCACGCAGGTAAGGTTTTTCGGACTCGCGCACCTTGAGCAGCATATTTTGCCTTGTGCCTCCCACTATGATAGATTTCCTCATACAGGTTGAGGTTTTTTCACTCATACGTCTCGAGTATATTTTGCCTTGTGCCTTCGCCATGATGGATTTCTCCTTACGCAGGTTAGGTTTTTCCGACTCATGCACCTCGGACATATTTTGCCTTGTGCCTCTATAGTGGCGTATGTCTCCTCACACGGGTTGAGTTTTCCGATTCATGTGTCTCAAGCACATTTTGCCTAGTGCTTTCGTCGTGACATCTTACACGAGTCGGGTTTTCTTGACACAAGCACATTGTGTACATTTTATCTTGTGCCTCCTACCGTTGCGAAGTTCTTAAGCGAGCTAGGTTGTCCCAACACATATGCTTCGGGCACATTTTGTCTTTTGCCTCTCATCGTGACAGGTTTCTCTTACGTGGGTCAGGTTTTTCAAACTCATATGCATTGGGTACATTTTATCTTATGCCTCTCGCCATCAGGTTTCTTTTAGACTTTTTAAGGTACACCCTTTTCAATCGAATGTGTCCGATGTGAAAAATGTTATTAATATTTTGGTTAGTCCGACATAGTCCAAACTCGTATGTATCCGATGTGCCTTCGAGGTGCAACTACCGAGCTCTTAATATGCCACTTGTATGAAGACTGAGGCTTGAAGAGGTTTCCCAACCCAATCCCTTTGATGTTTAAGTTAGTCATCCCAAGTCTCTGAGTGCACACACAAGTGGTCAAAAAAAGATAAGCTTTATTCTCATTGTTAAGAATGTATTTTTATATTTGGTAAAAGGTGGAAAAATATTTAATGAAATATTCCCTAGGTGGGTTAGAATATTTAGTAAAATATTCTTTGCACTTTTATGTACGCAGGTAAATAGGTGAAAGATAACCTGAACTCGTCACGATTACACGATGGATGATGATTAACCAACAGCGTATTCTCTATAAACGCCTCACAAGAATCTTTTCAAAGTGAGCTATCTCCATTGATGTAATTACAATCCTTCAGGTCAAATTGGAGAGCAGAAATGAAGCGCTTAAAGCATGGCATGCAAGCTATACCAGTAAAGAAGAGGGCCTGTGATGACCCAGCCGGTGGACTGGTGACCACATTGTCGAATAAGTGAGGGTGTGTGTTGGTGCTCAAAGTCGAAGCTTTCAT
This sequence comes from Ensete glaucum, assembly GCA_021527575.1. Lineage (NCBI taxonomy): Eukaryota > Viridiplantae > Streptophyta > Magnoliopsida > Zingiberales > Musaceae > Ensete > Ensete glaucum. Next base: position 25,429,804 of record CM038559.1, on the reverse strand, counting down.
AAATGAAATAATGTAAAAAGATCATAAATATAAAAGTTAACTGTAGTAAACATGATTAAAATAAAATTGAAACATAACTTGGCTCACATGACACAGTTGTTGAGAATGAGACTCCGACGATATGATATGGAGAGCCATAGGAGACATCAGTTTTACCACATTTCGGGGAAAACATCAAAGAAAACCAAAGCACAAACCTTCAATCCACAAATAATTGTCTGTTTGGTATCAATGTTGGCAAAGCGAAACATACAACATTTGGTCTTCTTTATCTGAATATGTGGGTATGTACAAAAGAATAGCTCTGGCTATAATTTAGCAAACAGTATTAGAATGGCAACAAGGACAACCAAAAAGAACTGCAGCAACTCAAACTCCGGTACCGAACACAATAAGACACCTCAACTGACTGCAATTTGTTTGCTTTATTCAGCCGATTTCATAAACCTCTTTTATCTTCTAGGTACGACGAGTATTGCAAAGGCCTCTAATCGAAGGCCTGCCTCCACCGGTGAATTGCAAGAATTTCCAGAGAGTAGATAAAAGATGCACAGAAAGGCTGGAGGCAAACTTTAAAATAGGTGGTTAATCAAGAGCAGCTTTGTTCTTCCACACATTTATATGCTTCGGCAAGCCATCAAACAATGGCCTCGCAAGAACCTCAGGATTCAGAGTCCACTTGCTGGTTGGCCATATGGATGAACTGTTTTCAGAGTCCTGCAAGCTTGATGTGCTGGATGATTTCCTGACGAAAACAGACCCATTGGTCATGAAGGAGTCTCCATTAGGAGTAGCATTTGGGTGAACCATATCCACATCAGTCCGGCTTCCCAGCTTTGGTCTCATTGACAGACCTTTTCCTTTTCTTCCTGAGAACCCACTATCGTTATCCTCCAACAACAATTCCGGGGTGCCCAAAGATGGGACTGCATCATTTTTTTGACGCCTCCGGACAGATTTCTCAATCTCATTGTTCTCTGCAGTATCTAAAATGGTCTTTTCCTGGGCTGTCTTGCCATTTTCCGGTGAAAACCCATTGACCAAACTTCTAGATTTCTGATGCCGGCCTAGAAGTGAATCAGAAAATGGTGCCTCTGTGGGCAATAGTTCATCATCCCAGCAGCAATCACTTGTTATGTACACTGCCATCTCTGTTCCTTCAAGAACTGGATCCTTTTTAAATTGTGTCAGACCATAGTATGACCGTAAGTTGTTCATTGCCGGGGAAACCTTAGTTGAAGGAGTTTTCAGCTTGAGTGATTGCAACAAATCCAAAACTCCATTACTAGGATGACGCGGTGGAGTATTTTCTTTGGAAAAACTTCCATCACAATAAGAGAAAACATAAAATCAAAATAATATTTCACAAGTCAAAAAATTTGAAAGATGATTCTTTACACATGCATCTGATAAAAACTTATCTGTAAACAAGCTATCCTTAGATGGAATACACCAAATAGCATGCTATAGAACACAATGCTTAAGATTGCTCAAGCACAACAGTTCACAAATTCTTAGGTTTGAGTGAAGAAAAGGGGGAGAAAGGATTACAATAAACTATATATAAACAAAGAAATCTGGAAAGTTGTGCTTTGTAGATCCATTGCCACTACAGACTCTACCATCTACCATCCTTGCTACAAGATCACTGTATGTTTACTAAAACCCTTAACAATGAATTTGGTAAAATTTTTCGTTGCCTCAAAGATCAATTATTATTGTCAGCTCTCCAACAGCAACTCATCGGAAACATGACCTAGATCCATGATACATTATGTTCCTTTATTCTATGATGCTTTATCACACAATCTAAAGGTTTCCCAAACAAAGCATGCCACACATGGCAAGTAAAATTTATGTGAAAAATCTGTTGACCATGCTAAACACCGACTTAAAGTAGCAATCATCTTCTGCTGATTAGAACAAACACAAAACAAGTGCAACATATAAAAGACAAAGAGGAAAGAAATACCCATTTGCAGCTGAACCATTAGTGGAACAAGTAGATGGGGGATGCCTTCCTGGCAGGGGAATCTGCAATGATTTATGAGCAAACATCTGGATATCTGTTGTCAAGCCATTCAACCGTTTGATATCTTCGACCTAAAACATCAAAAACATATATTTTTTTTCACACATCAGTTGCAACATAAGATAAATATATGTTCCATAGTACAAACAATTAATTTTTTAAGGACCAAAATTACTTTTGTGTGTGTGTGTGTGTGTGCACGCTACATTTTTCTTTGGAAAGAATTTTGGTCATGTTGGCTATTGAATTTGACCAAGTTTTCCCTACATAAGCAGATCACCAATCAATTTCTTCTCTTTTCATTGACCCGCTTATGTTTATGCTGTTTATTTCTATTTCAGTTCAGTTCCTATCTACAAAATGGAAAAATGATAAAACATATGTTAAGTAATAGCAAGTAAATCTAAAATCTAACAGCCACAACATACAGAGCCAAATCATCACAAGATTGGACCTTCCTTTTATCACTTTCTATATATATTTTCGAAGGTGACCAAGTTACATATACCTCAAATGAAGAACCGGAACCAAAATAAGAGGGGGTGAATGACCAAACAAGGCTAAAAACTCGATTCCGATTACCTCGACTCCGTACTTTATGGCAACACCAGGAAGCGTATCCATCTTTGACACCCGGTGCTCAATATAATTAACTTTCGGGGGGGAATCAGAAGAAGACGAAGAGAAGGATGACACGGATGAGGACGCAGGGATGGTGGCAATCGTGCCGTTCTCTCGGAAGCGGGAGACGGCCCCATCCAGAGAACCATCCGAGAAGAGTTGTGAGCTCCTCCGGACTTGCATCTCCGAAGGCTTCGTTCAACCTCCCCTGTGAACAAAGAAACCGCGAGAACTCTTCAAACGCCCACAAAAATGGGAGCTTTTCTTCACCAAACCTCTCCCATTCTCAATCGATCAACACGGAAGGGATCGGTTCAACGCCCTCTAGATCTTCGCACGACGAACCAAAGTATCCCAGATGGCATCCAAATTCCGGGGAATTCCCCCCCCTCCCCCCAGCAAAAACCCTAGATCAGCGGATCTGGAGCTCGGGAACTGGTGTTTGACGAGGATTTGATGGAAACGCCGATAAAAATCACCGATTCGATGGCCAGAGGCGCGATTCGGGGGCGTCAAAGTCCGCAACCTCCGCGAGGAAAGAGGAGAGGAGGGACGACGCTAGAAGAATGGAAGCAGAGAGACGTCGGCTTCGTAAAGCCCACATGGGCTTTGACTATGCTCCGGCGAGCACGAGACACGTGGAGTCACGGCAGTGGTGGATTAGATTTTACTCGGCCCGACGTCAGGCGATGGTCTCTCGACGCTTTGGCCGTTTCCAACAAATGCTTTGGGATCCCACCGGGTCGTACCACAAAGCTTCTCCTTCCCCCCACGTCGGCGTGACCCGACGTGTGGGTCCGACGCATCAGGACAGAGAGACCGCGTTGGTGGACAAAAGTTTCGGGCCGTGAATCGAAACGCATTTCTGCCATCGGAACGAACAACAAAAAACAAGCCGGAGATACCAGTATGTTGATTGGGGGCAAAAAAATGGGACCACCGTGGGTCCTCCAGGCGGGTAACGCGGTGAGCTACTGGGGTAGCAGTCTGTTTGACAATAATTACAATGTAAAAAAAGAAAAAAAAAGATCTTTATTGCTTGAAATTGTGGGGGTTAGAGAAGAAGAAGGTAGAAATGGTGGCAGTAACACTGCGATTGCAATAATTGGACGACGTATCTTTTTGTTTGCTGGTGATGTCTACCTAACCCACATTTTTCTCCACCGAAGTGACGACGCCACACCGGCAACATCTTACCATCGAAAGTCTCGCAGGAGGACCAAGTCGAAGGAAGCAGTTGCCCATTGGTAGACTTGGATCGGTCCCTCCCTTCTTGTGGAGCCTGAGATGGGATGAGATAACATGAGAGACCATACTGTTCAAAATTGTCCTCAAAATATTATGATGACTAAGAGAGAGAGAGAGAGAGAGAGAATTCATGCATCCCGCATCAATGAGTTGGGACATCATTAAAACCATTTTTATTCTGCCAACTAACATTTGGTTGGTGTTTTTTTTTTTATTATTCTCAAGCCGTATGTCAAGGAATAAACCTAGCATATATATATATATATATATATATATATATATATATTCCTTTCTGCACTTGCACTTGCTTTCTCTGGAATCAGTATTCTGAAACACAGAACAAGGGTTTGAGGAAGAGTGAGTTTTGATGTTAAACTAGGACTCACAAAGCCAATCAGACCACAGTATGCATGCTTCATATCTGCGTAGGTTCGTGACCACGGTTTTGCTAGTGCTTGTGTCAGCATCAGACTGGCAAGGACCCCCTTCGTTGGAGACGGATAAAACCTCCATGCGTAGGCTCCTAAACACAGAACAATGATGTTGGAGACAGATAAAAGTTCCATGTGATAGGAAATGTTTCAGCATCAGACTGGTAAGGACCCCTTTGCTGCTGTAAAAGAATGATGAGGGACCATGATAGCAATGTGAAGTAGTACTGTAGAGAAAAAGCAACTACAGTTCCAACTCTTTTTTTTTTTTTTTTGGTCTTTGGTAATGAAGCACTTCGCTCATAAAATAAGTCAATGCATTCACCTTTTGAGGTGCCAAACTCATGAAAGATGATACCAAGAAAAAATCTCCACCCGATTGATAGGTACGTCTGTGGTGGTTTGTTCTTTACTGATCAAGTCTGATAAGATAATTAGCCTGTACTTCGATGTATAAATATACTCTAAATCGTAATATATGATCATCATCAGACGAGACCCGTCTATTCATATGATGAAGATGGTGGGCACGGACTTACTTATCGACTACGAGACGAGCAGTTGTTGGTGTTGCCTCGGTCACACCGATGATTGCGGAGGAAAGGTTCCAGGCATAGTTGCATGGGCTTTGTCAAACCCTCGGTGATAACATCATACACCAAGCGTAATCGATGAGACGGTATTTAAAGGGCTTTTGACCACACAAATTGCATGGTGTTTGGGATTCTTAATTTGATCCTCGATAGCTAGTTTTTTAGTCCTAAGAAGCTCTGCAGTGAGAAAGATCAGCTTATGTCAGGATCAAGCGCAGAGTGGCTTAAAGAGTTCTTTCACTTGCAGTGGAATACAAATCAAGTACGTTGTTTTGGTTGGGAGGGTCTTCACTCGAACAAACATGTAACAACGTTGTAGCTTCAGGATCCAGAACAAGAATCTTAATAAGTGAGAAATACCAGGCAGCCTTGGTGAGAACAAGCACCGGAAGATAGATAGATAGTTTGGCTAGGTTAGGTTATGGGTGGTGTGTCATTTTCATGTATGCGCTCTCGTTTGACATATCAAAACGTGGTAAATGCAGGTGGCGGAGAGCTGCACAGATTCCAAACCTTGTAGGAATTCGAAGGTCAACACAGCCGCCAATGGTTAGGTCGGTTGGTGGTACAACTTTGACTTGTTTCTTTATATATCAGTGTGGAAGTCCCAAACCTGATCTCGTGAGTTCATGCAAAACGCCATGCAGCAAGAACAAGTTCCAGCCGATGCGAACACAAACCACGGTTTGAATGCTGACATGGACAGGTTCATATCAGCATCTCACAGTTGGCTCTCTTTTTAAAATCATTGGCTCTTTTTTTTTTTTTCCATACCAAATTTGTTACCATGTAAGATGCTTTGTTATTCGAATAATATATGCGATATCCTTAGTAAAATTGAAAAGATTAGATCTTTGTGTATAATTTCTGATGAAATTTTCTCAGGTCTACTATTGATACTAATTGACTCTTCTAGCATGTACTCGCACAATTTTTTTTTCTCATTTATCCTCTATCATAACTATACATGATTATTCACCAATAAAAATTATTGACTCGTCTCTTCTAAATACAATATCTAGCATGTTTATATCATTTTAAATAATTTTTCTCATTTATCCTCTCTCATAACTATATATAATTGTTCACGAAATAGAATAATTTTTTTCCTATCATTTCTTAATAATTCTACACATGCATCTCATCTCAGTAATACAAACTTTTATCAAATTTATCCTAATCCAAACAAGAGTAACAATATACTCCATTATGCTAAACCCTAAGGTTCAGCAATCAGTAAAAGCATGTAGAAGAAATGGATGATTGATGCATTTAATCCGTATTTTAAAAGTCAACTCATCGAAAAAAATTCTCCACCTTAGTCTTCATTTAACTGACCGAAGATACACAAACTGATAAGAGTAGTCATGCATCTACCCAACTCATTAAAGTCTCATTCAACAAGCAAGCTATGAAAGTAATAAGAGACAAGTCACCTATCGACTTGACAATGAGATTGATCGAATTAGCATAGTAATTGACCGAGATAACACAATATCAACCAAGATGTCATTCCAACAATCGAATTAGAGCATTCATAAATAGAGCGACCAAGGTGCCATACCAACAAGAGGTGACACAATGTTGATCAAGATAACATGCTAACAATCGAGTTGGAGTGCTCATAAATAAAACGATCAAAGTGTCATGCCATCGATCCAGATGACACAGTAATTACCAATATTGGTTCCAAGGCATTAGCACAACATAGATAATTACCTCTGTTGTGCTTTGTCCTTGGAGCCAATATTGATAACAAAGATGACTGCATCAACTAGCAGATAAGCTTAAACAACCTGTCTTACAAAAAGACCCTTTTTGTAAACTCAATTATGAGCCAATATCATATTCTTGACCAGAAAGTCTACGACAAATTTTGAAATATATTCATCATCGTGACTCGGAATTGATGACTATTTACTTGCCCATTTCATATCTTTCTCGTTCTTGTTAGTACTTTAATAGAACCTCTAAGGATTTTAATGCAGATAGATTGATTGCTATAGTAGATCGGTCCTCGAACTAGATAGGGGTTTGGCCCTTTAATATTTAACCACAAGACTAAGTAAAAAGATGATATATTGCTTGATGAATAAGAGATGGCTATATGTTTATATAGGGGTTCCAAACCCTAACCATACGAGACTCTTACTTCAAATAAAACACTATTTGAAAAGTTCTATCCCTAGAAGGAACTCAGCCTAGCCGACTTTCCCAATTAAGGTGGTCGATCAATTAGGGTTTATTACATGCTAATCAGGATTTATTAAAATCATAACTCGATTGATTAGGATCCGACGCTACTAGGTCCTATCGAACCCACCATTTCAAATCAACATTATCCTTAAGAATGAGGCTCCATGAAATCTGGGAATCTTGTTTTCAATTTTTTATAGGATTCTACGTGGCATCTTCAGTAAGTAAGTTGGTCACTACACTAGCACTTTAGTAGAGGGGCGTATGTTAGGATCAAGTTGGCACTAAGAAGAGGAGCCAAGATACGGAGAGGTTTGGGGGTGAATTAGTGCAAGTTTGTAACACCCCTTAGTCCCACATTAGAAAAGTGAGAACATATGAATGCGGGTTGATGAGTTTATTATTATTAACTTATAACTTGAGTATTTTGGTTAGCGGTTGGGTTAAACTAAAAATAGTTAGTTCATAAACTTGGGTTGTGATATTTGGTATTAAAGTGGTGCAACAAAGGAAGGTCAAAGGAAGCTCTATAATTGTACAATATTTTTAACATAATTTTTCTCTCTTTTTTTGTTCACCACCCTTGCTTCACTAAGTAAGAAAATTATATACCCCAATTGGCTTAAAAAATGAAGCTAAAATTCGAACCTTTCCATAAATTCTATGTACGAGCGATAGTACTGTAGGTGACGACGGTACTACCACCAAAAGCACCCTAAAAATAGGGCAGTGATGATACTACCATCGCTTGGGTGGTACTACTATCGACCTGGGCGGTACTACCATCACCCACTGGTGGTACTATCATTGGGAATCTCACAAAAGCTACTTTTTCATACTTTTGCATACCTGACTCATATCTCATATTGGCCCCTTTCTAGGTCAATGAAATAAGCTCAACCTGAGCTCAAATCCAACCCAAAATGAATCTAATTGCCTCACATTGAGTTAATTTAGATTCCTTCTGAATCTAACTTAATTTGGACTCTAAACCAAATCAATGCTAATTACGACATACTAAGGCATACAAATATAATCAATTTGACTAACGTGTCAAGTGACTTTCCTAACTCTCAGCAATCTTCCTAGTAACCTCCGGTGAACTCTCAGTGAGTCTCGATCATCTTCTGGTGAACCCTCGATGCATTCCCAGTAAGCTCTCGATCACATTCGACAAGCTCATGACGAACTCCTAGCAAGCCCTCGATACCTTTGATGAGCTTTCGACGAACTCTCAATAAGCCCCTGATACCTTTAGCGAGCTTCCAATGAACTCTCGACAAATTCTCGATACATTCGGCGAGCTTCCGATGATCTCCTAGCGAGTTTTCACTACATCGTCCAAACCCCGGCCCGATGCCCGAACTTGGCTTCGGCCCAACATCTGATTGTATTGCCTTATCGTAGTTAATCATACATCATTCATCTATAACACACATGTTAGATCAACAAATCCATCAATTGATTTTATCATCAAAATATAAAATTCAACAATCTTCCCCTTTTTGATGATGACAACTAATTGATGATGAGAGGTGACCTTAACCCCTCTTATGTAAATTCTATAGGGGAAAACAAACTTGAATTTAAAAGAACACAATACTTTTGAATTCAAACATGGTATCATTTATAAATATTTCAAAAATTTCAAAACATACATCCATATAATAATTTTCTCCCTTAATTCATCAAACATGAAAGATTTTCAAGACATATATACATACATTGTAAAACAACAATTTTTTCTTTTAAGTCATCAATAATCAATATATCAAAGATTTTCAAAACATATATCCATTCATCGTGAAACACATAAATATTAAATTCATACGTTAATTTCAAATTCTCCCCCTTAAGTCATCAATTATTAATTTTTCCCATTAAGTCATCAATTATTTCTCCCCCTTTATTATCAACAAAAAAGAGAAATGCTCATTTTACTATTTTTTATTAATATTCTATATTGGTCATCAATATATCATTTCTCTCCCTTTGTCAGAAATGTAAAATATTGAGCAAATAATTTTAAGACAAATGTTCATTATATTTCGAGTTTCTCCCTATTTGTTATCAACAAAATGAGAAGTATTGATTATATATCTAAACATTTAATACATGAAAATTTTATTTCATTGCTCCCGTTTAGTAAAGTAGGATAAAAGGTGGAATTTTCTCATTAAAAAGTGTGTGGGGTGTTTGTGAGGTATAAAGATAAACATCACATCACTAAGAAAATCTCTTAATCTCTTATAGACATAAATTCTAAAAAGATTATTTAGAAGATGAGCTAAATATCCAAGAAATTTAAGATCCACTTATGCGTTCATCTTATGTAAATTTTAAGCAATTCAAAAAATCTAAAAATAGTAAATCATGCATTTGAATGGGTTAACATTCTTAGTTGTCTTCTAATAAAATCAAATTGTTCTTCATTTAATGGCTTAGTTATTAAGATATAAATTTTTCTCTCCCTTTGTGATTGTTAAAAAGGAATATGATGATATAATTTTTCTTTTTATATCCATATCCTAATTACGACCATAAGTACAAAAGGATCATATCATTTAGGATGAAAGATAAGTACCAAAAGACATGATTTCTTTTAATAATTCTCTCCCCCTTTTATTTTGTAAATAGTAAAAATGAGTCTTAGGGGATTAAATAAACTTGATTCATCCAAAATAAAATTTAAGATATCTAATTTATTTAGATAAATCTTTAGAATAATCTTGATTAAAACTCTTAAATTATAATTGTTAAGATCGTAAATCTCTTTTTTATTAAAAAGAAAAAATCATACAGATTAAAAATTAATTCCCATATAGAATTAAGACAAATCAAGAGGTCAAGGAAAAGTTCATAAAAATATTCAATTTTCATCTTATCATAATTTTAAGAAACACTAATTTGGTGATAAGGTATATCATTCATGAATATAAGTCAAGAATAAATCATGATATGAAGGATATCAAATCGTGAATACTAAAGGTCATGATTCAATTTATCAAATTTTCTCTTAGATAATAAAAAGAAATTTTAGGAGATTAACTAATAAGAAAGATCTTGATTCATGTAAAAATAATCAAGTTACAAACATTGATAAGTCAAAATCATGAATAGAATGAAAACTTATCTTTGCAAGTTGCAAGGGAGAAAAGATAAAAGATCTTGATTTTTATGTAGGAAATTTCAAGTTATCAAGATCATGATTCATAATGAAAAAATATCATGTTATAATTTCAAAAGATCAAAAAGGTAAATGATGATTCGTAAAAATCAAAGTAAACTACCTTGATTTATATGAAGATCTCAAGTTACAATTTTCAAGATATCGTGATCTTGATTTGGATAATAACTTATTTAAGTTTAAATTATCAAAATAATCAAAATTGATATTTAAAAATATCATGAGTAGATTCATCAATCTCTTATTGAAAACTTAAATAAAATAGAGATTGAGAAATTTTCAAGAAAAATACTTTCTTCTTTTTAGTTATTTCAATTTATGTAATTTATTTCAAGAATGCTTTTATGCAGTATCATTTAAAGTTAGAAACTGAGTTTCATTTAAAAGAGAAAACATCAAGATCATTGCAATAAATTTTCAAACAAGAGCTTTAATTTATTTTAATTTTAATATTTTTTAAAGTCTGACTTACATGCTTATTTCACTCTCATTTCAAAAATATTTTTAATTTTTTAAATAAAATACTAGAAAATAAAGCATGATTTTTCTCCTCCTTATTTTATTTTATTCTAAGCTCAAATTCAAGAATAATTTAATATTCAACAATAAATATTCAATCATATTTCAAGTCAATTATTCAACATTAACATTTACATTTATATCAACTAACATAACATCATCAAAAATTCCTTTTTCATAAATTTTAACATAAATAATTATTCATTAAAAATAATTAAGGTTCTTTGGTTTTAGTTTATTTTTGTACTAGTATGCTCTAGTTATGTATCATCAAGATTAATTGTATGATAATGAATCATCAAAAGATTTATTACCAATAATTTTAATTCTAAGAATTTCTTTTGTTATCGTTGTTTAGACTAGTGAGCTTAAAAAGTATTTTAGATCTCAAGTCATATGCCTTGAGTATCCACTTTCAAGACATCATTTAGTACTCTTAGCCTTATTAGGAGATAAATTTATAATATATAGGGTTTTGGTTTAGGTACCAATTTGACTTTATGTCCCTCATCAAAAGCTCTACCAATTTTCACTAAAGGTATTTGATTGTTTATGGTTCATTTAGGAACCCAAATTAATTTACGTGAACTATATTTTCTTAAATAAGCAAAGTGTTCATATTTACCATAAAAATTACATCTATTTTTAGGCAAAAAGTATAATATGGATCTTCTAATAAAGGTAGTTGACTTTTGTTGACTGTTACTCACAAAGCAAATACCTTTCCTATAAATATAACTCTTATTTGCAAGGATCATGTTTAGGGATTTATTTTCTATTTTAAATTTTTTTACATTTGTTGTAATACAATATTTTCCTTTCTAAGTTCCTCTAAAGTTTTTACATTTGGTACATGAATTATGTGATAGTGCTATTTCATGCATTTCTTCACGTTTACTAACTAGTGATGCATGCTCATCTTTAAGTAGTTTATAGAATTTACTAATCTTCCTAAAATCATCATAAAGCTCATAAAAAGACTTTATAATTCATTAAAAGTAAAATAACTTTCAAGTAAGTTACTTACCTCATCGTGGTTGGCCACGAGTACGAGATTTTATACTTTTTTATTGTGCTCCTCATCTTTGAAGTATCTTGGCTTCTTGCATTTATAACAAGAGGTTTTATCCAATTTAAGTTTATTTTTATGATTTTTATTTATTAATTTTTTGATTTATTTGTCAAAAGTTCAAAGTTCTGGTGACTCGAGGAGCCATATGTCATTCTCAGTTCAACTTCCTTCTTGCTTTTTGGAAGGTTATATTTTTGCATTCTCAGTTTCGTATCATTCATATTCTTTGAAAGATATTGTTCTTATGTTCTCAAAGTAATTTCATTCATGTTCTTTGGAAGTTGTTCTTCAAATTTATTTTTAAAAGTATTTTATTTAATAATTTATTTAGTTTAATCATGCTTTTATGTATCATTTCTAATTCATGCCAAATCTCAAAAGCCGAATCACACGTAGAAACCCATCAAACTCGTCTTTATTTAAAGCAAAAAATAAAGCATTCATATATTTAGTATTTAAAGAAAACATATATTTTTCATGATCATTCCAATCATTTATTTAATTGGATTACTTCTGAAAATCATTTTCGATAATACATCATAAACTAAAATATAGTAAAATCAAGAAAATACATATTCGAATTTTTCAAGAGGTGTAGTCTGTCCTATTGAACATAGGAGGACTTATGATACATTGACCCTCGTTAATGCCATAATAAGCCATTTATTTACTTAGGTGTTAATCCAATTAGTACAATGTGACTCAAATATCAACTGTTGGCACTAAGGGGCGGGGGGGGGTGATGTGGGAGAGTGAGTGGGTGAATTAGTGCAAGTATAAAAATACTCGATTAGAAAAACTTGCTTGAAGTAAATTATGAAATCAGAAGCATTTCTTAGACTCTGTTAAAAGTGAAAAAGGGAGCGATTTAAAACAAAGTCAAAAGATGATACTCGTGCCTTTTTTCAAACTAATTAAGAACAATTAAGTGTAATAGAAAAGACGAGTAGAGATGATCACAGATTTTATAGTAGTTCGACCAAAACTTGACCTACTTCTACTTTTCGGAGTCCTCTTTCGTCGAGGCCTACCGAAGTCTACTAAATGATCTTCTTCCATAAGTGAAGGCCAAGCCTCTTACACTTTTATCCTTTTCACAGGTTCAGGAGAGGAACCCTTTACAAGAGGTTCTCACTTCCCTTAGACTCACTTAACACTTTGAAGCACTCAAGGGAAGCTCTCAAATTTTATAATATTTTTAAAATAATTTTTCTCTCTTTTTCATTCATTAGTCTTGCTACACTAAGTAAGAAAACTTGGGATATTTATAGACTCCAATTGACTTTAAAAATGGAGCCAAAAGTTAAACATTTTTATCAATTTTGTGTACGAGCGGTACTACCACCGACCCTGGCAGTACTACCGTCGAAAGCACCCTAAACATAGGGCGATGATGGTACTACAATCACTTGGGCTATACTACCACCAACCTGGGTGGTACTATCATCGTCCACTAGCGGTACTATCGTCGAAAATCTCGTAAAGCTACTTTTTTCATACTTTTATATACCTGACTTGTACCCCATGTTGACCCATTTCCAAGTCAATGAAATGAACTAAACTTGAGCTAAAATCTAACCCAAAGTGGACCTAGTTGCTTTACATTGAGGTAATTTAGATTCCTTTCATATCTAACTTAATTTGGACTTTAAACCAAACCGATGCTAACTACGACATACTAAGGCATACAAATACAATCAATTTGACTAATGTGTCAAGTGACTTTCTCAACTCCCTACGATCTTCCCGGTAACCTTTGGCGAACTCCCAGTGAGTCTCGGTTATCTTCTGGCAAACCCCCAGTGAACTCTCATGAAGCTCCCAATCAGCTTCGACAAGCTCCCGACGAACCCCCAACAAGCACCCGATACCTTCGACAAGCTTCCGGCGAACTCTCGGTAAGCCTCTGTGGCAAGCTTCCAGTGAACTCTTGGCAAACTCCTGATATATTTGGTAAGCTTCTAGTAATCTCCTGACAAGTTCCCACTACATCGTTTGAACCTCGACCCGATGCCCGAACTTGACTCCGACCCAACATCTAATTATATTGTCTTGTTGTAGTTAATCCTACATCATTTATCTCTGACACACATGTTAGTTCAACAAACCCATCAATTTATTTCATCATCAAAATCTGAGATTTAATAGCATCGATGGTGCATCATGATCCTACGGTCTAGTATTGTCTTCAGATAGATTTGTACCTCTCCATCAGTAGTGGTGTCTAGTAGATGACTCTGAGTTGATTCATTTTCCCTAAGCTTTAGTTTAAGGCAGGACATAGGGAAGACTGAGTGAATCTTGGAATCTCCAAGTAGGTCCAATCTGTATGCCATAACTCAAATGCACTCCTTAATCTGGTAGGGTTTGTAAAATTGAGGAGATAGCTTTATAGATGCTCAGGTATTGATTGATGTTTGCTTGTTGGGCTGAAGATGAAGGAAGACCCAATCTCTAATAAAAAACTTCTTTTCACTCCTGTATGTATCAGCCTGTTGGTTTATTCTTGCTTGGGCAACTGAGAGATTATCTTTCAATAGCATTAGGATTTTGTACCTGTCAGTCAACTCTCGGTCTACCTAGTCTACTTTAGATGTGTCAAATACATATTTAGGAATTACAAGGGGTGGTTGGCCATACACAGCTTCAAAAGGAGTACATTTTGTTAATGATTGATATGTTGTATTATACCACCACTCGGCCCAGGGAAGCTATCTTGTCCACTCTTTCAGTCTGTCACTAGTGAAGCATCTAAGATAAGTCTCCAAACACATGTTCACCACTTTTGTTTGGCCGTCGATCTGAGGATGGTAGGATGTGCTCATCTTTAGTTTTGTGCCCTACAATTGAAAGACAAAATTTGTTGGTGAAGACCTTGCCATGATCACTTATAATAAATTGAGACATTATATGCAGTTTAATAATATTCTCCACAAAGATTCGAACAATGCTGGCAATGGTATAAGGATTTCGGACAGCACAAAAGTGAGCGTACTTGGTGAGGCTATCAACCATAACGAGAATAGTACCTTTTTCTTGTGATGTGGGCAGCCCTTCGATGAAGTCCATAGATATATCAGTACAAACTGAGTCTAGAATAGGTAGCGATTGTAATTTTCCTGGGCTTGCCACTGTTTCTTCCTTATATCGCTGACACGTGTCACACTGCGCCACAAATTCAACAATGATATTTTTCATATTGGAAACCTCAGCGGGAGCATCATATGTATAGTGGAAGATCAAAATAAAACTAGTTTTCTACGTAGATTAAAATCATCGTGCAAAGATTATTGTGTAGAAAAAACTGTAAAACTGAAATCCGCATCATGTGAGAGATTGTTTACCTAGGGATTCATATAACCTTATTTTTTCAGATTCGAATAGAGAGGATAAAGGAGGTCAAGCATCCTCCTCTTTAGTGATATCCACACGATAGATTACTGTAGTGATACTCCTCCAATCATAGCCCCAAGTCTCACAACTCTTGTGCAGAGGGAGGGAGAAGAATAGGAGGGGGTGGCCATAGGTGTAACCTATCATCTATATGCCTCCCCTCCTATTTATAGAGAGCCACCCATATAACCCTAATGGATCCTGCCTTAGTGGGTATTAGATCTCTATCTACTTACCCACTAACCTTGGATTATTGGATCTCTATCAAATAATCTTTTTTGACATTTAATTAGGTCTCATATAATGAGCCCATCAATGTAGAGTCTCATCTAATGAGAATAGAGGCTAATTGGATAATTCATATCTAATCCTCTATTCACCGAAGTAGCTACCATATGTATGTGACCCTCTAGGCCCAATACCGAGCTGGCCATGAGTCCTACCTATCAGAACGCTTTTTGACTCAATGAATTATTATCTTATAATAATTTACTTGACTCATCGACTATGGATGTACTGGGCCACTGCGTCATAATCCCTAGACAGTATAAGAGATTTTATCCATTAGGCCTGTTTGTCCTTAGTTACCATGTATCTATAGTCCCTCATCCATTAAATATCTCAGAGGCTGTATACCAGGTATGATATTGTCAGGTAACATACGAAATCCATCTAAGTCTTGTTCTAATCAGATTCTCCCGAAGAACTACTTCTCTCTCAATCCGGCCAACATGATCAAGGATTTACCTAAGCGAGAGCATACATGATATTTCTCTCATGATACCAAGAATGGATGATCCTCTATTGATATTCAATAACCTTCATAAAGTTGGCTACCAATCCCAATAATTGGCTCTACTATATCTGGAACTTTCCAAACTTGTAAGTCCGATGTCAAAGAGAGGAACAATTAAACAAGACATCTTTAGTGTCTCAAGTTTAAGGACTAGATACATAATTAAGACTACAGAATCGCTGTCTGACGTTAGGTATCATTAACTATACAACATTCCATAAGTGGATTAATCAGTGAACTCATTCTCTAATGAGCACCTATACTGTATCCTTAGTGTCTCTACACAAGTGACTATGAGATCATCCACCTCCATCATATAGATAGGTATACAACACATCGGTCTATCTAGTTGTCTGGATGTCCCTCTAGAGCAGCCTATAACGGGAATTATTTAAGATATGTGTTTAAAGGTGAATTACTATCATTATCATTATTTCATCGTGATTCGATTCCCATTACACAGAACCAAGGATGTCATAGTATATATATTCAACATATAATATAATATGAGAATATACTAATAAATAATAATACAAAAAGACTATGCAGTATATATATCACATGTGCCATCACTCATATGATTGGCTTATAGGACACCTCTAACCAATATTTCATTCCTCTCCAATAGAATTTACTGAATCATTTTGTAGGTCCGAAGGAATCCAGAGTATCTAGTCACTAGTGAAGAGTGCATCTCTTGTAGGATGGTGTTTTGGCAGGAGTAATTGGGCACCAATACTATTTGGCCCTTGTATCTTAAATCATTCGAATCCTAATTATAGTGTGCTACTGAGCCCAGTTCTTCCTCTAGTTTCTTGATAATCTCCTGGCTCTCTAGATCATCTTGTCATTCCTTTATGATGTCTTTAAGGAGGTCACTAATCGAAAGAGAGATGGCTGAAATTTAAGCATGTTCGGGTAGTTGGGAGAGTGTATCTACAACCAAATTTTCCTTTCCCTTTTTATAGATAATTTCATAATCATAAAGGAAATCTTCTACTCCAGGAAGTACTTGAGGTTCTTATGATCGATTTTAATTTGAAAATATCGATAAATCAAGTAAGGTCTTCATTTCATCACCGCATCCATAATAGCCAGCATCTCCTTATGATCGACAGTTTTAGTGTTGTGTTCACAATGGCATTGGTACAATAATCATGTAAGACTTTAGACAATAATCGTGCAAGATTTCAGACAATATAGAGACAATCTTGAACGACTAAATCTGCTATTTGAATGAGCCATTCATCTGTTTTTCGTGTTGTGTTCACATTTAACTCCCGAAATTCACTCGGCAACTGAGATGGAACACATCCATAAATCATACAAGCTGCCTGTGTAGGATATTGACTCACAGTGCATATGCCTGCTTCCCTATCCTCAGCAGTAACTGGTTTAGGCCGAAATGGATCAACAGCAACCATCATATTCTAAAAAAGAAAGAAAAATTCAACTTAAGAAATAATTTCATAGACTAGATTGTTATGTACTGCTAAAATGCACACTTCAAGAAGTAAAGAGAAAAACCTGAGAAACACACTCATTAATCCACTCAGCAGTAACGGGCTGAATTCCCCACTTACAAGCAGTCTCATATTTTGGACCATTGGTGAACTTACATAACAAGTGTGTGACCTTTTTAGTTAACTTTTCAGTAAACATAGCTCCCAAAGTGAAGCATAAGTTTCTTAACAAAAGCCTCTCTTTCTCTTCATACTGCGACACACAGAATCTAAGGCTTTCAAATCCAGGTAACGGAATGCTGCAGCACAATGGAGAGTAGATAATGTGGCTTCCAACATCTTGTATGCAGGCATCCTATAACAATATCCCTCCACAAACCATTATTCTAAATTAGTGGCACAATGGAATAAAAGAATAGAATTTAAAAAGCTAGCTAACTAATATAAGAAGTTGATTTGAGAGGAGACTTAACTTGCTAACTGGATTTGCTAACTAATACACTAAGTTAATGGCAAATATGTCAGTTGGGATCCTTGAACAAAAGGAAGAGTAAAATAAACCCTGTTGCTCCACACATGGCAGTCTGCTCTTACAAAGTTAGTTGCATTCATTTCACATTGTTCACAAGCATGGAAAATGCAAGTACTGGTATCAGGGACTTGGAGAGGTTTGGGTTTCCAACTCTCCCCAAGTGTGGTGGGATAGAGAGAGAGCTTTACCGATGTAGGTAAGGGTCAGTCATATTGCATGAAGACAATGCCAATCTCGGCTCCTGACGCATCTGCTTCAATCATAAATACTTTATCAAAATCGGGTAGCACTAGCACAAGTATAGATGTCATTGCAGCCTTGAGGGTGTCAAAGGCTGTTGATGCTTCGTCCGACCACTGAAGACATCCTTTTTCAGCAAGGATGTGAGGGGAGCGCTGATCTTTTCATAATTTTTTTATAAACTTATAGTAGTAGTTAGTCAGCCCTAGAAATTCTCGTAGTGCCTTAATTATTTTTGGCAATGGCCAGCTTTACATCGCTTTAATTACTTGATAAAAAGAGTATGTTATCGGAGATTCAACAAAACAAGTCGTAAGTGAGAGATGTGGCTTTCAAGGGAAGGGCTGTAAATCAAATCATCAAAGAAGACCAATATAAACTTATGGAGGTAAACCTGGAAAATATTATCATCAAACTTTGAAAGGTGGATGAGGCATTGGTTAGGTCGAAGAGCATCACTAGAAACTCATAGTAGTTGTTGTGTGTCCGAATGGTGGTCTTCAGTATGTCTTCTTTGTGTACTTAAATTTGATGATACCTAGATCACAAATCCAGCTTTGTAAAAGCTTGTGCTCCCTTCAACTCGTCGAGTAATTCATCCACCATAGGGATCAGATATTTGTCTTTGATAGTGATGCTATTGAGGGCTCGATAGTCGACGCACATCTGTCATGTTCTGTCTTTCTTTTATACAAGGAGCACCGTTGAAGAGTAGGGGCTGATACTTGACCGTATGATCCCTATCTCCAGCATCTCCTAGATGATCTTCTCAATCTCGGCCTTCTAAAGGTAAGGATATTGATATGGCTAAATATTTACTGGTGGTTTCCCCGACAGAATCAGTATATAGTGATCGTGCAGCCGAGTAGGGGGCATATTTTTTGGTTTAGCGAAGATGTCTGAAAATTTAGCAAGCAAAGAAGGGAGGTGTGGATCTTCATTCATCATTGATTCCTCTATTTGCAGCCCTTGAAGTTGTATTAGGAAGCTAATATGTGATTTGTGCATCACCCTATCCATGCATTCTGTAGAAACAATCGATACTTCACCACCACGTTTTCCTCGTAGGATCACCTATTTCCTATAGTAAAAAATTTTCATAATTAACTTAGAGAAATTTTAGGAAACATCACATAGAGTGGATGGCCATTTGATGTTGAGCACCTCCTTATAATTATTAAGCGGCTGGAGGAAGAAGTTCACGATAATCTCTTGGCCCTATATGACTAGTTTCACCCACAGACATTTTTAGCTGCAGTTGAGGGTTCGACCATCTGTGACTTTCACATCAAAATTGCTACAATCTTTAGTCTAGAGAGTTAATCAGGCAGTAACTTTGCTATCCATAAAGTTATTGGTGCTTATATTGTCTATAAGAATGGTGATTGGCTAATGCTTGAGGAACCTACCATTCTTCATGGTATGTGGGTTTGCGTAGCTGACTAAGGCATGCACTGTACTGATAACCGATTACAGTTCTTCCTTTGCATCCTCCTCCTCAGACTTGAGATCCACATCCTTGGGTTCTAGATCATCAATCGGTTCAATCACCAAAAGTCTTTGTTTCTTACAATGGTGGTTGCGACTCCATGGTTCGTCATAGTGCCAACATTGCCCTTTTACAGATCTCTCGTAAAGTTCATCTCGAGTTAATTTCATGGGCTGATATGACCAGTTAGTGGCAGGGGAGGCCGAAGGTCTAGAGGTTACTGGTCAAGTTGTGACCTTGGTCCTTCGGGCATCGGTGTTAAGTCATTTCTCTTGGATTTGGGCAAAGGAGATAGATGCTGTCAATGTATAAGGTTGTCATGCTTTTACTTCACATCTGATCTCCGGCTTCAATCCTTCAATGAATATCCCTAGCATTTATTTTTCAGACCAATCTCTAGTTTGATTTAAAAGTCATTCAAACCTGGTTCAATAGTCTTAGACAATGGAGGTTTGACAAATCTTCGCGAGTTGATTGTCGATGTTCTCGTACTCTGATAGTCCAAAGCAGATTAGCAGCCTGCTTTTGAATTGCCTCCATGTGAAAACTTCATGAGTGTGCTCGAACTAGTCATACCACTGGATTGCATCTCCCTTAAGGTGTTCTATAGCAATGTCAACCATGGATGCATCTAGAGTCTTGTGATAGCAGAAATATCATTCCACGTGTGAGATCCACTCGGTCGGATCTTCATCTTCCTATCTAGAGAAGTCCACCCTCATTCATAGGCATGAGGAGTCTGACGCTTGATCTTCTTTCTTCGTTGGGTTCTATTCATGACCTGAACTTTCTCCATGCTGAGATATCCTTGGGCTCTCTGATTGGCCCGATCTAAATTATTCGAAAAGTGCATGTAGTTTGTTCACCATACGGGCCTCGAAGGCTTCATGTTTTGTGTCAATCATCTCATATGAGGCCATGGCATAGAAATGTAGATCTATGATGTTGAGTCTCTTCTTCTGTTAATGAGTCAAGGGCAAAGATAGGCTAATAGGTTGGCAGCAACAGAAAGAGGCAACAACGATAACAATCTAGGGTAGAAGGCTACGGTATATGCTGCTATTTGGGTCGGCTATAGGGATGAAAGAGGACTATGACAATAGCGTCTTAAAGTTAGAGGGCTGCCCTAGGGTTGCTGATGATGGCAACAATAGGTTCGACAACAACAAGATATGGATATAGCAAGTTTTGATGAAGATAGTAACAATATGAATATGGCAACAATGTGTCATCAAAGATAACAACAATGTTGAATATCAGATTTTGATGATGAAATCAATTAATGAGTATTTAATTTAACATATTTGTTAGAAGAAGTGATGCAGCTTTAACCACGGTGGTGTAGAGGAGTTACAGACCAGACATGGACCTAGGATCAAGCTTAGGCATCAGGCCAACGTTTGGACAATGTGGTGGGAGCTCGCCGAGAGTTCGTTAGGACTTCGCTGAAGGTATCAAGAAGATCGCTAGGAACATGTTGGGAAATCACTGGAGGAAGATCATGAGACTCACCGTGGGGGATGCCGGAGGTTGCCGAATTGTTGGAATGAGGTCGTTAATTAAGCTTGGTGGTCATGTATGGTTGTAATACTTAAGTCGTAGGTTAAGTTTGAGCTCGAATTGAGTGTGATTTGGAAGGAATCTAAATCATCTCAAAGAAGCAACCATGTCCACTAAAGGGGAGTGATTGAGCTCAAGTTGAGCTCAATTGGTTGACCAAAGGATTGTACCACTGCTGCCCAAGTTTTTGGGTGGCAAACGATGGTTGAACCACCTAGGTCAGTGGATGCACTGCCCGTACCCTATTTTTAGGGTGCTTTCGACTTTTGCACTGTCGACACCGGCCGGTGAACCGTACCTAAATTTTTAGGATACATTTGAATTTTAGATCTAAATTCTAAAGCCATTTGGGGCCTATAAATATCCTAAGTTTTTTTACATTTGATATAATAATTTTAGGCTAGAAATTCTATTATAAATTATGAGTAAAAATTATAAGAAAAAGAAAACAAGTAAGAGAGTGATCCAAGTGTTATAATCTTATTTCCCTTGTAAGTTGAAAGGTTGTAAGAGTTTATTTAGTCTTTCCCTAAAGAAGATCGGTAGTGGATGCTGGTGGGCCTCGGAGAAGAGGACTCAAGTTTCTTCTTTGATTCGGCTTTTGATATATGACATTAATTAAAAATCACATGTGAAAGAACAACTAAATTAAATGATTCATTAAATGAAAAGACTTAAAAAAATAAAGAGCTTAATGAACCCCTTCCAAGGAACAGGAAGGATATAGCACTTCGAATGACAAATGACTCATTGAGTGAAACTTCAAGTGATGAAGACCATAATATTACACTATTGTCTAGAAAGTTTAAAAATTTATGAAAAAGAACAAGAACTATAAAAACAAAAATGAAACTAAGAAAGACAATGTCATATGCTATGAATGCAAAAAATTGAGACATTTCAAAAATGAATGTCCTCAATTGAAGAAGGCGCCACACAAGAAGAAAGCATTTTCGACAACTTGGGATGACTCAAAATCATCGGATGAAGAAGACCAATCAAAAGAAGAAGTTACCAATTAGGCTCTAATGGTGATACAAGATGAGGTTAGTGATTCATTAAGTATTTTTTTTCAGAATTATTAAATATGTTCCATGAATTGTTTGACGAGTTTAGAAAAATTAACAAATCTTATAAGTTGCTTAAAAATGAACATGATTTGTTAGTTGATAGATTTAATAAAATACATGATTCATTAGTAGTACATAACCCTTGCCAATAAGGGTCATATTAATAGAAGAAATGACATAGGCTTTGTTGGTAACATTCAACAAAAGCCAACCATTTTTGTTAAAGGACCTATTTTAAATTTGCCATCGAAAATTAAATATAATTTTTATAAAAAATTAGGACATAAGGCAAACAAATGTCTATTTAAAAATGTAGTCCACAACAATTAGTTTGGGTTCCCAACGAACTTCATACAACAAAAAATAATTAGAAAAGAAAGATAAATTTCTTTATGAAGGACCCAATGTAAAATAGGTATCTAAATAAAAAATATCCTTATTATAGGTTTGTCTCCAAACTAAAGTGAGGAGCACCAAATGGTATCTTAATAGTGGATGCTCAAGGTACATGATTGGAGATCCAACTTATTTTCCTAAGCTCAATAGCTTAAGTGAAGGACTTGTCATATTCAGAGATAACAATAAAGGAAAAATCATTGGGAAAGGAACTATAGATAACAAATTAAACATTTTGATTGAAGACGTATTATTGGTTGAAGGCTTTAAACATAATTTGCTTAGCATTAGCCAATTATGTGGTAAAGGTTATATTATTAAATTTCAACCTAATGCATGTATTATTAAATTGTCAGACAAAAATAAATCTTTGATTGCATTAAGAAACAACAATGTGTATACTATAGATATTGAAAAATTTTATAATGAAACTTGCTTTTCGGCTTTAAATGATGATGCTTAGGTTTGGCATAGGAGACTTGGTCATGCTAGTATGAAACTACTTAACCAAATCTCAACTGAAGACTTCGTAAGAGGATTACCTAGCTTAAAATTTATCAAAGATAAAGTATATGATAATTATCAATTAGGAAAACAAATAAAGAGTAGCTTCAAGCTAAAACATCAAATAAGCACCTTAGGCTACTTCAATTGATCTATATGGATTTATTTGGAAGTTTAGGTGGAAGCAAATATGCATTTGTTGTAGTAGATTTACTTGGACTTATTTCTTGGCGCACAAAAGTGATACATTTAAATGTTTTATAATTTTTTTTAAAATTATTCAAAATAAAAAAGGATTTATGATTTTATCAATATATGATGGTGAATTTTAAAACAATGATTTTTAAAATTTTTGTGAATCAAATAGGTACATCCATAATTTCTCTACTCTAAAAATTTCATAACAAAATATAGTAGTAGAAAGAAAAAAAAATAGAAGTTTACAAGAAATAGTTAGAACTATGTTAAATGAACATAACATACCCAAATATTTATGTTTCAAATAGGGTTCTTGTAAAATCATTACTTTTCAAAATTCCATATGAATTATAGAATGATAATAAACCCAACATTTCATATTTTAAAGTTTTTGGTTGTAAATATTTTATTTTAAATAAAAAAGATGTCTTAGGAAAATTTGATGCAAAATCCGATGAGGGCATTTTTCTTAGTTATTCATTGATTTCAAAAGCCTATCATGTTTTTAATAAAAAAATTTAGTAATTAAAGAATATATTCATGTTGTTTATAAGTTTTTTGAATTTAAAAAACTTAATTTTGATGATGAATTTGATTTTAGTACTTTGAATTTAAATGACAATACTCCTAAAAGTAACTTAGATGAATCTACTTCTAAAGTCTTACCCAAGAAATGCAAGTATGTGAATGATCATCTTAAGGAGCTTATAATAGGAGATACATAAAAAAAAAATTTTAAACTCGATCTTCTTTTAAAATTTTTTATGCAAATGCCACATTTCTCTCTCAAATCAAACCAAAATGCATTAATGAGACCCTAAGAGATGATTCTTGGGTTAATATAATATATAAAGAGCTTAATCAATTTAAGAGAAATGAGGTATGAGAGCTTGTTCCTAGACCTAAATGACTATTTAGTGATTGATACTAAGTGGGACTTTAAAAATAAGCAAGATGAAAATGGTATCATGGTTAGAAACAAGGCTTGATTAGTGGCCAAAGATTTTAACGAAGAAGAAATAATTGATTATGATGAAACATTCGCTCCCATGGCTAAACTTGAAGCCATAAGGATGCTCCTTGCCTTTGCATATTTTAAAAATTTGAAGTTGTTTCTAATGGATGTTAAAAGTGTTTTTCTAAATGGTTTTATTCCCGAAGAAGTATATATTGAACAGCTCCCTGGTTTTGAAAATGGTCTTCTTCCTAGTCATATTTTTAAATTTTCTAAAGCTCTTTATGGATTAAAATAAGTCCCTTGGGCTTGGTATGAAAGACTTAGTTCTTTTATTGTTTCAAATAATATTTTAAAAGACAAGGTTGATACTATATTATTTTTTAAATATTTTAAAAATAATTTTCTTATTATTCAAATTTATGTTGATGATATCATTTTTGGATCAACAAACAAATTTTTGTGTGAGTCTTTTGCTAAAGAAATGAGCTAAGAATTTGAAATGAGTCTCATTGGTGAGTTAACATTCTTCTTAGAATTATAAATAAAATAACTAAATGATGGTATCTTTATTAATCAAACTAAATACACCTTGAACTTCCTAAAATATTTTGGGATGAAAAATACTAAAGCATTAAACACTCCCATGAGCACATCTACAAAGTTAGACTTTGACAATGAAGGAGAAAACTTCGATCAAAAATCTTATAGAGGAATGATAGGAGGTTTATTATATTTGACTGCTACTAGACCATATATTATGTTTAGTGTTTGATTGTATGCAAGGTTTCAATCTAATCCTAAACTCTCTCATTTTAAAACAGTTAAATGAATCTTTAAATACTTAAGCAGAACCTCAAAATTAGGATTATGGTATCCAAAATGTAAAAACTTTGATTTACTTGCTTTTGCGGATGCCAATTTTGGAGGATGTAGGATAAATAAAAAAATACTACCAAGACATGTTAATTTTTAGGGAATGCACTTATTTCTTGGACTTCCAAGAAATAAAATTTAGTAGCTTTATCTACTACTGAGGCTAAATATATTGCAGCTAGTGCATGTTGTGCCCCAATTATTTAGATGAAAAATACCTTAGATTATAAAATTTAATTAAAAAATATTCCTATTAAATGTGACAACACAAGTGCCATATGTTTGACCAAAAAATCCTATTCAATACTTAAGAACTAAGCACATTGACATTAGACATCATTTTATCAGGGATCATGTGAATAGTCAAGACATTTCATTAGAATTTATTGATACGAAATATCAGTTAGTGGATATTTTCACTAAACCATGAAGAGCAATTTGATTTTATTAGAAGAGAGCTAGGAATGCTGAACTATGAGAATGCATGATTTGTTTGATTTACTTTTTTAAATCAAATTGCATGAATGATTGATTTATACATTTATTTGAAATGTATAAAATTGCATGGAAAATTTCTAATCTTGGATCTCAAAACGTAATATCTATTTTTGTGATATTACTTTTCAAATCTGCCTCCTTGTTTCTACCTTCTTGTTTATAAAAAGGGGAGAAAAGTTATATGAAAATGATGATTTGCTATTTTTTTGGATTTATTTGTTATATTTCCTTGAAATTTACATGAGATGATGCATGTGTAGCTTTTGAACTTTTGAATCTTCCTAGATTTATTAGATTTTGAGCTCATATTCAAAATTTTTTAAATTCACTTCTATAAGATTGAGAGCTCTTCTTAATGATCTAATACTTTTACAACTCCTCCTTTGTTTCCTCTCCTCATTATTCATAAAAGAGAAGAAAATTTTATAATGCATATTCTATTTTACTAAGGGGGAGTAATATCATCATGTGCTTTGAAATCGTTAGCTATACGTTTCATCTTTTTGTTAATGAGAAATGGGGAGAAATGAACATTGATGATACACGAATATTGATGCACATACTTAGATATTGATACACATACTTGGATATTGATACACATACTTGGATATTGATACATAATTTTTTTTTAAAATTCATGCTTTAATGACTTAATGCAAATTTTAATTTGCTTAGAATATTGATTGCCTCAAGATATATGATTTCAAGAGTGTGTGATTCTTTTGAATTGAAGTTTTCTTTATTGTGGCATAGATTTAGGGAGAGTTAGGATTAACTCCTATCCTCAATTGATTGTCATTATCAAAAGGGGGAGATTGTTAAATTTTAGATTTCAATAATGAAATCAATTGATGAGTGTTTAATATAATATGTGTTGTTAGAGGAAGTGATGCAGGTTTAACCACGATGGTGAAAAAGAGTTATATACTAGATATGGACCCAGGATCAAGCTTAGGCATCGAGTCAAGATTTGGATGATGTGGTGGGAGCTCGTTGGGAGTTCACTAGGACTTCGACGAAGGTATCAGAAAGATCGCTAGGAACACGTTGGGAGATTACCGGAGGAAGACCGTGAGACTCATCGCAGGGAATGCCAGAGGTTGCCGAATTGCAGGAGTAAGGTCATTGACTAAGCTTAGTGGTCATGTATGGTTATAATCATTAAGTCGTAGATTAAGTTTGAGTCAGAATTGAGTGTGATTTGGAGGGAATTCAAATCAACAAAAAAAGACAACCATGTCCACTAAAGGAGATTGATTGAGCTCAGGTTGACTAAATTAGTTGACCAGAGGATTGGTTAACATAAGGGTCAAGTTGGGATTAGAAAAATGAAGGGAATCACTTTTCTGAGATTTCCAGTGGTTGAACCATCGGTGAGAGACGGTTGCACCATCGCTGCCTAGGTTTTCGGGCAACTGATAGTGGCTGAACCGCCCAGGTTAGCGGCTAAATCGCCCATACCCTGTTTTCAAGGTGCTTTCGATGGCTACACCACTAACACCAGTGGGTGAACTGTTCGTACCTAGATTTTTCAAAGATGTTTGAATTTTGGCTCGAAATTCTAAAGCCATTTGGGGCTTATAAATACCGCAAGTTTTTTTATAATTGATACAATAATTTTGGGCTAGAAATTCTGTAATAAATTATGTGTGAAAATTGTAAGAAAAAGAAAAGGAGTAAGGGAGTGATCCAAGTATTGTAATCTTGTCTCACTTGTAAGTTGAAAAGTAGTAAGTGTTTGGTCTTCACCCAAACAAGATCGGTATTAGATGCTAATGTGTCTTGGAAAATAGGACTCGGGGAGTGGATGTAGGCTGATGAAAGTCGAACCACTATAACTGTGAGTGCTTTAATTGCTTTCATTTTATTCGTAATTACTCTTAAACACTTGATAGTTGGATTCAAAGTTTCAATCTCTCAACTTCCTTAAATAAGTTTTTAGTCGATTTTATTAAGAGAAGCTTCCATTGTTCACTCTTTAATTTATGAAAGCAAAGATTTTTAATCGAGCACTTCCATTCTCGTATTAATTCAACCCCCATCGCCGATCACACACCCCCCCGACCCCTCTCTTAGTGCCAATTGATCCTAACAAGCAGTATTCTGATGAAGATTATAGTAATATGGCAGCGATACTTTAACGAATATGACGATAATAATTTTGACAAGAGGTAGCAATATGACAGTAATACTTCGACTAATATGACAATAATAATTTGTTAAGATGACAGGAATAACAGATGCAGCAATATTACGGTGAAGATGAAAATAGGCGCAACAATATTATGATGAAGATGAAGATAGGTGCAACAATATTGCGACAAAGATGACGATAGATGTAGCGATAGTAAGGATTGCAACAACGGGTGACACAATATGATAGAACCCCAAAAGGAGCTCTATAGATTTTGACCTTTGAGGGGGATCAACCTTTGGAACATTGTAGAGGTTCCTCCCTCCTAGACTCGGCACAAGGTTGAATAAAAGATGATAATTGCTTGATTAAAGAGAGGGGGTAGCTACATCATTTTATAGGATTCTAAACCCCAACCTATGAGGTGCTTGCCTAAGTAAAATTATCCCTTTACCCCTTCTATAGCCGACCTACCTAAGTAGGAATAGGTGGCAGCTAGGTTGGCTCTATAGCCGACCTAAGCAGGGGGAAACCCTGGCCGACTAGCTCAGTAAAGGGTTTTATTACAATCTCACATAGTTTTATTTACTACTTCTACGGAGATTAGGATTCAACCCTACTGGAGTCCTATCAAGCTAGCTCTCTTAGAATCAGCCTTGTCCTCAAGGATGAGGATCCATAAACTCTAGGAATCGGGGCTCCAGCTCCTCGTGCGTCTCCCATGTTGCATCTTCAGATGGTAAGTTATTCCACTTCATAAGTACTTCAGTTGAAGGGCGTCGTCAGTGTTGAATCTCAGATTTTGATAATGAATCAATTGATGAGTTTTATGATCTAACTCGTGTGTTAAAGAAAGTGATACAGGATTAATTACGACAGTAAAAGGATATTACAATCAGATGTTGGGCCTGAGTCAGGTTCAACCATCGGGCCAAGGTTCGGACGACGTAGTGGGAGCTCATCGAGAGTTCGCCAAAGGTCGACCGATGTTTAGACGATGTTATCAAAAACTCGCCGAGACCTCACCAAAGGTTTATCGGGAAGTTTGTCGGGAGTTCACCAACAGGTTGTCGGGAGCTCGTTGGAAGAATACCGAAAAGTTCGTTAGGAGTTTGTCAACAGGTTGTCGGGAGCTCATCAAGAGTTCACTAGAAGAATGCTGAAAGTTCATTAGGAGTTCACCGAAGGAAATCGAGAGCTCGCTTGGAGTTCATCAAAAAGATGATGGGAGCTTGTCGAAGAGACGATTAGACAACAAAGATTATACGTTGAGTGTCATAGTTAGCATCATAAAGAGAGTTAGCTTTACTAACTCAATTAAAAGACCATTAGGTCTTAATTGGGACTGATTTGGACTCATTATAGAAGTTATTTCAGTAACCAAAGATCAGATAAGGCACGGTCTTTGAAGAAATGATCTTCAAGATGACACAATCTTTAGGCGGTTGAACCACCCAAACATAATCTCCCAGATTGTTAGGCGACTGAATTGCCTATAACACAATCTCCCAGACTATGTCAGGCAGCGGAGCCGCCTAGAACGCAGTCTTCAAGACTAGCACCTCGGAATCACCTACAAATTAATTTTTGGCTCCACTTTTGAAGTTATTTAGGGCCTATAAGTACCCACCCTTTCTTGCCTGAGGTATGTAAGCAATTAAGAGCAAAAATCTTATGAAAACACTGTTGTAATTGAGAGCTTCTCTTTATTTTATTTTATATAGTTTTTTATTTAAGGGAGAGCTTTGAGTCTTATAAAGATTATCTCCTAAACCTATCAAAGGAGAATAGAGTTGTAAGAAAATAGTTGATCTTCACCCATTGAAGGAATATCAATAGTAAAAGCCGGTGGCCTCAACGGAGGAGGAATCGGGAAGTGGACGTAGGTCACGAGACCGAACCACTATAAAATTGGTTTGCTTCTTCTTCTTTGCTCTTTAACTTCATTACTCTGTTATTTAACTATCTATTATCTTTGCTTACACTATTACAAACATCTCTATACTTAAACATATTTTTTATATTCTTTTCATTGAGCAATTTTTTAAATCTATAAAGATTTCTCATCAGTACTAATTCACCCCCTCGCCCCCCACTTAATGCCGCTTTGATTCTAATAATTAGTATCAGAGCCACGTTTCTCTCTATTTGGCTTAAAATCTAATTAGATGACTTTTATTGGCAATCAAGAGGGATTTTCTATCATAAGTCCTCCTATGTTCAATGGGACAGACTACACATCTTGGAAAATTCGAATGCATATCTTTTTTATTTCGATAGATTTTGATTTATAGTCTATTATTGAAAAAAGTTTTCAAAAGTCATCCAATCTAATAAATGATTGGAATGATTATGAAAAATAAATATTTTCTTTAAATACTTATGAATGTCTTATATTGTGCTCTTAACAAAAATGAATTTGATCGGATTTCATTTTATGATTTGATTTTTGAAATTTGGCATATATTAGGATTAATATATGAAAGCATACTAAATCTAAATGAATCATTAAATAAAATATCTTATAAAAATAAACAAGAAGAATAAATTCCTAAGAGTAAGAAAATTTTGACATTGAGAACTCAAGAACACCTTCCAAAGATCATGAAGGAATTGGAACTAAAGAGAATATATGACTCCTCGTGTGAAATCTCGAGGGATAAGAACCTTGGACATGAATTATTGACAAAAAAACCAAAAAATTTTATTGAATATAAACAAAAACCTTAAAATGGACAAAAGCTGCTGCGATAAATGAAAGAAACTATGACGCATCGTCAAGAAGAAGTGAAAGATCTTGCGCTCGTGACCAACCACGATGAGGTAAGTAACCCACCCAAAAACTCTTTCACTTTTAATGAGTTATTGCTTTCTTCCCATAAGCTTTATGATAAATTTAGAAAGATTAGCAAATCCTATAAATTACTTAAGGAAGAGCATACATCATTAGTTAGTAAACTTGATGAAATACATGCATCAAACATGAAACCTTGCATGATGCTTTACTATTACACAATTTTTGCTCTAAACGTGAAATGCTAAATGACATTAAAAAGGAAAATATCATGCTTAAACAAATGTTAGAAAAATTGAAATAGGGAATAAATCCTTTAATATGGTCATTACGAATAAGGGTCATATTAATAGAAGAAATGATATAGGCTTTGTTGGTAACACTCAACAAAAGCTATCCATCTTCATTAAAGGACCAATGTTATATGTTTCATCTAGAAATAAATATAATTTTTATAAAGAATTGGACACTATGCTAATAAATGTTCATTTAAAAGGCATAGTCTACATAAATTAATTTGGGTTCCTAAAGGAACCATAAACAACTCGATGCCAATAGTAAAATTAGGTAGAGTGTTTCATGAGGGACCTAATGTAAAATGGGTACATAAGCTAAAACCTCCCATATTATAAATTTGTCTAATAACAAGACTAGGAGCACCAAGTAATGTTTTGAAATTAGATGCTCAAAGCATATGACTTGAGATCTAATACTCCTTTAAAGCTCACTAGCCTAAGTAATAACAAAAAAATATTAAAATAAAATTATTGTTAATAAACTTTGGATAACTCATTAATCTTGATCGCTCTAACTTTGGTATACTAAATAAATTAGAAACTTTATCTAAATTCAAATTTATGAAAGAATGATTTTAATGATAATTATGCTGAATCTCAGATTTTGATGATGAAATCAATTGATGGGTTTTATGATCTAACTTATGTGTTAAAAAAAAATGATGTAGGATTAACTATGATAGTAAAGGGTAGTACAATTAGATATTGGGCCGGAGTCAAGTTCGAGCATCACGCCGAGGTTTAGACGACACAATGGGAACTCATTGGAGGTTGGCCGAGGTTCAGACGATGTTGTTGCGAGGTTCGGACGATATTGTCGAAAACAATTTTCAAAAATCATCCAATCCAATAAATAATTAGAATAATTATGAAAAATAAGTATTTTTTTTAAATGCCAAGGCTATGAATGTCTTATATTATGCTCTCAATAAAAATGAATTTGATCGGATTTTCTCTTGTGATTTAGCTTTTGAAATTTTGCATACATTAGAATTAACACATGAAAGTATACTAAATCTAAATGAATCAATAAACAAAATATCTTACAAAAATAAATAAGAAGAATACCTTCCTAAAAGCAAGAAAAATTTGACATTGAGAACCCAAGAACACCTTCCAAAGGATAGGAAGGAATTGGAACTAACAAGAACACATAATCCCTCGAGTGAAATCTCGAGTGATGTGAACTTTGAATATTTGACAAATGAACTGGATAAATTAATCAACATGAACTATAAAAATAATTTAAAGATGGACAAAACTTCTTGCTATGAATGAAAGAAGTCGAGATACTCCAAAGATGAAGAACACAATCAGAAAGAAGTGGAAGATCTTGTGCTCGTGGCCAACCACGATGAGGTAAGTAACCCACCCAAAAGCTCTTTTACTTTTAATAAGTTATTACTTCCTTTTCATGAGCTTTATGATTAATTTAGAAAGATTAGCAAATCCTATAAATTACTTAAGGTAGAGCATGCATCATTAGTTAGTAAACTTGATGAAATGCATGAAGTTGTACCATCACACAATACATATACCACACATGAAACCTTGCATAATATTTTACCATTACACAATTTTTGCTCTAAATGTAAAACACTAGATAGTGTTAAAGAAGAAAATATCATGCTTAAGAATACATTAAAAAAATTTGAAATTGAGAACAAATCCCTAAATATGATCCTTGTCAATAAGGGTCATAATAATAGAAGAAATGACATAGGCTTTGTTGGTAATATTCAACAAAAGCCAAATAATTTTGTTAAAGGACCTACCTTAAATTTACCACCAAAAATTAAATATAATTTTTGTGGTATATTATGACATATGGCTTACAAATCTCCATTCAAAAACTATAGTCCTCCCAAATTAGTTCAGGTTCCTAAGGGAACAACAAATAACCAAAACCCATTAGATAAGAAAGATAAATTTTTTCATATATGTCTCGATGTAAAATGGGTACCTAAATCTTTTTTATAGGTTTGTCACCAAACTAAGACTAGAAGCAAAATGAAATAATATCTATTAGATGCTCAAGCCATTTGACTTGAGATCTAACTTAATTATCAAGCTTCTTAGCTAAAATGTAAAAACTAAGGAAAATTATTTGAATTAAGATGTTTGAAGCTTAATAATCCTTGTTTATATTATAACAAATCCTTTTATTGAAAATAGTTATCATTATACATTTAATCTTGATGATGCATAACTAGAACATATAAGTATGAAAACGAACTAGAACCAAAGAACCATAATTATTGAAAAATATGTTGAAATTTACATAAATGAGATTTTGATGATGATTGATAATAGTCCAAAATTATTGGTTTGAATATTTGGAAAGACTATTGTTGAATGACCTAAATGTTATGAATGATTGATGGTTGAATAGTTGTATGATTTGAATGTTATATTAGATAGACTTGAAATAAATAAAAAATTTTGAAATGAGTTTGTCAACTCATTGCACTATGTGTAAAGAGTTAGACTCATTTACATGTTAGAATTAAGATTGGTTGAGTTTTTTGCTTTCAAGATGTTTTATCATTTTGATGTGTTATTGTAATAGACTTGATAATATTAAAGAAGTAACTTGAAATATGGGTTATATGATTAAATGAATATTATTGAATGATAGAATTTGAATATAGAACATTATAAAAAAGGAAATAAAAATCATGCTTCATTGTGTCGTATTTCTGAAAATTAAAAAAACATTTAATGAGTATGAAATGAACATGGTAACTCACACTAAAAATCATTGGAATTGGAATAAATTGAAGTTTTTGTTTGAAAATATTTTATGATTTTTTTTTGAAATGATACTTGATTTTCAGTTTTAAAAGGTTAAAAATGTTTTATTTATTTTAATAATCTTGATGATTTCTTTTTAGATGAAACTAGAATTTAAATGACAATCAATGCATGAATTTGGCAGAAAAGGTGAAGAAATTTTTGTATGAAATAAATCACATGGATTGAAATAACTAAAAAGAGGAAAAGTTTTTCTTTGAAAATTTTCAATCAAGTTTTTAGTAAGAGATAAAGTATTATGATTATTGTTTAATCTCTTGAACTACAAAAGTGATTTTGATAATTGAAATTTGAATGAGATTTTTTTTTCAGCCAAATCATGAACTTTCTCATGATTTTTGACTTGATGCATCTTATATGGGATTCATTTTCTTGTTTCTATATTTTTTATCAAAGAGGAGATTTATGATTAAATAACTTGAGATTTTCATTAAGAACTATGATTTTGATAACTTGAAATTTTCTATATATAAATAAAATTTTTTTCTCCTATGCAACGTACCATAAAAAGGGTCTTATCATGATCTTGACATCTTGAAAATCATAATTTGAGAACTTTATATAAATTAAGATTGTTCACTAGGACTTTTTATTTTATTAAAGAAAATTATCTGTATGAAATAAGAACCTTCTTATTATTTGATCTCATAAAATTTATTTTTGACCTAAAAGAAAATCTATCAAATTAAATTATATCTTTTGGTATGCATGATTTGATATTAATATCCTTCATAATATGATTCATTTATGACTTCCTTATATTTGGTATATCATCAAATTAATATTTCTTAAATTTATGATGAGTTAAAAATTGAATGTTTTTCTTTAAATTTATCATTGAATTCTTCACTTTGGCTTATCCTTTATGAAAATTATCTTTAACCTCTATGATTTTTTCTTAATAAGAAAAAAGATTTATGATCTTAACAACTATAATTTGAGATTTTTACTCAAGATCATTCTTCCATTTTATTAAGAAAAATTATTTGAATGAATTATATGTATTAAGATTTACCTTGAACGAAGCAAGATTATTTACTTCTCCTAGAACTTTTCATTATTTACAATGACCAAGGGGGAGATAAAATTGCTATCTTGTAATAAAATCATTAAATGAGAAACAATTTGCTTGAAGAAAATTAGATATGAAAAACCTTCTAAATGCATGATTTACTATCATGACTTTGAGGATTTCTTGATATTTACATGAGATGATATGAGTAGCTCTTATATTTTTATCAGATTTCTAAACTTTTTGAGCTATCCTTTGAAATGGTTTCACTTGATTCTTTCTTCTTGATATTTACAAAATAAATAAAAATATAAGTTAAAATTCTCTTGTGATAAGACTCATGAGGTCTCTTTCAATATTTTGATTCTTAGATTTATGAATATTTTCAAATATATCCCTCCCCTTAATAATTTATTTCATTTTTGGATACTTGATTTTTGGATCTTTGACACCCCCTCCCCTTCTTCTTCTTCTATTTTATTTACAAATGGGAAGAAAATAATTTGATACGAAATGGACTAAACTCTACTTTTATTTTACTAAGGGAGAGAATGGACTAGATTTTTTTCTTTGTGTAATGAATATTGAACACTTAGTATTCAATATGTGGTGAATATTTCTCTTTTTTGAGAACAAGGAGAAATGACATGATTGATGACAAATGATAAATGTTATGTTTAAGATTTTATCATATAATGAATATTTATTTTAAACAAATGTTTAGAAAAGTTATGTTGAACATTTCTCCTTTTTGATGAGAAAAGGGGGAGAGATAGTATATTGATGACAAATGATAAATGATATGTTAGAATATTTTTGATAAATATTTAAAAATAATAAATATTTAAATGATAGATATTTGTGATAAATTTTCAAATATGAATTGAGCATTTCTCCTTTTTGTTGATGACAAAGGAGGAGAAATGACATAATTAATGACATAAGAGAGATATTTTGATATATTTGAAATAGTTAAAATGAATGCTATATCATAATTGATGACATGGTTATATTGTGAATATAATGATTGAAATTTTTATGTGATAATAAGAAAATAAATGCTTTGAAAATTTTAAATATATGGTATCATGAACGGTTCAATTATGAAAAACTATACTTGAATTCAAAAGTGATTGGTTCTTTTGAATTCAAGTTTGTTGTATTTATCCTATGACATATAAATAGGGGGAGTTAAGGTTAACTCCGTCATCAATTAATTGTCATCATAAAAAAGGGAGAGATTGTTGAATCTCAAATTTTGATGATAAAATCAATTGATGGGTTTTATGATCTAACTTATGTGTTAAAGAAAATGATGTAGGATTAACTGCGACAGTAAAGGGCAATACAATCAGATGTTGGGTTGGAATCAAGTTCGAGCATCGGGTCGAGGTTCGGACAACGCAATAGGAGCTCACCGAGAGTTCGCCAGAGGTTGGCCGAGGTTCGGATGATGTTGTCGGGAGCTCACGAAGAACTCACTAAAAACTTGCCAGGAAGTTCGTTGCGAGTTCACCGACAGGTTGTCGGGAGCTCGTCGGTGTTCACCAGAAGAATGCTGGAAGTTTGTTAGGAGTTCACCAAAGGAAATCGAGTGCTCATCGAGAACTCACTAGAAGTAGGTCACGAGACTGAACCATTATAAAATCAGTTTGCTTCCTCTTCTGTGCTCTTTAACTTTATTACTCTATTATTTAATTATCTATTATCTTTGCAACATCTCTATACTTAAACGCATTTCTAATAAGGTTTTCATTGAGTAAAATTTTCAAATCGACGAAGATTTCTCATTAGCACTAATTCACAGCCCCACCACCCCTTCTTAATGCCGCTTTGATCCTAAAAGATTAATGTATTGATTTGTGTACTTAAATTTGTGTATATTATCTTGAGATTATTGAATTTGAACTTAAGAGTCATATACAAAATCATTTTTCTTTAAAGAAAAATTTTCTTAATAACATGACAAAATTTTACAGCATAAAAAAAATCATTAGATTTTGGTTTAAGAATATCTCATAGTAATGACTCCACTTAAAAGTAACCTTGATTGATAATGCAAACTTAGAGTATACTAGTATGAAAATGAACTAGAACTAAAGAATCTTAATTATTGTTAATGAAAAATATTTATGTTAAAATTTTTTTCAAAATGGGTTTTTGTTGATAATATATTAGTTTCTACGATTTGAAAGATTATATATATATAACAACTCTCTTGACTCCCAAAGATATTTATCTAAAAAAAAACCCTTTTATATGAGTCTGAAGTTTCTTTTTTATCATGGTTATGACTAATGATCTTTCTAAATGAACCATGATCTTTTAAAACACATTTAATGATTGATTTGAATGTTACATTAGATAGATTTGAAATAAATAAAAATTTTGAAATGAGTTTGTCAACTCCTTGCACTATGTGTAAAGAGTTAGACTCATTTACATGTTGGAATGAATATTGGTTAAATTTTACTTTAAAGATGCTTTATTATTTTGATGTATTATTGTAATGGCCTTGATAATGTTGAAGAATTAACTTGAAATATGAGTTTTATGATTAAATGTATATTGTTGAATGATATAATTTGTGTATAGAATATTATAAAAAGGGGAAGAAAAATCATGCTTCATTGTTTAGTATTTTTAAAAATTAAAAATATATTTAATAAGAATGAAATGAGCATGGTAACTCACTCTAAAAATTATTGAAATTGAAATAAATTGAAGTTTTTGTTTGAAAATATTTTATTATAATGATGTTGATGAAATTTCATTCTTGAAATAAATTTCATAAGTTAAAAATAACTAAAAAATAGGATATTCTTCTTGAAAATATTTTTATCCTATCAACCCTTAGATAAAATGATAACATTATTGTTAAATCTCCTAAACTACAATAATTTAATGATTCAAATATTATATTATTGACTAAGTTTGTAAAATGATTTAAATGTTATAATGATAGTTGTAGGTTAAAATGAGTTATGATTACATGATGATTTTTGAATTGAAACTTTAAACAAAAATTTCATATTTCTTCTTTTAGTGCTTTCAAAAATATATATATATTTGAAATACACATCATAAGTGCAACTCTTTTTACTAAAGTCTAAAAAAGTTGGACACACTTAACAAAGAAAAATCATTGAATCAAAGATAAACTAAAAATTATGTTTAAAAATATCTTCCTATAATATTTGTGATGATCTTTTTTTAAAATTTCTCAATCTCTATCTTATTAAGATTTCAATAAGAGATTGATGAATCTATTCACGATATTTTTTGTCGAAATATTAATTTTGATGATTTGAACTTATATAAGTTATTATCATGATTTTGGTAAGTTTAGAAAATGAAACTTGAAATTCTTATATAAATCAAGTTTGTTTAAAGAAGTTTATAAATAAATTATAAGTTTATCTATTTGGAACTATAACATGAATCTAAACAATGATCTTGATGATTTGAATCATATATAAAAATTGAGATCCTAAATTTCCATATTTTATTTTGTAAAATCATGATCTTAATTTCTCGATACTTGTAATTTGATAATTTTTATGAATTGAGAACTTGCTTACAATTAATCTCCTCAAATTTTTATCGAAGAAGAAGATTTATTGAAAATAAATAGTCTATTGATACTTATGATTTAATTCTTCATGACATGATTCCCTTGTACTCATGGTTATATTTAAGACATGAATGCATTAAAAAAATTAAACCATTAAATTTCTTGTTGACAATAAAAAGGAAGAGGAATCAAAATTAATTTGGTTAGAAGAAAATTTGAACATTGAATGATAAACAATTGCTTAGAAGAAAATTAGAACTTTCTAAATGCATACAAAATACTTAATAACAATTTGAGCTTGATTTGCTATTATATTTTCTTTTGAAATGCTCAATATCAAAATTTACATGAGATAATCTTCAAAATGCATGATTTGATTGATTTGATGTATTACTTGAAATTTCCATAAGATGAACTAAATTACATGGGGAGCCCTTAATTTTGGAATTTATATCTATAAAATTTACATCTATAAAAATTTGAGTATTTTTTATATGATACTTTTTAGAACCCCCTCATGTTCTACATTTTTGTTTACAAAAAGGGAAAGAAATGGACTAGATTTCTTTCTTTGTGTAATGAATATTTATGATAAATATGTTGACATATATATTGAACACTTAGTATTCAAATATGTAATTAATATTTCTTTATTTTTGTAACAAAGAGGGAGAAACGACATGATTGATGACATATGATAAATGTTATGTTTGAAATTTTATCATATAATGAACATTTGTTTCGAAAAGGTATGTTGAACATTTTTTCTTTTTGTTGATGACAAAGGGGGAGAAATGACATAATTGATGACGTAAGAGAAATATGTATTTTGAAAATTTTGATATGTTTATATGATACGAAGAAAAGATGATTACTCCAAAAATTTTATCATGTATAGTATCATGATTTTTGACATAAAATGAATATTTAAAATATTTATTATGTGAGACATATCAATTAAAATTATTTATCATATGATACCAAAAAGAAGAATGCTTTGAAAATTTATATATGGTATCATGAATGGTTAAATTATGAAAATATTATACTCGAATTCAAAAGTGACATGTTCTTTTGAATTTAAGTTTGTTGTATTTATCCCATGGTATATACATAGGGGGAGTTAAGGTTAACTCCATCATCAATTAGTTGCCATCATAAAAAAGGGAGAGATAGTTGAATCTCATATTTTGATGATGTATCAATTGATGAGTTTTATAATTTAACTCATGTATTAAAGAAAGTGATGCAGGATTAACTACGACAGTAAAACACCATTATAATTAGATGTTGGGTCGAAGTCAGGTTCGAGCATCGGGTTAAGGTACGGACGACATAGTGGGAGCTCGCCGAGAGTTCGTCGAAGGTTGACCGATGTTTGGACGATGTTATCGGGAACTCGCCGAGACCTCATCAGAGGTTTGTCGAGAAGTTTGTCGGGAGTTTGTTGACAAGTTGTCAGGAGCTCATCGGGAGTTTGTTGGAAGAATGCCGGAAAGTTTATCGGGAGCTCGCCGAGAGTTCATCAGAAGAATGTTGGAAGTTCATTAGGAGTTCACTGAAGGAAATTTGGAGCTCACCAGGGGTTCATCAGAAAGATGCCGGGAGTTTACCGAAGAGATAATCGGAGAATGAAGATTGTACATTGAGTGTCATTGTTAGCATCATAATGAGAGTTAGTTTTACTAACTCAATTAAGAGACCATTAAAACTTAACTGGGGCTAATTTGAGCTCATTATAAAAGTCATTTCAGTAACCTAAGGTCAGATAAGGCATGGTCTTCGAAGACACGGTCTCCAAGATGACACAGTCTTCGAAGGCATGTTCGGCGGTTGAACCACCTAGACTGGGTAGTTGGACCACCCAGATATAGTTTCCCAGACTTTCAGGCAACTGAACCGCCCAGAACACAATCTCCCAGACTGTGTCAAGCGGCAAACCACCTAGAATGCAGTCTTCAAGACTAACACCTCCAGATCACTTAAAAATTAATTTTTAGCTCCACTTTTGAAGCTAGTTAGGGACTATAAATATCGGACCCTTTCTTGCCTAAGGTATGCAAGCAATTAAGAGAAAAAATTTTGTGAAAATACTATTGTAATTGAGAGTTTCTCCTCATTTCATCTTGTATAATTTTTTATTTAAGGGAAAACTTTGAGTCTTGTAAAAGTTATCTCCTAAATTTGTAAAAAGAGAATATAGTTATAAGAGAGTAGTTGATCTTTACCTATTGAAGGAAGATCAATAGTGGAAGCCGATGGCGGTGGCCTCAATGAAGGAGGAATCAGGAAGTGGACGTAGGTCACAAGACCGAACCACTATAAAATCGGTTTGCTTCCTCTTCTTTACTTTTTAACTTCATTGTTTTGTTATTTAACTATCTATTATCTTTGCTTATACTATTATAAATATCTCTACACTTAAACACATTTCCGATAAGGTTTTTATTGAGCAAAATTTTTAAATCGACGAAGATATCTTATCAGTACTAATTCACCCTCCCCTCTTAGTGCCGTTTTGATTCTAACATATTAATGTATTAATTTGTGTGCTTAAGTTTATGTATATTATCTTGAGATTATTGAATTTGAACTTGAAAGTCATATACAAAATTATTTTTCTTTAAAGGAAATTTTTTTTAATAACATGATAGAATTTTATAACATAAAAAATAAATATTAAATTTTGGTTGAAGAATATCTCATAGTAATGACTCCACTTAAAAGTGATTTACTCATTTTATTTATCTTATCATAACCTTGATTGATAATGCAAAGTTAGAGCATACAAGTATGAAAATGAACTAGAACTAAGGAACCTTAGTTATTGTTAATGAAAAATATTTATGTTAAGATTTATGAAAATGAGTTTTTATTGATGATATATTAGTTTCTATGATTTGAAAGATATTATATATATAAAACAACCCTGTTGACTCCCAAAGATATTTATCCAAACAAAAACCTTTTTATATGAGTTTGAAGTTTCTTTTATCATGGTTATGACTAGTGATCTTTCTAAATAAACCATGATATTTTAAAACATATTTAATGATTAATTTGAATGTTATATTAGATAGATTTGAAATAAATAAAAATTTTAAAATGTGTAAAGAGTTAGACTCATTTACATGTTGGAATGGATATTGGTTGAATTTTTTCTTTAAAGATGTTTTATCATTTTGATGTATTATTATAATAGCCTTGATAATGTTGAAGAATTAACTTGAAAAATGAGTTGTATGATTAAATGTATATTGTTGAATGACAGAATTTGAGTATAGAACATTATAAAAAGGGGAAGAAAAATCATGCTTTATTATCTATTTTTTAAAAAATTTAAAAATATATTTAATGAGAATGAAATGAGCATGGTAACTCACTCTGAAAATCATTGCAATTGAAATAAATTAAAGTTTTTGTTTGAAAATATTTTATTACAATGATGTTGATGAAATTTTATTTTTGAAATAAATTTCATAAGTTAAAAATAACTCAAAAATAATATATTCTTCTTGAAAATATTTTTATCCTATCAACCCTTCAAGAGATAAAATGATAACATTATTGTTGAATCTCCTAAACTATAATAATTTGATGATTCAAATATTATATGACTAAGTTTATAAAATGATTTAAATGTTATAATGATAGTTAATGAGTTATGATTGGATGATGATTTTTGAATTGAAACTTTAAACAAAAATTTCATATTTCTCCTTTTAGTGCTTTAAAAAATATATATATTTGAAATACACATCATAACTGTAACTCTCTTCACTAAAGTCTAGAAAAATTAGACACACTTAACAAAGAAACATCATTGAATCAAAGATAAACTAAAGATCATATTTGAAAATATCTTATTATAATATTTTTTATGATCTCTTTTGAAAATTTGTCAATCTCTATCTTATTAAGATTTCAATAAGAGATTGATGAATCTATTCATGATATTTTTTTGAAATATTGATTTTGATGAATCTATAAATTGAATATTTTTCCTTTTTTGTTGATGACAAAGGGGGAGAAATGACATAATTGATGACGCAAGAGAAATGTGTATTTTGAAATCTTTGAAATGTTTATATGATACTAAGAAAAGATGATTTCTGAAAATTTTATCATGTATGGTATCATGATTTTTGATATAAAGTGAATGTTTAAAATATTTATTATGTGAAACATATCAATTTAAATTATTTATCATGTGATACCAAGAAGAAGAATGCTTTGAAAATTTTATTATGCATGGTGTCATGAATGGTTAAATTATGAAAATACTATACTTGAATTCAAAAGTGACAAGTTCTTTTGAATTTAAGTTTGTTATATTTATCCTATGGTATATACATAGGGAGAGTTAAAGTTAACTTCATCATCAATTAGTTATCATCATCAAGAAGGGGAAATTATTGAATCTCAGATTTTGATGATGAATTAATTGATGAGTTTTATAATCTAACTCGTGTGTTAAAGAAAGTGATGCAAGATTAACTATACAAGTAAAATGTCATTACAATCAGATGTTGGGCCGGAGTCAGGTTTGAACATCGGGCTAAGGTTCGGACGACGTAGTGGGAGCTTGTCGAGAGTTCACTAGAGGTCGACCAATTTTTGGATGATGTTATCAGGAACTCGCTAAGACCTCACTAGAGGTTTGCCGGGAAGTTTGTCGGGAGTTTGCCGACAGGTTATCGGGAGTTCGTCGGAGGAATGCCAGAAAATTCATCGGGAGTTCACCGATAGGTTGTCGAGAGCTCGTCGAGAGTTCACCGGAAGAATGCTGAAAGTTCATTGGGAGTTAACCGAAGGAAATCAGGAGCTCGTCGGGGGTTCATCGGAAAGATGCTGGGAGTTTGCCGAAGAGATGATCGGACAATGAAGATTGTACGTTGAGTGTCGTAGTTAGTATCATAATGAGAGTTAGTTTTACTAACTCAATTAAGAGGCCCTTAGGTCTTAATTGGGGCTGATATGGGTTTATTATAAAAGTCATTTCAGTAACCCAAGGTCAGATAAGGCACGATCTTCGAAGATATGGTCTCCAAGATGACATAGTCTTTGAAGGCGTGTCAGGCGGTTGAACCACCTAGACTAAGCGGTTGAACCACCCAGACACAGTCTCCCAGACTGTCAAGCGTCTGAACCGTCGAATATAGTCTCCTAGACTATGTCAAGCGGTGAACCACTTAGTGCTGCTTTGATCCTAATAGTCGGTGCATCATAATTTTTCGATCAAGTATAGCTTCAGGTTGGGCTTGGATTTCACCATCAGATGTAGTGTTCGATAGTTGAGTCTGCGCTAACTTTCATTTTCCCAATTTTGGCTTTAGCTAGGATATGTGGAAGATGGGATGGATCTTAGCATCATATGAAAGCTTTAATTTGTATACCACAGCTCCAATACGTTCCAAAATTTGATATGGTTCATAGAATCATGGAGATACCTTCATCAATGCTCTAGTGTTGATTGACAACTGCTTGTACGATTGTAGGCGAAGGTAGACCCAATCTCCTACTAAAAATCCTCGTTCACTCCAGTGAGTATCTACTTGTTATTTCACGCTGGCTTGAGCGACAGTTAGATTATCCTTCAACAGCTGCAGAAGTTTGTCCCTGTTAATTAAATTTTAGTCGGCCCAATCTACTTTGATCGTACCAATTACATATTTTAGTATTATAGGGGGCG
Organism: Ensete glaucum; assembly: GCA_021527575.1. Taxonomy (NCBI): domain Eukaryota; kingdom Viridiplantae; phylum Streptophyta; class Magnoliopsida; order Zingiberales; family Musaceae; genus Ensete; species Ensete glaucum. The sequence goes on along the minus strand of CM038559.1, from coordinate 25,385,619 downwards.
GTCGCGCCTCATAAGGGATACATTTGATTGATGAATGATAAGTTGTGTTGTACCATCATTCGGCCCAAGACAGCCACCTTGTCCACTCTTTGGGTCAGTCACTGGTGAAGCACCATAAGTAAGTCTCGAGACATCTGTTCACCACTTCTGTTTGGTCGTCCAATTGTGAATGATAGGCTGTGCTCATCTTCAGTTAGGTGCCTTATAGTTAGAAGAGCTCGGTCCAAAATTTATTTGTAAACACCCTATCACGATTAGTCACAATCGACCTTGGCATCCCATGCAGTTTTGTAATATTTTTCATAAAAAGTTGAGCAATGCTGACAATAGTATAAGTATATCTTAAAACACAAAAATGAGCATATTTAGTTAGATGATCTACCACCACAAAAATCATGCTTTTACCTTGAGATGATGGCAGCCCTTTGATAAAATCCATGGAGATGTTTATCAATGCTGAGTCCGATATAGGTAGTGATTGTAGTTTGCTCGGATTTGCCACCATTTCACCTTTCTACTGCTGGCATACATCACATTTGGATACATGGTCATAAATTGATTTTTTTCATGCCATTCCATAAGAAGTTTTGTTTCACCCTCTTGTAAGTTTTCAAAAAATCTAAAGTGCCTTGTCGAAGGTGAAGAGTGCATCTCATGCAAAATAACTTGAATTAAGGGGAAGAAAGAACAACAATAATTCGATCTTTGTAACGTAAGTCTTTTAAATCCCACATATAGTGACCTAAGGAACCTGGATCATTCTCTAACTTTTCTATGATGTCTCAGGTTTCTGAGTCCTTTCATTCCTCCCTTATGTCTTTGAGGAAGTCAGTAGAAGGAGGGGAGATGGCTAAAATTTTGGCTTGTCCCGGTAGCCATGATAGAGCATCTGCAACAACATTCTCTTTCCCCTTTCGGTAAGTAATTTCATAATCAAAGCTAAAAAGTTTAGTTACCCATCATTGCTGCTCCGAGGAAGATATTTTATGCTCCAAAAAATATTTAAGGCTTCAGTGGTTGGTCTTAATATGGAAGCATCGGTCGATCAGGCAGGGTCTCTACTTCATGATAGCGTGTATGATGGCAAACATTTCTTTATCATACACGGACATCTTAAGATATGAGGGAGATAAAGCTTTACTAGTGTAAGCAAGGGGTCAACCATCTTGCATTAGAACAACTCCAATTCTAACTCTGGATGCGTCGGCCTCAATGACAAAGGTGCGACTGAAATCGTCATGGCTGTTTTGAGTCGTTCGAAGGGTATGAAGGCTTTATCCAACCACAAGAAGGATTCTTTCTTTAGTATGGATGTGAGTGGGGCACTAATCTTGCCATAATCTTTTACGAATTTTTGGTAGCATCCTGTGAGTCCAAGGAAGCCACACAACGATTTTATGTTCGTAGGTCTTGGTCATCCTTGCATTGCCTCGATCTTCATTGAGTCTACGACCACTACATCCTTTGATATAATATACTATAGATACTCCACTTTACACTGTAAAAAGTTACATTTTGACTATTTAACTGAAAGGGTGTTCTCCCGAAGAATCGTTAAAATAGTTCATAAGTGCTGAAAATGCATATCAAGCGTAGGGCTATAAATAAGAATATTATCAAAAATTACCAACACGAACTTGTTGGCATAAAAAACTATAATCATGCAAACTATTATGCAGAAAAAACTATTATACCAGGATTGAAATCAAATAATACTATATTTATTCACGATGCGTACCTTTAGATATCATCTGATTGAGATCCAATTAGATCTTCAAGAGCACCGTCCGTCGGATCTGAATAATGCCGAGGTATCGATCTGCAAGAGGAATTAGAATAGATCTAGACCCCTTCTCCTCTCTTCCTATCCTTTCACAAGACCACCTTAATTGATGGTTTTAGGAGATCAAGAGGATAACCATAATCTCTTGATCTAGATCAAGAGGATAACTATAATCTCTTGATCTAGATCAAGAGGATAACCGTAATCTCTTGATATATTCACCACTTTATCATGCCTTTTCGTGTCGTGCCTTGGGTTTATAGTAGGTCCTGTCTATTTATAGGCGAGAGCAGAGGGTCTAGGGTAAGTTATTAGGAGAGTTTCTTCCATCAAGGGCATCCCCTAAAATATCCCAATATAATATGGACTTTATTTAATATTAGCTAATATCTATTATCGGAATCCAAATAATTCATAATATATCTTATTCAATTAATAAAGGGCCACAAAATCTTACATTCTCCCACTTGGCCCATTAATTGATAAGATATAAAAGATATCCAAAATAAAAAATAAACAAAACAAAATTTATTTGAAAATAATTTTATATAATTGGATTCTGAAAATTTTGAAAAGAATTTTATACATGGCTATGATTTTAAAAATAAGCCAATAAGTCCAATAAGCATAATAATATTATATTCAGTCCAACTATCAATGTGAGTCATAGCGATTGTATGTCATCAATACCACACTTTCTTCTATGTACTATAACACTGTTAGTCTTTCCTTATATAGTCTATAATGACCCCTGTAATTTGTTTTATCAAGACAATCCTATTTCTTGCATTCAACCATAATATGCATAAACATAAACACAAATAGGATAGTAGAAACAAATAACTTTAATTATGAAAAAAAAATGTCAATAATAGCATCAACTTAAACATGCATCACCATATCCTTTATGGCTTGCTCACAAGTCTTATTCTAAAAACATGTTCTTTAAATATTTTACACTGTAAAACTTTAGTAAATGGATCAGCAATCATTATAGTGGTGCTCAAATTTTCAATTGACACTTATTGTTTCTAGACTCTTTCTCTAACCACCAAGTACTTTATCTCAATGTGCTTGGAACCACTAGAGTACCTGCCATTCTTAGAGAAGAAAACTGTTGTAGTATTATCACCAAAATATCTTCAGCGGCTTGGCAATTGAGTCGACCATACCAAGTCCTGAGATAAAATTTCGCAGCTATAAAGCTTGATTTGTGGCCTCAAAGCATGCCACGAATTCAGCCTTCATCATAGATGATGCAATAAGTGATTGTTTTACACTTTTCCAAAAAATTACCTCACCAGCCAACATGAACACAAATCCTGAAGTGGATTTCCTGCTATCGAGGCAATTTACAAAATCAACATCTGAATATCCCGTTACTTCAAGTTGATCTGATTTCCTATATGTGAGCATATAATCTTTTGTCCCTTGCAGATATCTCATTACTTTCTTTGTAGCTTTCCAATGTTCCATTCCTGGGTTACTCTGGTATCTACCCAGCATTGCCACTGTAAAACTGATATCTGGCCTTGTACAGGTTTGAGCATATAATAGACTTCCAATTACGCACCCATAAGGAATATTCTTCATTTGATCTATTTCTAAGTCATTCTTCGGGCACTGGTTTTGGCTAAATTTTTCACCTTTAGTAATAGGTGTATTATTGGCTTTACAAAGATGCATATTAAACCTTTCCAAGATACGATTAATATAACCTTTCTGAGACAATCTTAACAAACCTTGAGATCTGTCCCTGAATATCTTAATACCAATAACATAGGATGCCTCATTCATATCAACCATCTTAAAGTTCTTATTGAGAAATATCTTGGTTTCATGTAACAAACCAAGATCACTACTGGCAAGTAATATATCATCAATATATAAGACCAATATAATAAATTTACTCCCACTAACCTTCAGATATATACACTGATCAACAGTATTTTTCTTAAATCCGAACGAAGTAATGGTATCATGAAACTTTATATACCATTGTATGGAAGCTTATTTAAGGCCATAAATGGATTTCTTAAGCTACTAATAATAAGCTACTAATCCTCATCTAGATCTCCATTCAAAAATATTGTTTTCACATCCATCTGATGTAACTCAAGATCATAATAAGCTACTAATGCCATGATGATTCTCAATAAGTCCTTTCGAGAAACTAGAGAGAAGGTCTCATGGTAGTCAATGTCCTCTTTCTGAGAAAAACCTTTGACCATAAGTCTGGCTTTATATCGTTCGATATTGCCCACCGAGTTACGTTTAGTCTTAAAGACTCATTTACAATCAACTCTTTTACAATTATTGGGCAATTTAACAAGTTCCCAGACACCATTCTGGTCCATTGATTTTTAACTCATCTTTCATTGCATCATACCATTTTTCAGAATCATTACTTTCTTTGGCTTGTAAAAATGATAAGGGGTCTCTTTTCATTCCTATATCAAGATCTGATTCTTTTAAATATACCACATAATCATCAGAATTGGTATGTTTTCTTTTTCTTTGAGATCTTTTCAAATCTACCAATTGTGATTGTTCTACAAGACTATCAACGGTGACATCAACATCATGTGAGAATTCATCAATGTTATTTTGTTGTTCACCCTCATCAATTCTCTCATTGATTTGAGGAACAATAATTTCTCGAATAGGGGATAATATAGGAGAAGAAGCCTGAATCTCCTTAATATCAAATTATCCTTCGAGACTTTTGACTCCCACTGATTTCACCATTTTCTAGGAATTTTACATTACCAGATTCTACTATTCTCATATTATGATTAGGGCAATAAAATCTATATCCCTTGGATCTTTCTAGGTAACCAATAAAATATCCAGAAATTATTCTTGGATCCAATTTCTTTATGTGGATTGAATACTCTTATCTCTACAAGATACCTCCAAATATGTAAATATCTCAAACTGGGTTTCCTATCAGTCCATAACTCAAATGGAGTTTATGGAACTGATTTACTAGGAACCCTATTCAAGATATACATAGCTGTCCTAAGAGTATCACCCCACATTGACTCAGGTATAGAGGAATAACTCATCATGCTCCTAACCATATCCATAAGGGTACGATTTTGCCTTTCAGGAATACCGTTCTACTGTGGCATACTTGGTAATGCATACTAAGTATAAATACCTCGTTGTTCTAGGAATCTAGCAAAAGGACCAATATTCTGATCGGATTCATCATATCTGTCATAAAATTCACCACCCTTATCAGATCTGATAATTTTAACTTTTCTATCTAATTGTCTCTCAACCTCATTTATGTACACTTCAAGAATGTCAACGGCCTAAGACTTTTCATGTATTAGATAAACATAGCCATATCTGGATAGGTCATCTATAAATGTGATGAAATACCTTTCTCCACTAAAATAAGGAATATGGAGTGGTCCACAGATATCAGTATGAATAATTTCAAGAAGTTCTTTACTTCTTGTGGTATTTTTCTTTGTATGCTTAGTTTGCTTTCCTTTAATGCAATCTATGCAAACATCAAAATCATTGAAGTCTAAATTTTCTAAAATATTATCCTTCACGAATCTTTCAATTCTTTCCTTGGAGATATGCCCCAAACGTCTATGCCACAATATAGAAGATCTTTTATTATTGGAATTACGTTTTATTCCAATACTTGATTGCAGGGTCAATAATGTATTCGCAAACTCAAGATTCAAATTAATTCTGTACAAACCATCACACATAATTCCAGAATCAGCTTTTATTGAATCATAAAATATGTTGAGTTTACCATTACCAAAAGATACATAATATCCTAACTCATCAATTCTAGACAGAGAAATTAAATTTCTAAAAATTGTAGGAACAAAACATGTGTCTTCCAGATCTATTAGATGACCCGTCTCTAGGCGTAAGCGATAAGTCCCTACTGATACCACTTTAGCTTTGAGACGATTTTTCATAATTATGAATCTTTCATGTTCTTTTGGTTTTCGGATTGAAAGAAATCCTTGCATATTATTGGTAACATGAGTTGAAGCGCCAGAATCAATCCACCATGTATGAGAAGGAACTTCTGTAATATTTAGTTCAAAATATACAAAAGTTGAGTTTATACCTTTCTTTTCGAACCAAGTCCTACGTTTAATGCAATCATTCTTTACATGTCCTTTCTTTCTACAAAAGAAACACTTTACTGTAATAGCTTTCTTTTTAATAGTTTATCTAACACTTCCAGACCCGATAAATTTTTTCGATAGATGATGCTTCGATTTTCTTTTCTTGTTACCAACTCCTTGAGTAGTTGTCAGTACATTATATGAACTTTCTTGCTTTAATATTAATTTTTCCTGAACACACATACTAGTTAACTCATTCAAGTCTCACTTATCCTTATTTGTCTTATAATGAATCTTGAATGGGCTAAACTGAGAAGGAAGAGAATTAAGAATGAACTGCACAAGGAAAGATCTATCAACATTCATTCCCAACATCTTAAGTTTTGCAGCTTTGTCAGCCATATTGAGGATGTGATCCTGAATTCCTCGAGTACCATCATACTGAGCTGTAGTCAGTTCTTTCATTAATGTGCCAGCCAATGACTTATCAACAGATTTAAATCTGTCTTCAATAACTTTTAAATATTCACGTGCGCTAGATGCAACCGATAATGAAGTCTTTATATTATTTGCAATTGTCATCCTTATGAACATTAAACTGAGCCTATCAGATCTTTCCCAAGCCTTCATTTTATTGACTTGTTCCATAGTACTTTTATCAGTTAATTCTGCGGGCTTTTCAATAAGCAATGCCAAATCAAGATTTAGTACGCCCAATGTAAATTACACATACTCTAACCATTATGAATAATTTGATCCAGAGAGTACAGGGACACTAGAAGCATGAGAATGTATGGATGGTAATACCACTGCAGAATATAAAATAATATTAACGTTTTGAGTTTTACCAAAATATGATGAACTATTGATATCATCAATATTTAACCTTTGGGTACAAATATTGACATATCTAGCATTCACACAAGATCATTTATGGAGGACTGATACCATCCTTGTAGAATAGTTTTGCTACCTTTGGGTATACAATTCTAAACTACAAGGATATCCAAAACAGTATCATCCTACCCTATCACATAATTATTTGAGATAAATTATCCTTTGGGATTATCTAAATCTCCTAATTATGCATGTAATTTTGAATATTATTTCTTTAATGTCATTGAGGATTTGTTCCTTAATGTAATTTTATAAATCATTGATTTAGACCACTTTGGTGACTATAAGACCAATGCAGTAATATAAAATATAAATTAAATTATCATATGAATGACAAGACTTTAATTGTATTTCATATCCTATAAGCATACCATCTCAGGCTACTTTGGCAGTTACCGGTCAGGTATAACATAAGGAGATGAACTACAAATAATATTTATCAAGTTCATTTAAACTAATTTATGCTGAGACAGTTCAATAATAGAATAACAACCATAATAATTATTAAACACTTAATCAGTAGGAAAAAACTCATATGATAATTGTAATCATGATAATACATAAATCATGCATTTATGTGAAAAATAAATATTATTTCATAATTACTAGTATTTACATGTAAATAACTGAATAAATATCCAAAAACCAATAATTGGATTTAACACATGTAATTAATAATTCATATAAGAAAATTATAAAGAAACAATAATTTCTATTTTTTAATGATTAATTTTATTTAATTGGAGAACCCCATAAGTCCAATTAAATAAATTGATCAAAAAATAAAATATAATCATTGAATAATCAAAAATATAATCATAATTAAATCTTATTAGATTATATATTGATGAATTTTATAATTGAGAAAATAATAAAAAATTCTCAATTTTATAATGACAAAACTGTAATTCTAAAAAATATATATATAAAAGAATTACATATTTTTTTAAAGATTATAGGATTAATAAATCATAAGGGTAAAACTATAAATAATCCTATTCAAATGAAGGATAAAATTGTAATTTCGATAAATGGCAAAACTATAATTTGAGGAGAATGGTAAAACTGTAATTTTTTGATTCAATGGTAAAATTATAATTTTCTCAAGGAAAAACCCTAACCTTTTCTCTTCTGCCACCACCGCCGTTGGGACACGGCATGCGATCGCTAGCGTAGGTCGCCACTACACGGCTTACCGGTAGATCCGACCAAAAAAAAATGCGGTAAGATTATTGCATCTTTAACAGACAATGACAATCATGGATCATTCACAAGCAAACGATTAAAATTAACAGATAGGAAAACAGATCAATAAAATATTTAAATCAATGCATCGTAAACAAAAATAATAGATCTAATATTTTTGACCTTAAAACCTAGGCTCTGATACCAATTGTTGGCATAAAAAACTATAATCATGCAAATAATTATGCGAAAAAAACTATTCTGCCAAGATTGAAATCAAATAATACTAGATCTGTTTACGATACGTATCTTTAGATATCATCTGATTGAGATACAATTAGATCTTCAAGAGCACTGTCCGTCAGATCTGAATAATGCCGAGGTATCGATCTGCAAGAGGAACTAGAATAGATCTAGACCCCTTCTCCTCTCTTCCTATTCTTTCACAGGACCACCTTAATTGATGGTTTTGGGAGATCAAGAGGATAACCGTAATCTCTTGATCTAGATCAAGAGGATAACCGTAATCTCTTGATCTAGATCAAGAGGATAACTGTAATCTCTTGATCTATTCATCCCTTTACCGTGCCTTTTTGTGTTGTGCCTTGGGTTTATAGTAGGTCCTGTCTATTTATAGGCGAGAGCAGAAGTTCTAGGGTAAGTTATTAGGAGAGTTCCTTCCATCAAGGGCATCCCCTAAAATATCCCAATATAATATAGATTTTATTGAATATTAACTAATATATTTTATCAGAATCCAAATAATGCGTAATATATCTTATTCAATTAATAAAGGGCCACAAAATCTTACAGAACTTGTATAGAAAACTCTCGAAGAAACATTCGTAAGTCCGAAAGGCATTACAAAAAACTCGTAGTGGTCATTATATATGCAGAATATAGTTTAGTTTATCCAAGAGCTCATCTACGATTGGTATAGGATATTTATCTTTGACAGTGATGACGTTCAAAGCCCGGTAATCAGTGCACATCCGTCACATACCATTCTTCTTATGCACTAGCAATACCAGCAAAGACTAAGGGCTATAGCTTGGTCGAATTACTATGGTATCGAGCATCTCCTTAATGATGTTCTCAATCTTATCCTTCTGCAAGTGAGGGTAGTGGTATGGTCTCAAATTTGCTGGAGGTTTGCCCGACAGAATGGGAATGCGGTGGTCATGCGGACGGTTAGGGGCAGCCCGCACGGCTCCGTGAAAACATCTGAGCAAGCTTAGGATCTGAAGTTTACATGTTCTTCCCTTTAGATGGCTACTGGATATGCATAAAAAATCCTCCATATGCTTTGTGCAAAACTTTCTCCGTTTGTTGCATCGAAACGGTGGAAATATGGCTCCAACGCTTGCCTTGCAATGTGACCTGTCTCCCTTTATAATAAAACTTCATGATTAGTTTAGAAAAATTTCAAGAGATATCACCTAGCGTTGTGAGCCATTTGATCTCAAGCACGGCTTCATAATCATCGATGGGTAGGAGGAAGAAATTAACTACCACTTCTTGGTCTTGGAGGAGCAATTTCACTCGCGGGCACCATTGGTTGTAATTGAGAATTCGGTTGTCGGCGACCTTTACGTCGAACTTGTTGCAACCTTCGATTTGAAGCACCATACCTGTAATGACCTTGTTGTTGAGGAAGTTATTTGTGCTACCTGTATCGATGAGAATGGTGATGGATTACTGTTTAAGAAGTCCTCCAACTTTCGTAGGTCTACAGGTTGGAGTAGCCGGCCAATGTGTGCACTGCGTAGTCGGCCGGTTAGGACTCTTCCTCCATGGCTTCATCCTTAGGTTCGAGGCTTTCTTCAGATGGTTTGCTGTCCTTATATTCTACTAGTTCAATCACAAGAAGCCGATCCTTTTTGCAGCGATGTTCTCGGCTCCACGGTTCATCATAGTGCCAATACAACCCCTTGGCCGATGGTTCACGAAGCTTATCTCTTGTTAATTTTTTTGGTGCGGGGGCTTGGATGACAGTAGAGGGGGCTGAAGGCTTCGGCATGGCTGGCTGGAGAGCGACCCTTGTCCTTTGTACTTCATGGTTCAATCGTTCTTCTTGGATTCTCGAGAAGGAAATTACCGCCATAAGAGTGTACGGTTGTCACGCCTTTACTTCTCATCGAATCTCGCTTTAGGCCCTCGATAAAAGTCCCTAAAAGTTACTTTTCAGACCAATCCATAGTTTAGTTAGATAAACATTGAAACCTTATTCAGTATTCATGTATTGTTGAGAGTTGCCGAATCTTCACGAATTGTCCATTGATGTTGTCGAAATCGATTGGTTCGAAGCGATTAAGTAGTCCTTGAATTGCTGCCAAGAGAGACTTTCATGGGTGTGCTCATACCAACTGAACCACTGAATAGCATCTCCCTTGAGGTGGATGGCAGCAATCTCCACCCTTGTAGCATCGACGATTCAGTAGAACCGAAAATATCATTTCACGTGTGCGATCCATCCAATTAGGTCTCTTTCTTCCCATCTAGGGAAGTCAACCTTCATGTGTGAAGTGTTTAGATCGGGGATGATGTGGCCATGCTCTTGAGAATCGTCTCGCCGATCTGAAGTTTCTCCTTGCTGCGATTTCTTCGGGCTAGGTGGTAGCCAAATATCAGTAAAAATACTCGGTTTAGATGTCATCAATATCATAAAAAGTTTGACAAAATTTTGGTAGAGTAACGGTAGGAAAATAGGGTAAAAGACGGAAGATAAATCCTCCATTGTAAAATTTCAACACTATGTAATGATGAACGAAGGCACAATAAAATCGATTCCAGAAGGAAATTTTTTCAGAGATCAATCTCAAATGAAAGCTAAGTTGATTTAGGGAATTGTGTAAAAATTTTGGTAAAAAAGGAGAAGCAATAAATTGGTTTCAAGAGGCAAATAAGCGGCTAAAAATTTCTGTAACGTTTCGCCTTCACAACAATGATAATGTTTGTATCGAACAAAATTTGCAGTGGATAAAATATGAAAAAATTCTTCAATGTGTAAGGTAAAGGATCTTACAGTATTGAAGAGGCTTGGGTGATGAAAATATACTAGATTTCCAGACCAAACTCAGGGGGCAGCGGCAAACTGATTTGATTTGCGGTTGGGGTGGAAGGTAAAGGCGCGTGTCGCAACAATTGTGGGTATTGCTTGGGAAGGTAGAGGCGGCAGAGATGGCTTCAGGGTAGTAGGAACGCGGCTCTGATACCAGAGGATAGAATCCCAAAAGGAGCTCTATAGATTTTGACCCTTGAGCGGATCAACCCTTAGAACGATGTAAGGGTTCCTTCCTCCTAGACTCGGCACAAGGTTGAATAAAAGATAATAATTGCTTGATAAAAAGATGTGGAGGCTACATGCTTATATAGGGCTTCAAACCCTAGCCCTAGGGGGTGGTTGCCTAACTAAAATTATTCTTTTGCCCCTTCTATAGCCAACCTGCCTAAGTAGGAACAAGTGGCAGCTAGGTTGGCTCTATAGCCGACCTATGCAAGGGGAAACCCTGGCCAACTCGCCTAGTAAAGGGGGCAACGACCACTAAGCCCTAAGGCCCCAATCCAAACCCTAACCACACTTCTTTGTAGGACAGAAGTTGTTAGGTGAGGTTTTATTACAATCTCATAGGGTTTTATTGACTACTTCTAGGGAGATTAGGACTCAACACTGCTGGTGTCCAATCACAATACTAGATTCGCTATAGCAGATGTAGATGGCGATAGTACCATAAGGGTCGGCTGCAATAGATTATGGTAGAGTCGGCAGTTGTAGCACTGGGATCGGCTGCAGCAAGTGATGGCGAAGATGGCAGCGACAGTAGAGGCATCGACTGTAGCTGATGGAAGTAGGGATGTAGATAGCAGTAATAAGGGTGGAAGAATAATGAGACACCAAGAACACTGCTCTGATACTAGATTGATAGAACCCCTAACGTAAGTAGATTGATCATTGTAGGGGATTGGCTCTTCTCCGAACTCTATAGGGGTTCGACCCTCATTTGAATGAAAGGATGATCTATTGCTTGATGAATAAGTGGTGACTACAAGTTTATATAGGGTTCCAAATCCCTAGAAGGAACTTAGCCCTAGCCGATTTTTCCAATCAAGATGGACGGCCAATTAGAGTTTATTATATACGAATCAAGATTTATTAAAATCATAAGTCAATTGATTAGGACCCGACTTTGCTAGGATCCTATAACTCCTGCACCAACTGAACTAATGATAGGTGGAGGATTAAAACTTAGCTATGGATGATGAAATAAACGTTAGAGGTAGTTTGAAATACCTCACTTTGTTTCCGTCCTTACAATAAAACTTTAAGTTCTTTAAAAAGCTCAGTTTCTGCAATCAATTACGATGGCATTAGAGAAATATTGCTCACACACGTGATAAATTATATTTTGAAAAGCTAAATTTTGTCCAACCAATAACTATAACAACAGCATCATCAACAGTAGTCACACGGTTGCAAAAAAATTAGGCCTTACCACCAAGATCGCTCACTAAATCAATCACTGCCTAGGGTAATTAATGGCAAGTTTTCAGACTAAAATGGCACCTTCGTACGGATGATCGACTGCGGCTCAACCTTGAAATGTGACTGAGCTACTGACGAATATAACAGTCCCAACTTTAGCTTGATGAACCAATGTTCAATAGCATGGTTGTCACTGTCCTCGGAATGAACAAGAGCTTCCATGACAAAATCGATTGGAGACGCCAGAAATTAAAACCAGCAGCAGCCACACATTAGCAGGATCTGCAGGAAGAGAGGGTGAGACAAGAAGCAAACTGGTTAAAAAATGGTTCAGCCCATGGAGATATGATCTGCAAGCATAACCCATCAACAAGGTCCTAGAATCTAACCTCAAAAATTACAGGTTCTTTCTCCGCAACGCAAAACAGAACTAATTGCCTTGTGACAAGGACTTCGGTGGAGGCAATGTGCCAAAGACAAATGTCTCGAAGTGATGAAGTTTCTCCGAAAGCCTTTGTTTTGAATTCTCAAGTAGTGGTTCGGATGATTTTGCTGCAGCAGTAAGCAAGAAGGGTCTCCTTTCAGAACCAAATGCATAATTTCAAGAAAAAGAAAGTAAGAAACCATGAAGGTGTAATATCTCTTTTATTATTGTCATTCTCACCTTCAGATTTTTAGCTGGATCTTTGGATGGTTGTCCATGGTGCAGGTAGTAGTGAGTGCAGTCATATATAGCATAACCCACCAGGCCACCTCCAAACAAGGCAGGAGAGGTTGATGGGGTGGCGATTAATTTAATCAGATTCCAGAACTAAAAAAACATTAAAAAAAAACTATTAGCTGCAGTGCCATGATTAAAAACATTGATGGGAGCTTCCGAAAGAAGAGGGACCCATCAAAAACATCCAGATCCTGGATTGTAACCTAATGTTAACATAGCATCAGAAGGAACATGAGATAGAAAACATGATTCAATATGAGAAAAATTGTGCATTCCATTTTCCATGAATACAACGGATGCCTCGAGTTTCTTAGTCACCTTACCGGAACACATGAAATAGGTGTGGCAGCAAGGGGGGCCGGGACTAGCCTTGGGCCATGCATTGGATGCTTGTGATGGCAACCATGAAGAAGATAACGCAATTTTGTTGCTCTCTCCCCTTGACATAGTTGTTAAATATGTGTTAGCATGCACCTGGAATTTTTGAAAATATCATTCTTACACAAAGATTGTAGAAATGGTTATCTACCAGTAACTTTAGTTTTGATGTGGAAAAGAAAGAGATGCAAAAGAATACTCAATCGAGGTCCACAAAAGTATTCCAGTCACTGCCAACAGAGCTAACTGAGTGACTGTAGTGCACATTCGGGTAGACTCAGTCAGAAAACAACAAACAACCCCAGCAGGCTGGCAGGCAGGCATATCACACAGTTTGTGTTAGGAACTGAAGGTCGCAAAAGCATATAAATATAATTGATCAATCAAGGTTTCCATGATGGCATGAGGTAATATGGATGTATTATCTCCAAAAAGTCAATTGGCAAAAAATGGTGGGCCTTCCTTGCTAACTATAGGCTGGCTGAACCCATTCTTGGTAAGTTTCACAGAGATGACCCACCTTATAACATTTGCAAGAAGCTGATATTGTCAGCTAAAACTGTAGAGTTTTACTCAATAACAGTAAATATAAAGCGATAGAAGTAGGCTTTATGTTAGGCATCACTGACAAATGATCCATAGATGGAAAGATGAAAAGAAATTCAAAGGTTTCAAGATCTACATCTGAGACTGTGCCGAATGTTCTCTTCTACTTTCAACTCATGTTGGATTTCATGTGTCATCATTAACAAGGCTGTTGTTCTTCTCTAACCAATTAATGGTATTAATAAACTGAACAATGCTAAAGAGTTTACTGGTTAACACTTGCTGGAAATTTTCTTAGCTGCTTGTTGTGTATTAAGCACAGTTAGCAACAGGCAAGTAGTGCAGAGACATATATGTATGATCTGTGTCATACATAAAAGAGATACAGAATACATAAGAAAATGAACATGTCTGAATCTAACCTGAGAAACAAGAGGCCTATTCATGTCAATAGTGGTGTTTCATATTATATTGGAAAAAATTGCAAAACAGAAGTAGTCATCATCGTATGAAGTAAGCAGAACAAAGGAATTCACAAAAATAATTATGCAAAAGTTTAAAAAGAAAGAATATAATGAAAAAAGTCATGCAAGATGATGAAAATTCACTGCAATTCTAGCTGTAATCTATTCTGCATCTAGAAAACTAGCAGAGGCCAAAAAAAAAAAAATCATAATGATACAACTATTCGGGGAATGACTAAAAGACTCAAGTGGAATTATAGCATCTCCTCTAATGTTGTTTTCTTTGATTGATGCTAGCGCAATTGACAAGAAATAGAATATTGCCTCTCATAATTGGAATTTTTCATCCAAATCAATGGCATACAAGGCCATCACTTTACATGAAACCATAAAAACTTTCGAAGCTAATATCTAGCTTTGAATCTCATAACCTATCAAAATTGCTACTTTGCAGAAGGTTACATGATGCTGAAGTATACTTTTTCTGCAAATGTCCCAGTTAAATATAATACATCGAATACTAGATCTTCTAACTGTTTTCAAGTTCCTTGTTCAAAGGAAAATCACATAAATATTGATATTGATCAAGACTCAACATATCCATATCTATGACGTCTCTATCTATGATACTTGTTGATAGCAAACTGCCACAACAAAAGTTCTAATGTGGGCACCTTACCAGAAACTAAATCAACATAGATGTCCCGCTCTACAAATAAAACCAGAAAAAAAAGGTTCGACATGTAACGGCCAAAATTGAAGTTGAAGAACTCGAGACGAACAACAACGAGAGAAATAAAAGAAGCAAAATATATCCAGAAAACCAAGTCGCTCCCTCAAAGTAAAGAAATCCAGATATTCAAGAACATTGCATATTCCCAAAGAAATCCAACAAAATAACACCAAACAGAGGAAAAAATGTTATATTATTTTTAGGAAACAAAACGAATCGTCAGCTGATCCAAGAGGCAAAAAAATCGTAGATATCTCAAAAGCGCAAGCACGTCTCGTCTCCTTGACAGGATAAATAATGTGACTACTCGCATCCCACCCGAAACCACATCAAGAATCACAAACGAACAAATACCGGATCACTACAAGAAATCGGAAAACGAAATAAAAATAGAACAAAGCTGTTATACACAAAGAGATTGGGTCGGGTACTTTGCCGAAAGTGTAGAGAGACGGTCCAAAGTGAAACTTGGTTTTGGAGTTGGATGATCCCCTCTGCTGGATAGCCGACGATATTTCACAAGAGGTCTGCGCCAGGCGGTGTCCCGTTTCGACTCTGTCAATGCTTAAATTAGGAAAATAGAGGTAGAGGAAGGAAATAGTTTCAGTAGTATAATCTAGAAAGTTCAAATTCTCCTATTATTTCTTACCCCAACTTGGTTCGTGGCTTGATTTTTATACCTGATAGGGTAAATTCAATACCCGCTAGGTCATCTATCACGAAGATTGACACCTAAGCAAGGATCCACGTCATTGACTCTAGAATGACTCCACAACTACCTTATCTTATCTGAGGTCGAAATAATCAGATTGTTAAGCCAAGCCCACCGGAAAGAAAAGTCTGTAGATCATATATAAAAGGAACTCCAGGCTCTTGCCAATTGGAAAAGAACGAACACATACTGCACTATACACACTCTCTCCTTCTATCTATAGTCTAACTACTATGTTCTCCCCCTTCTGCTGACTTAGGCATCGAAGGGGTTATCCAGGTAACTCTGGCATCGGCCTAGCATGGAGGGTTACTTGCTTGCCACCAGAGGATGTCAAGATGGCTTTACCTTTGGAGAAGGAACCCGATAGCTCGGAGAATCCTATCTGTTTGCTCGAGCTACTCAGAGTCAAATATGCTATGTTGGATGACCTTCACCGCACCCCTACTAAACCCCTATGTTAGCTAGAAAGGAGTCCTAAGGAAAGCCTGTACCTTCGGTAAAGAACCAATCGGGTCGACTCGATAGTTGATGGTACTCATGACACCATCAATACTTGGGCGCTACACGACCTTGATGTGCATTCACTAAGGCCCCCCTTCCCCTGTAAGGTGAAGGCATTAATAGGGCAGCTTACTGACATATGTCCTTTGGTTTTGGGGGATGCTTCTAGGAGTGGTCCCATCGGCCATCATGAAGAGGAGGCCAATGAAGCCAACCGATGAAGTCAGTCATTTATATAGATGTATGGCTTCTACTGATGTGTCAGTTGGGAGTGGACCATGTGGGTCCATTTTCGAAAGCTAGGGCAGGTGGTGGGACCCTTGGTCCCCATGCCTTTGTTTTAGGTGTTATCTTTTAGCTCACATGGCAGATGGAGATGGTAGTGCTTAGGTGATTTTGTCACAAGTATCGTCAACTGATGAGTCGAACCAATTGGTTAAGTATTGAACGTGCAGACTCATCATAGTGTCTCCTCTTGGCTGATATGGGCACTTGACATAGTGAAGTGGCATAGGAAGTTCGACTAAAGGCCGCTCTGTCGATGGAACCTAGCCTAGGATCGGGGTGGATGGGTAGGCAGATTGAGATCTTCTTGGCTACGAGGTCCCTTCCCTAATGCTAGGACATCCTTTGATAATTAGGCCACCTCCAGGGCATTGACAGTCCTACATGATAGGTTGGCGCTGAGGGTTGCTCGATGCGATCCCTTTGATATTTAAGTCAGTAGAAGTAGAAGGGGGAAGAAGATAACATTATAAGCTATATAATTGAGTGAGTGTCCAAAGCCCCCCGCACCCCACCCCCCCCTTCCTCTAGCGTGAGTTGGTGGGTGACTTTTATATATGAGCGCTAGGCCTCTTCTTGGTTGGCCCGAGATAAGATCAAGCTAACTGCCTGATCATGATAGGGGAAATCTTTTTTTTCCTCTTGGCCCTTGATCCTGATAGAGTGGGGGAGTTAAGATGAGCGGTTTTTAAGAATGGGCCACGTTGCTAGTCATTAATGTGGGGCAGATCAAGATATGTTCATGTCGTGGTGTCATTTGGGAGTTGGTAATTCGGAGTTTTGATTGTTGGAAAATCTTAGATTAGGCATCATATGTGTAGCAAAAAATAAAATCAAAAATTAGATTTTTCAAAGAAAATATCAAGTCACCGTATGAGGGTTGGTGTACGAGAAACTAGACATCCAAAAAAATTATACGCAACATGTGTTAAATGTATTACTTGAGAAGATTGTATAGCCCCGCAAAATCTCAAATCCAAAGGAGAGGATACAAGGAGGGCACGTGTCCTCCTCTCTAGCGGTATCCATATGGTGGAAGAAGTAGCAATGCTCATCCCTCGTAACATAGAAAATATATAGCTTTTGCACACCTTCTTCATAGCTTTTGCACACCACCTTGCAGCAAGTGTGGAAGAAGAACTCCTTTCTTTTTCGCTGCCCTCACACACCAAGGAAATGGGTGGTCGACTGAGAGGAAAGGGGAAAAACAAAATAAAACCAGTTTACCACGTGTTGTCATATCATCATGTAAAGATTGGTGCACAAAAAAATCATAAAAATAAAAAACTATGATACATGAGAGATTGATTATTTAGGAAGATTATATATCCATAAAATTCTAGATCCAGATGGAGAGAATAAAGGAGGTCCAATGTACTCATCTTTAGTGATATCCACATTATGGATGGTTATAGTGATGCTCCTCTAATCGTAGTCTAAAGACCCATAACTCTTGCACATATTCTCGCAGCGCTCATGGAAGAAGATCTAATATCTTCTTCACTATCCTCTCGCAGCAGGGAAGGGCTGGTCAACTTAGAAGATGAGGGAGGGAGGAAAATAGGAGGAGGCGGTCAAAGGTGCAGCCTATCACTATTGTGCCACCCTTGCCTCCTATTTATAGAGAGCCACCAAAAACCTTAATGGATTCTGCCTTAGTAGGTATTGGATCTCCATCCAATTACCCAATTCTCTTGGATTATTGGATCTCTATCCAATAATCTAAATTGGCCTCTAATTGGACTTTATGCAAGGAGCTCATCAATATTGGGTCTCATCAAATGAGAATAGGGGCTAATTGGATAACTCATATCCATTCCTCTACTCGTTGAAACATCCACTATATGTATATAACCCTCTAGGCATAATATTGATTTGGCTATTAATTCCTCTTATCGGAACTTCTAACTCAATGAGTTATTATCCCTTAATAATTCACTCAATTTATCAACTCTGGACGTACAATGCCACTACACCATAGTCTCCAAACGGTGCAGGAGATCTAATCCATTAGACATGTCTGTTCTCAGTTACCGTGTATCTATAGTCTCTCATCTATATAATATCCTATATATCATATATTCGGCATAGTACTATCAGGCCATATACGAAATCCGTCCGAGTCTCACTCTAATCTAATTCTCCTAGAGTACTTATTCTTTCTTAATCCGAATGACCCTAACTAGGGATTTACTTGAGTGATAACACACAGGATATTTCTCTTACGATACCGAGAGTGGATGATCCTCTATTGACACTCAATAGCCTTCATAAGGTTAGCTACTATAATCCCAATAATTGGCTGTACTAGATATGAAACTTTTCTGACCTATAAGTCTGACTTTAAATAAAGAAGTACTCAAATAAGATATCCTTGGTATCTCAAGTCTAAAGATTAGGCACACAATTAAGACTACAGAATAGCTATCTGACAAGTATCATTAACCATATAATATTCCATAAGCGGATCAATCAGTAAACTTATTCTCCAATGAGCACCTGTATTGTACCC
Organism: Ensete glaucum; assembly: GCA_021527575.1. Classification (NCBI taxonomy): domain Eukaryota; kingdom Viridiplantae; phylum Streptophyta; class Magnoliopsida; order Zingiberales; family Musaceae; genus Ensete; species Ensete glaucum. The sequence continues at coordinate 25,366,307 of CM038559.1, read as the reverse complement.
TCAGTATCCTCACACAAGTGGCTATGAGACTAACTGCCTCTATTATATGGATATGCATATAATATAATATTATATTCGGTTATCTCGATGTCCCTCTCGAATAGCTTATAGTCAGAATTATTTAAGAACTGTGTTTAAAGGTGAATCAACCTCATTATCATGATCTGATTCCTATTGCATAGAACCAAGGACATCATAATATATATATGCAGCAATGAATACAGTGTGAGAATATACCAATAATAATAATAATATAAAAAGAGTGTGCAGCGTGTCACATGTGCCATCACTCACGTGAGTGACTTGTAGGGCACTTGTAACAAGCATTGGCCAACCCCTATCACCTATTTATAGAGAGCCTCTTAAACCCTAATGAATTTTACCTTAGTGGGAATTGTATCTCTATCCAATTACCCTAACCTCTTGGATTATTGGATCTTTATATAATAATCTTAATTTACCTCTAATTGGGCCTTATCTAAGGAATCCATTAATACTAGGTCTTATCTATTGAAATATGGGCTTATTTGATATCTTATATTCAATCATCTACTAATCGTTACATCCACCATTTGAGTGCCTCCAGTCCCAATATCGAGCTGGTCGTGTATTCCACCTGTCATAACTCATTTTGATTTAGAATTATTTTTAACTCAATAATTATTATCCCATAACAATTTACTCAACTCATCGACTATGGACGTATTGAGCCACTATGCCATAGTCGCCGGATGATACAAGAGGATCTAATCCATTACACATATCTATCTTTAGTTATCGTCTCTCATCCATCTAATATCCCAGAGATGGTATATTGGGTATGGTATTGTCAGGCCTATACAAAATCTTATCCGAGTCTCACTCTAATCGGATTCTCCCAGAGAACTCTTTCTTTCTCAATCCGAATGATCCTGACCATGAATTTGCTTGAGCGAGAACATATGTGATATTCCTCTCATGATGCCAAAAGTAGATAATCCTCTATTGATACTCAATTATCCTGATAAGGTTGGATACCATTCTCGATAACGGGCTATACTAGACTTATAAGTCCTGTGTCAAAGAATGAAGTACTCAAACAAGGCATCCTTGGTGTCTCAAGTCTAATGACTAGACAAATAATTAGGATTATGAAATCACTGTCTGACATCAGGTATCATCAACCATCCAATATTTCTTAAGCGGATCAATCAGTAAACTCATTCTCTAATAAACATCTATATTATACCTCTAGTGTTCCTACACAAGTAACTAGCTACCTCCATCATATGAACGGGTATATAGTGCATCGATCTATCCAATTATCTCGATATCCCTCTCGAGTAACCAATAACAAGATTATTTAGGATCAATTTTTAAAAATAAATTGGTCATATTATCATGATCTCATCATGATCCAATTCTTATTGCACAGACCCAAGGACATCACAATATATGCAGCAGACAACATAAAGTGAGAAAATGCTAATCATAATAATAAGCAAAAAGATTATTGTAGAGTGTCACACATGCCATCACTCACGTGATTGGCTTGTAGGATATATGTAACTAGCATCGCTTAGGTATCTGCTTCCGTGGTAGAGGAACTGGCATGGGGTAGAATTATCCTTATCATTTGTCTCCCCTAGAAGGGCATCCTTTAAGTCTTTTCTTGGATGATGCTCTTATAGGACTCGGGTATAGGTTCTTCTACTAATGTGCGTGTCTTGGATGGACATCCTCTGGCTAGGGTGTATGGCTTGGAAGCGTATTAGCTTGGCCGAGGTGTAGGCCTTGGGTGTTCATGCTGAGGTGCATGGCTCGAGAGTGAGTCCTTTTTAACTCCACTCAGCTAAGGTGCAGCCCTAAGGTCTTCATGCAGAAGTGCATTGCTTGGGAGCATATAGGCTGAGCCGTGGTGCAATCCTCGGGCCTTTATTCCAAGGTGCATGGCTCAGGAGCGATAGGTTCGGCCAAGGTGCAGCCCTCGGGTCTTCATACCAAGATGCACGACTTGGGAGCGTATAGGCTCGGTTGAGGTGCAACCCTCGAGTCTTCATGCTAAGGTGCATAACTCGAGAGCGAGTACTTTTTAACTCTACTTAGCCGAGGTGCATTCCTCGGGTCTTCATGTCGAGGTAGATGGCTTGAGAGCGAGTCCTTCTTAACTTCACTCAATCGAGGTGCATGCCTCGAGTCTTCATGTTGAGGCACACAGCTCGAGAGCGCATGGGCTCATCCAAGGTGCAGCCCTTGGGTCTTCATGCCAAGGTGCACAGCTCGGGAGCGTATAAGCTTGGCCAATGTGTAGCCCTCAAGTCTTCATGCCGAGGTGCATGACTCAGGAGCGCATAGGCTTGGCTGAGGTGTAAGCCTTAGGTTGGTGGGATTGATCGTGTTGGGGTGGAGGACTGGACCGGTTCAAGGGTGTGGCTCTACCACATTAAGGTGGGAGACTGGACTCGTTTGGGATCAGACTCAACCACATTGAAGTGAGGAGCTGGATCCATACAGGGGCTTAGCTCAATTGTATTAAGGTGGGAGACTGATCTATCCAAGACCTGGCTCTGGCTTGGGTGGTATTTATCATTGCAAGGTGTTCCACTCGGGATGCGATGCACTGCTTTATCTCGATTGCTTACACCCCTCTTTATGTGGGATCTCCTTCCTCAATGGGTTTGATTTGCTTAGGGATCAGAGTGCCCTTTTTCAACTTTTAATTTTTCTATAGTCGTGTTAGGGCAAGTGATATAATCTTTACCATCATTACCCCCATGGGATCTTGCGTTGTCCCTAGGCATGCAAATATGTCGAACTAACACCTATTTGGGCAGGAGGTTGCCTTTATATGACTTTTGTTACTAAGAGGAGGGGTGATTTTAATGAAAACTTTTTGCTTGTAGCAAGATAGGAAAAATCGAAGCTTTTCGTTCAAGTAAAGCAAGTGAGTGATTCTAAGAATACTAAGTTTCTTACTAAAAAACAACTCAAGAAAGAACAAGCAATTTTGAATAAAAGATAAGTAACGTCACAATGAAAGTGCTTGACTTGAAACTTCATTTTTCAAAAAGCAAGTAAAAATTGAAAGCGTCTAATTAATATTTATTCAATGCAATTAAGAACTTGATGATTACAAGTAGTAAATACAATAAGAATAAAACACTCATAATTATAGTGGTACGATACCAATGGGCATACATCCACTCCTGAGTCATCTTTCTTGAGGCACACTGAAATCCACTACCGATCATCTTTGGGTGAAGACCAAACCCTTACACTTTGCATACAAGAGAGACTTCAATAATTTTCTAACCTTAAGCTCTCTCCCTTGCCCCTTTTCTTACAATTCACACATAATCTTTTTTCATAGAATGTAATCCCAAAAATTATTGTATGAAATATAAGAATACTTGGGGTATTTATAGGCCCCAAGTGACTTTCGATTTTTAGAGCCAAAAATCAAACTCACCCAGAAAAATCAGGTATAGGCAGTTTACCCACCGACCTGGGTAGTTTACCCATCATCAGTCGCTCGAAAACTAGGTACGAGGGGTTCAGCCGTCGACCTGGGTGGTTTACCCATTATCAACTGTCCGGAAACCAGGTACGAATAGTTTACCTGCTAGATCGGGGTGGTTCAGCCGCTGACAGCCATGCTAATTCCAGGTTACGGGTGGTCTAACCACCGCTCACTTGCGGTTTACTCGCCGAAATCTTCAGAAAAGTGATTCCCTCCACTTTTTAAATTTTAGCTTGAATTTGATGTTGACTAACTCTTTGGTGAACCAATTGAGCTCAACCTGAGTTCAATCAAACCCTTTTAGTGGACCTGATTGCCTCATTGAGTTGATTTTGATTTCTTCCAACTCTAACTCAATTAGGACTCAAACCCTAATTACGACTCAATGGTTACAACTCTTAATGACCAACAAGCTTAAATAAGACCTAACTCTCACTTAATCTGATAGCTTTCGGCATTCTTGCGATAAGTTCTATGGTCTTCTTCTGGCGATCTCCTAGTGTGTTCCTAACGAGCTTCCTGATCCCTTCGGCGAATCTCCTAACGAACTCCCGACAAGGTTCCATTGCATCGTTCGAACTTGGCCCAATGCCCAAGCTTGATCTTGGCCCATCATCTGATTATAACTCAATTGCTCCTGTCATAGTTAGGCCTACAATTCTTCCTCTAACACATATGTTAGTTTAAACACTCATCAATTGATTTCATCATCAAAATCTGATATTCAACAATCGCTCCCTTTTTATGATGACAATCAATTGATGACTGGAGTTAAATTCAAGAGAATCACACACTCTTGAATTCAAGTAAATCAAGTCAATCAATATTTCAAGCAAATCATATTTCAATGATACTCATAGATTAACAAAAGTTTGCTTTTAAATTTTCAAGTCATCAATTCATCAAGGATTTTCGTGAACTTCAATCATTTGAAAATTTTCCCTTAAGTTATTACATAAGTCATCAATATCCATTTCTCCTCCATTGCCATTAATAAAAAAGTGAAATGAGAGGCTAAAAATTTTAAGACATATGAGTTTTTGCTCCCCCTTTCTAAAATATGATATAAGTCTTAAAGGATTTTCTTCCTCTTATGAACAAGAAGGATAGGAAATAAGGGAGGAGTTATAAAACATCATTAAACATAGCTCTCAATTTTGTAAAGATAAATTTTGAAAATAATCTCAAAGTTCCAAGATATTCAAGGAGATTCAAAATTTCAAGAGCTACTCATGCATTTTAAAATCATCTCATATAATTTCTAGCAAATAAGTTAGTAAACTAGCAAAATATTATGTAAATTTTCTCCGTTTTTGTGATTAATAACATAATCATCTTATGGGAATGATCAGATAATTTCATGTGAACAATAATATAATTTTTTTTAAAAATATTATCATAAAGGAAAAAATAACTCATACTTATTAAATCAAGTAATTCATATATTTTTATGATTTAGCATTCTAAGTTCTCTTCTAAGAAAATCAAATTATTTTTTATTTAAGAGTTTTGTAAAAATATTTGCTAATTGATGCTTAATGTCAATAAATTCGAAAGAGATATCTCGATAATTTACATGATCCCTTATAAAATGATGTCTAATATCAATATATTTAGTTCTTGAATGCTGAATAGGATTATTAGTCAAATATATATCACTTGTATTATCACACTTTATAGGAATATTTTTTAATTTTATTCCATAATCTTCTAGTGTGTTTTTCATCTAAATGACTTAGGCATAACATGCACTAGCTGCAATGTATTCTACTTCCGCAATAGATAAGGTTATTGAATTTTGTTTCTTGGAAGTCCAAGAAACAAGTGCATACCCTAAAAATTGACATGTTCTGGTAGTGCTTTTTCTATCTATTCTACATCCACCAAAATCAGCATCAGAATAGGCAATCAAGTCAAAGTTCTTTGATTTTGGATGTCATAATCCTAGTTTAGATATTCCTTTCAAGTATCTAAAGATTCATTTAACTGCTTTCAAATGAGAGAGTTTCGGATTAGATTGATACCTTGCACACAATCCAATACTAAACATGATATCCGGTCTAGTAGCAGTTAATTATGATAAACTACCTATCATTCCTGTATAAGTTTTTTGATTAAAGTTTTCTCCTTCATTATCTAAGTCCAATTTTGTAGATATGCTTATGGGAGTGTGCTTTAGTATTTTCCATCCAAAATCATTTTATCAAGTTTAAGGTATATTTAATTTGACTAATAAAAATATCATCATCTAGTTATTTTATTTATAATCCTAAGAAGAATGTTAACTCATCCATTAGGATCATTTCAAATTCTTAACTCATTCTTTAGCAAAAGACTCATATAAAGATTCATTTGTAGCTCCAAAAATGATATCATCAACATAAATTTGAATAATAAGTAAATTATTTTTAAAATACTTAAAAAATATGGTATCACTTTGACTTTTGAAAATTTATTTGAAATAAAAAAGAACTAAGTCTTTCATATCAAGCCCGAGGGGCTTATTTCTATCCATAAAGAGCTTTTGTAAGTTTGAAAATATGATTAGGAAAAAGATTATTCTTAAAACCAGGGGTTGCTTAACATACACTTCTTCGGAAATAAAACCAATTAGAAAAGTACTTTTAACAGTCATTTGAAACAACTTAAAATTTTTAAAGGAAGCAAAGGCAAGGAGCCTCCTTCTGGCTTCAAGTCTAGCCACAGGACCGAAGGTCTCATCATAATATATTCTTTCTTCTTGGTTGAAATCTTTAGCCACTAACCTAGCCTTGTTTCTAACCACGATATTATTTTCATCTTGCTTGTTTCTAAAGACCCATTTAGTATCAATCACTAAATAATCATTAGATCTATGAATAAGCTCTCATACATCATTTCTCTTAAATTGATTAAGCTCTTCATGCATTACATTAACCCAAAAATCATCTCTTAGGGCCTCATCAATGCATTTTGGCTCGATTTGAGAAAGAAACACAATATTTGCATAAAAATTTCTAAAAGAAGACCAAGTTTAAATTTCTTTTGATGTTTCTCCTATTATAAGCTCCTTAGGATGATCATTTACATACTTCTATTTCTCGGGTAAGGATTTGGAAGTAGATTCATCTAAGTTACTTTTAGGAGTGTTATTATTTAAATTCAAAATATCAATATCAATTTCATCATCAGATTTAATCTTTTTAAATTCAGAAAACTTATTAAAAACAACCTGAATGAATTCTTTTATTACTAATGTTCTTTTATTGAAAACACGATAAGCTTTTGAAATAGAAAAATAACATCGAAAAATGCCTTCATCAGATCTTACATCAAATTTTTCTAAAGCATCTTTCTCATTTAAAATAAAATATTTACAACTAAATATTTTAAAATAAGAAATATTATGTGTTTTTACCATTCCACAATTCATAAGGAGTTTTAGTGAATAATGATCTTACAAGAACCCTATTTAAAACATAGCATACCGTATTAACAGCTTCGGCCTAAAAATATTTGGGTAGACTATGTTCATTTAACATTGTTCAAGCTATTTCTTGTAAACTCCTATTTTTTCTTTCTATTACTCCATTTTGTTGTAAATTTCATGGAGTAGAAAAGTTATAGATATACCCATTTGATTCATAAAAAATTTCAAAGTTACTGTTTTGAAATTTTGCAGCATGATTACTACGAATTGAATAAATTATACCCTTTTTCATTTTACATAATTTTATAAAATTTTATAAAATATTTAAATGTATCACTTTTATGTGCCAAGAAATAGGTCCAAGTATATCTACTAAAGTCATCCACTAAAATAAATACATATTTACTACTACCTAAACTTGTAATGTCAATTATTTTAAATAAATCAATATGGATTAATTGAAGTAGCCTAGAGGTGCTTATTTGATTTCTCAAAAGCTACTCTTTATTTATTTTCCTAATTGACAAGTGTCACATACTTTGTTTTAATAAACTTAAGATTAGGTAAGCCTCTTACTAGTTCCGCGGTAGAAATTTGGTTTAAGAGTTTCATGCTAGCATGATCTAGTCTGAGTTTCATGCTAGCATGATCTAGTCTTTTATGCCAAATTCAAGCATCATCATTCAAAGTCAAAAAACAAGTTTCATCATAAAATTTTTTTAATATCTATGGTGTATACTTTGTTGTTACTTAAGACAATTAAGGATTTATTTTTATGTGACGATTTAATTATGCAAGTATTAGGTTAAAATTTAATCACATATCCTTTATCACATAATTGGCTAATACTAAGCAAATTATGTTTTAAGCCATCAACTAACAATACATCTTCAATTAAGAGGTTTGATGTGTTTTCCAATGATTTTACTCATGTTATTATCTTCGAAGGTAACAACTCCTTCACTTAAGCTAGCGAGCTTAGAAAAATAAGATGAATTTCCGGTCATGTGCCTTAAGCATCCACTATCAAGTTACCATTTGGTGCTCCTAGCTTTAATTTAGAGACAAACCTACAGGAAAGATATTTTTGATTTAGGTACCCATATTACATTGGGTCCTTCATAAAGAACTTTATCTTTTTTTTCTAATTATTTGTTGTTATATAGAGTTCCTATGGGAGCCCATACAAGTTGATGTGAAATACATTTTCTAAATAGGCATTTGTTTGCCTTATGTCCTAATTTACCACAAAAATTACACTTGATTTTTAGTAGCACATTTAAGGTTGGTCCTTTGACAAATATGGTTAGCTTTTATTGAATGTTACTAATAAAGCCTATACCATTTCTTTTATTAATATGATCTTTATTGGCAAGGATCATATTTAGGGATTTGTTCCTAGTTTCAAATTTTTCTAGTGCTATTTTAAGCATAATATTTTCTTCTTTAACACTATCTAGTATCTCACATTTAGAACAAGTGATATAAATTATGTATTTCGTCAAGTCTACTAACTAACAGTTCTTAAGCAACTTAAAAGATTTGTTAAGTTTTTTAAACTCAACAAACAAATCATGAAACATGCTTAATAATTCTAAAAAAGAAATATTTCAAGACTCACTAACCTTATCTTCGATCGCCATTAGAGCATAGTTAGTAACCTCATCTTTGGAGTGGTCTTCTTCGTCCGAAGAGCTTGAATCGTCCCAAGTGGCCGAAAGTGCTTTCTTCTTGTGTGTCGGCTTCTTCTTTAAATAAGGACATTCATTTTTTAAATGTCTAATTTTTTGCATTCATAGCATATGACATTGTCCTTCTTTGGTTCTTTTTTATTTTTATAGTTTTTGTTCCTTTTTATAATTTTTTAAATTTTCTTGATAAAAGTGTAATATCATGGTCCTCATCACTCGAGATTTCACTCGAAGAGTCATTTGTTGTCCAAAGTGTTACATCCTTCTTATTCTTTGGAAGGGGTTCATCAAGTTAATCATGAGTTTTACAATTTAGTTCATATGTCATAAGAGAGCCAATCAGTTCTTCAAGAGGTAAGTTATTTAAGTCTTTGACCTCTTGAATAGCAGTTACTTTAGGATCCCAATTTTTAGGTAAAGATCTCAAAATTTTACTAACTAATTCAAAACTTGAAAAATATTTTTCAAGTGCTTTTAGGCCATTGACGACATCTATAAAACGGGTGTACATGTCTCCAATAGATTCACTTAGTTTCATTTGAAACAACTCATAGTTATGAACTAAAATATTTATCTTAGATTCTTTTACTCTACTAATCCCCTTGTGTGTGTGATTTCTAGTATGTGCCAAATATCAAAAGTTGATTAGCAAACACAAACACGATTAAACTCATTGTTATCAAGAGCATAAAACAAGGCATTCATAGCCTTTGCATTCAAAGAAAAATTCTTCCTTTCCAAATCATTTAGCTCATTCATTGGCTTAGAAGATTTTTCAAATCCATTCTCAATAATATTCCATAAATCAAGGTCCAAAGAGATAAGAAAGATATGCATCCTTGTCTTCCAATACGTATAATCCATCCCATTGAATATGGGAGGACGTGAGATGGAATGTCCCTCATTCATGTCAAAATAAATCATTTACTCAAGTAGGTGTTAATCCAATGAGTAACTACCTTACTCTGATACTAATTGTTAGGATCAATTAGCACTAAGGGGGGGGGGGGGAGGTGAATTAGTATAAGTATAAATTCTTATTTTAATCAAAACTTTTCGCTTATAGTAAGATAGGAAAATTTGAAGCTTTTTATTCAAGTAAAGCAAGTGAGTGATTCTAAGAATGCTAAGTTTCTTACTTAAAAATAACTCAAGAAAGAACAAGCAATTTTGAATAAAAGATAAGCAACATCGCAATTAAAGTGCTTGACTTGAAACTTCATTTTTCAAAGAGCAAGTAAAAACCGAAAGCATCTAATTGATATTTAGTTCAAAGCGATTAAAAACTTGACGATTCCAAGTAGTAAATACAACAAGAATAAAATACTCACAATTATAGTAGTTCGACACCAACGAGCCTACATCCACTCCCGAGTCCTTCTTCTTGAGGCACACCGACGTCCACTACCGATCTTCTTTAGGTAAAGACTAAACCCTTACACTTTGCTTACAAGGGAGACTTCAAGAATTTTATAACTCTAAGCTCTCTCCCTTACCCCTTTTCCTTTTCTTATAATTCACACATAATTTTTTTTTCACAAAATGTAATCCCAAAAATTATTGTATAGGATGTAAGAATACTTGGGGTATTTATAGGCCCCAAGTGGCTTCGGATTTTTAGAGATAAAATCAAACTCACCCGAAAAAATCAGGTATAGGTAGTTTACCCAACGTCAGTCGCCTGGAAACTAGGTACGGGTGGTTCAGCTATTGACCTGGGCGATTTACTCGCCAGACCTGGGTGGTTCAACTACTGCTAGCCATTGACAGTTGCCCTGATTATAGGGTACAAGTGGTCTAACCATCACTTACTGGTGGTTTACCTATTGGAAGTTCATCGAAAGATGATCAAGAGCTCATCGGGAGTTCGCCAAAGGATGCTGACAAGTTTGCTAGGAGTTTGGAAGATTGATTGACATGTAAGACAAGAACGATTATAATTATGTCTTAAGTGTTGTGGTTACCATTATATGTTTTGAGTCCTAATTGAGTTAGTTTTGGAGAAATCCAAATTAACTCAATAAGAGACAAACTATTGACCTAGAAAGGGGTCAACATGAGGTACACCTTGGGTACAAAATATTATGAGAAAGTACTTTTTCTAGATTGCTCAACGGTAGTACCACTGGTGGGAGGTGGTGGTATTGCCCAAGTGATGGTACTGCCAGCGTCCAGGTTTTCTGAGCTCTTTTGGCAGTAGTACCACTAGTGCCTCTGTGAAAATGAGAGAAGTGTAAAGGGGTGTTTGATCTTCACCCATGAAAGAAGATCATTAGTGGACACCGGTGGACCTCGATGAAGGAGGACTCAGGAAGTGGACATAGGTTAAGTTTTTGACCGAACCACTATAAAGTCTGTTAGTACTTCTCTTTTGTCTCTATTTATGTTTGATCTTAACCTTAGTTGCTATTATCAAATTTACAGAAAAGCATGAACATCTCCTTTCAGCTTTATTTTAAATCGCTCTCTAATTTGCTCTTAACAAATTTCAACAAAATCGCTTTCGATTTCAAATTTTCTTCAAGTAATATTTTTTAAATCGAGTATTTTTAACTCTTGCACTAACTCACCATGACCCCCTCCCACCCCCCTAATACCAACTCGATCATAACAGTTGGTATCAGAGCCGTATAACACTCAATTGGATTAACACCCAAGCGAGTTAATGGCTTCTTTTGGTATTAATGAGGGATACTCTATCACACATCTCCCATGTTTAATGGGACGGTTCCGCATATTAGAAAACTATAATGCATATATTTTATATTTTGATGGATCTTGAACTATAGAATATTATCAAAAATAGTTTTAGAAGTCATCCAGTCCTATAAATGATTGGAATAATCATGAAAAAAAGATGTTTTCCTTAAATGGCAAAGCTATGAGTACTTTGTTTTATGCTTTAGATAAAAAAGAATTTAATCGAGTTTCTACTTGTTATGGCACACTTTAGAAGTCATACACGAAGACACAAGTAGAGTAAATGAATCAAAAATAAATCTTCTTGTATATAATTATGAATTATTTAAAATGAGACCAAGTGAAACTATTAATGTCATATATACCTACTTTATAGATGTCATCAATAGTTTAAAATCTCTTAGTAAAGTTTATTCTAATCTTAAACTTGTTAATAAAATTTAAGATCTTTACCTAAAAGTTGGGACCGGAAAGTAACTACTATACAAGAGGCCAAATACTTGAAAAACTTACCTCTTGAAGAACTAATTTGGTCTATGATGACTTATGAAATGAGCTATAAAGCTCATGATGAACTTGAAGAACACATTCCAAAGAACAAGAAGAATATTGCCTTGAGAACCAAAGATGAACAATTCCAAAGAACATGAAAGACTTGGCACTTAGAACAACAGATGACTTCCTCAAGTGAAACCACAAGTGATGAGTACAATAATATTATACTACCAATAAAAAAATTGAAAAAATCATGAAAAAAGAAAAATCATAAAAATAAAAATAAACTAAAAAAAAGGATAATATAATCTATTTTAAACATAAGAAGCTAGGGCATTTCAAAAGTGAATACCCATAGTTAAAGAAAAAGGTGACAAACAAGAAAATACCTTCTTAGTAATATGGGATGATGGGATGATTCAAGCTCGTCAGATGAATAAGATAGCAATAATGAAGAAGTAGTTAACTACGTGCTTATGACCATCTATAACACGATAAGTAAATCTTCCAAAAGACTCTTTTACTTTTGATGAATTGTTAAATGTATTTCATGAACTATTTGATGAATTTAAAAATATTAGCAAAACTTATAAATTACTTAAGAAGGAACATGCATTACTTGCTAGTAAACTTGAAAACCAGCATGAATCATCAACATAATCCATTTCTTATTCTAAATGTGAGTCATTAGAGGTAATTAAAAAGAAAAATGTCATACTACAATAAACATTAGAAAAGTTTAAAATAGGCAATAAATCTCTAAACATGATCCTTGCTAATAAGGGTTATATTCATAGGAAAGAAGATATTAGCTTTATGGGCAACACTCAATAAAAGCCAACTATCTTCAGTAGGGGACCTATATTACACTTTTCACCCAAACTAAAATGTAATTTTTGTGGTAGATTATTTTGCTTATATGTGCTTATTTAGAAAGTATAGTCCACATAAGTTGATTTGAGTTCCTAAAGGAAACATAAACAACTCAATACCTTTAGTTAAATTAGGTATAGCTTTTCTTAAGGGACCTAAAATCAAATGGGTACCTAAATTAAAATCATATTTTTTGTAGGTTTGTCTCCAAACAAAGCTAGGAGCATAAAATGGTACCTTGATAGTGGATGCTTAAGGCACATGATCGAAGATCTAACTCATTTCTCTAAGCTTACTAGCCTAAATGAAGGATTTATCATCTTCGGAGATAACAATAAGGGAAAAATCATTGGGAAAGGAATCATAGGTAATAAATAAAATATCTTGATTGAAGATGTGCTATTATTTGATGGTTTATAACATAATCTATTAAGCATTACTAATTATATGATAAAAGATATATTATTAAATTTGAATCTAATGTTTGTATAATTGAAATACCACACAAAAATAGATCTATGATTGCCTTAAGAAATAATAATGTGTATACTATTGACATTGATAATTTTTATGATGAAATATGTTTTTTGGCCTTGAATGATAATGCTTGGATTTGACATAGGAGAGTAGGACATGCTAGCATGACACTATTAAATCAAATCTCAACTAAAAATCTACTGAGAGGATTGCCTAGCATTAAGTTTGTCAAAGACAATATTATGACCCTAGTTAAGTCAGGTCCATCTATTCAGGATGAGTCATGTTAGCCAGACTTAGTTATGGGTCGGGTGAATCTCATCAAGTCACTTATGAGTGGATTGAGTGATTTTTATCTTCAGTTAGGATTGAGTCAGTTATTATTTTTAGTTACGAGTTTATCAAGTTGGTTAAAAGTCAAAGATTAGTGGGACTCTTGGTAGAGCCCTATAAATAAGGTTGTAAAGTCTTTTAGAGATCAATCAATGAGAAGTATTAGTTTTAGCCAAAAGGCAAAACCCTAGGAGGTAGATCCCCTTGAAGTAATCTAGGAGGCCCAATTCCCTCAAACAGATCATTTATCCCCCTTATCCACCCTCTTCCTCCACGATAGAACCCTAGGGTTCTATCAATTAGTATCAGAGCTGCGATCCTCTGCGTTCCTACTGTAATTGTGCGGTTGCTTCTTTTGTCATCATTGTCGCCACTACCATCATCGTCAATGTCATCGTCACTGTTATCATCGTCATATTTGTCACCTTGCTATAGAAAAAGAGAAAGAGAGAGAGAGAGAGAGAGAGAAGAAGAAGAAGAAGAAGAAAAAGAAAAAAGAAGAAGCGACAACTACCCCTCCTTTCTCCTCATCTTCCAGGAAAAAAAAAGAGAGAGAAAGAAAAAGAAAGAGAGAAAGAAAAGAGAGAGAGGGAAGAAGAAGAAGGGCCCCACACCTTCCCCCTTCTTCCTCCCCACCTACCTACTGCCAACCCTCTTCATCCCCCCTTCTCAGTCGTCGACCACCATCTCCTCTCCTCATCAACCGTCAGTAGCCCAACCCCTGCCATTGTCACCACCGGCTAGCCTGCTACCTTACTCTCCTCAATCACTACTGCTAGCCACCTCATCCGTCGGTCGTTGCCTTGCTCTCCCTTCCTTCTCTTGCTGCCCGCACCAGTGGCGCCCATCGCTCCTAATTGCGTGCCCCCCTCGCACCCCACGGTGCTGCCTTCCTCCCTCGCTTCCTCGCCAGACCTCACCGCTCTCCCATTGCTGCAGCCCTTGCCGGACCCCACTGCCTCCTTCTCTTCCTGTCCACCATCTCTTCTCCTCCTCAACTATAACCGTAGCAGCTTCCAGCCAGCCATACCTCTCCTTGGCCGCTGCTCTAACCGTGCCCTCCTCACCTTACTCCCTCGCTTCCTCGTTGGACCCCTCTGCTCTCCCGCTACCACAGCCCACACCGGACCCCGTTGCTCTCCCGCTACCGTAGCCCTCGCCGGACCCCATTGCCTTTTCTTCCCTCTACCGCAATCACCTCTACTATAGCCAAGCCCTCCTCCATCCCCTGCTCCTGCCGCCGGCCACCATCTCTCTTTCTCCTCCAGTGCTGGCTTCTTCTCGTGCCTCCCTGCCACTATCACCACCGGCCAGCCCTCTATTGCTCTCCTCTGCCAAAGCCCTTGCTGGATTCCATTGCCCCATCGCTTCCTAGTCACGCCTTTGCCTTCCTTATCGCAGCAGCCGCCCGCCCCTGCCATCCTTAACCGCCAGCTGTTGTCTTCTTCCTACCGCGCCCATCACCGACGTTGTCGTCGTCCTCCTCCTACGCCTCCTCCCCATGACCTGCCGCTGCTGCCAACTGTCAGCCATGGCAACTGTCGTCTCCTTCAATCTCCTCTGCTTCCTATGGCTTTTCCACCCACTACTGTCATTGCTGTAATCTTCCTTTCCTCCTTTCCTACCGCAGTAGCCACACGTCATCGCTGCCCTCTCCTTTGGCTGCCTCTTCCTCCGCTAGCCACCTCTGTTCCTCTCTTCCCTCTACTGTTGTCCAGTCGCTGCCATCTTCCCTCGCAGCCATAGCCGCCTCCCTTTGCAGTGCCTACACCTTGCTTCCTCTGCCATTGTAATCGCCACAACCTCCTCCTCGATCGTGCCCTCCTCTACCACCAAGGCCACCTATGTTCCTCCCTTTCGCTCCTCATGACACAACTACCTCCTCTCTTACCGCTGCTACCCTCGCTCCCGCAGCTGCTTTCAAATGCACCCCTACCTTGCTCTCCTCCTCAATTGTTGCCACCAGCCACTCTTCTCCACTGGCAGCAACCTCAATCGTAACCCTCGCCACTCGTTGCTTCCAGTCGCACCAACTCCTTCTGCAATAATCGTTGCCCCTCACCTACAATGCAAACTCATGCCTCTGACTCGACAGTAGAAAATAAAATGAACATCATTGATCTACAATCCTATACGATGACTATGGATGATACACTTGATGCAAGGTTTAAGGCCTTCGAGGCTTTCATAGAAGATATATTTCAAGAGCTCCTCCACGAAATTAGAAGAAGCTGATCAGAGAGTCTCAAGAAAACTCAACATGATGAAAGTTCTAAAGGGAGTCGATCTGAAAAGTATGATCAGGGGCAAGACACATGATACACACGCATGAGGGTGGAGTTTCCCAGATGGGAAGATGAAAAACCGATTGGTTCGATTTCACATACTGAAAGATTTTTTCATTTTCACAGGACTCCCAAGGAATCCAAGGTGGAGATCGCCTCCATTCAACTTGAAGAAGATGCGATCTTATGGTATGATTGGTATGAGTATGCTCATGGAGAACTCTCGTGGGAGCAATTCAAAAGCGGACTTTTGATTCGCTTCAGACAATCGGAGTATGAAAACATGGATGGACAAATCGCCAAAATCCGTTAGACCTCACCGTACAAGAGTACCAGAGCAAATTTGAGCGTCTCTCAAACCAAACCCAAGACTAGTCCGAAAAATAACTATTGGAAATATTTATTGAAGGGCTCATTCCAGAGATTCAGTGTGAAGTTAAGGCTTGACAACCTCATATCGTGATGGCTGCCATATCATTCGCTCACATACACGAATAAAAACTCAATAGGGACAATCACATAAATAAAAGCATAAATCAACTAGTAGTAAGCAAGCCGATAGCCCTACCTCCCTCCACTCCAAACCCTCAAAGACTTACTAAAAAAGAGCTTCATGAAATATTAGCAAAAGGGTTATGCTGGCATTGTGACGAAAAATGGAGTAGAGGATATCGATGCAAACAAGGCTATCTTCTGTTGATATAACCAATTAAAGAGGAACCAGAGAATGATGACATGAATTCTGATCGAGAAGATATAGATTCTGACAATGTTATTGGACCTTTTGTACGTACGGTACATGCAATAGTAGCCTACTCTAACCTGTAAATCATAAAAATCGAGGAAATTTTGAAACAATAGCCTGTTACTATTTTAATCGAAACTGGTAGCACTAACAATTTCATAGATAGAAGGCTTGCTGACCGATTGACCTATCAAATTGAAGACTGTGATAGATTTAAAGTCAAGGTTGCTGATGGTCGAATTCTAACTTGTAATAATAAGTGCTCAAGAATCAAACTAATGGTACAGGGCCAAGAACTACGGGTGGATTTCTTTTTGATACCACTAGAGGATATTGAAATAGTGCTTAGAATTGAATGATTGTTAATCCTGAGTGATGTCACTTAGAATCTTTCTAAACTAATTATAAAATTTTTTTATTAATGGAAAGTAGGTGATCCTCAAAGGAAGACGTGAAAGCAAGATCACAAATGCTAGTAACCATTGAATGGAGAGACTTCCTCACAAGACTTCAATGATGGCTGCACCAGAAGGCCAACCTATTGCTTACATAAAGTGAAGACCTTATTTAATTGATCAAAAGATTATGATGCATGGTAAATATCCTAGACCTAAGTACCCCCGAAGTTCGATGCTGCTCAGCCTTGAGGACAAGGCTGATTTAAAGAAAGCGGGTCTGTTAGGACCCTAGCTAAGTTAGGTTCATCTATTCATGATAAGTCATGTTAGCCAGAATCAGTCATGGGTCGGGTGAATCTCATCAAGTCAGTTATGAGTGGAGTGAGTGATTTTTATCTTCAGTTGGGATTGAGTCGGTTATTATTTTCAATTAGGAGTTTATCAAGTTGGTTAAGAGTCAAAGATTAGTGAAACTCTTGGTAGAGCCCTATAAATAAGTTTGTAAACTCTTTTATGGAGATCAATCAATGAGAAGTATTAGTTTTAGCCAAAAGGTAAAACCCTAGGAGGCAGATCTACTCGAAGTGATCTAGGAGGCTCAATCCCCTCAAAGAGATCATTTATCCCCCTTATCCACTCTCTTCCTCCATGATAGAACCCTAGGATTCTATTAGACAAACCTTGTAATGCATATCAAATAGGAAAATAAATAAAAAATAGTTTTAAATAAAAAAACAAATAACCACCTCTAGGCCACTATAATTGATCTATATTGATTTATTTGGACCAATTGACACTACAAGCTTAGGAGGTAACAAATACGCATTTGTTATTATATACGATTATAATAGATACACTTAGACTTACTTTTTGGCACACAAAAGTGATACTTTTAAATATTTTTTAAAATTTTATAAACTTGTTCAAAATGAAAAGGGTTTTATTCATTTATATGTAGATCATGGTGGTGAGTTTCAAAATCATGATTTTCAAACATTGAGTCAAATAGGTACAATCATAATTTCTCTACTCGTAGTATTCTACAACAAAATGCAATAGTGGAAAGAAAAAATAGGAGCATATAAAAAATGGCTAGAACCATGTTACATGAATATATTCTACCTAAATATTTTTGGGCCGAAGCCATTAACACGACACTTCTTACAAATTATGAAATAATAAAAAATCTAATATTTTATATTTTTAAAGTTTTTAGTTGTAAATGCTTTATTTTAAATGAAAAAGATGCCTTAGGAAAGTTAGATGTAAAATCCGATGAAGATATTTTTCTTAGTTATTTTTTAACGTCAAAAGCTTATCATATTTTTAATAAAAGAATATTAGTTATTGAATAATCTATTTATTTTATTTTTAATGAGGTTTACGAATTTAAGAAATTTAATTTTGATGAGGATTTTGATTTCGACACTTTAAATTTGAATGAAAATCCTCATAAAAGTAACTTGGATGAATCAATTTCCAAATCCTTACCCAAGGAATGAAAGTATGTAAATGCTCATCCTAAGGAGCTTATAATAAGAGATACATCAAAAGGTATTCAAACTTGTTCCTCTTGTAGGAATTTTTATGCTAACGCCATATTTTTATTTCAAATAGAACCAAAATGTATTGATAAAGTTCTAAACAATGATTCTTGGGTCATTGTAATACATGAAGAATTGAACTAATTTAAGAAAAATGAGATATGGAAGCTTATTCCTAGATTTAGTGACTATTAAGTGATTAGTACTAAATAAATTTTTAGAAACAAGCAAGATGAAAATGGTATCGTGGTTAGAAATAAGACTAGATTAGTGACCAAAGGTTTCAACTAAGAAGAAGGAATCGATTATAAAGAAACCCTCGCTCCTATTGCTAGACTTGAAGCCAAAAGGATGCTCCTTATCTTTTCTTCTTTTAAGAATTTTAAATTATTTCAAATGGATATTAAAAATACTTTTCTTAATGATTTTATTTTCAAAGAAGTTTATATTAAACAATCCCCTGATTTTGAAAATAATTTTTTAATCATGTTTTCAAATTATCCAAGGCTCTTTATAATTTAAAATAAGTCCCTTAGGGTTGGTATGAAAGACTTAGCTCTTTTCTTATTTCAAATAATTTTTTGAAAGACATGGTTGATACCACATTATTTATTAAGTATTTTAAAAATAATTTTCTTATTATTCAAATTTATGTAGATGATATTATTTTTTATTCTTCTAATAAATCATTATGTGAATTTTTGTTAAGAGTCTGAGTCAAGAGTTTGAAATGAGCTTAATATGTGAGTTAACATTTTTCTTAGGATTATAAGGAAAATAAATAAATGATAACATCTTTATCAATCAAATTAAGTATATCTTAGATTTATTAAAATATTTTGGTATGGACAATGCTAAAGCTATAAACACACCCATGAGCACTTACGAAATTAGACTTAGATAATGAAGTAAAAAATTTTGATAAAAATATATATAGAGGAATTAAAGGTAGTTTGTTTTATTTAACTACTACAAGACCATACATAATGTTTAGTGTTGGATTGCATGCAAGATTTCAATCTAATTCTCATTTTATGACAGTTAAATGAATATTTATATATTTAAATGGAATTTTAAATTTAGGATTATGGTATTCTAAGTCCAAAAATTTTGATTTACATGCTTATGTGGATATCGATTTTGGAGGTTGTAGTATAGATATAAAGAGTACAATCGGAATATGTCAATTTTTAAGCCACACACTTATTTCTTGATATTCCTAGAAATAAAATTATGTTGCATTATCTACAACTGAAGCTGAGTACATAGCAACAGGTGCATGTTATGCACAAGTTGTTTGGATGAAAATCATCTTAAAAGATTATTAAATTTAATTAAAAATATTTCTATAAAAAGTGATAATACTAATGCAATATATTTAACTAAAAATCTTATTCAACACTCAAGAACTAAATATATTGACATTAGACATCACTTTAGAATATATCTTTCGAATTTATTGATACAAAATCTCAATTAGCTGATATTTTCACAAAGTCATTAAATGAAGAAAAATTTGATTTTATTAAAAGAGAATTAGGAATGTTAAATCTTCCAAATTCATAATTTGTTATCATATTTTTTTAGATTTTTTGGTTTTTGTAAAATGAGCTCTCATTTGAAATGATTTCACATTATTCTTGAAAGTTACAAAAAAAATATGTTTCATAAATTTTTGTGATGCTTGATATGTGAATCATCCCTTGTAAAATATTTTGATTCATGGATCTTTTAAGTCTTTGATGAAATACTTTCACATGTATCCCCCCCTCTTGATATTCGATTTTTTGGATACTTGATCTATATTTGATACCATCCCTTTCTTCTTCTTCTATTTTATTTACAAAGGGGGAGAAAAAAATTTTGATATGACATTTGTGATGCATAAAATTCTATTCTTATCCTTCCTATTTTACAAAGGGGGAGAAATGGACTAAATTTTCTCTTTATGTGCTAAATGTTGTGATAAATGTTTAAAAAATATTCAAATATAATTGAGTATTTTTTCTTTTTATTGATGACAATGGGGGAGAAATGACATGATTGATGATATAAGTGAAATGTTTAAAATGTTTATTATGTGAAACATATTTGTTTGAAATTACTTATCATATGATACCAGGAAGATGAATACTTTAAAAATTTTATCATACATGGTATCATGAATGGTTAAATTATGAAAATTTTAATATTTTGTCAAAATGGTCAAAATACTATACTTGAATTAAAATGTGATAGTTTCTTTTGAATTTAAGTTCACTATATTTATCTTATAACATATAAATAGCAGGAGTTAAGGTCAATTCCATTATCAATTGGTTGTCATCATAAAAAAAGGGGAAGATTATTGAATCTCAAATTTTGATGATGAAATCAATTAATGGGTTTGTGATCTAACTTGTGTAACAGAGATAAGTGATACAGGATTAACTATGATAGTAAAAAGGTAATATAATCTGATGTTGGGCCGGAGTTAAGATCGGGCATTGGGCCGGGATTTGGACAATGCTGCGAGAGCTCGCCGAGAGTTCACCGAAGGTGATCCGGAGTTCGATAAGAGTACGCTAGGAGTTCACCAGAAGATGATCAAAAGCTCATCGAGAGTTTGTCAAAGAATGATGGGAAGTTCATCGGGAGTTCGGAAGATCGATTGACATAACGAACAAGAACGAGTGTAATTCTGTCTTATGTGTCGTAGTTAGCATCGTATGTTTTGAGTTCTAATTGAGTTAGTTTTAAAGAAATATAAATTAACTCAATGAGAGGCCAACTGAGTCCACTTTGGGTTAGACTTGAGCTCATTTCGTTCACTTAGAAAGAGGTCAATAGGAGGTACACCTCATGTATAAAATAATATGGGAAAGTATTATTTTCGAATTGCCCAACGATAGTACCACCGATGGATGACGATGGTATTGCCTCACCGCGTAGGTTTTTTGGGCACTCTCAATGGTGGTACCACTGCTCCCTAAGTTTTCCTGGCACTTTCAGCGATAGTACTAGTGCTAGCGGTAGTACTGCTCATACCTGGTTTTTCGAAAAGATTTTAAATTTTAGTTCTAATTTTTGAAGCCAATTAGGATATATAAATACCCAAAGTATTCTTGTATAGGAAAGCAAGAAAGTGCAAGAAAAGTTATTAAAATTTTGGGTAAAATTTTGTAAAAATTGAGATCTTCCCTTGTGTGCTTCAAGTATAAAGTGAATTTAAGGGAAGAGTGAATGATTATAAAGGGTCCTCTCCTAAATATGTGAAAAAGAGAGAAGTGTAAAGGAGTGTTTGATCTTCGTCTATGAAAGAAGATCATTAGTGAACACCGATGGACCTCAACAAAAGAGGACTCGAGAAGTAGATGTAGGTCAAGTTTTTGACTGAACCACTATAAAGTCTATGAGTACTTCTCTTTTATATCTCTTTAAGTTTGATCTTAACCTTAGTTGCTATTATCAAATTTAGATAAAAGCATGAACACCTCCTTTCGGATTTATTTTAAATCGCTCTCTAATTTACTCTTAAGGAATTTCAGTAAAATCGCTTCCAATTTTGGTTTTACTTTAAGCACTATTTTTCAAATCGAGTTTTTTAGCTCTTGCACTAATTCACCACCACCACCACATGCCCCGCCCCCAACCCAACACCCGCGCCGCGCCCCCACCCCCCCCTCTCTTAGTGCCAACTCGATCCTAATATGTAATACCGAATTCCTGTTTCTGATGTCGAGTTAAGGGCATTAGCATCATCCTACTTAGTGTTGCTGTTGTGATGCCAGTTGGTGGTAGCTCTGTGGATGTGAAGGGTCACTGCATGTATGCTAATGGGATGGAAGATGGCATATGCTAGTTGCTGATCTTGGGTCGAGATCGACTGCTGCTGATGCTGGTGGCCAGAAAGGGCGGTGGCATAGTGGTGCTATAGGAATGAGATCACTGAGGATGCAACGGTTGCTACCAAGGCTGGAGGGCAGCAATGGTCACTACTATGTGGGAAGAAGTTGTGCAGTGGTGCTATAGGGACGAGACTGCCGAGGCTGTAGCGACAATTGCCAAGGCTGGAGGGCAACAATAGTCATTATTGTATGGGAAGAAGTCACGTGATGGTGTTGCAGGGATGAGATCATCGAGGTCTAGTGAGTAGGGCCATGTGTTGCCGAGGGCTGGGCTACGACAACTATGAAACAAGGAGGCAGGGTGATGATGGTTGGATTGTAGCTTTCTCCATAGGCAGAGGTAGGGAGATGGCAGTGGTGACGATAAAGGAGGGGTGAGGCTATGGTGGATAGAGGAAAAGGGGCGGGGAGATGACAGTGCTACAATCTGGTGAGCGAAGGCTATGCTGCAGTAGTTGTTGCATTTGCTGTAGTCCTGATGACACTGGTGGCTAGTTTGTGCGAGGTGGCTACATGATCTAGGAGAAGAAGTTGTAATGGAGATCAGTTATGGAATCATAGTGGAAACGTCAAGGATCGTTGCTCTAATATCATATGATAAGAACCCCTAAGGTTCTATTGTAGAAGATAGGGAGAATGGATGAATATCACTTTGAGGGTATCGACCTCCTTGATCATTTCGAGGGGATCAACATCCTAAGGTTTGCCAAATGGTAGAGATGATATTTGATTCATAATCAAAAGAAGCAAATACATATCTATTTATAGAGTTTCACCCTAGAGTCCCTCTAGACTTGGACTCTTAATTAAATAATAAATTTTTAAGTAACTCCTA
This sequence comes from Ensete glaucum, assembly GCA_021527575.1. NCBI lineage: Eukaryota > Viridiplantae > Streptophyta > Magnoliopsida > Zingiberales > Musaceae > Ensete > Ensete glaucum. The sequence goes on along the minus strand of CM038559.1, from coordinate 25,343,136 downwards.
ACTGACTCTTACTATTCTAATAAATAGAAACATGACTCAAAAGTTCAAAAATTCTAATGGGTTCCTAGCACATCGCATGATGAACCTAGCTCTAATGCCACTATTAAGAAATCTTATCAGAGCATCATATGCATAGTCAAAAAATAAAATAAAAAAGTCTACTATATTGGTTAAATCATCATACGATGATTGGTGCATAAAAAATCATAAAACCAAAAATTTATGTGTAGCATATATTAGATTTTTTACCTAACAAGATCATATATCCTTGAATACCTAGATCGGTAGGCGTAGATGAAGGAGGTCATATGTTCTCTTTAATGGTATCCACATGATAGATCGATGCTCCACTAATCGTAGTATAAAATTCACAGCTTTTGCATACCTTCTTCGCAGCTTTTGCTCACTACCTAGCATCAAACATGGAATAAGAACTCCTTTCTTCTTTGATGTCCTCATGCACCAAGGAGAGTGGTGGTTGGCTGAGGTAGGGGCGGCCAAGAAAGGAGATAACCTACATCTTTGGTTGATAAGAAGAGGGAGGGAGGAGAATAAGAGGGGGCAGCCAAAGATGTATGTTATCTCCTTTCTTAGCCGCCCCTACCTCCTATCTATAGAGAGCTTTTTTAAACCCTAATGGATCATGCCTTAATGGGTATTGGATCTCTATCCAATTACCCTCACCTCTTGGATTATTGAATCTCTATCCAATAATATTAATTTATCTCTAATTGAGTCTCATATAAAGAATCCATTAATGCTAGGTCTCATCTAATGAAATAAGGGATTATTAGATAACTCATATATAATCTTCTACTCACCACAACATAGACTATATGAGTGTGACTCTCTATGCCCAATACTGAGCTAGTTGCACCCGTTAAAACTCTTTCTGACTCAGTGAATTGTTATCACATAACAATTCACTCAATTCATCGACTATGAACATACTAGGCCATTACGCCATAGTCCCCAAACGATACAGGAGGATCTAATCCATTGGGCATGTTTGTCCTTAATTACCATATATCTATAGTCCCTTATCTATCTAATATCCCAAAGATAGTACATCAGACATATTATTGTCATGCCTCACATAGTATCCATTTGTTTCACTATAATCAGATTCTCCCGGAGAACTCTCTCAATCCAAATGACCCTGGTCAAGGATTTGCTTGAGCGAGAGCATATGAGATATTCTTATCATGATACTTAGAGTGAATGATCCTCTATTGACATCAATTACCTTCGTAAGGTTAGCTATCAATCTCGATAACTGGTTGTACTAGATCTGAAACTTCTATAGACTAGATACACAATTGAGACTATAGAATCGCTGTCTAATGTCAAATATCTTTAACCATCTAGCATTTCATAAGTGGATTAATTAGTGAACTCATTCTCTAATGAGCACCTATTTTGTACCCTTAGTGTCCTTACACAAGTGGACACCGGTCTGTCTAATTATCTCGATGTCCTTCTCGAGTATACCTATGATTGAGATTATCTAGTGTCTATGTTTAAAGGTGAATTGGTCTCATTATCATGATCTTATCATGATCCGATTCTCATTGCATAGATCTAAGGATATCACAGTATGCGTAACATGCAACATAAGTGATAATATGCTAATTATAATAATAAGTAAAAAGATCATGTAGCGTATCACATGTGTCATCACTCACGTGATTGGCTTGTAGGACACTTATGACTAGCAAGATGAGCTTGTACCTTCAGTAGTGAACCAATCGAGCTAACTCATCAGTTGACTTTACTCGCGATACTATCATTCTGGCGCTAGTAGGAGAGACGAATGTCATAGGTAAACCCTTCTACTTCTCCTCCTAGTAAACGTCCGAGTAGAGAGGGCCCCTCTCCCCTTCTCCAGGGGTGGAGGTGAGCCCCTCACTCATCTCATTGAAGCACTCCCAAACCTTAGTGTCAGGGGGCCAGGTATCTGGAACCTCATGCTCTTATCGTACCTTTGGCAATGCCACCCACAGACCCCTTCAAGCTAGTGCTCGATATCCCTTACTTACGAGGAGCTAGGACCAGGCCTCGATGACTCCCTAGAGGGTGGTTCGATGATAGTCATGCCTTAGAGGCTCCTTCAACATGAAGCAGCGAGACATAATAAGAGGAAAGGATTCTAAGCACTCCTAGCCCCCACTCAAGAATCATTCCAAAGACAAGGATCTAAAACACATTCTAAAGGAGGATTCATTGAACTTAACAAATGAACTACAATGGTAGAAGCCAAACTCGAAGGGGAGACAACAAAACAGAGCTAGCAAAAACAAAAGAAGGGGTTACAAGGACCCAGCAGAATCAAGAGGGAGGAGGTAGAGCCAGAGGACTTGTCGGGCAATCATCAAAGGGAACCTCTATAGGAACTAACACTTTGGTGTCTAAAGGAAGATCCACGTAGGGATCCTCATCAACCTCGAGTTTAGGGTACCTACTTACGTGTGTATATATATATATATATATATATATATATATATATATATGTATATATATATATATATATATATGTATGTATATATATATGTATGTATATATATATACATACTTTCATTTCATGTGATGAGGGTGTCATGTGATTCATTAGAAATATAGTGGGAGTTGATTAAGATAGAAGTCCGTATTTTAATTAACTTTTCTATAAAATCTGTGTGTTATTTATTTGTGCTACATCTTATTTTTCAAAAACATGTTACTTGCAAACCCTTGCAAACCCCCTACGTGGCATACGGATTAGCTCCATAACAGTGGAGAAAATCACGTATCTCTTTGACATGATTTTGCCCATGCTAGAAGAAGGGGCAAACAAAGATGAGATCGCTCGCTACGTGAAGTATATAGATGATTCCACATTAGTAAAGTGCTATATATTGGCTTCTATGACTCCTGAGTTACAGAAGCAACATGAGAGCATAAATGTCAATTTCATCCTTCTCCATCTTCACTAGTTGTTTGAGGAATAGGTAAAAATTCAAAGATATGGGATATCAAAGAGTTTCTTTCAAGCCAGCATGACAAATAGGACATAGGTTCAGAACCAAGTACTGAGGATGATATAGTGGATCGAGAAACTCATAGGTCTATGAATGGTCACAGATGATAACTTATGTATTGATCTTATACTTCAGTCCCTATCAGATTCATTTTCTCAGTTCATAATAAACTTTAATATGAACAAGTATGAGATGACTCTCCCTGAAATCCTCAATATATTAAGGGAAACTAAGTGAACCATCAAGAAAGAGAAGCCCGTTCTCTATATTTGTGAGACCAAGAAGAAAACAAAGGCTGATAAAACCCTTAAGAAGGGCAAGGGTAAGGGCAAACCAGGTAAGGCAAAGGTTGCCAAGAAAGACTCGACCAAAGACAAAGGCCATGCTTTCACTTTGGTAAAGACGAGCACTAGAAGAGGAACTATAAAGATTATCTTGCAGAGAATATAAAACAGAAGTTTAGAGAAGCTTCAAGTACATTCATGATCAGTCTTTATTTGTTATTTTTTTATGATAACACACGGGTATTAGATACCATGAGTGATTATCATATATACAATTCATTACAGATTTTAGCAAGGCCTAAAAGACTGACAAGAGGTGAGATAGATCTTAAGATGGGTAATAGAGCAAAAGTTGATGCAATTGATATTAGTGAGGTCACCCTACATCTATCTAGTGGAGCTATCATTGCATTAGATGTATGTTATTATGTTTTCTCTATTATCAAAAATTATTTCCATTTTATGTTTGACAATTAGTGGATATAAATTAGTTTTTGAGAATAATAGTTGTTCATTAGTTTTGGATGATGAGATCATCACTAGAGGGACATTGATTAATGGCTTATATATGCTAGATATTTCTCCACACATCATAAATGTAAGTACATCCAAGAGGAAACGAGATGAGATAAATAGTGTATACCTATAGTATTATAGGTTAATTCATATCCATGAGGAAAGAATTCAAAAGTTGCTGAAAGATGGATACTTAGATCCATTCAACTGTGAGTCATATGTAACTTGCAAATCTTGCCTTCGTGAAAAGTTAACCAACTCTTCTTTTAGTGGAACTAGAGAGAGAGAGAGTCACTATGTTATTGGAACTCATACATAGCGATGTATGTGGTCCCATGTAGACTCAAGCTATAGGTAGTTCCTCCTACTTCATTACATTCACTGATGATTTCTTTATGTATGAACATATGTACTTGATTAAGTACAAGTTTAAGGCCTTCGAGAAATTCAAGAAATATAAGAAAGGCTGCCTTATCCTATTCTCCTCCCTCCCTCTCCTCCTCAGTCAACAACCCCTATTTGGGGGTGTATGGGAGGGCCGACCCCTTCTTAGAGAAACTGTAGCCTTTTTGGTGCACGTAGTGAGGAAGATTGCACTACGATTTGAGAAGCATTATCGTGCCATTTGTCGTGTGGATCACCTCTTGAGAAAAGGATGTCTGACCTCCTTTATCTACTTCTACAGATCTGGTTTTATAGAGATATATGACCTCCCTAGGTAAAATATCTAACACACGAAGTGATGTTTTTCAGTTTTGTGATTTTTATGCACTAATCCTTATACGTCAGCTTGATATTTTCTTTGAAAAATCTGATCTCTGGGTTTTGTTTTTGGTATGTATATAATGCCCAATTTGAGATTTCCCAACATTTTGACTCTCCCTTGAGATCTGGCTTCTGAATTTTTTTTTATCCTTTTTCTAATCTATCTTAATTTGAAGAACATATTCTAAAGTTTATTCTAAAGATTTATTTACTTTTCGTTTATAAACTAAAAGGGAGCTATCAATTCATCAACATACTGTACTTATATCTTTAGCTTCTTCTATAACAGTAACAATTATATCAAATTTTTTAGATAAACTTTCTAAAACATTTTCTACTATAGTTTGACCTTTTATATTTTCACCATAAGATCTCATTTGATTCATAATGAAATATACTTTTAAAAAGAAATCAGTGGTCGATTTAGAATCATTCATCATAATAGTTTTGAATTGATGTCAAAAAATTTGAAGCTTTAAAATTTTTATCTTGTTTGTGCATCTAAAGATACTTTTTAATATTTTTTTAGCCTTTTGTTGATTTTGATGCTATTATGATTCTAGAAAAAAGAGACTCATCTATTGCTTATTGTAGCAAGTAAACGGCTATTGCATCTTTCTATATATTCTCATTCATCTTATTTATTTGATCTTTAATAATATTAAGATCCTATTAATTATATTCGATAAAATTATTCTCTATCAAATTTCATGATTCATATGAAATAAATAGAGTTTTCATCTTAGTAGTCCAAAATTAATAATTATCACCTTTGAAGTTAGGAAGAAGTTGGATAGGATTAATTACTCTGATCTTTTTTTTATTTTAATCGATGTATTCTTATTGATCTTCTTTAAACTAGGCTTTGATATCTTTGTAAAACTTAGAGAAGGAAAAGAGATAGTACAATAAATTAGGAGTACTTCCAATCTACAATGCTTTGGATTGATCCATGAGCACATATTTATATTAACTTAAAGTATAAGTTTTTAAAATAATAAAAAATCTATCAAATTCCAATAAATCTTTCAACCTCATCTATTTATTTAAATTTAAATTTTAATCTTTTATTTTATCTAATCTTAATTATTTTTATTATTCTTCACATATAGCAGCCAAATGAATTGGCGAGTCTGGTTAGCTAATGTTGGAAAGTTGATGCTAGCTTAGTGTCTTTTGATGATACTAAGGAATACTTAGTGGAACATAATAGTATTTCCTCTAGAGGCAAAAGACCTTCGTGATTACTATTATTTGTGTTTCTTGTGTAAGTTGTTGGTTGTTTCCATAAGGTGCTGGAGGCATTTGGTTTCTTACAAATACGTTTTCATCAACCGGAATTATTGGTTGTCATATATCTTTGTCGGGTAGTGAAGAAACTGTTATATTTTCAAGTAATTTTAATTTTTGTTTTTTGGTTTCCTATTGATCTTATGCGCATAAGAGAAATATTTTGACAAGATTGAAAGAAAGCTTGGAAGATAAGATGATTACTGAATTGACATTGTTTAACACAGCAATAGTCCACGAGTAGAAAATGTACCCTATAATCAAGAGCTTCAAGTTATCTCGGTCACTTGTCCTCAACGGCAACAGTTCTTTCATTATAAGATTCAATTGTGAGGTTTCGGAATTGTTATGGCTCTTGCGGTGCTTTTTTTCGGTAGGTGATGGTATCTTTTGGCAAATTATCTTGGTATTGCATTTCGAAATTGCATAGAATCACATGGGATCATGTGCTTTTTGAGTTGGGGACAACGATGATGTTAATAATTCTTGGATGAAGTCAAGGGAAAGCAACTTAATAATGGATTTTTGAGTTTTGAATGCTTTCATATATTTATTACCATATTGGAAACACGCTCTTGAAATTTAATAAAATTGGAGGAGGTCCCTAACCAGCCTACTGGTGTCGTGAATAGTGGCTCCTTTTGTCACTTGCGTGTTGTATGGGTAAGACGGTTTGACATGGAATTCGAATCAGAGTGCCATTTGAGAACACATTTCAAGATTGTCACTGTCATTCTATATTGTAGGTATGGTAATGAGTTATTGTAAGCGACAGAAAATATATTAACGGTATGACACATGAGCGTAGTGTGAAAACTATTGTGGGAGAAAAAGGTTTCAATTGTCTATCATGTGGACAAAAATTTAAATCAGATCGTTTGAGAGTATCTTTCCCCTGCCACCGAGATGGACAAAATGGCAAAAGAGATATGTTAGCATGGTTATAGATTGTCTCGTACAAGGTCAAATATAAAAGTTAATACAAGATCCAGTATAAAGGTTAATTCTAATGTTACGTTGAGGAGCTTATTTTTCAACAAAAATTTATACTCACTAAGAGATCTCGATTACTAACCGAAAGACACTAGGTCAAAAAAATTTCCCGTCCTCGGTCTTAGTGTAGGTGGTGCCTCTGGATTTCGATGCTTTCACCTTAGAGCCACCTCAAATGTACATGTGCCTTCGGGTTCAAACCACATCGAGTTGACTCAGACATCGATGATAATTTCTCCTAACACTTTGGTTCTAGAAGGAGGGTCAAATGTCGTAGGAATGTTCACCCATTAATCCTCTCAATAAACGCTCTAACGACGAGACCCTACCTATGACCCATAATATTTTTACTTAACGAGGGTAGTTGTCATCCTTCCCTTACATGTATTCGTCCATTTTAGCGTAAACGCTGGTGTGGTACCATTGTCTATTCAATGACCCATGTTTTTCACCCCTAGGGATGACCTCGAGCCATCTATTTATCCTTATCGAGGTGTTCCTAAACCTCACCCAATAGGTGTAGGCACAATTGGGCATGATGTAGGCTATCACCCTGCTCCTGTCTTTGTTAGCCCAATAAACAACACTACTATCTCAATCGTGATTAATACCTCAACTGCCACTATTATTGGCATCTATCAGGATCCCCTTGCTTGACATGATGCCAGCATCTCAGCATCATCCAAGGCCCATGGAACAACTGGTAGAGTGGGTACCCTACTTCTCGACCATGAAATTTAATGCACCATTGCACCATTGCTTTGGCTTACCCCAAATCGAGGCCCAATCAATAGATTCGATGGATAACTCCTTGAGGATCTAGTTACGATAAATGAACTAACGTTTAGAAGAGATGTAGTGATAGTTCTAGTAATCCAGACAGAAAACTATGATCGATCTTACCTTGGGTCGATCCCCATTCATTCAGAATATCCAAGAGGAACTAATTACAGTGAACTTTCATCTCTCATTGCTAGAGGCCTTTGATGGTAAAACCAACCCAATATAGTGCACTATAGCCTTCCGTGGCCTGATTTATTGTGCCTTCTTGATAATATTAAGGGGCCCAATATGAGAATGCTACACTCTCTCGGAACTGTTGAATCTTGAATTTTGATGATGAAATCAATTGATGGGTTATTGATCTAATATATGTTATTAGAATTGATTTCTGCAAGATTAATTATAACAGAGAGAATATGACAATCAAAGGTTTGCCAAAGTTAAGTCCATACATCAGGCCAGGGTTCGGACAATGCGATTGGGAACTCGTCAAGAGTGCGTTGGGAGCTTGCCGAGGGTATCGCGAGTTTCCTAGGATAGCACAAGAGAGTTCGTTGGAAGAAGACCAAGACTCGCCGGAAGATTGTCAAGGGTAGCCGAAAGGCTTGCCGGGAGTTAGGAAGGTCTTGAAGTGGATGTATTGGCCATTATGATTGTAATTAATTAAGTCATAGTTAGCATCATACAGGTTTAACCATGATGGGGGAAGGACTTATAGATCAGAGATGGACTCAGGATAAAGCTTAGGTATCAGGCCAAAGTTTTAACGATGCGGTGAAATCTCATTGGGCGTTCACTAGGACTTCGCTGAAGGTATCGAGAAGATCGCTAGGAACATGCCAGGAGATCACGAGAGGAAGACTGTAAGACTCGTTGTTGGAGATTCCAGAAGTTGTCAGATTGTGGAAGTAAGGTCATAAGTTTGGTGGTCATGTCTTGATTGTAATCTTTAAGTCGTAGGTTAAGATTGAGTCCTAAATAAGTGTGATTTAAAAGGAATCCAAATCAACTCAAAGAGGTAATCGGGTCCACTATGAGGGTTTGGTTGAGCTCAGGTTGAGCTCAATCAGTTGACCAAAGAATTAGTCAACATCAGGTTCAAGCATAAATTCGAAAAGTAGAGGGAACCACTTTTCCGGAGATTCCGATGGGTAAACCATCGGTGAGCGGCAGCTCAACCGACGCCTCCCAGGATTTTGGGCGGTTGTCAACGGCTGAACCGCTTGTACTGAGGAATTTGGGCACTTTCGACGGTTGAACCACCTAAGTCGGCAGGTGAATCGCCTTGGTCGGTGAGTGAACCGCCTGTACTTGGATTTTGCAAGTGAGTTTAATTTTTGGCTTCAAATTCTAAAGCCATTTGGAGTCTATATATACCCTAAGTTTTCTTGCATTCGATATAATATTTTAGAGGATAAAATTTTATGAAAAACTTGTGTAGATTATAAGAAAAGGTAAAGGGGCAATTAAGTAATCAAAGAGTTGTAATCGTGTCTCTATTGTAAGCAAAGTGTAAGGGTTTGGTCTTATCCAAAGAAGATCAGTAGCAGACGCCGGTGTGCCTCAAGGAGGAGGACTTGGGATTAGATGTAGATCGGTTAATGTCGAACCACTATAAAACATGTGAGTTCTTCTTTTACTTTCTTTGCTTATTGATTTTGTATTGATGCTTCGGATTTAATTTACTCTTTGAAAGCAAAGTTTCAAGTTAAGCACTTCTCTTCGACGTTGATTATTTTTTATTAGGATTTACTTGTTTTCTCTTAAGTCATGTTTAAGCAAGTAATATACCAACTTTCTTTGAATCGTTCACATGTTATGAAAAGCTTCAATTTGTCTATCTTGCTTAAAGCGAAAAGTTTTTCGTTAAAACAAAAATTTACCCTTGCACTAATTCACCCCTCCCTTCTCGCTTAGTGTTAATTAATCCTAACAATTGGTATTAGAGCCACACTCTTCTCATTTGGTTTAACACCCAAGAGAAATAGCTCTTTTCGACATTAACGTGCGTCAATGTATCATAAGTCATCCTATATTTAATGGGATGGACTACACATCTTGAAGAATATAAATGCATATCTTTTTTATTTCGATAGATCTTGATTGGTAGTGTATTATTAAAAAAGATTTTCAGAAGTTATCCAATCCAATAAATGATTAAAATGATTATGAAAAATAAATATTTTCGTTGAATACAAAGGCTATAAATGCCTTATATTATGCACTTGATAAAAATGAATTTGATTGGGTTTCTTATTTTGATTCGGCTTTTAATATATAGTATATATTAGAAATGACATATGAAAGCACAACTAATATAGATGAATCATTAAATGAAAATACTTGTAAAAATAAATTTGAAGAACAACTTTCAAAGAATAGGAAGGAATTTGAACTGAGAACATATGACTCATCGAGTGAAATCTCGAGTGATGAGGACTTTAAACCCTTGACAAATGAACCAGATAAATCAATGAATATGAACCTTAAAAATAATCTAAAGATGGACAAAATCTCTTGCTATAAACGCAAGAAGCCGAGGAGCTCCAAAGATAAAATGCACAACCAAGAAGTGGAGAACCTCGCTCTTATGACCATCGATGATGTGGTTAGTAGTTCATTAAGCATTTCTATTTTAAAATTATTAAACATGTTCCATAATTTTTTTATGAGTTTAGAAAATTTAGAAAATCTTTTAAGTTTCTTAAAAATAAACATGATTTGTTAGTTGGTAAAGTTGATGAAATGCATGAGTTATTAGCATCACATAATCCCAAAATGCTAGACAACATTAAAGAAGAAAATATCATGCTTAAGTCAACATTAGAAAATTTAAAAATTGAAAATAAATCCCTAAATATGATCCTTGCCAATAAGGGTCATATTAATAAAAGAAATGGTATAAGCTTTGTTGGAAATATTCAACAAAAGCTAACCATGTTTGTTAAAGGACCTATCTTAAATTTACCATAAAAAATAAAAGGCCAAAATTCTTATTGATCCCCTGTACTATGATTTCACATCAAAATGACCCCCCATGCTTTAAAACTCACCTAAGTGACCCCCCAACTATGCCTCGAAATCAAAGTCACCCCCTAGACTTTAAAACTGATCTAAGTGATCCTCTGTACTATGTCTCAAAATCAAAGTCACCCCCCGTACTTTAAAACTCGTCTAAGTGACCCCCCGTATTATGTCACCCCTTGTACTATGATTTCGCATTAAAGTGGCCTCCTATACTATTCATAATATCAAACAATGAGAAGAAAATATAGGAGCACCTGGCTATGGTTTTAGCTATAGGAGCATAATAAGAAGAAAAATATGATTTCTCGACCATTAGGCCTTTGTCAGGAGGTTTTGGCTCTTAGCCATGGTCTAGCTGAGAACTGTGTATTTGTAATTTATGCTTTAGGAAAGGGTAAGCCAGGCGTCATAGATTGGCAAGGTAGAGTCTATTGTGGCTACATCAATCAGGATGATTCAGATGTTGATATCAAGGTCATATATCCATAAACTCTTAAAGAGAATGAAGAATATGGGAAAGAGGGTGAGATATGCACTAGTTCTAGCAAAAAAGCCTAGTATTTCTAAGAAGATTTTATCTGGATGTTTCACCACTAACCAAAATAGTTCTTAAGTTGCTCCTATATTTTCTTCTCATTCTTTTGACATTATAGAATAGTATGGGGGACCACTTTGATACGAAATCGTAGTACGAGGGGTCACTTTGATTTTGAAGCATAGTGCGAGAGTTCACTTAGATGAGTTTTAAAGGACAGGGGGTGACTTTGATTTTGAGGCATAGTACGAGAGGTCACTTAGATGAGTTTTAAAATGCGGGGGGTGACTTTGATTTTGAGACATAGTACGAGGGGTTACTTATATAAGTTTTAAAGTACAGGGATTCACTTTGATGTGAAATCATAGTACGAGGGGTCACTTTAATGTGAAATCATAGTACGGTCACTTAGATGAGTTTTAAAGTATGGGGGATCATTTTGATGTGAAATCATAGTATGGGGGGTCAATAAGAATTTTGACCAAAATAAAATATAATTTTTATGATAGATTAGGATATAAAACTAACAAATATATATTTAAAAATTATAGTCTTTACAAGTTAGTTTGGTTCCTAAGGGAACAACAAACTACCAAGAACCATTAGATAAGAAAGACAAAGTTATTAATATAAGTCCCAATGTAAAATGGGTACCTAGGTATTTCTTATAAATTTATCTCCTAGCAAAACTAGGAGCACTAAACAATGTTTTAGATGCTCAAGACACATGACTTGAGGTCTAACAATCTTTCAAGCTCACTAACCTAAGTAAATAACAAGAAAAATTATTAAAAATAAAATTATTAGTAATGAATCTTATGGATGATTAGTTAATGATGCATAAATAGAGCATATTACTATGAAAATGAACTAGAACCAAAGAACCTTATTTGTTAAAATATATGTTAAAATTTACATAAATGAGATTTTGATGATGATTGAATAATAGGTTCAAAATCATTAGCTTGGATGTTGGTTTAAATGTAAAGACTATTATTAAATGGTTCAAATATTGACAAAGTCTATAGAATAATTAATTTGAATATTACATTGATTGAAATGATGATTGAATGATTATGTTGAATGCTAGAATTTGAGCATAAAAATATATATTCTTCTTGTTTAAGTGTTATTAAAAATGTGTTCGTCAACTCCTTGCACTATGTGTAAAGTGTTAGACTCATTTAAAAGTTGAAATTGAGATAGGTTGAAATTTTACTTTAAAGATATTTTATCATTTTGATGTATAGCAATAACCTTGACAACTTTTTGAGAATGAAATTTGGCTTTCAATCTTAACTAAAAAATCATTAATTTGAAAATTATTCTTAAAAGAAATCACATGAAACAACAAAAAGAAGGATAATTATTCTTGAAAATATCTTTATCCTATGAATCCTTCAACAGGATAAAATGATACATTTATTGTTCAATCTATTTAACTACAAAAATGAATTAGAGAACTTTGGCTATCTTCATTTGAAAAACAATTTATATTGCCTTCATTGAAATTTTTTGAAAAGCAATTTTGAATGATGATTTTGGATAAGTTTTAAAATGATTTTGTTTAGAAAAGAGATTGATGAATTTATCCAACGTTATTGATATTTTGATGGTTTTATCATGATCTTAATAAGTTGAAAAAAATTAGAATTTGAAATTCTTATATAAATTCGTTCAAAGAAAGTCACATAAATGAATCATAATTTGTCTCTTTGGATCTATAACTTGAAAATCTTCTTATAAACCATATTTTGAAAACTTAAATTTTTATATATATAAATCAAGATCTTATACTTTTTCTTCCTTAAAATTAACTTATGATCTTAATATCTATAATTTGATATCTTTATGAATGAAGACTCATCTTTGATATCTTAAGATTCTATTTTATCATCTAAGATGAGATTTATTAAATTAAATTATATCTTTAATATTCATGAATGTCTTTTAATATTAATATCCTTCTTGTCATGATTTATTTTAAAACTCATGAATGGTGTAACTTATCACAAAAATTAATATTTCTTAAATTAATGATAAGTTGAAAGAGATATGATCCATGATGAAGTTATGTTTAATCCCTATGATTTTTTCTTTTTGATAAAAGAAAGATTTATGATATTAGTGATTATAATAGAGATTTTTATATTTTATTAAAAAGGATCTATCTAAATGAATTAAGTGTCTTAAGATTTATCTTAGATGAATCAAGATTGCTTAATCTCCTAAGACTCATGTTCACTATTTACAAATAAAAAAAGGGGGAATAAACTTATTAAACAAAATCATATCTTTTGATATTGAAAATTTTGATTTTATCTTTAATGACATGATCTCCTTGTACTTTTTGGTGTAATTTGAATATGAATATTAAGAAGAAATTATGCCATTATATTTCCTTCATCACAATGACCAAAAAGGGAAAATAAATTACTAATATAATTAAAAAATAGATATGATAAAATTGAATGAGGAATAATTGTTTAAAAGAAAATTAGAACTTTCAAAATGCATGCAAAATAATTGATTTACAATTTGAGCTTGATCTACTATCATGCCTTCTTTTGAAATTCTTCATGCTTTTTATCAAAATTTATATGAAATAAACTTCAAAATGTATGATTTGATTGATTTGCTACATTACTTTAAATTTTCATAAGATAAATTAAATTGCATGGGTAGCTCTTGATTTTTTCTTGGATTTTGGAATTCACATCTATTAAAAAATTATATTTATAAAATTGAGTATTTTTGTGATATGATATTTTTCACTTGATTCTTACCTTCTTGTTTACAAAAAGGGGAGAGAATTTAATAAAAATGATGTTTTACTAATTTTTAGATCTATATGCTATGTTTTCTTGAAATCTACATGAAAAAGATTTGTTGAGCTCATATTCAAAATTTTCTTTTAAAATCTTATATCTACAAGATTGAGGTTGAGATTTAAGAATACTAAATCATAAAAATATATAAATTGCTAATCTAGATTTTATGAGATTAAGTTTTTTTTATGTGTGATAATGTTTGTAAAAACTCTCTCCATGGCTTTATCTTATTGTTCACAAAACTGGGAGAAAATTTGTATGATATTTTGCTACTTTATGGATTTATTTGCTACGCTTGCTTGAAATTATATGAGATGATTTTAAATGCATGAGTAGCTCTTAAACTTTTGAATCTTCTTGAATATCTTAGAGTTTTAAACTTATTTTTGAAATTCATCTCTACAAAATTGAGAGTTATATTAATGATGTTTTACAAATCCTTCCTAGTTTTTTTTCTTTATTTTTAAGAGGAAGAAAATTCTTTATGACTCATATCATATCTTAAAAAGGGGGAGCAAAAACTCAAGTGCCTTAAAATCCTTAGCCCTATATTTCACCTTTTTGTTGATGATAAAAAGGGAGAAATATACATTGATGACATATGATGATATACATTAATGATACATAATATTGATAATATATGATATTAATGATATACGTTGATGACACATGATATTGATGATATACTTGGATATCTTGGATATGGATGCATAATCTTTTTGAAACTCATGATTTGATGACTTGATACAAATTTGTGTTGAAATTTACTTGAAATATTGATTGCTTAAAAATACTTAAAATTTTAAAGTGTCTGATTCTCTTAAATTTAAGTGGCATGGATTTAGGGGGAGTTAGGGCTAACTCTTGTCATCAATTGATTGTCATCATCAAAAAGGGGGAGATTGTTGAATCTCATATTTTGATGATAAAATCAATTAACGGGTTATTGATATAACATGTGTTGTTAGAGTTGATTGATGCAGGATTAACTACGATAGAGAGCATATAACAATCAAAGGTTTGGCCAAAGTCAAGTCCATACATCAGGCTGGGGTTCGGACAATGTGGTTGGGAACTCAATACAAGTGTGTTAGGAGCTCGCTAAGGGTATCAGAAGTTTACCAGGATGGCACGAGGGAGTTCGCCAGAAGAAGACCAAGACTCACTAGAAGATTGTCGATGATAGTCGAAAGGCTTGTTGGGAGTTGGGAAGGTCTTGAAGTGGATATATTGGCCATTATGATTGTAATTAATTAAGTCATAGTTAGTATCATGCAAGTTTAACCACGATGGGAGAAGGAGTTATAAATTAGACGTGAACCTAGGATTAAGCTTAGGCATCGGGCCAAAGTTTTGGATGATGCGATGAAAGCTCATTGGGCATTCACTAGGACTTCACTAAATGTATCAGGAAAATCACTAGGAATACGTTGGGAGATCGCTAGTGAAAGACCGTGAGACTCACTGTTGGAGATTCCGGAGGTTGCCAGATTGTGGGAGTAAGGTCATAAGCTTGATGGTCATGTCTTGATTATAATCTTTAAGTCATAGGTTAAAATTGAGTCCTAAATAAGTATGATTTGGAAGGAATCCAAATCAACTCAAAGAGGCAATCGGGTCCACTATGAGGGTTTAGTTAAGCTCAAGTTAAGTTTAATCAGTTAACCAAAGAATTGGTCAACATCAGGTTCAAGCTAGAATTCAAAAAGTGGAGGGAATCACTTTTCCGGAGATTCCGACGAATAAACTGTCGATGAGCGACGGTTCAACTGACGCCGCCCAGGATTTCGAGCAGTTGTCAATGATTGAACCGAGCAAGTTAGGTAGTTGAACCACCCGTACCCAGGAATCTGGGCACTTTCGGCAGTTGACCTGCCCAGGTCGGTGGGTGAACCACCCATATCTGGATTTTCTAAGTGAGTTTGATTTTTGGCTCCAAATTCTGAAGCCATTTGGGATCTATAAATACTCTAAGTTTTCTTAAATTTGATACAATATTTTGGGGGATAAAATTCTAGGAAAAACTTGTATGGATTGTAAGAAGAAGGAAAGGGGTAAGGGAGTGATCAAAGAGTTATAGTCTTGTTTCCCTTGTAAGCAAAGTGTAAGGGTTTGGTCTTCACCTAAAGAAGATTAATAATAGACGTCGATTGCCTCAGGAGGACTCAGGAGTGGATGTAGGCCTATTGGTGCTGAACCACTATAAAACTTGTTATTTTTTCTTTTGCTTTCCTTGCTTACTAATTTTATATTGATGCTTCCGATTTAAATTACTTTTTGAAAGCAAAATTTCAAGTTAATCACTTCTCTTCGACATTGATTATCTTTTATTGGGATTTGCTTGTTTCCTCTAAGTCATGTTTAAGCAAGTAACATAGTAACTTTTTTTAAATCGTTCACTTGTTACGAAAAGTTTTGATTTATCTATCTTGCTTAAAGCGAAAAGTTTTTTGTTAAAATGAAAACTTACACTTACACTAATTCACAAACACACACACCCCTCCCCACCCCCCCTCCCCTCCTTTAGTGCCAATTGATCCTAACAGAAACAACTCTTGATCGGCTCCTTTGCTCAGCTTACAAAGGAGTTCAAGCTCTACTTTCTAGGAATATGCTTCTAAGGCCATCGATAGTAATACTTCTCAAACTCGAGTAAGGAGAGGAAGAAACACTCTTTGACTTCATCGCTCGATTCAGTAATGAGATCTGAGGCATGCAGAAAACTTATATGTTGCTTGTAATACAGGCCTTCATGATGGGGCTCAAGCCCTCATCTTTTTTTGTATTGTTGGTGGAGAGGCCATTGGCGATGATGCCCGAGGTGCTCTAAAGGGCCAATCAATATATTACTGCAAAGGCAATGGTCTCAAGTAAGTGCGAGGAGACATGCAAAAGGCTGAAACAAGAGTGACTATCGTAGCCCTGACCCTGAGGACATCACAACAAAGAAGAAATAATCGACTCAAGTTGTCTCGCCAGAGATCCGAGTCGACTCCCTTAAATATGACTAGAACTACAGCTGTTTTACATATAAAGGAAAAATGGCTCTTGAAAGACCCTCAATCAATGAAGACACCATTGAAGAGGAGGAATAAGTATTATCATTTCTACTATGATTATAACCATGTCACCGAGGACTATCATGATTATAATGGAATGAATTGATGAACTCATTCATTTGGGACACCTTTGAGAGTTTCATTCGAAGGCACTGGGAACCTTCGCCCATACCTCAGGCAGATTGTCATGATCATTAGTGGACTTTTCTTGGGAGGAGACAGCCCCTTGTGTCACAAAGCCTACACCCGAGCTACCATTTAAAGCACCTGAGGTTCGAAGCTAACTCAGAAATAACCTTCAAGGAAGAATTAACGAAGTACCTTAACGCAAACTATGATAATACCTTGGTGGTCTCTCTAAGAATAATAAATACCCAAGTGAATAGGGTCATGATTGACACAAGTAGCTCTGTCAATATCCTATACTTTAATGCTTTTCAAAAACTTGAGCTCTTAACTAGCTATCTCACTCCTATGACTTCTTCACTGATGAGGTTCACTATTGACTCCATCTCTCCTCTCAAGAATATGAGCCTATTGTTGGAAAACTAAGAGAACATCACCTGTATAGTGAAAAGTAAAAACAAAAACTAGTTTTCTAAAATAATTTATCAAATTGTCGTTTGAAGATCGAGAGCAAAAAACTCGAAAAACAGAAAATTGCATAAGGGTGTGAAACGTTCTTACCTAGGGGAGATGGTATATCCCCTAAGATCGTAGATCCAAGTTGATAGATAAAGGAACTCTCACAAGCTCCTCTCTACTGGTGATTCACCCGATGAACGTAGCAGCAACGCACCTCCTTATAGCACATTCTTTACTCGCTTTCATGCACCACCACATAGCAGCGAAATAAGAAGGTGTCGGGCCTTCTTGTTGTCCTCTCACACCAAATAAGGCCTGATGGCAAGGGATGAAAGGGAGATAGGAGATGAGGAGGCCAGCCTAAAGAGTCCAGCCTATGACCTTTGAGTCCCTCTCTTATTTATAGAGAGCTCCTATTGCTCTCTATAATGGATCCTACCTTAATTAGTATTTGATTTTCATCCAATTACCCTGACTTAATGGATATTAGATCTTTATCTAATAATCATTCTAAGCTCTATTAGGTCCACCCAATTGATTAAATAAAATAGGGGCTTATTGGATATCTTATATAAAATCTTTTATTCGTCGTATTGTCCACCATATGTGTGTGATCCCCTAGGCTAAATACTAAGCTAGTGATGAGTTAAATTTATTAGAACTCCTTCTAAATCAGAACTCTTTCTGACTCTATGAATTATTATTCCCATAATAATTTACTCAACCCATCAACTATGGGCGTACTAGCTAACTATGTCATAGTCACCAAGCGATACAAGGGAATCTAATCCATTAGACCTATACGCCTTCAGTTACTGTATATCTATAGTCCCTCATCCATATTATATCTCAGAGATCATATATTGGGCATAGTACTATTAGGCCCACATGAAATCTATCAGAATCTCACTCCTATTGGATTCTCCCAAAAAATTTCTTCTCTCTCAATTTGAATAACCCTAGCCAGAGATTTACATGAGCAAGAATACATGAGATATTCCTCTCATGACACTAATAATGGATGATCCTCTATTGATACTCAATTGCCTTCGTAAGATTGACTATCATTCCTAATAATTGGTTGTACCAGATTTAAAACTTCTAGACCTATAAGTTTGGTCTCAAAGAATGAAGTATTCAGATAAAGTATCCTTGATATCTAAAGTCTAAGGACTAGATATACAACTAGGACTACAGAATCGTTGTCTGACGATAAGGTATAACCATCCATCATTCTGTAAATGGATCGTTCAGTGAACTTATTCTCTAATGAGCACATGCACCATATCCCTAATGTCCCCACATAAGCAGTTATGAGATCAGCTACTTCCATCATATGGACAGGTATATAACATACTAGTTTGTCTAGTTATCTCGATGTCTCTCTCAAGTAACCTATGATCAAGAATATTTAGGGTTATCACTAATTTTTTAAGTGAATTGATCTTATTATCATGATTTCATCGTGATCCAATTTTCATTACACAAATCCAAGGACATCATAATATATTTATCATCTAATATAAAATGAAAAAATATAATAATAATAATAATAATAATAATAATAATAATAATAATAATAATAATAATAATAAGACTGTGTAGTGTGTCATACATGTCATCACTCACGTGATTGGCTTGTAGGGCACCTGTAACTAGCACCTACATGTCACATTTGGAGATGATCTCTACTCCAAAATAATGATGACCAAATTCATGGTAGTTGACATCCCCTGAACATACAACATGATCATAGGTCGACTCATACTCAACAGGCTAAGGGCAGTGGTGTTGACCTACCATATGGTGATGAGATTCCGAATAAGAACCGATGTCGAAGAGTTGAGAGTCAACCTAAGAGAGTCACGCTAATGCTATATGAGAACAGTCTCCCTACTTGAGAAGGCTTGCCTTGAGGCACCGCTGATGGACTCCTAAAATTTTGCCAAGTCCCTCCCACGTTTGGAGCTGATGGAGTCACTGATAAGGCATCCGTGGACAAGGCTTGTCCTGATCAGGTTGTCAAGATCGGGACAACACTTCCAAATAAGAAGCAAATGCAACTTATCAATTTTTACAAGAACACTGAGGTGTTTGCATGGTCATTGAGATATATGTCGAGAATCAACCCAAACATAGCCCAACACCACCTGAATATTACTCCTGAGGCTCGACCGATGAAGCAAAAACATTACATGTTTGCTCCTGATTGCCAGTAGGTGATTAGCGATGAAGCAGACAAGTTATTAGGAGTAGGGTTTATTATTGAGGTGTAGTACCTCTAATGGATTATTAATGTTATACTAGTTAAAAAGTTTTAATAAAAATTGGAGGATGGGTATTAATTATACTAATCTCAATAATATATGTTTGAAGGATAACTATCCTCTCCACTCGATCAATCAACTAGTTGATGCTCCCTCGGGCCACGAACTCCTCACATTCATGGATGCTTTCTCAAGATATAATCAAATAAGGATGGCACTACAGGATCGGGAACATGCCTCCTTTATCATAGACCGAGATATATATTGCTACCAAGTCATGCTGTTTGGATTGAAAAATATGAGCATGATATATCAAAGGATTGTGAATAAGATGTTTAACCACCATATCAAGAGAAACATCGAGGTATATGTAGATAATATAATAATCAAAAGCAAAACAATAGACTCACATATGGTGGACTTGGCTAAGAAATTTTAAGTTCTTAAGAGGTTCAACATGCAACTTAATCTATCCAAGTGTGTTTCCGAAGTCAGCTCAGGAAATTCCTTGGATTCAATGTTTACTATAGATGAATAGATGCAAACCCTGAGAAGGTGTGAGCCATATCTGAGATGGGCTCACCTTAGTCAGTAAAGAAAGTATAACAATTAACAAGGTGAATAGCAACACTTAACCGGTTCCTATCCTAATTCAGTGATAGGTGTCTAAGAGGCATTTAAGGAGCTAAAGCATCACCCTCACACATTTGCCACAGCTCTCCTCTTCTACCTCAGGCAAAACTCAAAACCTTTATCTCGCTACCATCGAGCAAGCTATCAACTCAGCATTGGTGTGGGATGATTCGAGAATCCATAGGCCTAATAATTATGTCAACCATGTCCTGAATAGACCTGAGAAATGATACTTCCCCCTCCCCCCTCCCGATTGAGATATTAGCATTTGTGCTAGTACTGGTGGCAAGGAAGCTTCGTTCCTATTTTCAAGAGCACGCCATAAAGATGATCATTGTCTAACTACTTAGGTATGATTTTTCTCGATTTGATGTCTCGAGGTGACTACTGAGATAGTCCGTGGAGTTAGGCAAGTTTGACATAATATGTATCAAGGACTATCATTAAAGCTCAAGCGTTGACAAATTTTTATCCCAAAACTAACTCCTTCACCCAAGTCTGAGGTCGATAGTTACACCCCCTTAGCATGGACTTTGTTCATGGATGGTGCTTTACCTTAAAAAAGGGTTATATTGGACTTGTCCCAAAGGGTTCAAACAAGTAAGTGTATGAACAAGCTCTCTGGTTCGAATTTAAAATCTCCAATAATAAGGTCAAATATCAAGCACTTCTCTTAGGGCTCTGGCTCACCCAAGAGCTTCAGGTCTAAAACTTGATGGTATTCAGTGACTCACAACTAGTTATAAACTAGGTGGAGGGGATTTATGAAGACTGATTTTTTACCATGGTGAAGTACCTCGCTAAAGTGTGGAGATAGCTCGTAGCTTCTCTCGACTCAATATGTTATGGGTCCCTACTATGAAAAATGCATAGGTCGATGCACTTGATAGGTTAGCCTCCACCCAAGCTTTGGGGAAGGGTTGGTCATTGGTCGAGACACTATCGACCCAAACCATTAAAAATCATAATGTGTCCCCGATCAAGGAGGAACCAAACTAGATGGATGAGATCCTACGATACAAAAGAGACATGACACTCTTGATTGACCCTGCGATGACCAAAGAGTTAATTATCATCAATCATGGTATTGCATAATTGATGATCACCTATATTATAGGTCTTTAGGCTTAGGACACCAAGGATGCCTTATTTGAGTACTTCAGTTTTTGATATTAGACTTATGGGTTTGAAATTTTCAGATCTAGTACAACTGGCTATTAAGAATTGCAGCCGACCTTACAAAGATAATTGAGTGTCAACAGAGGATCATCCACCCTTGGTTTCATGAGAGGAAATCTCATATGTTCTTACTCAAGCAAATCCTAGCTATGGTCATTCAAATTTAGAGAGAAGAAATTCTTTAGGAGATTCCAATTAAAGTGAGGGACTATAGATACATAGTAGCTAAGGGTAGACATGTTCAATGGATTAAATCCTCTTATACCATTTGGGGACTATTGCATAGTGGCCTATATTAAATCTTGAATTTTGATGATGAAATCAATTGATGAATTTATGGACTAATATGATTTTATGATAAGTGATGTAGGAAAAACTTTGATCATGGATTCGAACCATCGAAGGGTAATTATCAAAGTAGGAAAATCAGACGTTGGGTAAGGAAAAGCATTATGTCAGGGATTGTACATCGGGCTGAAGGATTGGTTGACATGATAAAGGAAAGACTTTGTGCCATAAGTTCGGGCATCGGGCCGGAAGGATAGGGTATTGTATTGAAAGATCAAATGTTGCAAAAAGTCAATATGCCGATAGATCAGACAATATGTCAAAGGAAAAGATGATGCAGTAGAGCTTCAGACAAAGTGTCAGATGAACTAATTATATGTCAGAATGCTGGACAACATACTGAATGCTTCATAATTGTAATTAGAGTGGTTAAGTCTTGATCGTAATTGTTTTAAGTCAAATTGGGTATATAAAAAATTAAGTCAAATATAATATTATAATAAATATTAAGAAGTTTAAAATTAAAAATAAATCATTAACCATGATTCTTGCTAACCAAGGTTGTATATATAGAAAGGAAGGAATCAAATTTATGAGTTGTAACACTCATCAAAAGCCAACAGAATTTATAAAAGGACCCATAATACATATTCCCTCTAAAGTTCAATATAATTTTTGTGAAAGATTTGATATGAAATTGTGAAAGGGTAGTAAGGGTTGCTACCCACAATTCAACTGTAATAGGTTGTAGTGGTCGAATCTGCCTACAAAGGGCTACGACATCAAATTTGGTCGAGAGAGCTACTTGCAGCCCTCTGATCAAGACGACTACTTGCAGCCATCTATCCTAGGATCCTCCATGGCCGAATGCTACTTCTAGTGCTTTGGCGGAGGGTCATCTTGGCCGAAAGGTTGCTTAAAAACCTGATATTCTGGCTTAGAGCTCCCTACCCGAGAGCTCTCTTTGGCCAAGCACCATGGCTGTCTAGAGCCATGGCTATGAGGAGAGTACCCTTGGTCGAGGGCTTGGCTGCTTGCAGTGCTTTAGCGGAGGGTCATCTTGGTCAAAAAGTTGCTTATAGCCATATAGTCGAAAACCTCCTATTTTGGTCGAGAGCTCCCTTTGGCCGAGCATAACCACAGCTGCTTGCAACCATGGCTAAGATGAGAGTCCCCTTGGTTGAGGACTCCTAAATCAGCAAGATCTTGGCAGCTAAAGCATCATGGTGGCTAGGGACTCCTAGCGGCTAAGGTTTCCTAGCCGCCAAGAACTCTAGCCACTAGTCTTTTTCTTAATAGAATTAAGGGTTAATTTTTATTATCTAATAATCTTACATGATATATACATGTAATGTATGATATGGACAAATGATCATGAACTATGTGATAATGTGTATGTATGTATTATTGAATCTTATATTTTGATAATAAAATTAATTGATGGGTTTTATGATCTAACTTGTGTTTTACAAAAAGTGATGTAGGATTATCTATGATGATAAAAAGATATTACAATTAGATGCTGGGCCAAAGTCAAGTTCAAGTATCAGACCGAGGTTCGGATGATGCAGTGGGAGCTCACCGATAGTTCACAGGAGGTCGACCATGTTAAGATCAATTGACACTAAAAAGGGGAGGAAAAGAGGGGGGTGGGGTGTAGGGGGGGGGGCGGGTGTGAGTTAGTGCAAAAGTGGAAGTGCTCGATTCGAAAATCTTACTTTCAAGAAATAAAGAAATAAAATCAGAAGCATCTTTGGTATTTTGTTTGAAAATTATTAAGAACCTAATTTAAGAGAAAAAGTCATGAGAATTATGATCGTATCTTTCTAAGAACTAATTAAGAGTAACCGAAGATAGTAAATAAGACAAGAAAAGAACACTCATAAATTATAGTGGTTTGGCTCCAATCTTAGCCTACGTCCACTTTCGAGTCTTCTTTATTGAGGCCGACCGGTGTCCACTACCGATCTTCTTTGGTGAAGACTAAACTCTTATAAGCTTTCAACTTACAAGGGAGACTATTTACAAGAATACAATACTTAGCTCATTTCCTTCGCCCTTTTCTTTTATTACATACTTTTAGCATACACTTTTTTTTATAAATTTTTGCTAAATTCAAGAAAATTTGGGATATTTATAGACCCCATTTGGCTTCAAAAAAATGGAACCAAAATTTAAACACAACCGAAAAAACTGGATACGAGTGGTACAACCACTAGTGATGATGGTATAATCACTGAAAGCTACCCTGAAAATAGGGTATAGGCAGTACAACCGTTGGCCTGGGCTGTCCAACCATTGCATGCTACTAGAAATCCCAAGCAACAATGGTATAACCACCGACCTAGGTGGTACAACCGCCACCTGTTGCCCAGATTCCTAGGCTACCGCCGCTCATCGATGGTACAACCACCAGGATTTTCAGAAAAGTGATTTCATTCACTTTTCCAATCCCGACTTGTACCTCTTATTGACCAATTTTCAGGTCAACCAATTAAACTCAACCTGAGCTCAATCCATCGCCTTAGTGGACCTAGTTGACTTATATTGAGTTGATTTGGATTCTTTCTAAATCAAAATCAATTAGGACTCAATCCCTAACTATGACTCACTAATTACAAACATAAGGACCATCAAGCTAAACAATAACCTAACTCCCACCAATTCGACAATCTTTGGCATTCTTGTGGTGAGTCTTACGGTCTTCCTCTGGCGATCTCCCGGCGTGTTCCAAGTGAGCTTCCTGATTCCTTCGGTGAACTCCCGAAGATATCCCACTGCATTGTCTGAACCTTGGATCGATGCCTAAACTTGATCTTGGCCTCATTATCTAGTTGTAACTCCTTTTCTCCATCGTAGTTAAACCTGCAGTACTTCCTCTAACATACATGTTATATGAAACACTTATCAGTTGATTTTATCATCAAAATCTGAGATTTAACAATCTCTCCTTTGTTTATAATAACAATCAATTGATGACGGGAGTTAACCTTACTCCCCCTCAATGCATGCCATAATAAGAAAAACATAAATTCAAGAGATCCACACACTCTTGAATTTAAGTATCATAATGCAATTAATATTTCAGTGATGCAACAAAATGCTTGTACATCAATTTTAACAAAAATTTACTTTAAATTATCAAGTCATCAATTTATCAAAGATTTTCATGAATTTCAAAAACTATGCATCAATTTTACATAAGTTATCAATATCCATTTCTTCCCCTTTGTCATTAACAAAAAGGTAAAATGTAGAACTAATAATTTCAAGCCACATGTGTCATTGCTCCCCCTTAGTAAAATAGGATATGAGCCATAAAAGATTTTCTCTTCTTTGCGAGTAAAGAAGAAAAAGAAACAAAGGAGGAGTGCAAAAATATTACACCATTAAGAAGAGCTCTCAATCTTATAGAAGTAAATTTTGAAAAGAATATTTCAATGATGAGAACAAAATCTAAGAAGTCTAGGAAGATTCAACAATGATTTAGGAGCTGCTCATGCATAATCTCATGTAAATTTTAAGCAAACGTAGGAAATAAATCTGAAAAATATTAAATCATCATCTTCATGTAAATTTTCTTCCTTTTTTGTAAACAAGAAGGTAAAAACAAGGAAGGGGAGTGAAAAATATCATCAAAAAAAAATATCTTCATCTTAGTAAATTTTGAAATCCGAAGTTAGTAACAAACAAGTGTATAAATTAAACATTCATTCAATTCGATTCAAAATAATAAATCAACCAAATCATGTATTCTCATGGTTTAGCAATCCTAGCTCTCTTATGATAAAATCAAATTGCTCTTTATTTAATGGTTTTATAAAAATATTCGCTAATTGATGTTTAGTGTCAATAAATTCTAAAGATATGCGTTAATTGTCTACATGATCCCTAATAAAGTGATGTCTAATATCAATATGCTTAGTTCTTGAGTGTTGAATGAGATTTTGGTTAAGTATATTGCACTTGTATTGTCACATTTTATAGGGATATTTTTTAGATAAATTTCATAATCTTCTAATGTATTTTTCATCCAAATGAGTTGAGCACAACAAGCACTAGCTGTAATATATTCAGCTTCAGCAATAGATAAAGCAACCATATTTTGTTTCTTGGAAGACCAAGAAATAAGTACATGCCTTAAAAATTGACATGTCCGGATAGTACTTTTTTAATATATTCTACAACCACCAAAATCAGCATCAACATAAGCAAGAAAATCAAAATTTTTAGATTTTGGATACTATAATCCTAAGTTAGAAGTTCCTTTTAAATATCTAAATATTCTTTTAACTGCTTTAAGGTGAGAAAGCTTAGGATTGGATTTAAATCTTTCACATAATCTAATACTAAATATGATATCTAGTCTAGCAACAGTTAAGTATAACAAATTACCTATCATTCCTCTATAGGTTTTTTTATCAAAATTTTCTCTTTCAGTGTCTAAGTCTAACTTTATAAATGTACTCATGGGAGTGTTTATGGCATTAGTATTTTTCATATCAAAATGTTTTAGCAAGTCAAGATGTATTTAGTTTGACTAATAAAGATACCATCATCTAGTTATTTTATTTGTCATCCTAAGAAAAATGTTAACTCACCCATTAAACTCATTTCAAATTCTTGGCTTATACACTTGGCAAAAGATTCACATAATAATTCATTTATAGAACCAAAAATGATATCATCAATATAAATTTAAATAATAAAAAATTATTTTTAAAATACTTCAAAAATAATGTGGTATCGACCTTACCTTTTAAAACATATTAGAAATAAAGAAAGAACTAAGTCTTTCATACTAAGCCCTAGGGGCTTGTTTTAATCCATAAAGACCTTTAGAAAATTTGAAAACATGATTAGGAAGAAGACTATTTTTAAAACCAGGGGATTGTTCAACATATACTTCTTCAGAAATAAAACCATTAAAAAAAGCACTTTTAATATCCATTTGAAATAATTTAAAATCTTTAAAAGATGCAAAGACAAGGAGCATCCTTATGGCTTCAAGTCTAGCCATAAGAGCGAAGGTTTCCTCATGCTTGAAACCCTTGACCATTAATTTAGCCTTGTTTCTAACCACAATACCATTTTCATCTTGTTTGTTCCTAAAGGCTCATTTAGTATCAATCACTAAACAGTTATTAGGTCTAGGAACAAGCTCCAATATCTCATTTCTCTCAAATTTATTAAGCTCTTCATGCATTGCATTAACCCAAGAATCATTTCTTAGGGCCTCATCAATGCACTTTGGTTCGATTTAAGAAAGAAATACAGTATTTACATAAAAATTCTTAAAAGAAGATCGAGTTTAAACCTATTTTGATGTATCTCCTATTATGAGCTCCTTAGAATGATCATTCATATACTTCTATTGCTTGGGTAAGGATTTAGAAGTAGATTCAACTAAGTTGTTTTAGGAGTTTTGTCATTTAAATTCAAAGTATCAAGATCAAATTTATCATCAAAATCAATTTTCTTAAGATCGAAAAAATCATTAAAAACAACATGAATAGATTCTTCAATTACTAAATTTCTTTTAATAAAAACATGATAGGCTTTTGAAATTAAGGAATAACTAAGAAAAATGCTCTCATGAGATTTTGCATCAAATTTTCCTAAGGCATCTTTTTCATTTAAAATAAAATATTTAAAACCAAAAACTTTAAAATATGAAATATTAGATTTCTTACCATTCCATAATTCATATGGAGTTTTGGAGAGTAATGGTCTTATAAGAACTCTATTTGAAACATAACACGTCGTGTTAATGGCTTCAGCCGAAAAATATTTAGGTAGACAATGCTCATTTAACATGGTTCTAGCCATTTCTTATAAACTCCTTGTTTTTTTTACTACTCCATTTTGGTATGAATTTCTTATAGTAGAGAAACTATGGATGTACCTATTTGATTCACAAAAAATTTGAAAGTAATTGTTTTGAAATTCACTATCATGATCACTACGTATTGATGAAATCATAAATTCTTTTTTTATTTTGAATAATTTTATAAAATTTTATAAAATATTTAAATGTATCACTTTTGTGTGCCAATAAATAAGTTTAAGTATATCTACTATAATCATCTACTATAACAAATGCATATTTGCTTCCACCTAAACTTGTAATGTCAATTGGTTCAAATAAATTCATATGGATCAATTGAAATGGCCTAGATGTGCTTATTTGATTTTTCAGCTTGAAGCTACTCTTTATTTGTTTTCCTAATTAATAATTATTATATACTTTATCTTTGATAAATTTTAGGCTATGTAATCCTCTTACTAAGTCTTTAGTTGAAATTTGGTTTAGAAGTTTCATGCTAACATGACCTAGTCTTCTATGCCAAATCCAAGCAAAATCATTCAAGGCCGAAAAGCAAGTTTAATCATAAAACTTTTCAATATCTATATTATAAATATTGTTGTTTCTTAAGACAGTTAAATATTTATTTTTATGTGGCAATTCAATTATGCATGCATTAAGTTAAAATTTAATCATATAACATTTATCATATAATTGGCTAATGTTAAGCAAATTATGTTTCAAGCCATCAACTAACAACGCATCTTCAATCAAAAGATTTGATGTGTTATATATTATTTCTTTTCCAATGATTTTAACTTTGTTGTTATCTCCGAAGGTGACAACTCCTTCACTTAAGCTAGTGAACTTAGAAAATTAAGTTCGATCTCCAGTCATGTGCCTTAAACATCCAATATCAAGGTACCATTTGGTGTTCATAGCTTCAGTTTGAAGACAAACCTACGAGAAATATAGTTTTAATTTAGGTACCCATTTTACATTGGGTCCTTCACGAAGAACTTTATCTTTCTTTCCTAATGATTTTTGGTTATTTGTAGTTCCTTTGGGAACCCAAACTAATTTATGAGAATTATAATTTCTAAATAAATATTTATTGACTTTATGTCCTAATCTACCACAAAAGTTGTATTTTATTTTTGATAGCAAGTTTAGAGTAGGTCCTTTAATGAATGTAGTTGATTTTTATTGGGTATTACCTACAAAGTCTATATCATTTCTTCTATTAATTTGACCCTTATTAGCAAAAATCATATTAAGGGATTTATTACTTATTTCAAATTTTTCTAAGGTTTGCTTTACCATGATGTTTTCTTCTTTAACATTATCTAGTATTTCACATTTAGAATAAGGATTGTGTGATACTAATGAATCCTGCATTTCATCAAGTCTAGTAACTAATAAATTATGTTCATTGTTAAGTAACTCATAAGACTTACTAATTTTTCTATGTTCATCAAATAATTCATGAAACATATTTAATAACTCAGTAAAGGAAATATTTAAAGAATCACTAATCTCAACTTGGATCGCCATTAGAGCATAGTTAACAACTTCTTCTTTGGAGTGGTCTTCTCCATTTGAAGAGCTTAAGTCATCCTGAGTTGCCAAAAGAGCTTTCTTCTTGTGGGATGCCTTCTTCTTCAATTGTGAACATTCATTTTTGAAATGTCCTAGTGTTTTACATTCAAAGCATATGACAGTGTTATTTTTTAATTTATTTTTATTTTTATAGTTTTTATTCTTTTTCATAAATTTTTTAAATTTTTTGATAATAGTGCAATATCATGGTCCTTATCACTCGAGGTTTTACTCAAGGGGTTATTTGTAGTTTTTAGTGCTACATCCTTCTTGTCCTTTGGGAGGGGTTTATCGAGCTCATCATGAGCTTTACAGTTCAGTTCATATGCCATGAGTGTAAGTTCTTCAAGATACAAGTTATTTAAATCTTTGGCTTCTTGTATAGCAGTTACTTTAGGATCCCAATTTTTAAGTAGATATCTTAAAATTTTACTCACAAGTTTAAAATTTGAAAAATATTTTTCAAGCGCTTTAAGGCCATTGACGACATCCGACGAGTGTATATGTCTCCAATAGACTCACTTGGTTTTATTTTAAACAATTCATAACTATGAACTAAAATGTCAATCTTAGATTCTTGAACTCTACCAGTACTTTCGTATGTGATTTCTAGTGTATGCCAAATATCATAAGCAGATTCATAAACAAAAACATGATTAAATTTGTTTTTGTCAAGAGCACAAAATAAGGCATTCATAGCCTTTGCATTCAAAGAAATATTCTTCCTTTCCAAATTATTTCATTCGTTTATTAGTTTGGAAGATTTTTCAAATCTATTCTCTATAATATGCCATAAATCAAAATCCATAGAAATGAGAAAAATATGCATCCTTCTTTTTCAAATATGTG
Organism: Ensete glaucum; assembly: GCA_021527575.1. Classification (NCBI taxonomy): domain Eukaryota; kingdom Viridiplantae; phylum Streptophyta; class Magnoliopsida; order Zingiberales; family Musaceae; genus Ensete; species Ensete glaucum. Next base: position 25,312,830 of record CM038559.1, on the reverse strand, counting down.
TAATATCATCTCATTGAACATGAGAGGATGTAAAATAGAATATCCCTCATTCATACCAAACAAAGTTATTTACTAAAGTGAGTGTTAATCCAATGAGTAAGAACCTTACTCTGATACCAATTGTTAGAATCAATTGGCACTAAGAGGGGGGTAGTGAATTAGTGCAAAAGTGGAAGTGCTCGATTCGAAAACCTTGCTTTCAAGAAGTAAAGAAATAAAACCAGAAGCATCTTTTGTATTTTGTTTAAAAACGATTAAGAAATCCAATTTAAGAGAAAAAGTCATGAGAATGATGATCGTATCTTTCTATGAACTAATTAAGAGCAATAGAAAGTAATAAATAAGATAAGTAAAGAGCACTCATAATTTATAGTGGTTCAGCCCCAATCTTAGCCTACGTCTACTTTTATATCCTCTTTGTCGAGGCCTAACGATGCCCACTATCGATCTTTTTTGGGTGAAGATCAAACCGTTACAAACTTTCAACTTACATGAATACAACACTTAGCTCAGTCCCTTCCCCTTTTCTTTTTCTTACACACTTTTAGCACACACTTTTTTCTACAGATTTGCCTAATGACTTGTATGAATACTTGTGCTAAATGCAAGAAAACTTGGGGTATTTATAGACCCCATTTGAGTTTAGAAGAATGAAGCCAAAATTCAAACGCACCTAAAAAAATCAAGTATGGGCAGTATAACCGTCGACGCCGATGGTATAATCGCAAAAAGTTATCCTAAAAATAGGGTACAGGTGGTATAATCATCGGCCTGGGTGGTCCCACCATCATCTGCTATCCGAAATCCTATGTGGCGATGGTATAACTGCTGCTTGCTTCCCATATTCATAGGCGGTGGTAGTACAACCGCCGCTTGCTGGCGATAAAACTGCTAGGATTTTCGGAAAAGTGATTCCCTTCACTTTTCTAATCCTGACCTGTACCTCCTGTTGATTAGTTTTTAGGTCAACCAATTGAGATCAACCTAAGCTCAATCCATTCCCTTAGTGGACCTAGTTGTCCTAAATTGAGTTGATTTAGATTTCTTTCAAATCAAACTCAATTAGGACTCAATCCCTAATTACGACTCACTGATTACAACCATAAGGATCATCAAGTTAAAAAATGACCTAACTCCCGCCAATCCGATAGCCTCTGGCATTCTTGTGGTGAGTCTTATAGTCTTCCTCTGGCGATCTCCTGGTGTGCTCCTAACGAGCTTCCCGATTCCTTCGACAAACTCCTAGCGAACTCCCGGCGAGCTCCTACTGCATCGTATGAACCTTAGCCCGATGCCCAAACTTGATCTTAGCCCAATCATTTGGTTGTAACTCCTTTTCTCCATCGTAGTTAAATCTACATTACTTCCTCTAACACATATATTAGATTAAATATTCACCAATTGATTTTATCATCAAAATCTAAGATTTAATAGACCAAGGTTCGGATGATGTTGTCGGGAGCTCGCCGAGAGCCCACCAGAGGTTTGTCGGGAAGTTCATTGGGAGTTCGCAAATAGGTTGTTGAGAGTTCATCGGAATGATGTTGGTAATTCGTCGGGAGTTCGCTGAAGGGAATCGAGAGCTTGCCGGGAGTTCACCGAGAGATCAATTAACAATCGAACAATAAAGATTGTGTCAAATATCGTAGTTAGCATTATAATGAGAATTAGTTTTACTAATTCGATTAAGAGGTCATTAGGCCTTAATTGGGGTTGATTTGGACATATTAGAAAGTTCATTTTAGTAACCAAATGTTATGTATGGCATGATCTTGAAAGATAGTCTCCGAGAAGATATAGACTTTGAGACAATACAGTCTCCTAGAAGACATAGTCTCCGAGAAGACGTAGTCTCCTAGAAGACACAATCTCCGAGAAGATACAGTCTCCGAGAGGACACAGTCTTCTAGAAGACATAGTCTTCGAGAATTTTGATTTCATTCTTGAAGTCATTTGGGGCCTATAAATACCCACCCATTTTTGTTTGTGGATGCAAGAATTAAGAGTGAAAAACTTATGAAAATAACGTCGTAATTCCTTGAGAGCTCCCCCTTATTTCTTCTTGTGTAGTTTTTATTTAAGGGAGAGATGAGAGAATTATCAAGGTTATCTGCTGAACATGTAAAAGGATAATAGAGTTGTAAGAAGGATGTTTGATCTTTACCTATTGAAAAAAATCAGGAGTGGAAGCCGATGGCCTCGAGTGAAGAGGAATCGGGAGTGGACATAGGTGAAGGGGACCGAACCACTATAAAAATCTAGTATGTATCTCTTTCTTGCCTTCTATTACTATTGCTCTAGGATTTAATTGCTTATTAACTAGTTCCAAGTTAAATCACTTTTAATATCGATTTTCTTTCTATGAAAAGTTTTTCAAACTAAATTTTTTTACTTAGCACTAATTCACCCACCCCCAAATGCCAACTCAATCCTAACAATTTGTATCAAAGCCACGTTATAATCAATTCGATTAACACCCAAGTGAGTTAATGGCTTCTTTTGGCATTAACAAGGATCAATGCATCACATATACTCTTATGTTTAATGAGACATACTATAATTTTTGGAAAACTAGAATGCAGATTTTTTAATTTCATTGGATTTTGATTTGTGAAACATCATCGAAAATGGATTTCATAAGTCATCCAATCCTACAAATGATTGGAATGATCATGAAAGACATATTTTCATTAAATGCCAAAGCTATGAATGTTTTATTTTATGCTTTAGATAAAACTGAATTTAATCGAGTTTTTGCTTGTATTTCGATTTTTGATATATAACACACATTAGAAATCACACACGAAATCACAAGTAAAATAAAGAAATAAAAAATAATTAAAATGACTTGTAAAGATGAACAAGAATAACATCTTCCAAAGAATAAGAGGATACTGAATTGAGAATACAAGAATAACATCTTCAAAAGAACGGGAATGAAATTGAACTGAGAAAAATAGATGACTCCTCGAGTGAAACCTCGAGTTATGAGAACTATAAATTTGAACCTATGACAAAAGAATCAAATAAATTAATAAAAATAAATAAAAACATAAAAATAAACTTAAATTAGGTAAAACCTCTTGCTATGAACACAAGAAGCCGAGACACTCTGAAAATGAAAAGCGCAACCAAGAAGAAGTAGAGAATCTCGCACTCATGGCCATCCATGATGAGGTAAGTATCTCACCTAAAGCTTCCTTTACTTTTGATGTGTTATTAAATGTTTTTCATGAATTCTTTGATGAGTTTAAAAAGTTTAGCAAAACTTATAAATCACTCCAAAAAGATTATGCATTACTTTCTAGTAAATTTGAAAATATGAATGATGCATCAACACCATGTATTTCTTGCTTGAAATATGAAATGCTAGATGAAATTAAAAAGAAAAATACCATATTAAAATAAACCTTAGAAAAGTTTAAGATAAACAACAAGTCTCTAAATATGATCTTTGCTAATAAGGGTCATATTCATAAGGAAGGTATTGGCTTTATGGGTAATCCTTATCAAAAGCCAACTATCTTTGTTAGCGGACCTACATTACACTCTTCTCCGAAACTCAAATATAATTTTTGTAGTAGATTAGGACATTTTGCTTATAAGTGTTCATTTATAAAGTATAATCCACATAAGTTGATTTGGGATCCTAAAGGAACCGTTAACAACCTAATGTCTTTAAATAAATGAGTTCAATCTTCTAGCTGGTGGAGCAAGTCTGTTTGTCCGGAGTTTGTTCGAGTACTCATTTGTGTGATGCCTTATGCCCCTGTTAGGTAAAGCTTTTCATGAGGGACTCAAAGTCAAATGGGTACCTAAACCGAAACCTCCTTTCTTATAGGTTTGTCTCCTAATAAAGGCTAGGAGCACTAAATGATATCTTGATAGTGGATACTCAAGACACATGACTTGAGATCTAAAACACTTTTCAAGCTCACTAGCCTAAACAACAACAATAAGAAAAATTATTGGAATTAAAATTATTGACAATAAATATTTTGATAGTTCATGATTTCTTTTCGATGATGGATGACTTATGCATAACTAGAACATATTAGTACAAAAATAAACTACAATAAAAAACCTTAATTATTATTAATGGAAAATTATCTACATTGAAATTTTTCAAAAAAAAGGGATTTTGATAATATTATATTGGTTGATTTAAATATAAATGCTAATGTTGAATGATTAACTTATAAAGGTTGAATGATGACTTATTCTAATGTTATGATGGTTGTATATTGAAATAGATTGTTTGTTGTTGAATGTCATATTATTCTTAAATTTAAGCTTAAAAATAAAATAAAAAAGGAGAGAAAGATCATACTTTATTTTCTAGTATTTTTAAAAATTAAAATAAAATTTTGAATAAAAATAAAAATTACATGATAGCTCATTTCACTAAGTCTAAAGAGTTTGACTCACTTAAGAAATAAAATTTATTAGAATTAAAATAAATCGAAGCTATTGTTTGAAAATGTTTTATGATTTCTTTTGGAAATGATACTTGGTTTTTAGTTTTAAAAAGTTAAAAATGTTTTACTTGTTTAAAAATATTTTATTGTAATGATCTTAATGATTTCTTTTTTAAATGAAATTGGGTTTTAAATGACAATCAATGCATGGATTTAGCATAAAAGTTGAAAAAAATTTTGTTGAAACAACTAAAAAGAGAAAAAAAATTTCTTTAAAAATTTCTCAATCAAGTTTTCAATAAGAGATAAAGTGATATTATTATTGTTATATCTCTTGAACTATAAAAATAATTTTGATAATTGAAATTTGAATGAGATTTTTTTCCCTAACCAAATCATGAATTTTTCCATTATTTTTTGACTTGAGACATCTTTTATAAGAATCAACTTTTTACTTTTATAATATTTTTTTTACCAAAGAGGAGACTTATGATCTTATAACTTGAGATTTTCATTAAGAACCATGATCTTGATAACTTGAAATTTCCTATACATGAATCAAGATTTTTTATTTTTTCTCCTATGTAACTTACCATAGAAAAGGTATTATCATGATCTTAACATCTTGAAAATCATAATTTGATATCTTTTTATAAATCAAGATCGTTCATTAGGATTTTTTTATTTTATTAAAAAATTATTTATATGAATCAAGATCCTTCTTATTAATTGATCTCATAATATTTCTTTTTGACTTAAAAGGAAATTTATCAAATTAAATCATATCTTTTAGTATTCATATTTTGATATTAATACCTTTCATAATATGATTTATTATGACTTCTTTATATTCATGAGTGGTATGTGTTATCACCAAATTAATATTTTTTAAATTTGTGATGAGTTGAAAATTAAATGAGATTTTTTTTCATAAACTTTTGGTTGACTTATTCACTTGACTTATCCTTTATGGAAATCATTTTAATCTCTATGATTTCTTCTTTTTAATAAAAAAGAGATTTATGATCTTAACAATTATAATTTAAGATTTTTAATCAAAATTATTCTTTCATTTTATTAAGAATAATTATCTGAATGAATTATATGTCTTAAGATTTATCTTGAATGAATCAAGATTATTTACTCTCATTAGACTCATTTTTGTTATTAAAAAAAAGATATATTTATTAAAATAAATCATGTCTTTTAGTACTTTCGAGTTAATATTTTATATTATATCCTTAATGATATGATTTTCATTATATAACCCCTTTATATATATTTCTCAATGACTTAAAAATTAATTTTATATTATAATATTCTTCCCTTATTTTTGACAATGACCAAGGGGAGATAAAATTGCTATCTTATAAAAAAACATTAAATGAGGAATAATTTATATTAAAAAATTAGATATAAAAAACCTTCCAAATGTATGATTTGCTATCATAACTTTGAGAATTTCATGATATTTACATGAGATGATGAGCAGCTCTTATATTTTTCTCAGATTTCACTTGATTCTTTCTTCTTGATATTTAAAAAAAATATGAGTTAAAATTTTCTTGTGATAAAACTCATTAGATTTCTTTCAATATTTTTGATTATTGGATTCTTTTGATAAGACTCATTTGATCTCTTTCAATAGCTTTCAATACTTCATTTTTGGATATTTGATCCCCCTTCCCCACCCCCAACCACCACCACCACCCCACTCCCGGCCCCTCTCCTTTCTTTTTCTTCTATCTTATTTACAAAAGAGGGAGAAAAAAATTGATGTGACATTTATGATGCATAAAATTCTATCTTTATCCTTCTTATTTTATAAATAGGAAAAATAAATTAAATCTTTTTTTTAGTCTTCTTCTTATTTTACAAAGGGGGAGCAATGGACTAACATCCTCACTTTATGTGTTACCTGTTATGATAAATATTTAAAAAATATTCTAATATAATTGAGCATTTCTCCTTTTTATTGATGACAAAGGGGGAGAAATTATATAATTGATAATATAAGAGAGATATTTGTTTTGAGGTATTTAAAATGGTTGAAATGGATGTTGTATCATGATTGATAACATGGTTATCTTGTAAACATAATGATTAAAATTTTTATGTGATACCAATAAGATGAATGTTTGAAAATTTTGTCATGTATGGTATCATGTATGGTTAAATTGTGAAAAATTATCAAAATTCTTGAATTCAAAAGTGATGGTGCTTTTGAATTCAATTTTGTTTTATTTATCCTATGACATATATATAGGGGGAGTTAAGGTTAACTTCAGTCATCAATTAATTATCATCATCAAAAAGGGAGAGATTATTGAATCCTGAATTTTGATGATGAAATCAATTGATAAGTATGATCTAACTTATATGTTAGAGAAAGTGATGTAGGATTAACTACAATGATAAAAAGGTATTACAATCAGATGTTGGGTCTGAGTCAAGCTCAAGCATCAGGCCGAAGTTCGAACGATGCAGTGGGAGCTGGTCGAGAGTTCACCAGAGGTTAACTAAGGTTCGAGCGATGTTGTTGGGAGCTCGCTGAGAGCTTACTGAAGGTTTGCCGAGAAGTTCACGGGAGTTCATCGACAGGTTGTTAGGAGCTTGCCGGGAGTTCGCTGGAAGGATGTTGAGAGTTAATCAGGAGTTCACTGAAGGGAATTAGGAGTTCGCCGAAGGGAAACAGGAGCTTGCCGAGGGTTTACCAGAAGGATGCCGGGAGTTCACTGAGAGATTAATTGATGGTCAAATAACGAAGATTGTGTGTTAAGTATCGTAGTTAACATTATAATGAGAGTTAATTTTACTAACTCAATTAAAAGGTCATTAGGCCTTAATTAGGATTGTTTTGAACTTATTAGAAAGGTTATTTCAGTAACTCAAGATTATGTATGGCACAGTCTTCGAATACACAATCTCCGAGAAGATAGTCTTCGAGACAATATAGTCTCCTAGAACACAGTCTCTGAGAAGACACAATCTCCAAGAAGACATAATCTCCTAGAAGACATAGTATCTAAGAAGACACAACCCTTGAGAAAACATAGTCTCTAAGAAGTTTGGCTTCATTCTTGAAGTCATTTTGGGCTTAAAAATATCTCACCAATTCTTGCTTAAGGATGCAAGAATTAGGAGTGAAAAACTTGTAAAAATATTGTCATAACTCCTTGAGAGCTCCCCCTCATTTCTTCATATGTAGTTTTTGTTTACGGGAGAAAGAAGAGAATTATAAAAGTTATCTCCTCAACCTATAAAAGGAGAATAGAGATGTTAGGTGTTTGATTTTCGCCCATTGAAAAAGATCAAGATATTAAAACCCTTACAGATTCTAAGCTTGGGATGATCTCTATAAGAGATCAGCCTCCTTGGAACTCTATAGGGTTTCCTCCCTCAGTTTTATGCACAAAGGCTGAAAATAATATTGATCTATTGATGATGAAAAGAGGGGAGAATACAAGCTATTTATAGGGCTTATAAACCCTAACTCCTAATATGACTCATACTCCAATAAACTCCAACTTCTAATCAACTTCTACTCCTACTAAACTAAGACTTATCTTCCCTTCAACTCCTAACCCCTAGCCAACTCCTAACCATGATATGGTTGGTGGCTATAGGGGTCTCAAACTCCTAATTTTATTCTTATTCCACCCTAGAGATAGTTCAAGCTAAGTGGGACTCTCCCCCTCTTGCCCTAGTCGGCCTCTCTTAAGAGGAGAAGGTAGCTAAGAGACTCTGACTCAATTGACTCTAACCCCTATCTAACTATGACTCCTAACTAAACTCCAGTTCAACCAAATCCTAACCCTACTAGGATTTATGCTAATTTATTATAATAGACTCAAATCTCCTGCTAACCGGCCTAATATCAGGTCTAGTTTAGCCAACAAAGCCCAATATAAGGATTCGACTCAATCGACTAGGACCCGACTCAGTTGGGGTCCTAACACAGGAGTGGAAGCCGGTGATCTCGAGTGAAGAGGAATTGGGAGTAGACGTAGATCAAAGGGATCGAACTACTATAAAAATATAGTATACATCTCTTTATTGTCTTTCATTACTATTGTTCTTGGATTTAATTGCTTATTAACTAGTTCCAAGTTAATACACTTTCAATATCGATTTTCTTTGAACGAAAAGTTTTTTAAATCAAAGTTTTTTACTTAGCACTAATTCACAAACCCTCCCCCACCTCCCCAACCTAGTTCCAACTTGATCCTAACATGTATGTGATTATTGTTATAGCCTACGAGCCTCCCTCTCTTTCTTATTTATGATATTATTATTAGGCTTGTGTGCTTATAATTATATTATAATTATGCAAGAAGGCGCGACATGAGTGTTGAGGTGCTAGTGGGGCCCATGAGATCAAGGTAGAAGATCACCATGGATGGAGATGCGTCGAGGTGCCGATAGGACTAATGAGGATGAGATGGATGATCATAAGGCATGAATATGCACCAAGGCACACAATCTCTTTTGTAAATGATCAGGCCTTCTGACTCAAGCCTGATCATATTAGGCTTTGGCCCATGATCATTTGGTGTGATTGCTTATATGTGATATATGCTTCTCTACTATATATATATAAGCCTGATCATATTAGGCTTTGGTCCATGATCATATATATATATATATATATATATATATATATATATATATATATATATATATATATATATATATATATAACTATGAGACCAAATTAAAAACCCCTCTAACATCAATATTAACTCGACAAACATGAGGTAATTAGATTGACCTATATGACCTTCCATCATTATAGGCGGAGATCATTTTTCGACATAGGCTGAATTGGTCGAGCCCCTCGAGGCTCATCTATATTAGGATTTAAGATATTTTCTATGGTATTGAGATATCACAAGTGACCTGACATAATATGCTTGGACACGCCCTTCAAGGGTATATTATCAAATCAGACTCATCTTATCATAATGGTATTAACTTAATTGAACATCATGGTTGGTCGAGTCCATTAATATTATGATGGCTCTAAGGCCAAATAGGATAAGAATCACAAGGAGTTATGATTAACAAGAGTTGCCTACCTTTTGGGCTTAGTATAATTCGTCGAGTACCTTGAGGTCATGCTAAGACGTCGATTTAATCTCAATCCCCACTGGAAATCCATTGGAGGTTTTCAATTCACATATCAGAGCGAGTTATATGTTTCACAAGAAAATAGTGGGAGTAAATTAAGATGGAAGTACATATCTTAGTTGTTTCTAAAAATCTAAAATCTACATATTATTTACTTTTTACTGCATCTTTATTTTTGAAAAATATCACTTTCAAATCCCTTACATGGCATACTAGATGTCAACCACCTCATTGGTCTAAATTACATGGATTGGCTCCGAACCTTAGAATCATTTTTATGGTAGAGAAAATCGAATATATCTTAGACCTAATAATACCCATGCTAGAGGAAGGGGCAAGTGAGGATAAGATTGCTCACTATGTGAAATACATAGATAATTCTATTGAATTTTAGATTTTGATGATGAAATTAATTAATGGATTTATGATCTAACTTGTGTTAGAGATAAGTGATGTAGGATAAACTACGACTGTGAAAAAGGTAATACAATCTAATGTTGGGTCGGAGTCAAGATCAGGCATCAGGCCGGGGTTTGGACGATGCAGTGAGACCTCATTGAGAGTTCGCCAGAAGATGATCAAGAGCTCACCAAGAGTTCACCGGAGAAATGTCAGGAAGTTCGTTGAGAGTTTTGAAGATCAATTGACATGCTGAACAATAAGAATGAATTATTTATCTTAGAGTGTCATAGTTAGCATCTTGTTTTGAGTTCTAATTTAAGTTAGGTTTAGTGAAATCCAACTAACTCAGTTAGAGGCTAGTCGGGTTCACTTTGGGTTAGATTTGAGCTCATGATAGAGCTCATTTCATTGAACTAGAAAGGGATCAACAAAAGGTATGACTCTGATACAAAATAGTATGAGAAAGTAATATTCTTAAATTGATACAAAACAATATAAGAAAGTATTATTCCTAGACAACTCAGTAGTAATACCACTGGTGGGCAGTGGTAGATCCGCCTAGACAGTAGTGATACTGCTGCCACCCAGGTTTTCGAGCAACTTTCGACAATAGGACTATCGGTGCTAATGGTAGTACCACCCATACCCGGATCTTCCAAAAAGGGTTGAATTTTGATCCAATTTTTGAAGCCAATTGGGGTCTATATATATCCCAACTATTCTTGCATGGAATAGTAAGAAAGTGCAATAAAATTGATCGAAATCTTAGGTAAAATTCTATAAAAGTTGAGAGCTTCCCTTATGTGCTTTAAGTATGAAGTGAGTTTAAGGGAAGAGTGAAAGATTTTAAATGTTCTTCTCCTAAACCTGTGACAATAAGAGAAGTGTAAAGAGGTGTTTGATCTTCACCCATGAAAGAAGATCATTAGTGGACACTAGTGGGCCTTAACGAAGGAGGACTCAGGAAGTAGACGTAGGTCAAGTTTTTGACCAAACCACTATAAATTCTGAGTATTTCTCTTTTATCTCTCTTTAAGTTTGATCTTAACAATAGTTGCTATTATCTAATTTTGAGAAAAGCACAAACATCTTCTTTTGACTTTGTTTTAAATTGCTCTCTAATTTGCTCTTATGAATTTGAACGAAACTGTTTCTGATTTTGATTTTACTGCAAGTAACATTTTTCAAATCGAGTTTTTTAGCTCTTGCACTAATTCACCCCACCCCCTCTTAGTTCCAACTTGATCCTAATAGATTGTATCAGAACAAGGTTACACTCATTTGGATTTACACCCAAGCAAGCTAATGGCTTCTTTTGGTATTAACAAAGGATACTATATCACACGTCCTCATGTGTTTAATGGGATAGACTACATATATTGAAAAATTAGAATGCTAATTTTCTATATTTTAATAGATTTTAAATTATAGAATATTATCGAAAATGGATTTCAGAAGTCATCTAATCCTATAAATGATTGGAACAATCATGGAAAAAAGATGTTCTCCTTAAATGCCAGAGCTATAAAAAACTAATTAGGTCTCTAATGACTTACAAAATGAGTTGCAAAGCTCATGAAGAACTTAAAGAACACCTTCCAAAGAATAGAAAGGACATGACACTGAGAATAATAAATGACCAATCGAGTAAAACCTCGAGTGATGAGAACATTGATATCACACTTTTAACAAGAAAACTAAAAAAATCCATGAAAAAGAGCAAATATCATAGAAATAAAAGTGAACCAAAAATGATAATATAATCTTTTATAGATGCAAAAGGCCAGGGCATTTCAAAATTAAATACCCACAATTGAAGAAAAAGCTGTCAAACAATATGAAGGCCTTCTAAGCAACATGGGATAATTCAAGCTCGGCGTATGATGAAGACCATAACAATGAAGAAGTTGTTAACTACATGCTCATGGCCATCCATGTTGAGGTAAGTGACTCTTCCGAAATCTCCTTTACTTTTGATGAGTTATTAAATGTCTTTCATGAACTATTTAATGAATTTAAGAATAGTAAAACTTATAAATTACTTAAGAAGGAACATGCATTACTTGCTAGTAAACTTGAAAAAAGCATCAACATCATGTATTTCTTATTTTAAATGTAAGTCATTATAGGTAATTAAAAAAGAAAATATTATACTACAACAAACATTAGAAAAGTTTAAAATATGCAATAAATCTCTAAACATGATCCTTGTTAATAAGGGCCATGTTCATAGGAAAAAAGGTATTGACTTTGTGGGTAACACTCAACAAAAACCAACTATCTTCGTTAGAGGACCTACATTACACTCTTCACCCGAAATATCAAATGTAATTTTTATGGTAGACTTGAACATTTTTTCTTTAGATGCTCATTTAAAAGGCATAGTCCACACAAGTTAGTTTGGGTTCATAAAAAAACCAAAAATAAATATATGTCATTAGTAAAATTATAAAGAGCTTTTCATTAGGGACCCAAAGTCAAATGGGTACCTAAACCAAAACTACCTTATTATAGGTTTGTCTCAGAACAAAGGCTAGGAGGACTAAATGATATCTTGAGAATGGATGCTCAAGTGCACTAGCTAAAGCAACAAAAAAAGAAAAAATTATTTGAATCAAGATGATTGAAACTTGATGATCTTTGTTTCTATTATAAATCTTTTTATTAAAAATGGTTCTTGGTTTTATAGTTAATCTTGATTGTTTTTCGATGATACATGGCTTTTATTTGGAAAACAAGAGCATGCTCATACAAAAACAAATTAGAGAACCTTAGTTATTCTTAATAAAAACTATCTATGTTACCTTCATTAAGATTTTTCGAAAAGCAATTTTGATGATGATCTTAGATGTGTTTTTATATATATTGGAGTCTATAATTTAAGATATGAAACAACCTTGGTGACTCTAAAATATTTATCGAAACAAATCTCTTTTTATATGAGTCTAGGTTTTCTATTCTATGATTCTTCATGGTTTTGATTAAAGAAAATGTCTATCTATATAAACCATGATCTTTTGAGTATTATTGGCTTGTAAAATGTTATTGTTAAATGATATGATGTTGAATGTTAGATGGGTTGAAATAGGTTGAATCTATAATTGAATGTTTAATTGTTCTTAAATTGAGGTTTGAAATAAAATAAAAAAAAACATGCTTCTCTTCCTAGTGTTCCTAAAGAGTAATTTTTTTAATTAGAATAACAAGTACATGTTAACTCCTTACACTAAGTATAGAGAGTTAGACTCATATAAGAATAAAAATGCATTATTGCTAAATTAAACATTTTGTTTGAAGATATTTTATTATTGTAAGTGTGTTATATTAATGATCTTGATGATTTCTTTTGAAATGAAACTTGGTTTTTGTTTTAAACGATAATACATAAATTTGGCATAAAAGATAAACGCATTCTTGTTGAAATAAATTACATAAATTAAAACAACTAAAAAGAGGAAAGTTTTTTGTTTCAAAATTTCTCAATCAAATTTTCAGTAAGAGATAAAGTTATGAATATATGATACTATTATTGTTGAATCTTTTAACAACAAAAATGTTTTTGATGATTTAAAATTTGCATAAGATTTTCTTCCAGCCATATTATGAACTTTTCCTTGGCTTATTGAGGTATCTTTATGGGAATAATTTTTTTTCAACCTCTATGATTTCTTCCTTTTACCATTTACTAAAAAGGAGATTTATGATTTTGAAAACTTAAGATTTTTATATAAATCAAGATCGTTCACAATGATTCGTATATTTTATTAAAAAAATGAAATTGTCTAAAAGAATCATTTTTTTAATCTCTTTTGTACGAATCAAGATTATTTACTATTTGATCTCTGAAAACTCATTTTTATTATTTATTAAAAAGGAGAGATTGGTTAAAAAAGAAATCATTTCTTTTGGTATTTGTGAATTGATATTATATATTATATCTTTAATGACATGATTTTCATCTTTTTAATCTCTTTGCACTTAAAAGAAAAGATTTTTTACCCTTCTTTTTAATAATAACAAATGGAATGAAAATTGCTATCTTGCAATAAATCATTAAATAAGGAACATTTGATTAGAAGAAAATTATGAATGTTAAATATTTCGAACGCATGAGTTGCTCTCATATTTTTTAGATTTCTCGTTTTTGCAAAATGAGTTTCTTCTTCTTAAAATTTACATGAGATGATTTTAAATCTTCTAAATGCATAATTTGCTATCATATTTTTTTGGATTTCTTGGTTTTTGCAAAATAAGCTCTCTTTTGAAATATTTTCACATTATTCTTGAAATTTATAAAAGAAAAAATGTGTTTCATGAATTTTTATAATGCTTGACATGTGATTCATGAGATCTCTTTTGAATCCTCCTTTATAAAATATTTTATTCTTAGACTTATGAGTCTTTGATGCATTGCTTTCAAAGGTACGCTTCCACCGACCCCCTTCTTCTTCTATTTTATTTAAAAAGGGGAGAAAAAAATTAATGTGGCATTTGTGATGAATAAAATTCTCTTATTATTCTTCTTCTTATTTTACAAAAGGAGAGAAATAGACTAAATTCTTCTCTTTATGTGCTAAATTTTCTGATACATGTGAACATTTCTCTTTTTTATTAATAACAAAGGGGGAGAAATGATATGATTGATTACATAAGCCAAATGTTTGAAATGATGTTTATCATGTGAAACATATTTTTTATTAAAATTTTAATTATGTGATACCAAGAAGATGAATGTTGTTTTGAAAATTTTATCATGTATGGTATCATGGTAATGAATGGTTAAATTATTATTTCAATGATTAGTCAAAATGATCAAAATGTTATAATTGAATTCAAAGGTGATGATTTCTTTTGAATTCAAGTTTGCTCTATTTCTCTTATTGTATATAGATAGGGGGAGTTAAGGTTAACTATGTCATCAATTGGTTATCATCATAAAAAAAGAGAGATTATTGAATCTTAGATTTTGATGATAAAATCAATTGATGGATTTATGATCTAACTTGTGTGTTAAAGATAAGTGATGCAGGATTAACTACGATTGTGAAAAGGCAATACAATCTAATGTTTGGCCAAAGTCAAGATCGGGTGTTAGATTGGGGTTTGGACAATGCAATGAGAGCTCGTCGGGAGTTCACCGGAAGATGATAGAGAGCTCGCTAGGAGTTTGTCAGAAGAATGCCGGGAAGTTTGTCGAGAGTTCAAAAGATCGATTGACGTGCCAGACTACAAGAACAATTATAATTATTTATTTTAGTATGTCATAGTTAATATCATATTTTGAATCGTAATTTGAGTTAGGTTTGGTGCAATCCAACTAACTCAATTAGAATCTAACCTAGTCCACTTCATGTTAGATTTGAACTCATGATAGGGCTCATTTTGTTGACCTGGAAAGGGGTCAATAGAAGGTATGACTCAGTACAAAACAATATAGGAAAGTATTATTCTCAGATTGCCCGATAGTAGTACCACCCAAGCGACATTGGTACTATCGCCACCCAAGTTTTTGGGCCCCTTTCGGTGGTAGTACCATCGGTGTCGTTGGTAGTACCACCTATACTCGGATTTTTCAGAAAGGGTTAAATTTTGGCTCTAATATTTTATGTCAATTGAGGTCTATAATTTCCCCAAGTATTTTTGGATGGAATAGCAAGAAAGTGCAAGAAGAGTGAACAAAATCTTGAGTAAAATTTAATAAAAATTGAGAGCTTCCCTTGTGTGCTTCAAGTGTAAAGTAAGTTTAAGGGAAGAGTGAAAGATTATAAATATTCATTTCCTGAACCTATGAAAAGGTGAGAAGTTAAATGGGTGTTTGACCTTCGCCCGTGAAAGAAGATCATTAGTGGACACTGGTGAGCCTTAATGAAGGAGGAATCGGGAAGTGAACATAGGCCAAATTTTTAACTGAACCACTATAAATTCTATGAGTTCTTCTTTTTTGTCTCTCCTTAAGTTTATGCACCGATGGTACTACCACCCGTACCCAGATTTTTTAGAAAGGATTAAATTTTGGCTCTAATTTTTTAAGCCAATTAGGGTCTATAAATATCCCAAGTATTCTTGCATTGAATAGAGAAAGTGTAAGAAAACTTATCGAAATCTTAGGTAAAATTATGTAAAAATTAAGAGCTTCACTTATGTGTTTCAAGTATAAAGTGAGTTTAAGGGAAGAGTGAAAGATTGTAAAGGTTCCTCTCCTGAACCTGTGAAAAGGAGAGAAGTGTAAAGGGGTTTTTGGTCTTTCGCCCATGAAAGAAAATTATTAGTGGATATTAGTGATCTCAACAAATCAGGACTCGAGAAGTGGACATAGGTCAAGTTTTTTATTGAACCATTAGAAATTCTGAGTACTTCTCTTTTGTCTCTCTTTAAATTTAATGTTAACCTTAGTTGCTATTATTCAATTCTGAGAAAAGCATGAACATCTCCTTTTAGCTTTGTTTTAAATCACTCTCTAATTTGCTCTTAATAAATTTCAACAAAACCACTTCTAATTTTAGTTTCACTTTAAGCAATATTTTTTAAACTGAGTTTTTTCGCTCTTGTACTAATTCACCCCCCACTGCCAACTCTTAGTGCCAACTCGATCCTAACATTTGGTATCAGAGTGAGGTTACACTCATTTGGATTAACACCCAAGCGAGTTAATGGCTTCTTTTGGCATTAGCGACTATCACACATCCTCCTATGTTTAATAAAACGGACTACACATATTGAAAAACTAGAATACGGAGTTTCTTAAGTTTGATGGATTTTTAATTATGAAATATTATCGAAAATAGATTTCATAAGTCATCCAATCTTATAAATAATTGGAATGATCATAAAAAAAAGATATTTTCCTTGAATGCCAAGCTATGAATGTTTTATTTTACACTTTAGATAAAAATAAATTTAATTAGGTTTCTATTTATGATTCAACTTTTGATATATGGCACACCTTAGAAGTCATACACAAAAGAACAAGTAAAGGAATCAAAAATAAATCTCCTCAAACATAATTATGAATTATTTAAAATGAGACCAAATGAGACTATTGGTGACATGTATACCCACTTTATGGATATCATCAATAATTTAAAATCTCTTGGTAAAGTTTATACTAATCTTGAATTTGTTAATAAAATTTTAGATCTTTACCTAAATGTTGGGACTCAAAAGTAATTGCTATACAAGAGGTTGAAGACTTGAACAACTTACCTCTCGAAGAACTAATTGGGTCTCTAATGATATATGAAATAAGTTACAAAGCTCATGATGAACTTGAATAATACCTTTCAAAGAATATGAGGGACATTGCATTTAGAACTAAAGATGAACAATATCCAAAGGACAGGAAAGATATGGTGTTGAGAACAACAAATGACTCCTCAAATGAAACCTCGAGTGATGAAAACAATGATATCGTACTTTTAATAAGAGAACTCAAAAAATCTATGAAAAGAAAAAAATATCATAGAAATAAAAATGAACTAAAAAAATGAGAATATAATATTTTATGGATGTCGAAGGCCAAGGCATTTCAAAAGTGAGTACCCACAGTTGAAGAAAAAGCTGTCAAATAATATGAAGGCATTCTTAGCAACATGGGATGATTCAAATTCGACAGATGATGATAACCATAACAATAAAAAAGTTACTAACTACGCGCTTATGGCCATGCATGATGAGGTAAGTGACTCTTTTGAAATCTTATTACTTTTAATGAATTATTAAATGTCTTTCATGAACTATTTAATGAATTTAAGAAGCTTAGCAAAACTTATTATTTACTCAAGGAACATACATTACTTGCTAGTAAACTTGAAAATATGCATGAAATATTAACATCATATATTTCTTGTTCTCATTATGAGTCATTAGAGGTAATTAAAAAGCAAAATGTCATATTATAATAAATATTAAAAAAGTTTAAAATAGTTAATAAATCTCTAAACATAATCCTTGCTAAAAGGGTCAGATTCATAAGAAAGAAGGCATTGGCTTTATGAGTAACACTCAAGAAAAGCCAACTATCTTCATTAGAGGACCTATATTACACTCTTCATCCAAAATCAAATGTAACTTTTTATGGTAAACTTAGACATTTTGCTTATAGATGCTCATTTAATAGGCATAGTCTACACAAGTTAGTTTAGGTTTCTAAAAGAACCGTAAACAACTCAATGCCATTAGTAATGAATAACTTTTCATGAGAGAACCAAAGTCAAATGGATACCTAAACCAAAATCACTTTTATTATAGGTTTGTTACCGAATAAAGGCTAGGAGCATTAAATGGTATTTTGATAGTGGACGCTCAATGCACATGACTTGAAATCTAACACACTTTTCAAGCTCACTAGTCAAAGCAACAAAAATAAGAAAAAGTTATTTAAATCAAGATGATTGAAACTTGATTATCTTTGTTTATATTATAAATCTTTTTTTATTAAAAATGGTTCTTGGTTTTTTAAGTCAATTAGAATCTATAAATACCCCAAGTACTCTTACATAGAATAGCAAGAAAGTGCTAGAGAAGTGATCAAAATATTGGGTAAAATTCTGTAAAAATTGAGAGCTTCCCTTGTGTGCTTCAAGTGTAAATTGAGTTTAAGGAAAGATTGTAAGATTGTAAAGGTTTCTCTCCTGAACCTTTGAAAAGAAGAGAAGTGTAAAGCAGTATTTAATATTTGCTTATGAAAGAAGATTATTAGTGGACACCAGTGGGCCTCAACGAAGGACTCGAGAAGTAGATGTAGGTCAAGTTTTTGACCGAACCACTATAAATTATATGAGTATTTCTCTTTTGTCTCTCTTTAAATTTGATCTTAACCTTAGTTGCTATTATCTAATTCTCAGAAAAGTATGAATATCTCCTTTCGACTTTGTTTTATATTTGTCTTTAATTTGCCCTTAACAAACTTCAACAAAATTGCTTCTAATTTTGATTTTACTTCAAGCTATGTTTTTCAAATTGAGTTTTTTTAGCTCTTTCTACTAATTCACCCCTCTCCCTCTTAGTGTCAACTCGATCCTAACAAATTCCACTCTTGCTCAATATTACATATTGGCCTCGATCACTGTTGAACTACAGAGGCAGCATGAAAACATGTATGCTAGATCCATTCTCCTACTTCACCATAAATTGTTTGAGAAATAGTGAAGGACTCAATAATATGAGACATCTATGAGTCTCTTCAACGCTAGGATGACTAAGGGGATATCAGTTCAGAACCATATCCTTAATATGATTGAGTAGATAGAGAAACTCACGGGTTTAGGAACGGTCCTAGATGAAAACCTATGTGTGAATCTTGTACTTCAATCCCTCCCAAACTTTTTTTCATAGTTTATCATAAATTTTAACATGAACAAGCTTAAGGCAACTCTTCTTAAGCTCCTCAATATGTTGAGGGTGGCTGAGAGCACCATCAAGAAAGAGAAGCTAGTTCTCTATGCTGGTGAAACTAGAAAGAAAAGGAAGGTAGAGAAGTCCATTAAGAAGGGTAAGGACGAGGGCAACAGCAAACCAGAAAAAGCAAAAGTTGGTAAGAAGGACTTGACAAAAGACAAAGACCAATACTTCTATTGTGGCAAAGACGAAAATTATAAGAGGAACTGCAAAAAGTACCTTATAGAGAAGGCGAAACAGAAGTTTGGAGAAGCTTCATGTATAGTCATGAATATTAGTGTGTGAGAGAAAGCAAGACGAGATGAATAATATATACCTATGATATTGTAGGCTATGTCATATTTATGAGGGAAGAATTCAAATGTTGTTGAAGTATGAATACTTAGACCCATTTGATTATGAATCATATGTAATCTGCAAGTCTTGTCGATAAGGAAAATTAAATAACTCTCCATTTAGTGGAATTAGAGAGAGCCACTGAGTTGTTATAACTCATATATACTGATATATGTGATCCTATGTCAACTAAGGCTATAGGTAGTTACTAATATTTCATTATATTCACTGATGATTTCTCTAGGTATGGATATGTGTATTTAATGAAGTATAATTTTGAAGTGTTCGAGAAATTCAGGGAAAATAAAAATGAGGTAGAGAGTAAGATTAGAAAGAGCATCAAAACTCTTCGATTGGATGGAGAAGATGAGTACTTGAATATAAAGTTCACCCAGTTCCTTAAAGACCATAGGCTCTTATCCCAATAGACTTCTTATACACCTCAGCTCAATTGTGTATCGAAGATGAGAAACTACATGCTATTAGACATGGTGTGGTCTATGATGAGTTTCGTTGACCTACCCATCTCTTTCTGAGGATATGCCCTAGAGTCTATAACTTATCTTCTGAATATAGTTTTAGACATAGTGTGATCCATTATGAGTTTCATTGACCTACCCATCTCTTTTTGAGGATATACCCTAGAGTCTGTAGCTTACCTTCTAAACAAAGTTTTAACTAAATTAGTAGTATCTACACCATATGATTTGTGAAAATAGAAGAAGTCTAATCTTAAGGTTGTTAAGATTTGGAGTTGTCCTACCCATATTAGAAGACACAACCTTGACAAGTTAGAATCCAAGATGGAATAGTAAAAATTTGTGGGATACCCCAAGGAGACTTGTGGGTGTTATTTCTATCACCCCGGGGACCAAAAGACCTTTATTGCCAAGAGGGTGGTGTTCCTTGAAAAGGAACATATTTTTGGTGGAAATAGTGGGAGCATAATAGAGTTGAGCAAGGTTGAAGAACATAGCTCAAGCATCATTCCTCTAGATGAGTCTGTGCAGGTACCTAGTATACAAGTTTCAACTTCGCATAAGTCTGATAAAGTATCCTATCCTCATGAGAGGTATGTGGGACATATCCAAATTTTGTTAGTCATTACAATACACGATAAGTATAAGATTTAACAAATGAATGTGAAAATTATGTTCCTCAATAGCAATCTTGAATATGAGGTATATATGATATAACTTGAGGGATTAATATCCAAAGAGAGTCTAGATAAAGTATGTGGATTGTTTAGGTCTTATTGGTTACAAATGCCCTGCAAGCCAATCACGTGAGTGATGGCACATGTGACACGTTGTGTGATCTTTTTGCTTATGATTAATATTGACATATTCTCACATTATATTATCTGTAGCATATATACTATGATGTCCTTAGTTCTGTGCAATGGGAATCATCCTAATGAGATCACGATAATGAGATCGATTCACCTTTAAACATAAATCCTAAATAATCTCGATCATAGGTTACTCGAGAGGGACATCGAGATAACCGGACAAACCGATGTACTATATACACATCCATATGATAGAGGTGGATGGTCTCATAGCTAATTATATGGAGACACTAAGGATATAATACATGTGCTCATTGAAGAATGAGTTCACTGATTGATCCGCTTATGAAATGTGTGGTTAATGATAAATAATGTAAGACAGTGATTCCATAGTCCCAATTGTGTATCTGGTCTTTAGACTTGAGATACCAATGATGCTTTGTATAAGTACTCATTTCTTTGATGCCAGACTTATAGGTTTGAAAAGTTCCAGATCTGGTGCAACTGATTATTAGGATTGGTAGCCAACTTTACGTAGGCAATTGAGTGTTAATAAAAGATCATCTACTCTTAGTATCATGATAAGAATATCTCATTGGTGCTTGCTTAGACAAATCCCTAGCTAGGGTCATTCAGATTGAGAGAGAAAGAGTTCTCCAGGAGAATCCGATCAGAGCGAGACTATGACAGATTCCGTATATGACCTGATAGTACCATGTCCAATATATGGTCTCTGGGATATTAGTTGGATGAGAGATCAAAGATACACGATAATTATGGACAGATAGGTCTGATGGATTCGATCCCCCTGTACTGTCTAGGGACTATGGCGTAGTGGCCTAGTACGTTCATAGTCGATGAGTCGAGATAATAATTCACTATATCATAAAGAGTTCTGATGGGAGTGACTCACGGCCATCTCGGTATCAGGCCTAGAGGGTCACACACATATAATGGATGCTTCAGCGAATAGAAGATTGGATGAAGATCTAATTAGCCCCTATTATCATTAGATGAGACTCTATGCTGATGAACTCCTTGATTAAGGCCCAATTAGAGGCATAAGGAGATTATTGGATAGAGATCGAATAATGCAAGGTTAGTAGGTAATTGGATGGAGATCCAATACCCACTAAGGAAGGAACCCTAGGGTTTTTAATGGCTCTTCATAAATAGAAGGGGAGACTCATAGTTGATAGGCTGTAACTTTAGTCACCATCTCCTATTCTCCTCCCTCCCTCTGCGCAAGAGTTGCGAGATCAGATTAGAGGAGTTTAGCTGTAGAGATTCATCATGTAGATACCGCTAGAGAGGAGAACGCTTGACCTTTTTTATTTTCTCCATCTGAATCTGGAATACAAGGATATACGATCTTCCTAGGTAAAATCAATCTCTCACATATTGTGGTTTTCCAGTTTATATGGTTTTTCTCGTGACCCCAATCTTTTCTATGATGATTTGGTCTACGTGGAAAACTAGTTTTTTATTTTGATTTCTGCTGCGCATGTGATGCTCCCATTGAGGTTTCCCAACAATGGTATCAGAGCTAGGTTTTTATGTAAAAGATTAGTTTTAAACTGCGTGTGATGAGATTAAATTACGTAAAATCATTTTACGCGTTCTTACTACGTTTTTGCAGCAAACGCAGTGAGGAAAGGGGTGGTTGGCCACGGCCAGGCCCCCTATAGAGGCGGCCAACCATGGCCAAGCCACATGCAGGGGTGGCAGGCCATGGCCAAAGCCCCTTGTATGGGCAACCAACCTGTAAGGGGCAGCCACCAGTAGGCGCAGCCAGCCCGCAAGGGGCAATCACTAGCGGGCGCAGCCACCAACAACCGCGACCATCCGCGGGCATGGCTAGCGCCTACAGGGGCGGCGCTTGTGGGCATAGGAACCGACCGTGGCTAGGGTTGCTGCCGAGAAGGGCCGCCACGCGTGAGCGGCCGCCAAGAGGGGTCGCGCCCACGCAAGGCGATGCCGCCCGTGAGGTGCCGCCCGAGGGTAACGAAAAAGGCGCTGTCGCCTGCGTAGGGGCAGCGGCCCAATGAGAGGGCTAGGTTAGGGTTTCTAGTTTTTTATCAAAGGATGATACTACCCCTTGTATTTGAGAAATTTCAAGGGCTATCCTATGCCCAGAATTCCAAAAAAAATCCTCAATAATTTTGGAAATTCTAAGGACGATCCTCTTATCCAGAATTATGAAAATACCCTTGACAATTCTAGAAATTCCAAGCATATCCTGATTTCCAAAAAATTAATTAATTAAATAGTTTAATTAATTATTATATATATTTAGTAATCCTACATATGATGTGATATATATGTGATATATGATGTGGATGGATGATTATAAGCCATGTGTTGTGATGTGTATAATTATGATTATTATTATTATTATTATTATTATTATTATTATTATTATTATTATTATTATTATTATTATTATTACTATTGGGCCTGCGAGCCTTTGTTTTTCTCGTTTCTTATCAGGACTATATGCTTGTGATTATTTGTAATTACATAAAGAGACACTGCGGGAGCTTGGAGGTGGCAGCGAGACCGACGATGCCGTGGCGGGAGATTACAATGTATGGTGATGCGACGATCCGACGAAACTGATAATGACGAGATCAACAATCATAGGGCATAGAGATGCACCGATATACATATAGATTATATTATGAGTGATTAGGCCCATTGCCTCAGGCTTAATCATATTAGGTGACAACTCATAATTATCTGGTGTGGTTTGTATATGTGATGTGTTATACACCTAATATATATATATATATATATATATATATATATATATATATATATATATATATTTGTATATGATGTAGATATATATTAAATATGTATGTGTGTGACACGACATATTAGAAGACCGATACGAAACAAAAATCCCTCCTACGATAATATTAAGTCGATAAGCATGAGGCAATAAGATTGTCTCATGTGGCCTTCCATCGTTATAGAAAGAAATTGAATCACGACATAGGTTAAGTTGGACGAGTCCCTCGAGGCTCACCTATCTACGTGATCGAGTTCTTGCCTACGACATAAAGATGTCACCAGTGACCTTAGGACATGATATGCTTGGTCGAACCCCTCGAGGGCATATCATCAAATCAGACTCATCTTGTAACGATGGTGATGACTTAACTGAATATCATTGTTGGTCGAGTCCCTTAAGACTATGATGATTCGGAGGCCGAACAAGATGGGAATCATAAGGAGTTGTGATTGATAAGAGTTGCCTACCTTTTGGGCTTAGTGTAATTGGTCGAGTCCCTCGAGATTACACGAAGATGCCAATTGGATCTGGATCCCCACTAAGAGTCTGTCAGAGACTTTCGTCTCACGTGTCGAGAGTGTCGCATGATTCTCTAGGAAAATAGTTGGAGTATATTAAGATAGAAGTCCATATCTTAATTAATATTTTCTATAAAATCTGTATGTTATTTAATTTATGCTATATTTTGTTTATCTCTTGCAAACCCCCTACATTGCATACTTGATGCCAACTGCCATATTAGTCTAAAGGCTCCGTAATTTGAGAATTATTCTCACAGAGGAGAAAATCATATGTCCTTAATATGATTGTGCTCACGCCGGAGGAAAGGACAAATAAGGATGAGATCGCTCGCTTTGTGAAGTATATAGATAGTCCTAGAGGATAACCTATGTATGATCTTATACTTCAGTCCCTATCGAATTTCTTTTCACAGTTCATTATTAACTTTAATATGAACAAGCTTGAATTGACTCTATCTGAGCTCCTCAAAATATTGAGAGAAGTTAAGAGTGCCATCAAGAAAGAGAAGCTAGTTCTATATATTGGTGAGATGAAAAAGAAAAGGAAGGCCAGTAAGACCCTTAAGAATGGAAAGGGCAAAGAAAGACCAGGTACGACAAAGGTTGCCAAGAAAGACCCAACAAAGGATAAATAACAATGCTTCTACTGCTACCAAGACGGGCATTAGAAGAAGAACTATAAGGACTACCTTGCGGATAAGGTGAAACAGAAGCTTGGAGAAGCTTCAAGTATATTCATGATCAGTCTCCATTTGTCAATTTTTCATGATAACATATGGGTATTGGATACCGGAAGTACTTATCATTCTGCAATTGTTGCAAGTTCTGATAATACCTAGGAGATTGGCTAGAGGCAAGATGGAGCTCAAGATGGGCAATGGAGCAAGAGTTGCTACAATTACCATTAGGAGGTCACCCTACATCTACCTGGTGGAGCTATCATTGCATTGGATACATGCTATTTTGTTCTCTCTATTATAATAAACATTATATCCATCTCTTATTTGATAATTAGTAGATATAAATTAGTTTTTTGAGAACAATAGTTATTCAATAATTATGGATGATGAGATTATCACTAGAGGAACCCTTATAAATAGCTTATATGTGTTAGACACTTCTCCACACATCATGAATATAAATATGTCTAAGAGGAAAAGAGATAAGGTGAATAATGCATACTTATGGCATTGTAGGCTAGGTCATATACATGAGGGAAGGATTTAAAAGTTGCTGAAAGATGGATACTTAAATCTATTTGACTATAAGTCATATGTAACTTGTGAACCTTGTCTTCATTGGAAGATAACCAACTCTCTTTTTAGTAGAACTGAAGAGAGAGCCACCGAGTTATTGAAACTTATACATAGTGATGTATTTGGTCCCATGTCGACTCAGGCTATAGGTGGTTACCTATACTTCATTACATTCACTGATGATTTCTCTAGGTATGGATATATGTACTTAATGAAGTACAAATCTGAGGCCTTTGAGAAATTCAGAGAATATAAATAAGATAGAGAACCAAATTGAAAAAAGTATTAAGACTCTTTAATCAGATCGAGGAAGAGAATACTTGAGTATGGAGTTAACCCATTTCCTTGAGGACAATGGGATTCTATCCCAATGGACACCTCCTTATACACCTTAGTTCAATGGTGTATTAGAAAGGAGGAATCACATGCTGTTAGACATGGTGTGGTCTATGATGAGTTTCACTGACCTACCCGTTTTATTCTGGGGGTACGCCCTAGAGACTATAGCTTACCTTCTAAACAGAGTTCCATTAAAGTCGATAGTGTCTATGTCATATGAGATATGAAAAGGAAAAAAGCTCGATCTTAAAATTATTAAGATTTGGGGCTATCCTGCCCATGTTAGAAGATACAACCCCGATAAGTTAGAATCAAGAATAGAATGGTGCACATTCGTGGGATACCCACAGGAAACTTATGGGTATTATTTCTATCACCCCGAGAACCGAAAGGTCTTTGTTGCCAAGAGAGTCGTGTTCCTTGAGAAGGAACACATTCTTGGTGGAAAAAGTAGGAGCAAGATAGAATTGAGCAAGGTTGGAGAACCTAGCTCAAGCACTATTCTAGAGCCCAAGTCTCTTCAGGTACCTAATAAACAAGTTCTAACTTTGCATAGGTCTAGCAGAGTTTCTCACCCTCTTGAAAGATATATGGGACATATTAGTAAAGATGACTCTCAGAATGTTGATCCTTAGACCTACGAGGAGGCTATTATGAGTATAGACTCTGGGAAGTGGCAAGAAGCTATGAATTCTGAGCTGGATTCCATATACTCTAACAAGGTTTGGAACCTTGTGGATGCACCTGAGGGTATTGTACCCATCAGCTACAAATGGATCTTTAAGAAGAAAGTTAAAGACCTATAAAGCAAGGCTGGCAGCTAAAGGAGATAATCAAAGATAAGAAGTTGAGTATGATAAAACATTTTCACTTGTCATGCTTAAATCCATTAGAATTATTTTGGCCATTGTAGCACACTATGACTATGAGGTCTAGCAGATGGATGTCAAAATGGCATTTCTCAATGACAACCTCGAAGAGGAGGTGTATACTGCTGGTTACAAGTGCCCTATAAGCCAATCACGTAAGTGATGGCACGTATGACACGTTGTGTCATCTTTTTTCTTATGATTAATATTGACATATTCTCACATTATATTATTTGTTATATATATTGTGATGTCCTTGGTTCTGTACAATGGGAATCAGATCGTGATGAGATAATGATAATGAGATCGATTCACCTTTAAACATATATCCTAAATAATCTCGGTCATAGGTTACTCGAGAGGGACATCGAGATAACCAAATAGACTGGTGTACTATATACTCGTCCATATGATGGAGGTGACTAGTCTCATAACCATTTATGTGGAGACACTAAGGATATAGTACAGGTGCTCATTGGAGAATGAGTGTATTGATTGAGCCACTTATGGAATGTTGTATAGTTAATGATACATAATGTTAGACGGTGATTCCATAGTCCCAGTTATGTATCTGGTCCTTAGACTTGAGATATCAAGGATGCCTTGTATGAATACTCCTTTCTTTGACGTCAGACTTACAGGTTTGGAAAGTTCTAGATCTAGTACAACTAGTTATCGGGATTGGTAGTCAACCTTACGAAGTCTATATCTTAATTAGTATTTTCTGTAAGATCTGCATGTTATTTATTTTTGCTATATCTTGTTTTGTCAGAAACATGTCGCTCACAAACCTCCTATGTGGCATACTTGATGCCAACCACCTCACTAGTCCAAACTATACATATTGGCTCTGTAATTTAAGAATTGTTCTCACGACGGAGAAAATCGTATATGTCCTTGATACGATTCTGCCCACACCGGAAGAAGGGGCAACCAAGGATGAGATTGCTCGCTATGTGAAGTATATAGATGATTTCACGTTGGCAAAATGTTACATGTTGGCCTCCATGACTTCTGAGTTACAAAGGCAACATGAGAGCATGGATGCAGATTCTATCCTTCTTCATCTATGCCAACAGTTTGAGAAATAAGGAAAAACTCAAAGATATGAGATATCTAAGAAACTCTTCCAAGCCAGAATGACAGAAGGGACATCGATTGAGAACCATGTCCTAAAGATGATAGAATGGATCGAGAAACTCATAGGTCTAGGAATAGTCCTAGAGGATAACCTGTGCGTTGATCTTATACTTCAGTCCTTACCAGATTCCTTTTCTCACTACATCATGAATTTTAATATGAGCAAGTTTGAGATGACTCTCCCTGAGCTCATCAATATGTTGAGCGAAGCTGAGAGTATCATTAAAAAAGAGAAGCTAGTTCTCTATATTGGTGAGACTAAAAAGAAAAGGAAGGTCAGCAAGACCCTTAAGAAGGGCAAGGGCAAAGAAAGACCAGTTAAGGTAAAGGTTGCCAAGAAATACCCGGGAAAGGAAAGGATAAAGGACAATGCTTCCACTATGGCCAAGACGGACATTGGAAGAGGAACTGTAAGGACTACTTTGCAGAGAAGGCGAGACAGAAGCTTTAAGAAGCTTTAGGTATATTCATGATTAATCTTCACTTGTCAGATTTTTCATGATAACACATGGGTATTGGATACCAGGAGTGTTTATCATATCTGCAATTCATTGAAGGTTCTACCAAAACCTAGGAGATTTGCTAAAGGCAAGATGGACCTCAAGATGGGCAATGCAGCAAGAGTGGCTGTAGTTGCTGTTGGAGAGGTCACCTTATATCTGTCTGGTGGAGATATTATTACATTAGATGCATGTTATTTTATTCCCTCTATTATCAAAAATACTATTTTTATCTTATGTTTAATAATTAGTGGATATAAATTAGTTTTTAAGAAGAATAGTTATTCAATAATTATGGTTGATGAGATCATCACTAGAGGGACCCTTATAAATGGCTTATATATGTTAGACACTTCACATATCGTGAATATAAATATGTCTAAGAGGAAAAGAGATGAGATAAATAATGCATACCTATGATATTGTAGGCTAGGTCATATACATGAGGGAAGAGGGAAGAATTCAAAAGTTGCTGAAAGATGGATACTTAGATCCATTTGACTATGAGACATATGCAACTTGCAAACCTAGCCTTCGTGGAAAGATAACCAACTCTCCTTTTAGTGGAAGTGGAGAGAGAGCCACTGAGATATTGAAACTTATACATAGTGATGTATGTGGTCCCACGTCG
Organism: Ensete glaucum; assembly: GCA_021527575.1. Classification (NCBI taxonomy): domain Eukaryota; kingdom Viridiplantae; phylum Streptophyta; class Magnoliopsida; order Zingiberales; family Musaceae; genus Ensete; species Ensete glaucum. The sequence continues at coordinate 25,283,804 of CM038559.1, read as the reverse complement.
ACTCAGGCTATAGGTGGTTACTCATACTTTATTATATTTACAGATGATTTATCTAGGTATGGACACATATAGTTAATAAAGTACAAATCTGAGACCTTTGAGAAATTCAGAGAATATAAGAATGAGGCAAAGAACCAAATCGGAAAGAGTATTAAGACTCTTCGATCAGATCAAGGAGAAGAGTACTTGAGTACGGAGTTCACCCATTTCCTCAAAGATAATGGGATTCTATCCTAGTAGACACCTCCTTATACACCTCAGCTCAATAGTGTATCAGAAAGGAGGAATCGCACACTATTAGACATGGTGTGATCCATGATGAGTTTCGCTGACCTACCCATTTCATTCTAGGGGTATGCTCTAGAGACTGCAACTTACCTTCTGAACAGAGTTACATCAAAGTCGATAGTGTCTACACCATATGAGATATTAAAAAGAAAGAAGCCTGATCTTAAGATTGTTAAGATTTGGAGCTGTCTTGCCTACGTTAGAAGACACAACCCCGATCAGTTAGAATCAAGGATAGAATGGTATACATTCATAGAATACCCAAAGGAAACTTGTGGGTATTATTCCTATCATCCCGAGGATCGAAAGGTCTTTGTTTCCTAGAGAGTTATGTTCCTTGAGAAGGAACACATTCTTGGTGGAAATAGTAGGAGTGAGATAGAATTGAGTGAGGTTGGAGAACCTAGCTCAAGCACCATTCCAGAGCCTGAGTCTGTTTATGTACCTAACACACAAGTTCCAACTTTACATAAGTCTAATAGAATGTCTCACCCTCCTGAAAGATATGTGGGGCATATTAGTGGAGATGACTCTCAAGATGTTAGTCCTCAGACCTACGAGGAGGCTATTATGAGTATAGACTCCGGAAAGTGACAAGAAGCCATGAATTCTTAGATGGATTCCATGTACTCGAACAAGGTTTGGAATCTTGTGAATGCACCTGAGGGTATTATACCCATCAGTTGTAAATGGATCTTCAAGAAGAAAATCGGAGTGGATGGAAAGGTAGAGATCTATAATGCAAGGCTGGTAGCTAAAGGATATTGTCAAAGACAATGAGTTGACTATGACAAAACATTTTCACTTGTAGCCATACTTAAGTCCATTAGAATTATTTTGGCCATTACCGCATACTATGACTATGAGATCTGGCAGATGGATGTCTAAACGACATTCCTCAATGACAACCTCGAGGAAGAGGTGTATATGATATAACCAGAGGGATTTGTATCCAAAGAGGGTCCGGATAAAGTGTGCAGGTTGCTTATATCCATTTATGGATTGATGCAAGCTTCCCGAAGTTGGAATATAAGAATTGATGAGATGATCAGATCTTATGACTTCGTCAAGAACGAAGGTGAGCCTTGTATGTACAGGAAGGTAAGTGGAAACGCTATCACCTTTTTAGTGATATATGTGGATGACATCCTAATCATTGGGAATGGTGTAAGAATGCTCTCCACAATAAAGGCTTGGCTATCTAAAAACTTCTTTATGAAAGACTTAGGGGAAGCATCCTATATTTTAGGGATCCGGATCTATAGAGATAGATCCAAAAGGATGCTTGGCTTGTCCCAGTTTAGGTACATAGACTCCACTATCAAAAGGTGTGGCATGAAAAATTTCAAGAGAGGTCTCATACTAATGAGACATGAAATATCACGTTCTAGGAGTATATCCCAAAAGACTCGTGAAAGAAGGACAGATATGGATAAGATACCTTATGCCTCAATAATAGCATCTATCATGTATGTGATGCTATGTACTAGGCCTGATACAACACATGCTCTAAGTGTCACGAGCAGGTCTCAGGCAAATCCAGGTTTAGAACACTGGAAGGCAGTAAAGTGAATCCTTAAGTACATGAGAAGAACTAAGGATCTTTACTGGTATATGGAGGAGGTAGCCTCCAGGTTGAGGGCTACACAGACTCAAGTTTTCAGTCTGACATTGATGATAGCAAATCAAATTCATGGTATATTTTTACTATGAATGAAGGAGCAATAAGCTGGCATAATTTCAAGCAAGATACTATAGCTGACTCGACCATAGAGGCGGAATATATTGCTGCAGCATAAGCATCAAATAAAGGGTTATGGATGAAGAAGTTCATCAAAGATTTGGGAGTCGTACCAAGCAGCGTAGAACCAATTCCCATATACTATGACAACAATGGGGCGATAGCTCAAGCGAAGGAACCCAGGTCTCATCAGAAGTCTAAGCATGTTCTGAGGAGGTTCCATCTGATAAGAGAAATCATAGCCCATAAAGATATAGCAATAGAAAGAGTTTCATCCGAAGATAAAATTGTAGATTCACTAACGAAGTCGCTGGCTCAGATTGTATCTAAGCATCACAGGGTTCTGATGAGGATCAGATGTATAGGTGATTAGCTTTTGGTCAAGTGGGAGATTGTTGGTTACAGGTGCCCTACAAGCCAATCACTTGAGTGATGGCACGTGTAACACATTGTGTCATCTTTTTGCTTATGATTAATATTGGCATATTCTCATATTATATTATTTGTTACATATATATTATGATGTCCTTGGTTCTGTGTAATGGGAATCGGATCATGATGAGATCACGATAATGAGATTGATTCACCTTTAAACATAGATCCTAAATAATCCCGGTCATAGGTTACTCGAGAGGGACATCGAGATAACCAAATAGACCAATATACTATATACCCGTCCATATGATGGAGGTGGCTGGTCTCACAACCACTTGTGTTGAGACACTAAGGATATAGTACAGGTGCTCATTGGAGAATGAGTTCATTGACTGATTTGCTTATAGAATGATGTATGGTTAATGATACCTAATGTCAGACAACGATTCCATGGTCCCAGTTGTGTATCTAATCCTTAGACTTAAGATATCAATGATGTCTCGTATGAGTACTCCTTTCTTTGATGCCAGACTTACAGGTTTGGAAAGTTCCAGATCTGGTATAACTGGTTATCGGGATTGGTAGCCAACCTTACGAAGGTAATTGAGTGTCAATTGAGGATTATCCACTCTCGGTATCATGAGAGGAATATCCCATATGTGCTTACTCAGATAAATCCCTGGTCAGGGTCATTCAGATTAAGAGAAAAGGAGTTCTCCGGTAGAATCCGAATAGAACAAGACAAACTAATTCAGTATGTGACCTGATAGTACCATGTCCAATATATGGTCTCTGGGATATTATTTGGATGAGGGATTATATATATATGGTAACTGTTGTTAGATAGATCCGATGGATTTGATCCCCCTAGTATTGTTTGGGGACTATGGCGTAGGCAGTGGCCTAGTACGTCCATAGTTGATGAGTCGACTGAATTATTATGGGGATAATAATTCACTATATCAGAAGGAGTTCTGATGGGAGTCACTCACGGTCAGCTCGATATCGGGCCTAGAGGGTCACACACATATAGTGGATGCTTCAGCGAATAGAGGATTAGATGAAGATCTAATTAGCCCCTATTCTCATTAGATGAGACCTTATGTTGATGGGCTCCTTGATTAAGGCCCAATTATAGGTCTAATGAGATTATTGGATAGAGATCCAATAATACAAGGTTAGCGGGTTATTGGATGGAGATCTAATACCCACTAAGGCAGGAGCCCTAGGGCTTTTGGTGGTTCTTTATAAATAGGAGGAGAGACTCATGGTTGATATGCCGCAGCTTTAGCCACCACCTCCTATTCTCCTCTCTCCCTCTGAGCAAGAGTTGTAAGATCAGATTGGAGGAGTTTCGCTATAGAGATCCATCATGTGGATACCACTAGAGAGGAGGATGCTTGACCTCCTTCATCTTCTCCATTTGGATCTGGAATACAGGGATATACGATCTCCCTAGGTAAAATCAATCTCTCATATATCATAATTTTTTTGATTTTTACGATTTTTCTCATAACCTCAATCTTTTGCATGATGATTTGATCTGCATGGGAAACTAATTTTTGTTTTGATTTCACAGCGCATGTGATGCACCCTTTGAGGTTTCCCAACAGTGGTATCAAAGCCAAGGTTTTCGTATGAAAGATTGGTTTTAAATTGTATGTGATAAGATTGAATCGTGTAGAATCGTTCTACGCGTTCTTGCTGCGTTTTCGCAACAAAGGCAATAATGAGGAGGCGACCACACCCCCCATGGAGGGCCACAGCCGGCCCATGTAGGGCCACCGATGGCGGTGGGTGCAAGCTGTCACGTGAGGCCCCCTTGTAAGGCGGTCAGCGAGCCCCTCAGAGGCCACCAGGGTAGCAACAGCGGGTGGCCGTCTGCGGCCAGGAAGGTCGCTGTGGGTAGAAGCACCGCCCCGCACCGGCCAGGCTGCTTGCCCGGCGAGGCAGGGCGCGCGCTGCCCCGCAGAGGCGGCACCCATAGAGCGCACGTGGGCACGATCTGCCACAGGCTCGCGGCAAGGGCCCGCACGTAAGGCACAAAAGGGGTTACGGCATCCTTTGGTGAAAAGGATGATCCTGCCCTTATGAATTCAAAAAATTCTGAGGACTATCCTCGTGTATAAAATTTCGTAAATGCCCTCAACAATTCTGAAAATTTAGAGGATTGTCCTCTTGTTCAGAATTATAAAATATCCTTGATAATTCTAAAAATTTCGAAGACTGTCCTCTCATCTAGAATTATAAAAATACCCTTAACAATTTTAGAAATTTTGAGCATATCCTGATTTCCAAAAAATAATTAATTAAATAATTTAATTAATTATTATATATATCTAATAATCCTAAATATGATGTGATGTACATGTGATGTATGAAGCGGATGGATGATCATGAGCCATGTGTTGTGATGTGTGTAATTGTGATTATTATTATTATTGGGACCTGTGTGCTTGTGTTTTTTCTCATTTATTGTTCGGCCTGCGTGCCTGTGATTATTTGTAATTACATGAAGAGGCGCAGCGGGAGCATGAAGGTTACAACGGGACCCACGATGCTATGGCGGAAGATCACGATGCATACTGATACGACAATCCGACGGAACTAATGACGACGAGATTAACAAACACAAGGTATGGAGATGCGCCAATGCACACATAGATCCTATTGTGAGTGATTAGGCCCATTGGCTCAGGCTTAATCATATTAGGTGATGGCTCATGATCATCTGGTATGGCTTGCATATGTTATGTGGTATACATCTACTAGATATATATATATATATATATACGATGTGTATGTGTGTGACATGACATATTAGGAGACCGATACAAAACAAAAACCCCTCCTACAATAATATTAAGTCGGTAAGCGTGAGGCAATAAGATTGACCCACGTAGCCTTCCATCGTTATAAGAAAAAATTGAATCACGACATAGGTTGAGTTGGTCAAGTCCCTCGAGGCTCACCTATCTATGTGATCGAGTTCTTGCTTATGACATACAGATGTCACTGGTGACTTGAGGATATGGTATGCTTGGTCAAGTCCCTCAAGGGAATATCATCAAATCAGACTCATCTTGTAACGATGGTGATAACTTAACTGAATATCATGGTTGGTTGAGTCCCTCGAGAACATGATGATTCAGAGGTCGAACGTGACGGGAATCACAAGAAGTTGTGATTTGCAAGAGTTGCCTACTTTTTGGGCTTAGTGTAATTGTTCGAGTCCTTGGAGGTTGCACTGAGATGCTAATTGGATCCCAATCCCCACTATGAGTCTACCGGAGACTTTCGTCTCACGTGTCGAGGGTGTCGCATGATTCGCTGAGAAAATAGTTGGAGTATATTAAGATAGAAGTTCATATCTTAATTAGTATTTTTTATAAAATATGCATGTTATTTATTTTTGATATATCTTGTTTTGTCAGAAACATGTCGCTCATAAACCCCTTACGTGGCATACTTAATGCCAACCGTCTCACTGGTCCAAAATATACAGATTGGCATCGTAATTTGAGAATTATTCTCACGACAAAGAAAATCGTATATGTCATTGATACAATTCTGCCCGCACTAGAAGAAGGGGCAAGCGAGGATGAGATCGCTTGCTATATGAAGTATATAGATGATTCCACATTGGCAAAATGTTACATGTTGGCCTTCATGACTCCTGAGTTACAAAGGCAACATAAGAGCATAGATGCAGATTCTATCCTTCTTTATCTCCGCCAGCTGTTTGAGAAATATGAAAGAACTTAAAGATATGAGATATCTAAGAAATTCTTCCAAGTCAAGATGATAGAAGGGATATCAGTTGAGAACCATGTCCTAAAGATGATATAGTGGATCGAGAAACTCACAGGTCTAGGAATAGTCCTAGAGGATAACCTGTGCGTTGATCTTATACTTCAATCCTTACCAGATTCCTTTTCTCTCTTCATCATGAATTTTAACAAGAGTAAGTTTGAGGTGGCTCTCCCTGAATTCCTCAATATGTTGAGCGAAACTAAGAGTGCTATCAAGAAGGAGAAGCCAGTTCTCTATATTGATGAGACCAAAAAGAAAAGAAAGGTCAGCAAGACCCTTAAGAAGGGCAAGGGCAAAGAAATATCAGGTAAGGCAAAGGTTGCTAAGAAATACCCAAGACGGACATTGGAAGAGGAACTGCAAGGACTACCTTGCAGAGAAGGCGAGACAGAAGCTCAGAGAAGCTTCAGGTATATTCATGATCAGTCTCCACTTGTCAGATTTTCATGATAACGCATGGGTATTGGATACCGGGAGTGTTTATCATATCTACAATTCATTGCAGATTCTGGCAAGACCTAGGAGATTGGCTAGAGGTAAGATGGACCTTATGATGGGCAATGAAGCAAGAGTTGCAGTTGCTGTTGGAGAGGTCACCCTACATCTGCCTAGTGGAGCTATTATTGCATCAGATGCATGCTATTTGTTCTCTCTATTATCAAAAATATTATTTTTATCTCTTATTTAACAATTAGTGGATATAAATTAGTTTTTAAAAATAATAATTATTTAATAATTATATATGATGAGATCATCACTAGAGGGACCCTTATAAATGGCTTATATGTGTTAGACACTTCTTCACATATCATGAATATAAATATATCTAAGAGGAAAAGAGATGAGATAAATAATACATACCTATGACATTATAGGCTAGGTCATATACATGCGGGAAGAGGGAAGAATTCAAAAGTTACTGAAAGATGGATATTTAGATCCATTTGACTATGAGACATATGCAACTTGTGAACCTTGCCTTCGTGGAAAGATGACCAACTCTCCTTTTAGTGGAATTAGAGAGAGAGCCACCGAGTTATTAAAACTCATACATAATGATGTATATGGTCCCATGTCAACTCAGGCTATAGGTGGTTACTCATACTTCATTACATTCACTGATAATTTCTCTAGGTATGGACACGTGTACTTAAGGAAGTACAAATCTGAGGGCTTCGAGAAATTCAGGGAATATAAGAATGACGTAGAGAACCAAATTGGAAAGAGTATTAAGACTCTTCGATCAGATTGAGGAGGAGAGTACTTGAGTACGGAGTTCACCCATTTCCTCAAGGACAATGAGATTCTATCCTAGTGGACACCTCCTTATACACCTCAACTCATTGGTGTATCAAAAAGGAGGAATCGCACACTGTTAGACATGACACGATCCATGATGAGTTTCACTAACCTACCCATTTCATTCTGGGGGTATGCTCTAGAGACTGCAGTTTACCTTATGAACAAAGTTCTATCAAAGTCGGTAGGATCTACACCATATGAGATATAGAAAGGAAAGAAGCTCTATCTTAAGATTGTTAAGATTTGAGGCTATCTTGCCCATGTTAGAAGACATAACCCTGATAAGTTAGAATCAAGGACAAAATGGTGCACACTCGTGGGATACCCAAAGGAAACTTGTAGGTATTATTTTTATCATCCCGAGGACCGAAAGGTCTTTGTTGCCTAGAGAGCTGTGTTCCTTGAGAAAGAACACATTCTTGGTGGAAACAGTGGGAGTGAGATAGAACTGAGCGAGGTTGGAGAACCTAGCTCAAGCACCATTCCAGAGCTCGAGTCTATTCAAGTACCTAACATACAAGTTCCAACTTTACGTAGGTCTAATGGAGTATCTTACCCTTTTGAAAGATATGTGGGACATATCAATGGAGATGACTCTCAGGATGTTGATCCTCAAACCTATGAGTAGGCTATTATGTGTATAGACTCCGGGAAGTAGCAAGAAGCCAAGAATTCTAAGATGGATTCCATGTACTCTATCAAGGTTTAGAACCTTGTGGATGCACCTGAGGGTATTGTACCCATTGGCTACAAATGGATTTTCAATAAGAAGATCGGAGTGGATGGAAAGGTAGAGATCTATAATGCAAGGCTGGTAGCTAAAGGATATTGTCAAAGACAAGGAGTTGACTATGACAAAACATTTTCACCTGTAGCCATACTTAAGTCCATTAGAATTATTTTGGCCATTACTGTATACTATGACTATGAGATCTGAAAGATGGATGTCTAAACGACATTCCTCAATGACAACCTCGAGGAAGAGGTGTATATGATACAACCAGAGGGATTTGTATCCAAAGAGGGTCCGGATAAAGTGTGCAGGTTGCTTATATCCATTTATGGATTGAAGCAAACTTTTCGATGTTGGAACATAAGATTTGATGAGATGATCAGATCTTATGACTTCATTAAGAACGAAGATGAGCCTTGTGTGTACAGGAAGGTAAGTGGAAGCGCTATCACCTTCTTGGTGCTATATGTGGATGATATCCTAATCACTGGGAATGATGTAGGAATGATCTCGACAATAAAGGTTTGGCTATCTAAAAACTTCTCCATGAAATACTTAGGGGAAGCATCCTATATTTTGGGGATCTAGATCTATAGAGGTAGATCCAAAAGGATACTTGGCTTGTCTCAATCTAGGTACATAGACTCCATTATCAAAGGTTTGACATAAAAAATTCCAAGAGAGGTCTCATACCGATGAGACATGAAATATCACTTTTTAGGAGTATGTCCCCAAAGACTCCTGAAAAAAGGGTAGACATCGATAAGATACCTTATACCTCAGCGATAGGGTCTATCATATATGTGATGCTATGTACTAGGCCTGATATAGCACACGCTCTGAGTGTCACGAGTAGGTATTAGGCAAATCCATGTTTAGAATACTGAAAGGCAGTAAAGTGTATCCTTAAGTACTTGAGAAGGACTAAGAATCTTTTACTGGTATATGGAAGAGGTAGCCTCCAGGTTGAGGCCTACATACACTCAAGTTTTTTGTCTGACATTGATGATAGAAAATCAAATTCATAGTATATTTTTACTATGAATGGAGGAGTAGTAAACTGGAAGAGTTTCAAGCAAGATACTACAGCTGACTCGACCATAGAGGCAGAATACATTGCTATAGCAGAAGCAGCAAAGGAAGGGTTATAGATGAAGAAGTTCATCAATGATTTGGGAGTCGTACCAAGCAGTGTAGAACCAATTCACATATACTACGACAACAATGGGGCGATAGCTCAAGCGAAGGAACCCAGGTCTCATCAAAACTCTAAGCATGTTCTGAGGAGGTTCCATCTGATAAGAGAGATCATAGCCCGTAAAGATATAGCAATGGAAAGAGTTCTATCTGAAGATAACATTGCAGATTCACTGATGAAGTCGCTGGCTCAGATTATATCTAAGCGTCACAAGGGTCTGATGAGGATCAGACACATATGTGATTCGCTTTTGGTCAAGTGGGAGATTGCTGGTTATAGGTGCCCTATAAGCCAATCACGTGAGTGATGGCACGTGTGACACGCTGTGTCATCTTTTTGCTTATGATTAATATTGATATATTCTCATATTATATTATTTGTTACATATATATTGTGATGTCCTTGGTTCTATGCAAGGGAATCAGATCATAATGAGATCATGATAATAAGATCGATTCACCTTTAAACATAGATCCTAAATAATTCCGATCATAGGTTACACGAGAAGGACATCGAGATAACCGGATAGACCGGTGTACTATATACTCATCCATATGATAGAGGCAGCTGGTCTCAAAGCCACTTGTGTGGAGACACTAAGGATATAGTGCAGGTGCTCATTAGAGAATGAGTTCACTAATTGATTCGTTTTTGGAATATTGTATGGTTAATGATACCTAATGTCAAACAGTGATTCTATAGTCCCAGTTGTGTATCTGGTTCTTAGACTTGAGACATCAAGGATGCCTTGTATGAGTACTCCTTTCTTTGACGCCAGACTTACAAGTTTGGAAAGTTCCAGATCTGGTACAGCTAGTTATCGGGATTTGTAGCCAACCTTATAAAAGAAATTGAGTGTCAATAGATGATCATCCACTCTCAATATCACGAGAAGAATATCCCATATGTGCTTGCTCAGACAAATCTCTAGCCAGGGTCATTCGGATTGAGAAGATGGAGTTCTCTGGTAGAATCCAGATAAAGCAAGACAAATTGATTTTGTATATGACCTGATAGTACCATGTTCAATATACGGTCTCTGGGATATTATTTAGATGAAGGATTATATATACATGGTAACTGTGGATAGACAGATCCGATGGATTTGATCCCCCTAGTACCGTTTGGGGACTATGGTGTAGTGGCCTAGTACGTCCATAGTCGATGAGTCGAGTGAATTATTATGGGGATAATAATTCACTATATTAGAAGGAGTTCTGATGGGAATGACTCACAGCCAACTCGGTATCGAGCCCATATGATGGGTGCTTCAGCGAATAGAGGATTGGATAAAGATCCAATTAGCCCCTATTCTCATTAGATGAGACCTTATGTTGATGGTCTCCTTGATTAAGGCCCAATTATAGTTCTAAGGAGATTATTGGATAGAGATCCAATAATGCAAGGTTAGCGAGTTATTAGATGGAGATCCAATACCCACTAAGGCAGGAGCCCTAGGGTTTTTGGTGGCTCTCTATAAATAGGAGGGGAGACTCATGGTTGATAGGCTACAGCTTTAGCCACCACCTCTTATTCTCCTCCCTCCCTCTGAGCAAGAGTTGCAAGATCGGATTGGAGGAGTTTCGCTACAGAGATCTATCGTGTGGATACCACTAGAGAGGAGAACGCTTGATATCCTTCATCTTCTCCATCTGGATCTGGAATACAGGGATGTACGATCTCTCTAGGTAAAATCAATCTCTTGCATATCGTGGTCTTTTCGATTTTTGTGGTTTTTCTCGCGATCCCAATATTTTGCATAATAATTTGATCTGGGTGGGAAATCGATTTTTATTTTGATTTTCACTGTGCATATGATACACCCGCTGAGGTTTTCCAATATATACAGCCAAAGAGATTTGTATCCAAAGAGAGACCAGATAAAGTATGCAGGTTGCTTAGATCCATTTATAGATTAAAGCAAGCTTCCTAAAGTTGGAACATAATATTTGATGAGGTGATCAGATCTTATGACTTCGTTAAGAATGAAGATGAACCTTATGTATATAGAAAGGTAAGTGGGAGAGCTATCACCTTCTTGGTGCTATATGTGGATGACATCTTAATCATTGGAAATGATGTAGGAATGCTCTCTACAATAAAGGCTTGGCTATCCAGAAACTTCTCCATAAAAGACTTAGGGGAAGCATCATATATTTTGGGGATCCGGATCTGTAGAGATAGATCCAAAAGGATGGTTGGCTTGTCCCAGTCTAGGTACATAGACTCTATTGTCAAAAGATTTAGCATGGAGAATTCCAACATACCGATGAGACATGAAATATCACTTTCTAGGAATATGTCCCTAAAGACTCCTAAAGAAAGGGAGACATAGATAAGATACCTTATACCTCGGCGATAGGGTCTATTATGTATGCGATGCTATGTGCCAGACATGATATATCATATGCTTTGAGTGTCACGAGCAGGTATCAGGCAGATTCAGGTTTAGAGCACTGGAAGGCAGTAAAGTGTATCCTTAAGTATTTAAGAAGGACTAAGGATCTTTTACAGGTATATGGAGGAATAGCCTTCAGGTTGAGGGTTACACAGACTCAAGTTTTTAGTCCAATATTGATGATAGCAAGTCAAATTTAAGGTATATTTTCACCCTAAATAGAGGAGCAGTAAGCTGGAAGAGTTCCAAGTAAGATACTACTACTGACTCGACCATAGAGGTGGAATACATTGCTGCAACAAAAGCAACAAAGGAAGGGGAGTGGATGAAGAAGTTCATCAAGGATTTGGGAGTTACAGGGTGATAACTCTAACAAGGGAACCGAAGTCTCATCAGAATTATTCTGAGGAGGTTCCATCTGATTAGAGCGATCATGACTCAAAAAGATATAGCAATGAAAAGAGTTTCATCCGAAGATAACATTACAGATCCACTAATAAAGCCGCTAGCTCAGATTGTATTTGAGCGTCACAGGGGTCTGATGGGGATCAGACATATAGGTGATTAGCTTTTCATCAAGTGGGAGATTGCTGGTTATAAGTGTCCTACAAGCCAATCACGTGAGTGATTACACGTGTGACACATTGTGTGATCTTTTTACTTATGATTAATATTGGTATATTCTCACATTATATTATCTGTAGCATATATATTGTGATGTCCTTAGTTCTGTGCAATGGGAATCGGATCGTGATGAGATCACGATAATAAGATTGATTTACCTTTAAACACATATCCTAAATAATCCCAGTCATAGGTTACTCGAGAGGGACATCGAGATAACCAGACATATTAGTGTATTATATACCCGTCCATATGATGAAGGCGGCTCATAGCTACTTATGTAGAGACACTAAGGATATAGTACAAGTGCTCATTGGAGAATGAGTTCACTAATTGATCCTCTTATGGAATATTGTGTGGTTAATGATACCTAATGTTAGACAACGATTTCATAGTCCCAGTTGTGTATCTGGTCCTTAGACTTGAGATACTAAGGATGTCTTATATTAGTACTCCTTTCTTTAATGCCTGACTTACAAGTTTGGAAAGTTCCAGATCTGGTATAGCTAGTTATCGAGATTGGTAGCCAACCTTATGAAGGTAATTAAGTGTTAATAAAGGATCATCCACTCTCGGTATCATAAGAGGAATATCCCATATGTGCTTGTTCAGATAAATCCTTGGCTATGGTCATTCGGATTGAGAGAGAAAGAGTTCTCCGGGAGAATCCGATTAGAGCAAAAATACGACGGATTTTGTATGTGACCTGACGGTACCATATCCAATATATAGTCACTGGGATATTAGTTAGATGAGGGATTATAGATACATGGTAACTGTTAACAAACAGGTCTGATGGATTCGATCAATCTATACTGTCTAGGAACTATGGCATAGTGGCCTAGTATGTCCATAGTCGATGAGTCGAGTGAATTATTATAGGGATAATAATTCACTATATCAGAAGGAGTTCTGATGGGAGTGACTCACGGTCAGCTCGGTATTAGGCCTAGAGGGTCACATATATATAGTGGATGCTTCAGCGAATAGAGGATTGGATGAAGGTCCTATTATCCCCTATTCTCATTAAATGAGACTCTATACTGATAGGCTCCTTGATTAAGGCCCAATTAGAGGCCGAAGGAGATTATTGGATAAAGATCTAATATCCACTAGGGAAGGAACCCTAGGATTTTTTGGTGACTCTCTATAAATAGGAGGGGAGACTCATGGTTGATAGGTTGCACCTTTAGTCACCACCTCTTATTCTCCTCCCTCCCTCTGTGTAAGAGTATCGAGATCAGATTGGAAAAGTTTAGCTGCAGAGATCCATCATGTGGATACCGCTAGAAAGAAGGATGCTTGACCTCCTTCATCTTCTCCATCTGGATCTGGAATACAGGGATATATGATCTCTCTAGCTAAAATCAATCTCTCACATATCATGATTTTCTAATTTTTATGGTTTTTCTCGTGACCCCAATCTTTTGTACAATGATTTGATCAGCTTGGAAAACTAGTATTTTATTTTGATATTTACTGCGTATGTGATGCTCCCACTGAGATTTCCCAACAGGTCTATCTACAGACTAAAGTAAGCTTCCCAAAGTTTTAACATAAGATTTAATGAAACAATTTGATCTTATGACTTTGTTAAGAATAAAGATGAACCTTGTGTGTATAGGAAGGTAAGTGGGATCACTATCACATTCTTGGTCCTATATGTGGGTGACATCCTAATTATTGGGAATGATGTAAGAATGTTTTTCATAGTTAAAGCTTGGCTATCTAGACACTTTCTTATAAAGGACTTAGGGAAATGATCCTACATCATAGGGATTTAGATCTATAAAGATAGATCCAAGATGTGTATAGACACCATCGTAAAAAGTTTTAGCATGAAAAGTTTCAAGAGAGGCCTAATACTGATGAGACATGAAATATTACTTTCTAGGAATATGTCTTTAGAGACTCCTGAAGAAAGGATAGGCATGGATAGGATACCCTATACCTCTGTGATATGATCTATCATATATATTATACTATGTATCATATCTGATATAACACATGCTCTAAGTGTCACGAGCAGATATCAGGCTAATCTTGGTTTGAAACACTGGAAACTAATAAAGTATATGCTTAAATAATTAAGAAGGACTAAGGATCTCCTAGTAGTATACAAAAGAGGTATCCTCCAGATTGAGGGCTACACAGACTCGAGTTTCCAATATGATATCGATAATAGCAAATCAAACTCAGGATATGTCTTCACCCTAAATGGAGGAGTAGTAAGCTAGAATAGTTCTAAGCAAGATACGACTCTAACTCGACCATAGAGATAGAGTACATTACTACGACAGAAGCAGTAAAGGAGGGAGTCTAGATGAAAAAGTTTATCATAGATCTGGGAGTTGTGCCGAGCAGCAAGGAGTCGATTCCCTTATTTTATAATAATAATATAGCGATTGCTTAAGCAAAGGAACTTAGGTCTCATTAGAAGTCCAAGCATGTTATAAGGAGGTTTTACTTGCTCAAAGAGATCATAACTTGTGGTGATGTAATAGTAGGAGTTTCATCTGAAGATAATATTATAAATCCACTGACAAAATTGTTGTCTCAGATTATCTTTGAGTGACACCTGTTGGGAAACCATTATAGCATCACATGTGCAGTGGAAGATAGAAAACAAAAACCAGTTTCCCACATGTATCAAGTCATCATGCAAAAATTAATACGCGAAAAACCTACAAAACCAAAAACTATGATGCGTAAGAGATTAATTACCTAGGGAGATCATATATCCCTAGAATTCTAAATCCAGATAGAGAGGATGAAGAAGGTCAAATATCCTCCTATCTAGCGGTATCCACATGATGGATCGTTGCAATGATGCTCCTTCAGTCATAGCTCAAAGCCCACAACTCTTGTGCACCTTCTCGTAGCACTTGTGGAAGAAGATCTACTATCTTTTTTACTGCCATCTCATAGCAGGGAAGGGCTGGTCGGCTGAGGAGATGAGGGAGGAAGGAGAATAGGAGAGAGCAGCCAAAAGTGCAGCATGTCGCTATTGTGTCACCCTTGCCTCTTATTTATAAAGAGCCACCCAAAAATCCTAATGGATCATGTCTTAATGGGTATTGGATCTTCATCTAATTACTTACTCCTCTTAGATTATTGGATCTTTATCCAATAATCTTAATTGGCCTCTAATTGGGCCTCATGCAAGAAGCTCATCAATATTAGGTTTCATCCAATGAAAATAAAGGTTAATTAGATAACTCATATTCAATCCTCTACTCGCTGAAATATCCACCATATGTGTGTGAAGACCCAATACCAAGCTAGTTGTAAGTCTTACTTGTCAGAACATCTTCTAACTCAGTGAATTATTATCTCATAACAATTAACTCAACTCATCAACTATAGAAGTAATTGGCCACTATATATAGTCCCAAACGGTATAGGGGGATCAAATCTATTGGACTTGTCTATCCTTAGCTACCGTATATCTATAATCCATCATCCATCTAATATCCTAGAGACCATATATTGGGCATGGTACTATTAGGCCATATACAAAATCCGTCTGAGTCTTGCTCTAATCAGATTCTCTCGGAGAACTTCTCTCTCAATCCGAACAACCCTAGTTAGGGATGTACTAAAGTAAGAATATATGAGACATTCCTCTTATAATACCGAAAGTTGATGATCCTCTATTGACACTCAATTGCCTTCGTAAGATTTGCTACCAATCCCAATAATCAATTTTACCATATTTGAAATTTTCCAAACTTTAAGCTTGGTGTCAAAGAAAGAAGCACTCAAATAAGGTATCCTTGGTGTATTAAATCTAAGAACCAGACACACAATTAGGACTACAGAATCATTGTCTGACAATATGTATCATTAACCATACAGCATTCATAAGTGAATCAATCGGTGAACTCATTCTCCAATGAGCACATGTACTATATCCTTAGTGTCCCCACATAAGTGGCTATGAGACCAGCCACCTCTATCAAATGGACGGGTATATAATACACTAGTCTATCTAATTATCTTGATGTCCCTCTCGAGTAATATATGATCGAAATTATTTAGGATCTATGTTTAAAGGTAAATCGGTCTCATCATCGTGATCTCATTATGATCTGATTCCTATTACACGAAACCAATGACATCACTATATATATATATATATATATATATATATATATATATATATATATATATATATATAGTAAAATCAGGAAGAAAAAATTTCGCGCTTAAGATCCTCTTGCTTTTTGAAGAAAAGAAACGTCCCCATAATTACGATCACCAACAAGCCCCCAAGGAGTATCAGGATAAAGGGGCCTTTCCACGAACGCTTTATGAGACTTCAGTTTAAGTATTAGAAACACCAGTTCCATCCCTATATCTAGATAAAGTATTAGAAGATAGTAGTCCATTCCATTTGAGGTAGGGGACTAGATTGGGTACTACGAACTCTAATTAAGCCAATTTTCTAACTATTACCTTAGTTAAAGTCTTTTTTTCTGAAAGTATAATTTGGATGCTCTGGGCAGGAAATTCATCCCTCACATCACACCTCTAGAAAACTCCTGCATGGGATTGTACTATTCCTCCTTCGAGAGCTTGTTCGTTCATAATAAACACATGGAATTTCCGTACGGTACCAATATAAAGCCTTTCTCTTTTACCTTATTATTATTATTATTATTATTATATGTATATATATATATATATATGATAGACCCTATTGTTGAGGCATAGGGTATCCTATCCATGTATGCACTTTCTAAAGGAGTCTTTGGGGAAATACTCCTAGAAAATGAAATTTCATGTCTCATTGGTATGAGACCTCTCTTGGAATTCTCCATGCCAAACCTTTTGACAATGAAGTCTATGTACCTAGATTGGGATAAGTTAAGCATCCTCTTATATCTATCTTTATAGATCTGGATCTTCAAAATATATAATAATTCCCCTAAGTCCTTCATGGAGAAGTTTCTATATAGCTAAGTTTTAACCATGGAGAGCATTCCTACATCATTCCTAATTATTAGGATATCATCCACATACAACACCATAACCCTGGCCAAGGATTTGTTTAGCAAGAACATATGGAATATTTCTCTCATAATATCAAGAGTGGATGATCCTCTATTTACACTCAATTGTCTTCGTAAGTTGGCTACCAATCTCGATAATCGATTGTACCATATCTGAAACTTTTCAAACTTGTAAGTCTAAGATCAAAGAAATGAGTACTCAAATAAGACATCCTTGGTGTCTCAAATCTAAAGACCAGACACACAACTGGGACTATGGAATCACTGTCTAATAATTGATATTACTAACCATACAACATTTCATAAGCAGATCAATCAATAAACTCATTCTCCAATGAGCACCCATACTATATCCTTAGTGTTCCCACATAAGTAGCTATGAGACCATCCGCCTCCATTATATGGATCGGTATATAGTACACTGGTCTGTCCAGTTCTCGATATCCCTCTCGGATAACTTATGACTGAGATTATTTAGGATCTATGTTAAAAGAAAATTGATCTCATTATCATGATCTCATCATGATCTTATTCCTATTGCACAGAACCAATAACATCATAATATATATTATATATAATATATAATATAATGTGATAATATGTCAATACTAATCATAAGCAAAAAAGATCGTGTAGCGTATCATATATGTTATCACTCACGTGGTTAGCTTGCAGGACACCTGTAGCCATCAACATCGAGTTCTAATAGGGATCAGGCATATGGGTAATTGGCTTTAGGTTAAGTGAGAGATTGCTGGTTATAGGTGCCCTACAAGCTGATCACATAAATGATAACACATGTGATACACTATGCACTCTTTTTAGTTATTAATATTATATTTTCTCACTTTATATTATATGATTAATTTATTATGATGTCCTTGGATCTGTATGATGATAATTGGATTATGATGAGATTATGATAATAAGACTAATTCACCTTTAAACACAAACCAAAAGTAATCTCAGTTATGCATTACTCGAGAAGGGCATCAATATAATCAAATAGATTGGTATACTGTATATCAATCTATATAATGGAGGCAACTAGTCTCATAGCTACTTATGTGGGGACATTAGAGATATAGTGCAGGTGCTCAGTGGAGAATGAGTTCATTAATTGATCCATTTACGAAATACTGGATGGTTAAAGATACCTAATCATCATACAACGATTCCGTAGTTCCAGTTGTGTGTCTAGTCCTTAGACTTAAGACACCATGGATGCCTTATTTGAATACTTCATTCTTTGATATCGGACTTATGGATCTGGAATATCTAGATCTGGTACAATAGACTATTATGAATTATAACCAATCTTATGAAGGTAATTGAGTATAAACAGAGGATCATCCACTCTCGGTATCATGAGAGGAATATTCAATACATTCTTAATTAGACGATCTCTGGCCAAGGTCATTCGGATTGAGAAAGAATAAGTTCTCTAGGAGAGTCTGATTTGAGTAAGACTCGGATAGATTTCATATGGACCTGAAAGTACCATGTCCGATATATGGTCTCTAGGATACTAAATGAATGAGGGACTATAGATACATAGTAATTAAGGACAGATAAGTCTAATATATTAGATTCCTTATACTGTGTGGGGACTATGGTGTAGTAGCCTAATGCGTCCATAGTCAATGAGTTAATTGAATTATTATGAGATAATAACTTACCGAGTTAGAAGGAGTTTTGACATATGTGACTTACGACCAGCTTGGTATTGGCCTAGAAGGTCACATACATATGGTGGATGATACAATGAGTAGAGGATTAGATATATGATATCTAATAAGCCCTTATATTATTGGATCCGTTGGGTGAAATTTAGTAAGGCTTTAGAGTGGATATTTGAATAGAGATCCAAATTCTAATAAGCTAAGGATAATCGGATAAAAATCTAGTATCCAATATGTCAAGGTAATTGGATGAAGATCTAATACTCAATAAGGCAATATCCATTAGGGTTAAGTTGAGAAGGCTCTCTATAAATATCAAAGGGGCCAAAGGGTTATAGGCTAGATCTTTTGGCTGCCCACCTCTTATTCTTCGCCCTTTCTTTCCTCCCCTACCATCAGCTCTATTTGAAACATGAGATAGCAAGAAGGGCTAGCCCCTTCTTGAATTTGTTGTTGCCTTATGGTGCGTGAAAGAGAGGATATATCACATTACAAAAGGAGCGACATTATTTCATCTACCGTGTGGATCACCGCTAAAGGGGAGAGTGCGAGATTCATTTCTATTTTTTTGTTGCATATGTGATGCTCCCTAAGGTTCTCCAATAGATTTGACATCTACCATGGCGAAAGGTGAACTTGTAACCTGCCACGATAGGAAGAGGATCTGAAATTCGCAACGGCAAGGGAAGGACTTAAAGCTCGCTATAGTGAGAGGATGAATCAAAATCTACCATAGTAGAGGGAGGACTTGAAGTCTGTCATAGTGGAGGGAGAACTTGAAGTTCACCGTTGCAGGAGGAAGGACTCGAAGCCCATCACAGCAGACGAAGGATTAGAAATTCGTCATGGCAGAAGCACAAGGCTAAATATGCCTAAGGTATATGAATCAAAAGAATCTGACTTATGTCAAGAGAAATCCATCGCAGCAGAAGTGTAGGGCGAAATATGCCCAAGGTGTGTGAGTCAAAAAGACCTGAATCATACTAAGAGGAATTTACTATGGTGAAGGCATAGGGCAAAAATGCACTTGAGGCATGTGAGTTGAGAAAATCCAACCCTACCCGATTAGTATGTTTCCTTTTGACAATATAAAGGGATAGATTGGTAATAAGATTGTTGGATAAAATTAAATGTTGAACTCCAGACTCTTATGATAAGAGCTCTGCAGCATACCTTGGGAGGAACAAATGATATGGAATATGTTAACGGTCAATCATCATCTGACACATAAATGCCATGTGGAAGATATCATGGAAGGAAAAAGTACATGCCACCCTCCACCCTTCTACTCACGTGGATAAAAGTCCAATGCAAGTCATTTGAGGCTATCTTCCCCCTAATGCCTACATGGATAAAATGCTAAGAGAGGGACATTGTATGTTATACTTAGTTACTATTATTATTCCTTAGTTAAAAGTTAATCCCTAGCAGTATCTAGGAGCTCTTTTCTCAAGAAAAATATATATTCACTAAGAAACCTCGGTCACTAACTTAAGAATCAAATATATCAAGTCAAAAAATTTCTTTCAACCTTGGTCTTAGTGCAGGTAGTGTCTCCGGAGCTCAATGCTTCCACCTCAAAGTTATCTCAGATTCTTACGTCTTTAAATTTAGACTATGTCGGATTGACTGAGACATCGATGATGATGTACTTTACTAATCATCATAGGTCCTCCGATGTACTTTGTTGCAAACACAGATTTCAACATAATGAAGATTATGTATTTTCGATGAATAGATATCCATAGTTTAGATAGATTAACGAATAGGTTTACTTGAACCTGGATTCTTCATTGGATCCCATGTTCTTTTTCTGCAAACGTAGGCTTATAACCAAATGAATGTTGTATGAACATTTAAATGCCCAATGGATGCGTAATCAGAAATAGCTTGAGTCAGTGGTGATCGATTGATTTTGTAGACCACTTTAATATGTCGATTTATGGAATCCATCACTGTCAGCCTAGCTCTCACCACCCATCTCTATATCAAATCATTGTGATCCATCCATAATGCTCTCTATTCCCAGCAACCAAAAATTCATTTTGCTAGGAAGAAATAAGACTTTGGCTGAAGATTAGAATAGTTTATTTGGTGGAGGTCAACCTTGTTAACAGATAAAATTGATTGTAACAGCATTAGCAAACTTGTTAGACTGTTGAGAGAAATCCTCAACTCCTAATCCTTTTAACCTTTCTTTTACTTGTATAAATAGATGGTGAGTAAAGAAATAACATATATCATTCACTTCTTATTCATGTTTCCTCAAGTTCTAACATGGTCTCAGAGCCACTATAAGGGCCACCGCTTGTCATCAACTTATCTGCTAAATTACAATTGCTATCCTCCTCCTCTCCTCTACTGTCGCTTCAATAGCTCCTTCTTCTTTGCCGCTGAAGGGTTGACACCCCGTGAAGTGCGTCACGAATGGCTTACACCACCCGTTCGGCCTGCTCACTACCCCATCCTCCCCTGATTGCTTTTTCTTGCTATCAAACAATAGCCTCTTGCTATCTTTGTTGTTCTGTTGTGGAAGCAACAACCCTCGTCAGTTCTCCTCCGCCATCCTCTACGTGGCCCTTCAGATCTGTCGGCCGCCTACTCTTCCCCTTTTCATCTTCGCAGTGGCCCCTTTCCCTGAAGCCACCTGCTTCACGGGGCCATCGGTGTAGTCGCTGCTGCCTCCGCCAGCGGACTTCGCAGGGGCCATCTTCAATCAGATTCGCTGCTCCCCCTCAACGCAGAAATAGCGGCATCCTCAACCTTGGCACATATCCCAAACGAGGGAGTCCATTGAGGAGCGTTGTCGGCCACAGTGCTCAAGACCGTCACATGTGCTCACCTAAAACGTATCTAGAGCAATCGGGAATAGAGGTCCATCTCCAATAATCGTCACCCATGCTTGCCCAAACCAGATCTGCAGTGATCGGGCACAGAGGTCCACCTCCTATGGTCATCGCCTGTGCTCGCCCAAACCATATCTGTAGTGCTGGAGCAGCAGAGGCGACGCGCCCCATCTCTGTGCTCGATCGTGATCAAATCTCCTCTAGGAAGAAAGTCATCGCTCTCACTGGAAAGCACTGCGTTGCGGACATCCTCTGCTTCCTCTACTTCAATGGTGACTCTCTCCTCCTACCCTACCAATACTAATCTCCTCGGTTGCTGCCTACTCTCAGGGTTAGAGGCTGAGTCTCTATAGCCCCTATTTTTCCTTCCTCCTCACTTCCTTAGTTTGGGTCGCTATCACCTGCCTCACCACTAGCGTAAGTCCATGGCTAGTAGCAACATAAATTGGGTGACATTGGTCACCAAACATTGCGATCTGCACTGACTGCAGTAGTCAACACCTGATCTACATCAACAGTCACTTTTATATAGCAATCATTTAATGTCATCACCGATCACTAGGCAGAAAGAACACTATCT
This sequence comes from Ensete glaucum, assembly GCA_021527575.1. Classification (NCBI taxonomy): domain Eukaryota; kingdom Viridiplantae; phylum Streptophyta; class Magnoliopsida; order Zingiberales; family Musaceae; genus Ensete; species Ensete glaucum. The sequence continues at coordinate 25,261,209 of CM038559.1, read as the reverse complement.
GCTTCAACCAAACACTATAGCTCTCTGGCTACAATCTCCAGTCCCTTGGCATGAAGAGAACCCCAATAACAACAACCACCTCTCAGCTCTCTGCTGTCTGCTGAAGTAGCCTACCTGCACGGTCTTGCTGTAACTTTTATTCTGGTTGAGAGCAGCATTCATTCTAGCCGAGAGTAGCTTTCATTATGGCTGAGAGAAGAATCTATCTCTTATCTGCAAGGACCACAACATTACAATCCAGTAGCTTCTATCTTCCTTTACTACTATAACCTCCAGTTCTCATATCCTAGACAGCCACACAGCTGATCTACAAGCACTTCAGCAAGACATATCTTCTGGACCCAATTGCGATAGTGATTGGTATTTTCTCTCTTAATGTCTTTGTCATCTACCTCTTACATTTTAGTTACTATCCCCATAGGGAGCAATAGTACTTCTCAACATACAGGGCTTGTCTCCATCAATGCTGCAGCCCTCATCCCCTTCAAATTATTCAGAGGAGGCAACTATGCATCCTAGCATGCTCAATTCTCTAATCTACTCTTTAGATATGATTTATTAGGTTATGTTAATGGATCTTTCAGTTGTCCAACAGTGAGATCGATATCCCGAGGACAACAAGTCAAGTACTAAATCCAGAGCATAAATTATGGTTACGTCAAGATCGTCTCATTCTCCAAGCGATTCAAGCCTCCGTCGTTGGTTCCATCGCACCACTTATATATTTTTATGCTACTACCACTAAAGCCTGGTGCAAGTTGCAAACTACATTAGCAAATCGTTCGTGCACTCGCATGCTCGACCTCCTCTCAAGTCTTATGAATACTAAACAAGAGGGAAGTACCGTCGGTGATTATCTCCAAAATATAAAGATTATCATCGTTGATTTAGCTTTAATAGGGCACAACCTTATTGATGATGAAGTTATTGTCCACACCCTTAATGGTCTTGAGGCTGAATATAAAGAATTGGCAATAGCAATACGGGCATGTGACTCATCACTATCGTTTGAGGAGCTGTACGACAAGTTGATTGACTATGAGACATATCTGAAGCGCAAAGATAGGGCACCAGGACCACCTATTACTACTCAAGTAAGTCATAAATCTAAAAAAAAGAGCAATTAATATTATAAGTCTATCAACAAGGGTCTAGGGCAAGCACCACCTTATCACAATCCAGGTAGCAACTTCAGTTCCCAACAGCCTTGGCGTCCTACTCTTATGCCTCAAGATAGCAACATCAATTACCAATAGCTTTGGCATCCTGCTCCTATGCCTCAACAACAAATAGTCTGCTAGTTGTGTGATAATGTTGGTCACTCTACCAAGGTCGATCAGTCTCGTCCTCGACTTAGCTACCATACCCCAATACTCATACTAAGGGTGATGGTAAGCGACTTCCCATTACTCATACTAGTTTCATAATGCTTAATTTGTATTATCTTAACTTTATACTCGATGATGTGTTGTGCACTCCTCATATCAAATGAAATTTTATTTCTATCTCTCAATTCTATAAACAAAATAATACCTCTATTGAATTTTTTTCTAACTACTTTCTTGTCAAGGATCTGAGCAACAGGGCATCGTTAGTTCAAGGCAAGAGTAAAGATAACATCTACCAATGGCCATCAATCTCTCAGCCCACTGTCTACTCTTCTGTTGTTGCTCCAATAGATGTGTGGCATCATCGTCTTGATCACTCTTCTTCCTCAATTCTACAAAAGTTTTTGTCTCGTTATTCTCTTCCATCTTTTAAAGCTAGCTCTATTTTTACTCCTCAATATCTCAAATCTCTCCTGTACACTCAACTAGTTGGCTTAATCAAATGTAAATATCGGCATATAGTCAAAACTAGTCTCACACTTCTCTATCATGCATCTATACCAACTATTTTTTTGTCAGCAGCCTTCCAAACTGCAATTTATCTTATTAATCATATGCCTACTCCAATCCTCCACAACTAGTCGTCATTTGAAAAACTATTTCATAAATCCCCCAATCTTCATAAACTTAAGTTTTTTTGTTGTATCTATTATCATTGGCTACATTCTTATGCATCCCATAAACTAGCCCCAAGGTCGAGGCCTTGTACCTTTATTGGTTACTCTCTTGACCACAATGCTTACCGATACTACGATCCTCTGAGTCACAGAGTCTGTATCTCATCATGTTATCTTTGTGGAGTCCTACTTTTCATTTCACCAGTCCAAATCTTCTACTGTATAAACTACTCCAGTAAATATATATCAGTAGCACATACCACTCTCTAATGAGTCTCTACAAGAGTCACTCACTCCAAAATAAATACATGAGTGGAGTACTCCTTCGTTACAATATCTCGCCCCTTCTTTTACTTCTCCTTCTTCTGCAAACATCCCTCTTATTACTGACATCCAAACTTTGGACACTCAGTCACCAACATTTTCTTCACTCAACCTACTACTTCCTCAGCACCCACTCCACCATCACCTCCTAAACTAATTGGATATTCTATGACAACATGCTCTAAAAGTGACATTTTTAAACCACGTCAGTTTCTCGACCTCAATATAGTTGTGACTCCCTCTATTGAAACCTGTGAACCTACCACGGTCATTCAAGCTTAAAAGTCTCCTCATTAGTGTCAAGCTATGTGTGATGAATATGGTGCACTTCTTTATAACTCTACTTAGACACTTGTTCCATTTCATCCTGTACAAAATATTATTGGGTGTAAGTGGATTTTTCGAGTTAAGTGGAATCCTGATGGGTTTATTGCTACATATAAAGCTCGTCTAATGTCTAAATGCTTTTATCAACATCTTGGTGTTGACTTTATAGAGACATTCAGTCATGTTGTTAAACCAACGATAATTCGGCTTATTCTTAATTTGGCCATCTTAAAAGATTACCATCTGTGATAACTTGATGTGAACAATGTCTTTTTATATGGAACATTAACTGATGATGTCTTTATGGAACAAACTCCTGATTTTCTTCATCCTTAATATCTGAAATATATTTATAAAGTCCATAAAGCTATTTATGGACTTCATTAGGCTCCAAGAGCCTGGTACAAAGAACTCAGCTCATTTTTTATTTAGTTGGCTTTTCCAACTCTAAGTCTGATACCTCTTTATTTTTCCGTAAACAACCTAGCAGTACAATATATCTTCTAGTATATGTGGATAATATCATTGTAACAGGTAATAACTCTATGGAGGTCACAATATTTCTTAGGAAATTGGCCAACTGATTTTTCCTTAAAGATCTTAGTCCCTTGAATTATTTTCTGGGTGTGAAAGACATGTCTACATCTTCGGGACTCTTCCTCTCTCGACGGAAGTATATTCAGGACTTATTAGTAAAAATAAATATGAAGGACGCAAAAGCTATTTCAACTCCTCTCTTAACTAGTGAATCGCTCCGGTTAACTGATGGCAGTTCTGCTACAGATGCTACTCAATATCGACAAAGAATTGGCTCTTTACAATATTTAGCTCTCACCCTCCAGGATATCTCCTTTGCAGTTCATGTATAGACCGTCTATCACACAATGGTCAATAGTTAAACAAGTATTACGATATCTTAATGGTAATCTTGAATACGACATATTTATATATAAACACTCTCCACTCCAACTTCATGCTTATGTTGATGCTGATTGGGCTGAAAACTTTAATGATAGAACATCGACATCTAGGTATATCATCTTCCTATGAGCCAATCCAATCAGTTGGAGTTCCAAGAAATAAAAGATAATTACTCAGTCAACCACTAAAACTAAGTATCGCTCTATTACAACTATTTCTGTAAAATATAATTGGGTAATGAATATGCTCAAAGAACTTGATATCTAATCTACTATTACTCCTACAATATATTATGATAATGTTGGAGCTACCTAATTATGTGTCAATCCAATATTTTACTCTTGTATAAAGTATATAGTAATTGACTTTTATATTGTATTAGATCAATTGGTCAATCATCAATTATGTGTTTCTCATGTTCATACGGTAGATCAATTAGCAGTCTCTCTCACAAAGTCACTCGTCCGTAAATTATTTTCACTGCATAAGTTTAAGATCGGTATCCTTGACAGGTGCATGATCTTAAGGGGTATATTTATAGATGAAATTGATTGTAACAATATTAGCAAACTTGTTAGACTATTGACTAAATCCCTCGACTCTTAAATTTTTTTAATTTTACTTTTAGTTATATAAATAGATGATTAACGAAAAAATAACTAGTAACATTCACTTCTTATTCAGGTTTCCTCAAACTTCAAACAAACTTCAACCTCCCTCCTCACTCATCATCCTCCTACGTGGACATAGTTACCTCTCACGCGCTTACCATCTTTAGATCCCCCGGCCTTTTTAGGTTAGTTCCAACTACCATCTTTAATTCTTCTCAAGCTCGTCCGTGAAAAATCCATAACACATCAGCAGCTTGGGTTCTACGCATCGATCAAGAAAATTGTATGATTCAACGTGGATTGATTTGGTGTGTGTTGGTGCAGCTGCATATGAGGCAAACATTAACTGCAACTTTAATTGCATTAACACACTGTGAGATCTTGAGCCAGTGGAACTGCTTGTTAAATATTCTTCCGAGGGTAGGAGACTAATCGAACGCAAATTCGGTGCAGCATTGAGGATTCCTTCAAATTCATGTGTTATTTATGTATGTATTATAGGTAGTAATTATGTGTAAAACTGGAGTTTTTAATCTTAATTTAAGTGTCTATTTTAGTTAAACAGAACCCCGATACTTTTTTTTATTTACTGATGTCAGATAGGCAATTAAGGTGAGAAATCGCAAATGGGCTTAACTTCACATTTGAATCACCACGATGTTATTAATTTCATGATATTTATGCTTAACTTATTCTGAATAAAAATAAATATTGTAAAATAGATTCGACCGAGTCTCCCGGATTTGACCTCGGACTCGGGGATCTGCTATTCGATACGAACACCAATCTTGTTGAGATTCCAAATTGAAATCCAAGGGTCGGCCTATTGCCAGCTATCGACTCCGCCAGCTTCGTCCCTTCCGTCGATCACCACCTCCGCTTATCTGCATCGAATCCCATGCATCGCTCCCGTGATTTGGCTGTTACGATTCCCTCTCTCTTCTCTCATCACCACTCACTGTCCATAAACGACTCTCTCTCTCTCTCCTTGCTTTAAAGACAGCGTGATCACAGTCTCGAACCTCGCTAGCCAGAAAACCAGCATGGGGAAGGAGGAGACGGAGGAGGTGATGGTGCCGGAGAAGGAAGAAAAGGGGGGAGGGGAGGAGGCGACGTCGGTGGAGCGGGTGTTCGAGGGGCAGCGGGTGCCGGGGTGGCGGGAGCAGCTAACGGTGCGGGCGTTTGTGGTGAGCTTCTTCCTGGCGGTGATGTTCAGCGTGATCGTGATGAAGCTGAACCTGACCACCGGCATCATCCCCTCCCTCAACGTCGCCGCCGGCCTCCTCGGCTTCTTCTTCGTCAAGCTCTGGACCAAGGGCCTGGAGAGCACCGGCCTCCTCCGCACCCCCTTCACCCGCCAGGAGAACACCGTCATCCAGACCTGTGTCGTCGCCGCCTATGGCCTCGCTTTCAGCGGTATGGCCACCACTCCCCACGTGATTCTTCCTTCCTCTCCCTCCTCTTTTCCTTCCTTTTGCTGTGCACTGCTATTGCTGCTCTTGAGGTTTTGGTGTATCAATCAACCATAAAGTTGTGTATCACAAAGCAAATCTTTGTAGGTTGGTAGCATTAGATTAGATTTTGGAGTTTCATTTTTTTTGGTGGTTCATTCATGCAAGTATAAAGCTGGTAACAGATATGAAGAAACGGAAAAGGGAAGGAGAAAAGAAAGTAATAAACATGGTGATTCTTTTTCACGGAGAAAGAAAAGAGATCGTAAGCAAACAATAGGATGCTTACAAATCTCAAACTCTATGCTACTGTACTTTCTGGGGCTTGTTCCCTGTTTTGTGCTTCCATCTCACTCGCAGGTTAAAGAAAGGGACTGGAGAAGGGACAAGGGGATGCAACAACTAAAGCATGACTTAGTCCCTATTGATTTCTAGGAAACCGGTGGACTCAGAGAGAAAGGGGATCAATGCACTGAAACTTAGTAAAGACCCGTCCTTACTTAAGCTGCAATTTCGGTCGTGAATGGCGTTTGATTCAGACTTCAATTTTTCGTGAATTATCGTGACATACTAGGCAGTAGCATGCTTTAATTTCTTTGTCTGCTACTGGCATTTTGGACATGAAGATCTTTTGATGCAGACAAAACCATGATCCTGTGTTCCATTGGGAATTTGCTCTACGTTTGTCCCTTTCTTCAAATTGTCACTGTCGACAACTATATATTTTTTAGCTATATTTATATTTATAATTATATTTGTGATTACTCTGATATCCTAATCAAGATATGAAAATAGTTTGATCTCTTGATCGTGTTATGTGTCGATCACTATGAACGCCGGGCTCCTGTCATCACGATGGATCACTAAACAACGATGAGAATGCTTGAATACTTTCGATACACAATCTATAATTTCGAATTCTTTTGCTTACAGTAATTTGCTCGTTCAGCTCCTCTTTTTTTCCCTTCTTTTTATAACATAATATGATAAAAAAGCTTTCTGACAGGGGGCTACGGAAACTATCTTTTCGGCATGAGTTCAAGGATTGCTGCCCAAGCAACTGATGACGATGACTCGCAGAACATAAAGGATCCTCGTCTTGGATGGATGATTGGATTTATGTTTGTCGTTAGCTTCCTTGGACTGTTCTCTGTTGTTCCTCTCAGAAAGGTGAGTCCAAATCTTGAGTTGAGTCTGTTCTAACTACAGTGATCAATAGAAATGGTTTAACTTGCTCTTCAGATAATGATCATCGACTACAAGCTGATATACCCAAGTGGTACTGCCACTGCATACCTCATTAATGGCTTCCACACTCCTCAGGGTGAAAAGCTAGCCAAGTAAAATATCTTAGCATTCCCTACAAAGCTCCATCTTATCGCCATTGCCGGATTGCTGAGATGATTGATTTGTTCCAGGAAACAAGTACGGACTTTGGGCAAGTACTTTGCTGCCAGCTTCCTGTGGGGATTCTTCCAGTGGTTCTATACCGCCGGTGACGGCTGTGGATTTGCATCATTCCCTTCGCTTGGTCTTCAAGCTTTTGAGCACAAGTATCCTGATTTGTCTAACTTGGATTCGGCTTTAGGAGCAGTATACGATCGTTTATTAATCTTTGATGAATACTTTCAGGTTCTTCTTTGACTTTTCTGCAACTTATATTGGAGTCGGGATGATCTGCCCATATCTGGTGAATGTTTCTGTTCTCCTTGGAGCCATCCTTTCGTGGGGAGTCATGTGGCCTCTCATAGAGAACCAGAAAGGCAACTGGTATTCGGCAACTCTCCCACCGAGCAATCTTCATGGACTGCAAGGTTACAGGGTAAACTCTCTCTCCCTGAATCACGTCAACGATGACTCTTCTTCTATCCTCTCCCTTTCATACGTTGTGCAGGTCTTCATCGGCATTGCCATGATCCTTGGTGATGGCCTCTATAACTTCCTCAAGGTCCTGCATCGAACGACGTCCGCTTTCATCACTACCGCACGCAAACGCCCCGCGGGCACTCTTCCTGTCTCCGACGACGACCGCCCTACTTCGGCGCTGTCGTTCGACGACGAAAGGCGAACCGAGGTCTTCCTCAAGGACCAGATCCCCAGATGGATAGCGTACGGAGGCTACGTCGTCGTCGCCATCGTCTCCATTGTTACGCTCCCTCACATCTTCCATCCGCTCAAGTGGTACTTCGTGTTGGTCGCCTATGTTGTCGCCCCGATCCTTGCCTTCTGCAACGCCTACGGCTGCGGCCTTACGGACTGGTCTCTCGCCTCCACCTACGGGAAGCTTGCCATCTTCATCTTCGGAGCTTGGGTTGGCGCCGGTAATGGGGGCGTGCTAGTAGGCCTCGCAGCCTGCGGTGTCATGATGAGCATCGTCTCCACTGCATCCGATCTCATGCAAGACTTCAAGACCGGATACCTCACACTGGCTTCTCCGAGGTCAATGTTCGTGAGCCAAGTCATCGGCACTTGCATGGGCTGCGTGATCGCTCCCTGCGTCTTCTGGTTGTTCTTCAAGGCCTACAAGGACATCGGCATGCCTGGAAGCGAGTATCCGGCGCCGTACGCCATCATTTACCGCAACATGGCCATCCTCGGAGTCGAGGGCTTCTCGTCGCTGCCGGAGCACTGCCTCACCCTCTGCTACGTGTTCTTCGCGCTCGCCATCGTCATCAACCTGGCGAGAGACCTGGCGGGAAACAAGGTGGCGAGGTTCATACCGATTCCGATGGCGATGGCGATCCCTTTCTACATCGGGTCCTACTTCGCCATCGACATGTTCATCGGGAGCGTGATACTGTACGTGTGGGAGAGGAGAAATAAGGCCAAGGCTGACGCGTTTGCTCCGGCGATGGCGTCAGGGTTGATATGCGGCGACGGCATATGGACGCTGCCCCAGGCGGTGCTCGCGCTTGCTCAGGTGAAGCCGCCGATATGCATGAAGTTCCTGTCGAGGACGATGAACGATAAAGTCGATGCATATATCTCCACGTTGTCGTAGTTCCACCGGAGTCGGTGGCGAAGAAGTCACCCATGGTCAAATCTATTCATATTGCATCATAAAGCTGCATTTGTTTCGGTGTTCATTGTTCTGATTGCCTCGTGAGGTACTAATAGCTTTGTAATTACGGTTTATGCTACTTTTGTTTAACGTTAGTGTTGTTTATTGTAAGAAAGTGATGATAATTTGGCGTCTATTGCTTGTTAGGTTTATGTTTCAACTCGATTCATGCACTTGGATATGAATCTAAATCTTATTACTAGTTACTAACATAAACTTTAGCTTTACAAAGAAGTTTCAAGTGAAGAATTTTATTTTATTAATCAAAAAATTTGATATAGTAAACAATAATTTTTAAGATAAAAAATAAAAGGATGATTTTTCTATAAAAATATTCATATTTTGAATTTTCAAAAGATGCCTCTATTTTTATTTTTTCTCAAATAGTATTTTTAATTTTAAAATATCCAAAGTACCCCTCAAAAAAATTTTGTTATGTTTTTCTCTCCTGTGTTTTTAATTAAATTTTGATTATTACAATGTTTTCATTTGACCTGCTCACGATGCTTTTTAATAGCGTTTATAATATTTTATTGTTGTACTAAAATTACTATATATATTATCGAAACACATTGTAATGACATTACATTATATATCTTTGATTATCATTTTTACCATTGTAATATCAGTTAGATAATTTATATTTTTTAAAGTAAACTTAAAAAACTTTGGGTATTTTTTAAATTAGAGATATTGTTCGGAAAATAAAAGAAAATGAGAGGTACCATTTTGGAAATACAAAAAAAGTGGATATTTTCTAAAAAATCATCCAAAAGTGAAATGGTAGCTTTTTTTATTTCAAATTTTAGGATGATTTTTTTAAAAATATTCATATTTTGGATATTTCTCAATTAGTATCCCATTGTACTTTTTTTTTCAAATATTACTTTTTATTTTAAAATACCCAAACTATCCTTTTTTTTTTTTTGCCTATTACAATGTTTTGTTTTGTTACTATGCTTTTGACATATTGCAGTGTTTTGTCCACCACAACAAAAATGCTGTAAAATCTATTTAAAAATATTATAAATGAGTCAAATAGAATTAGAATACACTATGAATCATTTGATATATGATACTAAGATTCAAATAAATATTTATAATAGTTTTAAGAATAATATCATTAAATTTAAAATTAAAAATTGACTTGTTATAATATTTTAGTCACCACAATGTTGTTAAATGATTCAAATGAACTCTTAAGCTCAATGACATCATAATATGATGTCATAAAGATCAATGACAATTAAAGAGACATAATATATTATTATTTATAATATTATTTAATAAATATTTTTTAATTGTATTAAAAAAATACTATAAATATGTCAAATGAAACATTTGAGAAAATTTTCAGGGTATTATAGATATTTTTAAATTAAAAGTATTATTTAAAAAAGGCAAAAAAGGTATCGGTTGGGTAAAACAGGAAAATCGTCTAATTTCTTTTTATATTCTTCTTTTTTGGAACGACAAATTTGTCTTATTTCTCTTATGACAGTGCAAACTGGTCGAAAGGGTCCATCCAAACTCAAAATTGAATCGGGCCGGTAAACCGCCAGCCTAACTTGGTCCTCAAAGAACACGGCAACGGACCAAACAAAGTCAAAGCCCTATATAAAATGGGCCTCCTCGTGGTCTCCGTTCTTCCACACCAGTAACAACTCCAGTTCTTCCCATCTTCATTCGCTCCTCTGATCCCGCGATGGCTTCCTCTGGCTCCGCCTTCCCCTTCCTCCTCATCGTCCTCTCGCTCCTCGCCACCTCCGCCGCTGCTCGCCCCGGCGTCCCCTTCCACCCTTGCAACACTGTCTTCATCTCCTACACCATCTCCACCACCACCGACGCTGCCCTCACCGGTAACAACCGGCGCAACGGATTCGTCTCCGTCCACCGCATCATCACCCCTGTCCGCACCACCTTCCACTCCGACCCTCGCTCGGCTACGATCCCGTGGCCAGGGCTCATCCTCCCCCGCCGCGAGGTCGCCCCCGCCGAGCCCGCCGCCTTCGGGTTCAGCTCCCTCCGAGATCGCGCCAAGGACATCCTCGTGGTCGTGATCGGCCTCCTCTTCGGTGTTGGGTGCGGCGCCCTCACCGCCGCCACCATGTACCTGGCCTGGTCCCTTGTCGCCCACCGTCACGAGATCTGCGGCTCCGATGGGTACAGCGACGAGGAAGGGGATGTGAAAGGGAGCGCCAAGAAGGCAAGCTACGTCAAGATCCCGCCCGCTGATCCAGTCTCCGTCAAAGAAGGGTATGAGGGAAACTAGGGTTAGGGCCTTATGAATTGCCGTTAGGGCAATACACGTATACATGTTATGATGGTCATATGTAATAATAATTGTCGTCTGTGGAATTGTCTTGAAAAGCTGGTCTATTTGCGTGTGACCTTTTTTGCTCTTTTGTTAACAAGATCATATGTTGTGTTTACCTTAATGTTACTGTTCCTGCTGCATCTTCTTGGCGATATCTTTTGCTTTCTATTATTATTTCTGTTACCAATTGCAAGGACTCTAGCCAGTTCAAGTGTTTTCATATTTTGTTATGCTAATTTTTCTTCAAATGGACATTGTGAATATGTTCAGTTTATAGAGGAATTTTATAGATAAGAAGTCTGAGATGGGAAGACTAACACACTATCTATAAAGGGATTGTAATATTTGATATTAGTTTGGTAGGACAGTTTTTTGTTGGTATGATGGAACTGAAAACCTGACTACCCTTCACCATGTTATGCTGTTCCTCATAAGGCATGTAGAAAGTTTCATGATAAGTGGAATTTGAATTGTTCTTATATAATTTATAGATTTCGATTGAGTTTTACCTACGATGAAAAGTGTTTAGCTTTAGTCAGTTAAGATGGTTTGATCTTCTATATAGTTCTGGTACTACTTCGGTTTTGTTGCATTTTCTTTGTTACCTGTTGGACCAAATTGACAGATGCTGTGATACATATTCATCTGGGATCTCGGTTCAGTAGCTTGAACCTTGTATCTTCTGATTAAATTGCAAATGGATCTTGTAAATATGGTAGAAGAGGATTGACATGTTGATTTAGTTGATTGCTTACTAATAATCTGTTTGGAACTCAAGTCTTCATTGTGTGTTAACTTGCTCAAATCCTTTGTTAACTTGAGTTTGCAGTTGTTTAACATGTTCCGTGTATCTTCTTTTCTTGGTGCTTCAGTTTATGATCATCAGTGGCATCCATAGAAATCAATATATGTTTTTGGTAGTTGGTTCTTATCGACTATTTTTAGTTGGCATGTTCGAAGGGAAATTTGGAAACATAGAACTACTTGCTTTTAGAAGAGAAAAATACTGGAGCCCATCAGGAATACTCGGGTCAAATTGCGGTGGATAAATAGCACATACTGTGGGGATCAATAAGATGCAGGATTTGAAGGAATTCTTCAGATCCTATGTATTCATCAAATCATGTGGATATATTTGTTCAGCATTTCTAATTAAGTAGGTTTTCAGAATGTTGCACTCGGATACTTTTGAATGTCTTAACTAACTACAGATGTTCTTTTCTCTATTTCCTTCTTCTATACCTTTGTTCAAATGCAGCAACTTCCAACATACAAAGAACACAAGAATCATGGATTTTTATCCCAATCTCTTGGCAGAAGGCACACATCCTGAGAGGAATCATCTCTGGAGTTCTCTGCAGATGATTTGTTCCAGCTAAAAGGCAGTGTACCAACTCTTGGATATTTTGTTTCTCAATTGCTCAATTTTTTGATGCATAGAGTGTCTTTCTAGTTTGTCGTGTATTTTGTATGTCCTTTCCAAAATAACAGCTTATATAATGATTCACATGCCACACACGAAACACCTCTCTGTTTCATCTATAAAGCCTTGAACAACAAATTCTCAGACTCTTCCTGTTCAATAATAGGTGCTAGATACATAAAAAAATTAGTTTATCATCTTCGTTGACCTTTTAGTGTAGTTTTTGTTTGGGAATTTGAAGTGTATAAAAATGCACTTAACATTATCTCTGTTATATTCTCTTGGCTATTCATTGATTGGTTCAAGCTGTCTGGCAGAAGTGAGTTAGATATCAGCTACTTGTATGGCCAATTCTGAAACAAGTGTCTCATGCAACGGTGTACCAGGATGCCGAACAGGACGTTACCAAGTTTCTGATGAAGCTGACTGACTAATCTTGTAAACTTATTGAGCTTTCTGTCATTTCTTTTGTTATATAAGTATATTGATCAATTGTTTAAGTCTCTAAGTTCATTTTACAATGATAAGGAGATTCTAAATAAAATTTCATTTTTCCAGAGCCTGCTCCGCCGCTACAGAGCTGCAAAGGATGTGTTCTTGATTTCCTAAAATCTAGGATCTTATCATAGGGGGTGAGATCGACCTGGTGATGCTGAATTATGCATTGACCACAAGATTGTGCTTGATTTATTATCATTTTCTCATGGAAAGTTGTGTCAGTAAGTTTGGATCTGCATATTTTGTATGTTCTTGATCCTCCTAAAAGCTCCTCGTGTTGATCTGATTGACCAAGGGGCATCACAGGAGATGATCCTTCTCGAGATTTGTATCTGATACTGGCTTTTTTCAGGATTGGGTACCCAAAGAAAGCGGATGGATTGCAGAGAAAGGTAATTTTTCACTCGCTGCTTCTCCATCAGGTTTGTGGTGTCAAGGATTTAGTAGAGCTGGATAATTTGAATGCTTCAATAATTTCACGAGCTTATACTGGCACACAGCATTTTACAAGGTCACCTACTTTAATATGGTTCCAGTCACTTGTTCATTAACATTCATGGTGGACGATGTGGTGCATTATCTCCAGTACGAACTAAATGACACACTCAGGTCTCCAAATTAGCATCATCAACGATCGAGTTCATCCACCCGGTCATGTCATGGTGTAGTTATTCTACTATCACTTGGACGAGGAGTGGAACCTCACCCTTTGTGTGTGTAATTTTTTACTGGATTTCCTTGTTTCATTTCCATGTGAATCAAATGCATTGCAGATCCCACTCTCCTGTTCGGTGTCTACAAAATGCTGTTGATGAACAGAAGCACACAGCTCTTTCCTGCGCTCCAGCAGGATGAATGGAATCTCTTTGGTTGCTTACCATCGAGACCTTCTTTTCCTGAGAATCTTATAAAAGCTGCCTTCCACTCTTGGCATATTGCAACACCTAATGTGCTTCTATTTGGTGCCGCACGAATGCATTTGAACCGCCGTGGAGAGAGCTTTTTGTATGGGAAAACAGGTGATTCTTTTTTCCATTTTATCTACTGCTGTCCATCTGACAATAACTTATTCCTTGTGTATGTATATCTACAACGAACATCCACCAGCCTGAGAACTCTCTCATTCTAAACTCCACACCGATCAATGACTGGGTGGAAACACCAGTTGCTGTCATTGCCTTGTTGATTTGATCTCTAACATGGATGCACATGCAGCTTTTGCATGCACTGATGACTCATGATGGTGAGTGGTCTTGTCATGTCTTATGTCAATATGAACAAGGTATTTTGTTTGATTGATGTGTCAGAATCGATATATGTATGTGAGTTGGCCTTGGAATGTAATGGGTGTGATGCTATTCTCAATGTGGTGGACCTGCCGTTGGTGGCCGCCAGCACTACTCTCTCTCTCTCTCTCTCTCTCTATATATATATATATATATATATATATTTGATTCTGCTTTTGGAGATGCAGTGCCATGGTGCTGGGGCCATACAAGACTACCAAAACAAATGACAAGATGCTTCGCCACGCCCACAGTCGACTTAACCATCTCCTTCTTAAAGCTTGTTTACCCTCTCCATCCAGTGTTGTTTCCGTGGCTAACACAAGCTTTAATTGCAGCCTTGGAATCGCTGGACCCCGCATCCTCCTTGTCCAATCACCACGCGCGTGATTAATACGCGCATTTGGTGCGCGGGCCTCCCCAACTCGTACCCATCTCCGCCGCCACTACGAACCAATCACCGACCAGAACGTAGCCGACGCGCACTGGCTGTGTCGCGTGTGGCCGCCCCCGGCTTGGTCACGTTTCCGCCGCCTCGATGCCCGCGCAAAGATTCGAGATGGGAAGACGTGGGTGCGTCACCCAGTCGACACGTGTGCAGGTTGCCCATAAGCATGGGTTTTGAGCCGTTAGCCATTTGCCGGACAGATTGCGTCAGGTCGGATCTCAGCCCGAGGCCGGATCTGCTGCAAGGCAGGTTGCACCGATCCGGGGGAGCTAACCTGCGGTCAGGACAAGCACGCATGACGTATACAAGGTTGGAAGATTGCCCCTTCTGTTATTACTGAAAGGAGTTTTAACATTTACTGTTTATGAAAGACATATGACAGATATATGTTTAAAATAAGAGGTTATGTCGTGTATGACCATGACTAATGAATGACACATAATTCTCTCACTAGTTCTGTTCCGTAGCCAAATTCTGCAGCAACGCACTTAAAACAGCAAGTGTTTTGTTGCTTTCAGCACCGAATGATGGTAATAGCGAGCATGGGATCGACGTATCTTCTTCTGCCATGGCATGAAGAAAAGTCATCGTGGTGGTCTCCTTCGGAGTACTTGGAAGCATGCATCTGTGTTTACATATTAAGCTGTCTTCTTTTTGCTGACTTTTTTAGTTTTGGCAGCATTACATCGCTTACCCAACTCCTGCTGATCTCAATTCTCATCTTAATTTGTTGTCAAGCAAATGCCATGCACTCTTTTATTTGTTTATTCATCAAATTTATGAGGGCATAAATGCAGATTTGCTTTGACCAAAAGTGGAGATGGGATGGCAATAAAGCAGCTGCGAAGAGGAGAGAGCTGCACCGGAAAGCAGAGAAGTGAGTAATATTTTATGCGCATAAGGTGACGAAATAGGGGAGGGTTGTAAAAGGAGAAGGAGAGAGAGCGAGAGAGATGCGATAAAGAAAGCATAAGAAACAAGGTTTGGGCGCAGAGAGAAAACAGAAAGGAAGAGGAGGAGGAGAGGAGCAGAAAGTGGAAATGAGGGAGGCTCCACAATAATTAGCATGCATGCATCCAATTCCATGCCTGCATCGGGACGCGCACTGCGGCCTTGCTGAATTGCTAGCGATCGCTCTGTTGCTGCTGCTGTCGTCGCTCGGTATATATTGGAAAAGGGGCGGCTTTCCCTCTTTCGTTTGCTTTCCCACTGGAGGGAGGAGCAGAGGAGGCCGAATCTTGTTAGGGTTTTGTCCCCTCTCTCTATCTCGCTCCCATTATCTTATCAGAGAAGCATACGAAGAAGATTGCGGAGATTGACAGCAGGTTCTTACTCTCTGTTTTCTCGCTCAATCACCGTCCCATTCTACCTCTACCTCTTTTTTGGTGTTTGCTATATCTGCTTCTTGGAAATGGCTATGACACGGCGGTTTAGGTTCTTTAATTGTTAGCTAATCTCGCGTTAGGGTTTCTCTGAACTGAAGAAAAAGATGCTCTTTTTTGCATTGTGTTTCGTGAGTTTTAGGTGACCACCCGATGAGATCTCCTTGTCCATAACTGTTGTTGGTTTCAATTAGGGACATAAATTTGAAATCTTGCTGTCGAATGCACTCAGAGACGATGTGATTCAGGCCTTTCAAGCAGCTGCATCTGTTCCTGAGGTCGAAAGTGTGCGCTTTTGAAGCTGTGGTTATCAAGTGGTTCGAGAGTATTCTCCTCTGTGTTGAGGATTGTCGAGGGCTTTCAACTTCTGTGGTGGTATCACCGCAGATTGAAAGGTTCTGCCCCTGTTCCAGTCTCTTTCTGCTAGATTGGTGCTTCCGGGTGCTATGAGCATGGCAGCAGATCATAACATCAACTTCCCTCATGGAGGAGTTTTCCGACAATCTTTCTGCAATCAACATGTAGTTTCCTTTCACTCAGGGACTGTAAACAATGCACACGGTATTTTCCCGGATGAAATAAACATTTCAGGTGGAATAAATGGAACGACAGCGATGATGGTGGCTGGAAATTCCAGCATGCTGAACAATATTTCTCCTTTGGTATTGACTACTAATTCTCCTGGAAATATCCTCCTCGAACCACAACAGGGACGTAAGCATCGTACATCATTCGCTGTGGATTGGTCCTGCGAGGAATTGGAAGTGTTGAAGCGAGGCCTTGCCACGTATGTAGCAAATTTCTTTCTTTTGGCTGTGAGGTCTATATTATTGTTTCTAGATGAAGGCAATCACCGATACTATTGCATAGACACGCAAATTGCATAATTTGCTGAAGCTAAATTTGGCTGCATCTTCACGCTATCTAATGGTTCTTAATATTTTTGTAAAAATGATTCTGGGCCTCTGTTGATTCAGAACATACTACCTGAGAAAATTGCATCTTTTATTTTCTATTTCATTCACATGACAAACAATATGCCTTAAATTTGTTTTTGGATGACAACTCTGTTTGTACCATTGCAGATATATTTACTCATTACTGTATCTTATATTTCATTTGGCCTGAAATTATCATCTCTAGCTTAATCCAAACAAGTTTATCATTTTTCATCATCTGTAAGTAAATAACTGAAAAGTTTTTGAAAGTGAAGCTTTTTATTTTGTTGATTTTTCTTTCTTCTGGGAGTGCACTATGATTCTATGAAGTCTGATCTTGTCGTGGGTGTCTGCGATACTACGCTGTCGATACCTTTTTGCTTGACTTGTTGTAACATCTTAACATTTCAGATATGCTGGTGAGCCTAATATCATGAAGTATATCAAGATTGCATCTAAGCTTCCTGACAAGACTGTGAGGGATGTTGCAATGAGGTGCCGATGGATGACTGTGAGTATGTTTTTACAAGTTTTAAACATGGATGCAGAATACCCTTATGTTTCTTCACAACATACCTTCTGGATGGTTGTAGTGCGGAACCACTATATTTTGCATAATCTGTTATTTGTGTATGAAGCTCGCAGTTATTTGTTTCATAGTTTGTGTTTGAGCAGTTTACAAAAGTGAATTTGCTTATCTAAACTTTCGAAATAGGTTGTTGAGTTTGTATGGGATCTTATATCTTGATTTTTATTAAAAGTTTTGAATGACTACATAATTTGTTGCCATTGTGTAGGCATCTTGGCATTGTTTTTAACACTCTCACTTGAAGGTGGGAGTGTGTCCCTACTTCCTACTTACATGTCGATTTAGTTGGAAAGTCTTAAGAAGCCTTGATAACTTCCTTAGTTATAATAATCTGTTTCTCTTTTGGCTTCTTAGGCCATTTGAGCCCAAACCCGCAACCAATTGTTGTTGCAGAACACCTAGAAAAAGAAAAAAGATATAATTGAAAATATACAAGAAGAAAAACACAAACAGTCAAGGGCAACATGTAGAGTTACAGGCACATTTCAAGACCTGCCAATTAAAACACTGTGTAATCATAATCTATTCAACACCATAAAGTGAAACAACATGGTTATGAGAAACTGCAAAATTGGTTTCTTCTTCAGAAATTTAATTCGATTGCCCATCAGCGAAAGACTTTGATGTTAAGTTCTCTGGTAGTTTTTCTTTATAACATGATGGTGCTTTTTGGGCAGTTGAAAGGATATTTGCGTGGTTGTTTGTTATTAACTGTCTGATATATCCCAGTGTAATTATGACTTGTCCTAGGAAACTTGTATTTATGCTAATATTTTTGACCTATTTATAGAAGAAGGAGAATGGTAAACGACGAAAACCTGAAGACTATTATGCTGGAAAGAAAACCAACGACAGGAAGGTAATTTCCACCCAATAACTTAAATTAGTTGATGATTCTACGATCAACATTAATACTATAGTCCAAGGATATAATATGAAGAGATAATATCAGGATCGTCTTATAATCTTTATACTGTTTTTTCTTGCACCATATGGGCTCTTTAAAATCAGCATGCAGGGTTTGAAACTGTTTCGACTTTTCTGTTTTTGTTTTGGTTAGTCTATGAAAACAAATTATAAATAATGAATAGCATCATCTTTTTTGTTAAAAGAAGAAAAAAGTGGATTGATCTCATGTAGATTGGACTTATGGTCTCTCTTTTTAATGTATGTTCCAAATAACGAGAATTATGTTGTGTGTGTTTAATGTTATCATATCAAAATTCTGTGCAGGAGAAGGCGATAGGTACTTCCTCAATGGCTAATATGTTCTGTAATCAACCAGAGAGTGAAGCTACCTATTCTTTCAAGATGCATAATGGGAACCACAATAATCAATTCTCATGTGAAGGTTGGTAGGTGCAATTATTGAGGCAGTTCAGCTTAGTTAATAGTTAACTTTCATTTATGATTGAACTTGTCTAAAAGGCTTATGTGACTAATTCTTGTGGCATAAGAAAAATTCTATTTCAACGTGAGCTTTTTTGCGTTGCAATCAGATAAAATATTTCTTATCCTTGAGACTATCCAGTGTTCTTAGATAAAGATGAATATTTAACACTGGACCAGCACGTGTATATAAAAGGGAAAAAAATAATGTGATTGAGACTCTTAGTGAGTGAGAATTCCAAGATTGAGGTTTGGTCAGATCCAAATAAGAATGTGATTAGACATTCACAAAGTATAAGTCATTACCAGCTTCCGTTGTGGTCTTGGAAAATAATCAGAAAAGAAGAATAGTATTGTGAGGATCTTCACAACATAAAACAGAAGTGAGAAAGCTCTAAAGGATCTGTCACTCTCTTTTACACAATAGCATACAAGTCTACAGTTCTGGTTACAATCCAAGGATGGCCCTTCTGGATATCGGACCTATTTCGGTGATATGTCGGACTGGTACATACTGGTTGGTGCTGGTGTATTATATATAGGTACACTGGACCCAATGTTTTGGGAAGAAGGAAAAGAGAGAAGAGGAAGCGTTGATGGAGGAACGGAGGAGTAAGAAGGAAGAAGGAAGAAGAGAAAATGGTGTAGGAAGAAGAAGTGGTGGAGTATGTGAAGGAAGAAGAGGGAAGAGGAGGAGAAGGCGAAGAGGTGGGAGTCTGCCTAGGGAGAAGAATTGCGGCAGCAATGGCATTGGCAGTGATGTCGCTAAGTAGCAGCATCACAAAGCAGCAGTGGCGGCAACGAGATCGCGAAATAACAACAATGACGAGTAGTAGCGGCCCCACCGCTATTTTCTTTTTAATTACTTTTACTAAAATGGATTGGGTCACCCGGAACGGGGGTGGTCCGCATACCAGCCTACTGGTATATACCACCTGTTTTGTACCGTTTCGAGTGGTACAACAATCAATACTACAATCTATGATCATGTATTATGCCTGGTGTTCTATATTGAAAAAGCATAAGTGATAATGCATAGGAATGAACTTGAAAAATCTTGTATAATGTTGTGACAATTTTATTCTAGCAAAGCAAGTTGTTAAATATATTAAGGGCAGTCTTCTTTTTTGTTTAAAGCATAATTTCATTAACATTGTCAAATTATGACAGATATTTAGATAAAATGTAAATTTCTTTCTATAGTTGAGCTGTTTATCTTTGACATTCTACCTATTGTAGAAGATTCCAATATAATTGAAACTATGCATGTATTATCATGGAATGGAGAACTTTATGCACTCTACTATTTCTATTAGCCAAATTTGCACGTTTCATTATTATTTTCTTTTGTACATCATAACTTGGTCTTATTTATATTCCTAATATCTAATCTTAATACGAAATCTGTTTCTCCAGCAGGCCCAGTGATAGACAGCAGAACAAAGCATCTTCTAGAAGACAATGTGAAACTTTTTCATGAGATTGCAGTTAATCTTGAAAACAATGAGGTATATATTATAAGATCTTTTTTGCTATGAGCTGTTATAGTCACATTGTTTGGTTATGCCATTTTTCTTGTGATAGACAGAAGAATTGGCTGTATTGCTCTGTTGTTACAGTTAGCAGATTGATTGCAATATTATGCTTTGAGCTGGTGCATAATATGTGCAACCACAGAATTGTCGTTTATTTCTTTTGGGTACATAATTACATGCACTAGTTGGTCACATGCTCCCCTGACGAATATAGTACAATTAATCCAACTAGCACAAGTAGAAAAAGTATGTTGGTATCTTCATCATATCTGAATTTCTGAATGATATAAGCAGATGCTGAGGAATCTCATGGCAGTATATAGCTACAAATTGCTTCTAAGAAAGATTTGATGTAACACAAATAATCATTTACTCTTCAAATTTTGGAAGGAGTAATGCATGCATTTCTTTCCATGCATGCTTTTACATACCCATGCATAGTGGTAGTCCTGTGTCCCTGTTGTAACAGTCAACCTTCTTATTTGCCTTGAAATAACAAGTTAACAACTATATTATTAGTGGTCTTTTCATGTGGTGCACCCTAGACACATGTAACTTGCTGTTTGCTGAATCACTTTGGATTTTTTTTTCCGTTTACATTGGAATGTTCATCATAACATGTTTAAGATAATCTAAATTATTGTCATAATAAATGTTGGAGATACTCTTGTCAGTAACGCTGGTCTAATGTTCAAATCTGTACAGGTTATTGTTTAATATCCTTCTTGATATGCTCATTTCCAGAACTGAAGAAAACTAGTGAATATGTTCCAAAGTTAATAGAATGTATAAACTGGAATTTCAGCAGATATAAATTATTTTATAAAGTTTTAGAGCAACCAAGGAAGCCCTGACCAGTTGAGACACCAAATCATTAAGAGATAAATCTTTGACATTAATCTTTTTAGTGGTATTATTTAGCGGTTGTAGTTTATTAGCATTTAAATGGTAGTCATTTCGCTTACCATTGGATTGGTTTCAAATGAACCTTAGCTGAATGAACTAAAACGGAAAGTGATGAGACTCATCATGGGTTTAGATTGAGGTTGCCTTGCGGATATGTTGTCATATTAAGTTTAAAGTTTCAGTTAGTCTTGAGAATGATGATGAGTGCAATCTAATCAATGCTTTTAAATGAAGATACACTACGATTCTCTAATCATCTTCCTGTAATTATTTGATCACTTCATTGCCTCCATGTGGAATGTCCTGAAATCTAGAATTCAATCACAGCCCAGGAAAATTTGTAGATATTATGAGAACTTTATTGATGACTAATAACAAAATAATCTTCTCTAGTTGGGCGAGTTTGCTAAATTTTATGTATGATAATGTGTGGGTCTGGCAAAATAGTTGACCAAAGAGATATTGGACTATAGCACTATAGACACTAGTCAAAGTATTGAAATGTATCCAGCAAGAGCATTTAGCAACTATGAGCCCATATTTTACAGGATGGTCTCTCGGCTTTTATGTTTTTTCTTGCTAATTCATAAATGTGTTAATCAACCTAAAGGATGATGAAGAAGAAAAGGTTATTCTGTTAATCAATATCACCTGTTGACATTGGTAACACGAAAAGATAATTCTACAGTCTGTCATATTCCTTTATCATCTGTCTAGATTCTTATTTACTATGACCAACATATTGATAAAACAGTAAATTACTTGGATTTACATATACAAATAGGTATATTTGTACAGAAGTATTGATATGTTTCACTGTTCATTTCTTTGTTATTTATGTCTTTCCAACTGTTTGCAGATTCAAAATAACATTGATCTCTTGTATCGCTCAAATGAGAATATAACAGCCATT
Organism: Ensete glaucum; assembly: GCA_021527575.1. Lineage (NCBI taxonomy): Eukaryota > Viridiplantae > Streptophyta > Magnoliopsida > Zingiberales > Musaceae > Ensete > Ensete glaucum. The sequence continues at coordinate 25,238,885 of CM038559.1, read as the reverse complement.
TTAAATAGGTACTTCATCAATAAAGTTTTCATGTGGTAGTCATGATTATGATGTTAGTTCATGGACAAGAATTTTCTCTTTTAACAGCATGAGTGGAATGCCTGGTATTATGAGTCAGATGCCTCCACTGCCTGTGTATGCCAATGAGAATCTTATGCATTTAATATTCCCCTGTATTAATCAGGTAAGCTTCTAATTGTTAAGTTTTTATTTTAAATTTATAAGGTTTATTCATGTGTTATTGAAGTTCCTTAAGTTTAAATATGCCATAGTTTGCGTATTGATTGTTATTGTTGCTTAGATTTAATTGTTGATGACATGATGGTATTATGAGTTGTAGCTGGGGATACTTCTCATTCTGTTTTAAATCTGGTCATGAAATTTTACAGAGTCGAATGTTCTACTAGCAGATTGAACGTCTCAGATTTGGGTTGACAAATATGTATATCTTTTAAATCATTTAATGGTAGAAGAGTGGAAAAGAAGTATTTAATTAGAAGAATGTTGACAAATGGATAGCATTGACAAATAAATGTGTCTTGAACTTCTTGTTCTACTCAGCATATCATCCTTTTTCTTGAGATTGTTTGTCCACTTGTGCCATTTGTCACGATACCATTCTGATGACCCACCAGCTGATTTTTGTCATGAATCAATTTTTTGTTTGATGTTCGTTGCACCAGCTTCCACGGTTAATGTTAACTAGCCTCAGCTTAAAATGCTCATTTCCTCCCCAACTCTAGCATTCTATGTGATAAAAACTATGTTATGGCTGTTTGTGTGTGCTTATCGGTGAATCATATCCTACTACAGATTGTAATGTGTTATTGTTTCGCATGACCTGCTTGTTTGTTGGTTTTTTTTTTTTTTACTCGAAGCCTTGCTTAGCCAGTAATATTTCCTATTGAAGTGTGTGTTGTTCTTGATCTTTTCTGCGTTTGCAATTTGGTGTTCCTTTTGCTTAATCTCTGCTGTTTCCTATTTCGGAAGGCACATGAACCCAGCAATGGTCATCTTAAGGAAGAGCGAAGATCCTGGTGACTTGCCACCAAATGATCGGGGTCCCTTTAAGTGCACAATTTTCACATGTAAATGCAAGGAAGGTGGTCCAAGCTGTCTCCTTCAATTATACATGGCTTTTTGTGGAAGAGAACAAATATCGCATCCCAGTACCGGAGGAGAATCAAGAACCAGGCGACGGCAACCTCCCGACTCTCTCGACCTTGTGCTTCTCTTATGGAGCTTCTATGTATAAATGCGCTTGATATGAGAGGAAGATTGCACACAACAACAGTATTAGGTGCTTGAGGTTCAGCAAAATTTTTTGCTTTACTACCATGTCCTTAACCTCGAGAGCAGTTTGTAACGACACATTGTAGTGCTAGAAATAAAATGCTCTTCGTAGTGTATTAATCTGCATGTATAATTAAAGAAAGAATTGGTGTTTTATGGTCTATGAATATTCTCTTGCGTGGATCCATCAAAGCATCTGCTTTCAGTGACGCTTCAGCTGCTTGTTGTGATCAAAATTCTTTTACATTCAGAGGAGTATTCAGAAACTCTAGCTTGCAGTGTTTGAAGGATGGAATCAGTGATGATCTATCAGAATTCTGCCAACTGAGATTGCCTTTAGTGCTAATCCGAAGGCTTCATTCAATGCACACAAAGTTGAGAAACTAAGAAACCTCTGCTGAAGTTTCTGGTCATGCATGCAGCAGAGACTGCTAACGGCCAACAGTTATGGTCGTGCATGACGAAAGAATGGCGACTTCAGTCCTCCTTCGGTGATCGAGCTACCGAAGGGCCATGAGAGCGGCCATCACCTCCTGTAAAACACTGGCTGTGTCGTTGTAGCAGACCTGCGTCAAAGACATGCTCCGGATCCTGACGGCATGATCCAGCTGCATGCCATGAAAGAAACAGGAAGAGAACGGATCAGAAAGCTACGGTCAGCAGCAGAGTTCGTCGCAGAGCAAAAGGCATCCAAATGTTGCACAGAAGAAGAAAGAAGGCAACCAGAATTGACGGCAGATCCAACCTTGACCTCCATCTAAGCACTATGCCACCTTAAAGGATGAGAATATGAAGGAGAAGAAGGAGAAGAAGAAGAAGAAGAAGAAGAAATTACCAGCTCCATGTAGTAGAAGAGCTTGTTGGCGAGGTCGGTGAGAACCTTCTTCCGCTCTTCTCTGGCATGGGAAATCACCTGGTTGAGATCACAGTACAAGAAGGTAGACTTGAGGCGAAGGTCGCTACCCATCAGCTCCCACGCATCCTCGTCGTCGTCGTCCACCAGATCGTCCTCCATCGACAGGAGATCCACCACGCACTTCCTGATCCTGTGGACCGATCCCTTCCATTGCGTGCCCTCCATTGCTGCCGATTCTTCTGGCCTGAGAACGTACAACAAATGTGAGGAACCACCTCCAAATCGCTGGCTGCATCATCATGGCAATGAACTAGTTCTCATACCAAACGTTAAGGGGAGAGACAGAGAGCTCGGCGTAGCTTGTTCGAAGGAAGCAGGATGTGACCTAATGGTATAGTTGGTCGAGAAAGGAAAGAATGAGCTGTTCGCTGGGCGCAAGCAACCAGAAAGTAGTAAACCGGAAGCTACATCCGAGGATTACCTCAGGCTTGGAGGTGAAGGAAGGTACCAAAATAGAGATCCAATGAGAACGAGGTGGAAGGAACATCAAGAAGTGGCTATGCTTTCTTACGGATTGCTAACCATGAGAAAACGCAGGGAGGAAGAGGTCAAACGGTCGTAGATAGTAAGGACCGTATGGCTTAGATGACTGAGAAAGGACGACGTTGCCCTCAGGGTCAAGAAGATTTCGGCACCACGACCGAACTCTGCAAGTGACAGATGCAATCAATCTCCAAAACAAGGTCAAGGTCAAGGTCAAAGGAGGCGAGAAAGACCGTATTGCCCATCCCACTCCAAGCTCAGGTCAAATCAATCAATCAATCAATCAGCAATCGCACTCTCCCGCAGACAAATAACATTCGACAAACCCTCGTTCGAAGCATCACAAATCGGCATGCAAAGCTACAGGATAGTAGAAATCAGAATGGAGCTATTTCATATTGATCATCGGTAGAATGGTTTTGCCCTAAGTCGTGCGTGTGCGGTTCACATCCCGACAAGGGAATCAAGTTTTTAGTTGGTCGTGCTCTTTCTTGTGCTTTCCGTTTCACGGCCACGGATTCAGTGGTTCAACGTTGCCGGGTCAAAGACGGGGCACGGCACGAAGAAGATGCTCACGGTGTTAACAGGAATAGGATATCTATCTTACACATGGAGCAGAGACAGCTGACCCGTCGACGCAATAGAAATCCTGGTTATTTGTTCGAATCAGAATTGACGGCGAAAACAACTAAAAGATACCAAAATTTACACGTTCTTCGAAATGCAAGAAGATGAAACCCGACTGAAGCGCCAGCAAGTGTGTCTGATGCTCCAAACTTAGTTCCGTCATACCCACTCGAGAAATATACATATTTTATGTTTTGTCCTCGTTATGTCGCACAGAAACGTAGAAGCTTACATCCGCCACAACTCACTCAGAATGTTAGAACAGAGAGAAAGAGAAAGAGAACATTTGAGAAAAGCACTCATGCTTACAATCCATAATCATGAAGTAGCCTCCGAGGTGTGTTCTTTGGCATCACCCTTCCCAATCGGCTGCTCAGGAACTTTTGGCAGATCATTTGTGAATTCACTCCTTGAAAAGGAATTGCCTTGGCCAGATCTGGAACCTGAATCGTGCTCTCCTGATTGCCCAGACGTATTCAGTGCATGACACCGAGGGCAGTAATACTTTATGTGAGGAAAATCCTCTTTCCTTGCTAGTCCTGCAAAAGCGAACCACTTAGTTCTTTGCTTTCCAGCAATAACAAACATAGGCATACAACACCACCAAGTCATTTTTTTTTTGTTGCAATCTTTATCTCCGCTCTACATACCGTTATGCATATGGCAGTTGCCACATATGAGAGCATAGCACTGTGATGGATCCTCACCTACGAGCAAGGATGCTATACGGGCAATCCAACCACCACTGTCAGAGGCAGAGCCTTTGTGGTGCTCAACAGCCTTCTGGGCCCGAGAAGGAATTTCTTGGGCACCAACCCCAAGCTCATTACGAGTTTCACTGACCGATTGGGAAATAACAGTGCTATTGCTTCTTGCATGTGATTGTTTCCTGCTTCTTAGCCCAGTGGTTTGAACGGGTTTGGCGTCACTGCTTTTCACCAATGGGGCACATGTATTCGGTTCATCTCCAACATAAACTTTCAAACCAGAGTCTGCTCCCAACTTAGATGCCAGAATTGTTGCTGCTGCAGCCTTTGCGGCAGGATCAAGGTCATATTTCTGAAGACCCAAGGCCAACAATTAGTACAACAACCTCAAAGAAAAGCAAAGAGAACACATCATATAAGCCAATGTTTCCAGTGAGAAGTAAAAGATATGGCATCACACATGCAAACGTTTACTAATTGCCAAGCAAATGACAAATTGAATAATGCCATTCCATATATATATATATATATATATATAGACACACAGACACCATGGATTTTCCAGATTAATATACCATGAGATGGAAGCAATAGTGTGGGTTGGGAATGTAATTTTCTCACCTTCTACAGATCCCTATATCCACATAAAGGTGAGACATATAACTGATTTGTGTGCCTGACCATTGGTATAATGCCATGTGTATGTGTAGCTGATACATGGGTCCTAATGTGTGTTGAACCACCCAGAATGTGTAGGGAAGTATCTAGCAAGTGTTGGTGTCAGACATGGACATGATATCCGGAGTGTCCTTGTCTTGTAAGCTCCAATTCAATATGCAATGCAAGTGTGTACACATATGCAAGTACATATGATATTTCAGTATCTAACAGATAATCCTAGCTCTGATTCTCAGTAGCTATTGACCTGAATAAGCTGTTGTGTATTGTAAAAATCGGTTCTCTCTTTAAGCTCATCAATCTTCGCTTTCCTCTCAGCACGTAGCTTGTCAAGCGTCTTCTGGTCCTTGCGATCAACTACAAACAACAATTTTCGAATTACTTAGTTGAGTGCTCATTGGCATCTACCAAACACAAACCATAAAAAGTATGCACATAACTCTAGACAATCTAGATTACAGACATACGAGCAAAACTACTTCTGAGGTCACAGGCCACATAGAATAGGCTAATTTGCTAACAAACCCCAAAAGGCCTCAACATGTTTTTTTGTTCTCTGGGATGAAAATGCTAGTAAATGTGTCGCTAAAAGAAAAGCACACGACAGATATAAATGCATATGGGCATGCAATATACATGGAATTTTCATCAGAAATAGCTAGCTGACATTAACATGGGTTGATCTCTTCATTTCAGGAAGAGAAGGTTCACAGTGGGACAAAGAATTCCTTGATTGGATCCATATGATATTTAGCATGTAATATATATTACCATATATGGTTCTTTCTGATCACATAAATGACTTAAAAAAAACATTTTAGTAACCCTGCAAATCACATGACTTGCAAAAAAGGGTTTCAATGATTTCAATCAATTTAAGTTAAGTTCAGCTCCATTCTATCCAGTTTGTTTCATCGAGTTTCTCACTCATAATACATGAAAGTAATATTTGTTTCCTATCAGTTTGTTCCTTCAGTTCAGTTTGCTCTAAACCAATTCAACTCAATATGGTTATATTGTTTATATGATCCGGTTTAACATCAAGACTATATAACATGGGGAAACAATCCATTTTTCTAGTTTTCTTAATTATTTCTCATCTTTGTATCTTTGTTACCCTTTTATTTTTCAGAACTGAGATCACAAACAAAACTACAAAATTGCTGTAATCATCACCTGAAGATGTAACTGAATCAAATCAAACAATGATCTAACTTCTAGCATACACAATAATCTATGGCATACAGTAAAACTACCAGAAGTACAACAATAAAAGATTATGAAAAATTAAATAAGCATACATAACATATACCAAAAGAATAAACAAGATGGAATAACAAAAAGGTTGTATATAGATCAATCTTGTTATGTGTTTTAATTGTTCATACAGTTCTAAGGTTCAGTCTGAATGTTAATGTTATGAATTGCAAAACAAACATGCCATTTTCTGATATGACAGGCACTGTAAAAAAATCACAAGAATTAGACAAAACTGACCATAAAAATATTCATTTTCGCACTTGCAAATCTTCCTAGTGCAAAAGCATTCTCCATATCAAGTTATTTAGTGGTACACCATATGAAAACTTAACAGAACGAAGCACTAAAAGGGTACAGAGAAAATGTAATACAGCTGGAAGATATTACATCAGTGTAAAAAGGTATATATGAGCTAAAGAATATGTAAGTTCAGGTGTAGAGTCTGAGATACTGACACATCCTTGTGAAGCTTACAAGGGTCGAATAAATAACAGAAGATAAACCAGGTAACACAAACATAGGTAGAACTCTTATTGCCCTAATCTGCCAGTTCAAATCTGCTGATCTGGTTGTCATGATAGCATAAACCACCGCTACCACCTGGTACAAATATCAGAAGTCTAAAAAATAAAAATAAAGTACATAAGGAAAATGAATCAGTGACTTTTATGGTTTAGATCTTAGACAACAAAGTTTTAGAACATACCAAAGAATGTAGCTGAGCTTAAATATAGAGTTAAGACACCAACGAATCACAATACACTGAAAGACATAATGGGAACATGGAGAACATTTACATAAAAGATGAAAAACATGAAAGATCAGTAACATCATTGTATTTCAAAGTCATGCTTTCAGAAATTTTAAGGAAAAAAAAAGAGGGAGAGATGAAAAGAAAAATCATAAATACAAGGCTGAAAATGGAAAAACAAAGTAGTTAGCCCCTACAATTAACAATCAGAACAGATCGTGGAAAATGCTGAAACATGGAGTTTGTTTTCTAACTATAGAGTAACTTCCAATAACATTTTATTTCATCAATGGTTATGCATGTAACGAATTCTCATGCTATAGAAAACAAAACTTACACCTGGTGGTTGGCACTCTAATTGGCAGATAAGCCAACAAGGCATGGGAGATGATTTAGAATGATTAGCAAGTATACTTTATTCAATCCATCAATGACAATTCATGGCAACTATTGATCTGAATCACTCTTCTCATCCTAAAAATCTCAAATTGCATTCTGTGTGATAACAAATCAAACCAAGTCGGCTCATCAAACATTATTCTAAAACTCATTCTAGTAAAGATAATATTGTCTTTATCTTTTCTACAAGTAGTAATTCCAGTTAGGACAGAATGTAAATGGATAAATACAGTAATTTATCAATTAGCTTTCTATAGGATTTGTTCAAAGAGTTCAAAACAAAACTACCTGATATTCTTCATATCTGCCGCTAATGTTATTTTAATTTAAAGATCCTACACCTAGGTGCTTCAATTAACATTAAAAATGCTCCTAAACAATCAGAATTCAATCAAAGTATCAGAATCCATTATACCAGTATAATGCTTAGGAATTTAAATGCATGAGGTTCCCTGGTTGTACAAGAGCAAGAGGCTGAAAAATCTGATACTGTCCTAATATAACCATTGATTCCTACACCTGCCCATTGGTCATGATGTTTCTCATTCTCCATCAGACTATCAATTGTCAGATTCCACAATCATCTGAACATTTTGTTCTTCCACACTCCATTTATTCTAAGTCACTCTACAGGTGTAACATATGGTTGTCAACCTGACGAACATTTTGTTTCAGCCTTTAGTTAAAATAGATATTAATCAAGAACCACAAAACCTTCTCCTGACTACTTGATGTCAAAATTACGAATCCTTCACTACAAAATATTCTACCTCCACAACTACCATCATGTTAATGCAGACTTTTACATATTATTCTTATTATTTTTAGAAAATTTAAAATAAATCTTACGATAAGACCCCTGAGGTTTCACAAGACCAAAAATAGTTTAAATAAAAAACAAGACAAACAAACAGATGTAACATATATAATGAATCAACCACTAGAAATTATTTAAATAATTATTTGTTTTTCTAATTACAACTTTAAAAAAACCCCTAACTATTTAAAAGCAAGCTGAAGCATCTGAAACTTTTATATAAAGAACTGTCCTGTCATATTAAGAGTCCTAGTTTCTGGGTACATCAGATTTTTTATTATAAGTAATTTCACATCTTGAATACGCAATGAGACATGAAGAATGACTAGGTTCCAATTTATAGGCATTTTAGTTAGCATAAAGCATCAAGAAATGGAAGAACTAAGAAGCATAACATCTAAGTTTGATGCTATTGATTACATGTTTCTAGTAGCTACTTGTAGTGCATCAATTATGAATAATATGCTCCAAAACAAAAGTCCAATATCTGAAGGATGCTAGGCTTTGTAGTAATGGTCTCAAAGTTGCGAACCATCTAAACAAAGTACAGCAAACAAGGATTTATATTTCAATCTATGCAGATAGACACCAGCAGTGTCTAACATATCAGAACAATATACAAAGGCATGGGGTTTAATTCTTGCAAGGTATGCCAATATTATAATATCATGAAATAAAGCCATGCTAGTCGGGGTCACCCTGGACGTCTCTTCTTAGTTTTAACAAATAAGGGTTGTCAAAAATGCGGAAACAAATCTTCCTTGGACAGAGACAGCAACAGCAATGAGTTTGATCTTTCTAGAGATAGTAACTGCAGGAACTGAACAGTAAAAATGGTAGCAAAACCAGGATGTTCATGCTCAAGGTCACAGTGTGGTTTCTCCCTTCAATTTAGATAAGTAGAACTTCCAAAAACATGAAAATATATCTTAGTTCGGAAGCAGAAAATCCATAGTTCGTGAAAACAAAGTCTTTTTGTTTTTTTTTTGTTTTGGCTCAAAGTTCCTAAGGTGTAATCTCGTCAGCATCTAGACCATTGGTGTAAGCTCGCAATGACCCTCACAAGACAAACTTCCCATAAGTCAAAACATTTAGTAAAGAAAAACAAACTTGCCTCTTTCGTGTGTCATTGTTCTCAAAAGCTGAATAAAGTAGCATGCTGAACTTCCAAAAGCCACCGACTCACATTGAGTCTTCTGAATCATGACTAACTTTTAAGTCAGAATGAGAAAATAAGATCAAACAAATGGGGAAAACATGTCTCTCGAAATAACTAGGGAAAAGAATATGTAACTCTAGGAAAGTCTAGACATCATTTCCTTGAACGTGAGGAATCTAGTAATGGAATCACAGGCTAGCAGAAGAGAAAGGGCCAACTATTCCCAAATTAGCTATGCAAGATTGTTCGGACCCAAACTAAGTCGGGTCCATCCATTTAGGTTGAGTCATGTTAGTCGAAGTTGGTTATGAGTCAGGTGAACCTCATCAAGTCAGTTATGAGTGATTGGAGTTGGTTTTTATCTTCAGTTGGGATGAGTCAGTTATTATTTTCAGTTAGGAGTTTATCAGTTAGTTAAAAGTCGAAGTTGAGAGGGACTCTTGGTAAAACCCTATAAATAAGACTATAATTTTTTTACCAAAATTAAGGAATGAAGTATTAGTTTTAGCCAAAAGGCATAACCCTAGGAGGCAGACCCCCTCGAAGTGATCTAAGAGATCTGATCCCCTCGAAGAGATCAATTATCCCCCTTTTCTACCCTCTTCCTCCACGATAAACCCTAAGGTTCTATCATTTGGTATCAGAGCAGCGTTCCTCGACACCTTCGCTGCTACCGTTCATCACCCTCACTATCGCCCTTGCCATCATCATCGTCACAGTCTTCCACACCGCCTCTTCTCATCTCCGAGTTGCCACCTGCAACATGGTTGTTCATCTATTTCATCTTTGCCGCAGCCATCATCGGTAAAAAAAAAAAAAAAGAGGAGGGTAAGAGAAAGAGAAGAAGAAGAGCACCACTGCCACGCTGCTCTTCCCTTTCTCCCATGTCGCAACAGCTATTGTTGCTGCCTTCATCTCCGCTGGCCATCGCTTTCCTCTCCTCCCTCATATGCGATAGCCTTCTTGGCCGCAGTCCTTGCCATCACCCTCTCCTCCCCACCACCTACTGTAGTTGCCATCGCTGCTACCCCTTCTTCCTCCCCTGCTCCTACCGCCAGTCACCATTTCCCTTTCTCCTCCAGCGCTACCTCAGTCGCTACCTCCCTTGCTTTCAACTGCAATTGACGCCATTGCCTCGTCCCTCTCCAGCCCTCGACCATCGCCCTGCTACCGCTGCTAACGGCTGCCCAGCCACATCGACGACGCCCCCAACAGCTACCAGCAGCTCTCCTTCCCTATGACAGCCTTCGCCGGACCCCGTTGCCCCCTTCTTCTTCCCCGCCGTGCGACCGAAGGCTGCAACCAACCGCAACACTCCGCCATCACCCTCTGTTCCTCCTCTATGCAGCCACGCAAGCCGCCACCACCATCGCCCCTTCTTCCTCTCCTCCCCACCGCCTATCATCGCTGCCAACCGCCAGCGACTGCCGCTGCCCTCTTCTTTCCTCCTCTACCAGCCGCAGCCTTAATCGCTCCTTCTGCCTTGTTGACCCTACCTGCCTACGTATCCAACGCTGTCGTTTCTGCTCCCTCCAACCGCCCCTGCCATCCTTACTGCTCTATCTTCCTTCCTCGCTGCTCCCCTGCTTCCTCTTCCTCGCCTCCTCTGCTTCCTGCTGCCCCTACTTACAGCGGCTGCCTTCCTCCTCGACAATCGCAGACCAAGCCCTCGCCCACCACGCCTCTCCTTGACTTTCTCGCTTCACCGCTGCCACCGCCTTCCTTCTCAATCGTAGCCTCACCTACCACGTAGCTGCACCGCTGTCCCCTGCCGTAACACTCGCCGTCCCTTGTTACGCCCTCACCGCTGCCAATCGTCGCTGTCCCCCGCTTGTCGATGTCAACAATCTCGTTACGGTCAAGTCCTACTACATCTATGACATATGCCCTTGACTCGACAACAGAAAAAAAGAACTGAACATCATTGATCTATAATCCTAGACGATGCTACAGATGATGTACTGGACATAAGGTTTAAAGCCTTCAAGGCCCGTATAGAAGACAGATTCCAAGAACTCCTTCGCGAATTTAGAAGAAGCCGATCAGAGAGCCCCAACAAAACTCAACATAGTGAAAGTTCCAAATGGAGCAGATTTAAAAAGTATGATCATGAGCAGGACACAGGATACACACGCATGAGGGAAGAGTTTCCCAAATGGAAAGATGAAGACCCAATTGGTTGAATCTCACGTGCTAAAAAGTCTTTTCATTTTCACAGGACTCCGAAGGTGATGCGATCCAATAGTATGATTTGTACGAGACCTATCACGGAGTCCCTTCGTGAGGACAGTTCAAGAGAGAGCTCCTGATTCGCTTCGGAATGTCGGAGTACAAGAACGTTAATGGACAACTCACCAAAATCTGCCAAACTTCCACAGTATAGGAATACCGAAGCAGATTTGAGCGCCTGTCGAACCAAACCAGAGATTGGTTCGAGATACAACTAGTAAGAAAATTTATCAAAGGACTTAATCCCGATATTCGGTGTGAAGTTAAAGCTTGTCATCCCCGCACCATGATAGCAACCATATCATTCACCAGCATACATGAAGGAAAAATCAATATAGACATTCGTCGGAACAAAAGCTTCAATAAATAGGAAAAAAATCAATAAAGGATGACTTTCAAGTAGTCAATATAGAAGAGCAACTTCTAACGATCGAGCCAACTAAAGAGGAATCAAAAACTGACAACGTGGAGTCTGATAATAAAGGCTGTGACAAACTGCTGACAATTGAACCAGCTAAGGAGGAACCGAAAATTGATAATATAGAGTCCGGTCACGAAAGCTATGACAAATTCGAAGATAAGATTGCTAATGGGTGAATCCTAATTTGTGTTAACGAGTGCTCAAAGGTAAAACTGATTATACATGGCAAACAATTACTTGTAGATTTCTTTTTGATGCCACAGGAAAACTTCGAAGTGGTGATCCTCAAAAGAAGACATGGTATGACCACTAGCCATCAGATAAAAAAGGATCCTCAGAAGACTACAATGACTACTGCACCAGAAGATCGACCCGTTGCTTATACCAAATGGAGACCCTATTTGATTGATCAAAGGATTGTGATGCGTGGTAAATATCCTGGGTCGAAGTGCTCCCGAAGTTCAATGTTGCTCAACCTTAGGACAAGACTAATTTAAAAAAGACGAGTCTGTTAGGACCCTAACTAAGTCAGGTCCATCTATTTAAGTTGAGTCATGTTAGTCGAAGTCAGTTATAGATTGGGTGAACCTCATCAAGTCAGTTATGAGTGGTTAAAGTTAGTTTTTATCTTCAGTTGGGATGGAGTCAGTTATTATTTTCAGTTAGGAGCTTATCAGTTAGTTAAGAGTCAAAGTTGAGCAGGACTATTGGTAAAACCCTATAAATAAGGCTGTAATTTTTTTTATGAAAAATCAAGGAATGAAGTATTAGTTTTAGTCAAAAGGCAAATGGTAGAACCCTAGGGTTCTATCGTGGAGGAAGAAGATGGAAAGGGGGATAATCGATCTCTTCGAGGGGATCGGGCCTCCTAGATCACTTTGAGAGGATCTACCTCCTAGGCTTTTGCCTTTTGGCTAAAACTAATACTTCTAATTGATTGATTTTCATAAAGAGTTTTACAACCTTATTTATAAGGCTTAAACAAGAGTCTTACTAATCTTTGACTCTTGACAGACTCCTAACTGAAAATAATAACAGACTCAATCCCAACTGAAGATAAAAACTACTCAATCTACTCATAACCGACTTGATGAGATTCACCCGACCCATAAGTGACTCTGGCTAACATGACTCAACCTGAATAAATAGATCCGACTTAGCTAGGGTCCTAACAGACCTGCCCTCTTCAAATCAACCTTGTCCTCAAGGCTCGAACTTGGGGTACTTGGTCGGGATATTTGCCACAATCTTTTGATCAATTAAATAAGGTCTCCACTTCATGTAGGCAATAGGTCAGCCTTTTGGTACAGCCGTCATTGAAGTCTTGTGAGGAAGCCTCTCCATTCGATGGTTACTAGCGGTTGTGATCTTGCTTCCACGTCTTCCTTTGAGGATCACCTGCTTTCCATTAATAAGGAACTTCATAATTAGTTTAGAAAGATTTCAAGTGACATCACCCAGGGTTGACAGCCATTCAATTCCAAGCACTATCTCGATGTCTTCTAGGGGTATCAGAAAGAAATCCACCCGTAGTTCTTGGTCCTATACCATTAGTTTGATTCTTGAGCACTTACTATTACAAATTAGAATTCGACCATTAGCAACCTTGACTTGAATCATCACTCTTGATTTGATAGGCCAATTGAAGCCTTCATCCATGAAATTGTGAGTGCTACCAGTATCAATTAAAACATTAACAGGCTGTTGTTTCAAAATTCCTCGATTTTCATGGTTGGGGGGTTAGAGTAGCCTACGATTGCATGTACGAAAGGTCCAATAGCGTTGTTAGAATCTGTACCTTCTCAATCAGAGTCCACGTCATCATTCTCCGGTTCCTCTTTAATTGGTTCTATAATCAGGAGATGACCCTATTTGCATCAATGTCCTCTACTCCATTTTTCATCACAATGCCAGCATAACCCTTTTGCTGATCTTTCCTGGAGCTCTTATCCGGTAAGTCTTCGAGGGGTTGGAGTGGAGGGAGGTGGGGCTATCGGCTTGCTTACTACAGGTTGATTTATGCTTTTATTTCTGTGATTGTCCCTATTGAGCTTTTCTTCTTGTATCCGAGCGAATGATATGACAGCCATCACGGTACGAGGTTGTCGAGCCTTAACTTCGCAGCGAATCTCTGGATTGAGCCCTTGATAAATGTTCTCGTGCTTGTTTTCGGACCAGTCTTGGGTTTGGTTTGAGAGGCGCTCAAATCTGCTCTGATACTCTTGTATGGTAGAGGTCTGACGGATTTTGGCAAGTTGTCCATCCATGTTTTCGTACTCTGATGGTCCGAAGCGAATCAAAAGTCCGCTTTTGAATTGCTCCCAAGATGGTTCTCCATGAGTATGCTCGTACCAATTGTACCACTGGATCGCGTCTCCTTCAAGTTGAATGGAGGCGATCTCCACCTTGGATTCCTCCTAAGTCCTGTGAGAACCAAAAAAATCTTTCAGCACGTGAAATCCAACCAATCGAGTTTCCATCTTCCCATCTGGGAAATTCCACCCTCATGTGTGTGTATCCTGTGTCCTACCCCTGATCATACTTTTCATATCGACTCCCTTCGGAACTTTCACCGTGTTGAGTTTTCTTAGGACTCTCTGATCAGCTTCTTCTAATTTCGCGGAGGAGTTCTTGAAATTTGTCTTCCATGCGAGCCTCGAAAGCTTTAAACCTTGCATTAAGTGTATCATCTGTAGTCATTGTGTAGGATTGTAGATCAGTGATGTTCAATTCTTTTTTCTGTTGTCGAGTCAAGGGCATGAGTTTGCGTCGTAGGGAAGGGGCAACGGTTGTGGAGATGCTGACAACAAGGAGGGGCAGCGGGTTCCGACGAGCAACGGAGTCCGATGAGGAAGAAGTGGGAGCAGCAGGGTCCGACAAGCAGCGGGGTCCGACGAGGGGTGGCTGCGGCTGCTGGCGATAGTTGGGCAAGGCTGTAACAGAGGTGGCTGCAGAGGGAAGATGAGGAGGGCACGATTGGAGGTGACTGCGACAGCAAGGGGAGATGGCTGCAGCCTTCGCCTTCGGTTACACGACGACGAGGAGGAAGAATGGGCGACGGTGACGTGGTTGAGGGCTGGAAGGGAGCAGCAGCAAGGGAAGAGAAGGCAACAGGGGTCCGGCAAGAGTTGCGACAGCGGATGGCAGGGGTGGTTGGGCGACGCTGGAGGGAGCAGCAACAGCGATGCTGGATCTGCAAGAAGGTAGGGTCAGCAAGGCAAAAGAGGCTGTGAAAGCTACGACTGGCAGAGGAGGAAGGAAGAGGGCAGCGACAGTCCGATGAGGGTTGCGGCAGCGGGAGAGCAACAGGGTCCAGCCAGTGGCGATAGTGGCAGGGAGGAGGAAGATGCGGCTGTGACTGCGATTGAGGAGGAGGGGAGGAGATGACAGCGATTGATGGCAGCGATCGAGGGTTGCAGGCGACAAGGGTGGCGACTGTGGGAAGGAGGTTACAACAGGGAAGAAAGGGGAGGAATAGAGGTGCCGACAGCAGATGAGGGAGGAGAGGAAAACAGCAGAGCGTCGCTACTACAGGAAAGGAGGAAAGGACGAGGCGTGGCGGCGCCACAGCGAGGAGCGAGGAGGGAGATATGGACGGCAACCTTCTCTTTCTTCTCTCTTTTCGCTTTCTCTCTTTTTTTTTTTTGGGATGAACACTGCAGCGAAAATGATTGCAGCAATATGTGGAAGACCGCGACGTCGGTGTAGATGGCAAAGGGAAGCGGTGAGGATGATGAATGGTAGCAACGAAAGAGCCGAGGAACAGTGGCTTTGATACCAATTGGTAGGACCCTAGGGTTTTATCATGGAGGAAGAATATGAAAAGGGGAATAATCGATCTCTTCGAGGGGATCGGGCCTCCTAGATCACTTCGAGGGGATCTGCCTCTTAGGGTTTTGTCTTTTGGCTAAAACTAATACTTCCCATTGATTGATTTTTCATAAAAAGTTTTACAACTTTATTTATAAGGCTTTTCCAAGAGTCTTACTAATCTTTGACTCTTAATAGACTCCTAACTGAAAATAATAACGGACTCAATCTCAACTGAAGATAAAAACCACTCAATCTACTCATAACCAACTTGATGAGATTCACTCGACCCATAACTGACTCTGGCTAACATGACTCAACCTGAATAAATGGACCCGAGTTGATCTAGGAGGCTGATTCCCGGGAAGATATTGATTATCTCCCTTTTACCCTCTTCCTCCACGATAGAACCCTAGGGTTCTATCAAAGATCACATTGATACCAAATTCCCAGAACATGATCAATCCCCTTCGCCTCAAACACAAGTGATGTACTATATTCATGGATCCGATGCCATCTATTGACCACAGTCACACGGTCTCCAAAATCACACAGTTAGAGGAAAGACTAAGCGCCATAAACCTCAAACGCCTACAGACTACAATATCTCTTAACCAAGATCCACAAACCCCAGCAAGAGCACGAAAAACCATCAGATCAATTCATAACAACCAAAGATGGGCAACGGGAAGTCACCTCAAGGATGACGGAGAAGACGATGAGATTCCGGATCATGCGCCTGGAGGACTGCGCCCGTCGCTTCATCCGCGCGTGGACCGCAGCCTCCTCCTTGGACAGGTGCTGCAGCCGCTTCTCGTAGTCCTCGCTTCGGCCCCCGAAAATCCACCGCCACAGCCGGGCGACGATCCCTCTTCGCTGCTTCTTGGGCGGTGCTGGTGGCGCCTCCGCCCCACCGGCCATCAGAGGAGGGTTGAGGGAAAGAGAGGGTTTAGGGCTTCGGATCGGAGAGGGAGGGAGGGAACTGACACCGGTGGGCAGCAGTGATGACAGGATCTCGACGACGAGACGAGGTTGAGGAGGCAGAGGCGATGAATGGGATACGAAGAGGACCTGCTGCCGTGGTATGGGGTTGGAGCACTCGAGGGGTCGGCGAACGTACGTGACCTCTCACGGTGACTTCATTTCAAAATAAAGAACGGGGCGGCGAGCCGGTCCTTCCGGGCTCAGCCCACGAGTCAATATACGAGTGAAGAGGGTGCCCCCGGGTCGGGGCGGCCCGAAGCTCAATGCACGGACGCCCGCCAACTGGTGCCTTCGCATCAAAAGAAACAATTTTTGAATTCTGATATCAGATTAGGCAACAAATTCTTAAGATAGATAGATAGATAGATATTGAGCATATGGTTATTTGTCAACCTCGGAAGCTACGAAAGTAAATAGTATTCTTTTTCTTCATATTAAAAATTTATCTGCTGTCCGGTCCCTGATTGTCTTCTTATATGAAATGTAATTCATGTGGCCTCTACTGATTGATGTGGACTTCAAAAAGTTGATACGAGTTATCTCCCCCATCGAAATGTCTTCCCATGCTTTCCCCATGATCCTATTCTCTCAGAGGTGTGTGAATTAGATGCTGTCATGCTCGGCCTGTGACGAAAATATGTTTTCAGACCACAGGCGATTAGCTTTGAGAAACGATCGTTACCGACTCAACAACGGAGAGCGAATGTGTTGGTTACTTTGGGGTCGTTTACTCGGGTCCCTTATGGGTTTCTCATTCTCCAAGGATTGATAGGATCCATGTGATTTGTATTTCCTGTGGCCGAAGTTTATTTTGGCTACTCAGACTCAAATAGCTCTATTAATAATCACCCAACCGATTCAATCATAACTGACTAACAGAAGACATGCATAACAATCGAGTTGGATCGATCAAACCGATTGAGTTTGTAGTGAATAGTTTAAATTTGACCGACATCACTTTTGATTTATTGTGTACATCAAAATTCATTTCAACACCAGGCTTGATGGTTAACTCGAGCTTACGGTCTTCAACGGACTTATGGTGAAGCCCCTTTTTTTTTTTTTTTTTTAAATACTTTAGTGAGTAGATATGTGATGTAGAAGAAAAATATTAAGTTCAAGGAAGATCGACAGAAATCAAAAGTAATCATTTATATAGGATCCTATTTGTAATATTGTGGTCCTAGTACCAGAAATATCATTAGCCTATTTTGACCTACTCATCCAATCAATTACTCAGGAATCAAAAATAAATAAAAAATAATGAGCAATTTGGTCTTGATGATCACACGGTCTTGTCTACCACTATATTAATATCAAATAATTTATAAAATTATATGAAATAATCATATGATCCTATTGGGATTAATAATTGTTTTTTAATTCCTAGTTCAATGTCCAAGAAATCTTAGTATAATAAAGATTTTTTATAACTAAACAAACATTAAAAAAATTAGAGATTACAAAGTATTTTAAGATTATTGAGCTAGTGTCATTTGATAATAATAAATATTCAAATATGAGTTATTTCTTTAAAGAAAGAGATTATAAAAATTAAGTTGTGGTAAGACTTCTCTTTCTTATGTTCTGAGTCTTCTCTAGTGTCTCCTCGTTCAATGACTCACTCATAGACTTTTTTTGTTGGTTATAAGTGCTCTGCAAATCAATCATGTGAGTGATAACATGTGTAACATGTTGCACTATTTTTTTTACATAATTATTATTATTGATGTTTTCTCACATTATATAATGTTTATTACGAATATATATTGTGATGTTATTGGATTTGTGTAATGAGAATCGGATAGTGATGAGATCATAACAATGATACTAATTCACTTTTAAATATAAACTCGAAATAATCCCAATCATATGTTACTCGAGAGAGACATCGAAGTAACCAGATAGATCGATATACTATGTTCTAATCCATATGATGGAGGTGGCTGGTCTCATTGTCGCTTGTGTAGGGACACTAAGGGTACATTACAAGTGCTTATTAAAGAATGAGTTCACTGATTGATCTGCTTATTGAATGCTAGATGGTTAATGATACCTAACGTTAGATAATGATTCTGTAGTCTCGGTTGCGTCTGGTCCTTAGACTTGAGACGTCAATGATGCCTTGTTTGAGCACTCATTTTTTTAATGCTGGACTTATAGGTCTGGAAGTTTCAGATCTAGTACAAACGATTATTGGGATTGGTAACTAACCTTACGAAGGTAATTATTAAGTACCACTAGAGGATCATCTACTCTCAGTATCATGAGAGGAATATCTCGTGTGTTATCACTCAAGCAAATCCCTGATTAGGGTCATTCGGATTGAGAGAATAAGAGTTCTTCGAGAGATTATGATTAGAGCGAGATTCATATGAATTTTATATAAGGCATGATAAGTACCATGCCCAATATACGGTCTCTATGATATTAGATAGATAAGGGACTATAGATACATGATAATTGAGGACAGACATGTTCAATAGATTATATCCCTCTACACTGTTTGGGGACTATGACATAGTGGCCTAATACATTCATAGTCGATGAGTTAAGTGAATTGTTACGGGATAACAGTTCATTGAGTCAAAAGGAATTCTAACGGGTGCAGCTCACGGCCAGCTCGGTATTGGGCCTACAGGGTTATACACATATGGTGGATATTGTAGTGAGTAGAGGATCAGATATGAGTTATCCAATAAGCCCATATTTCACTGGATAAGACCTAGTATTAATGGATTTCTTGCATAAGGTACAATTTAAGGTAAATAATCTCTCTAATAATCTAAAAAGTAAGGGTAATTGGTTAGAGATCCAATACCTACAAACGCATGAATCATTAATGTTTAAGAGTCTCTCTATAAATAGGAGGCAAGAGCGGCTAAGAAAGATGATAAGCTACATCTTTGGCCACTCCCTCTCATTCTCCTCCCTCCCTTCTCTTTTTAACCGACCACTCCTCTCCCTTTTATATGAGGACAACAAAAAAGAAAGGAGCTCTTCCACTACTGCAAGGTTATGTGTAAAAGCTACGAAGAAGGTGCACAAAAACTACGAGTCCTTCACTGCGATTAGAGGAGCATCACTGCATTAATCTATAATGTAGATATCGCTAGAGAGGAGGATATCTGACCTCTTTCATTCTCTCCTATTGGATCTGAAAAATCAAGTATATACGATCTTCCTAGGTAACATATCTCACACGATTCGTAGTTTTTTTATTTTATGATTTTTCGCGCACTAACTATCATACGACGACATGATAAACATGGAAAATCTTTTATTTTATTTTTCTACTATGCATTGATACTCTAATAAGGTTTCCCAATAATAATATTAAAGCCAAGTTAATCATATGATGATTGGCTTATAAACTATATGTGTTGTTAGAATCATGTATATTATTTTCTATGTAGCTTGCTGCGATGTTGTCACAGTTTTTGGATCTGGACCACAACTTTTCTTAGCATTAAAAGATGCTTTAGATCGATGTTTTAATGTCAAAATTATTAATGCAGAACGTAAGAGAAAGGGTAGCAACTGTTGCTGCCTTGCAAATTGGCCGAAGGCTATTTGTAGCCTTGGCCGGGAGTATGTTTTGATGCTCTTAAAAGCTTGGCCAAAAACTACCATAACTAAGAGCATAATGCACAACTCTCAGCCATGGTTGAGCACCCCATGCGGCCAAGGAGTCCTAGCCACATAGAGAACCCCTGGCGGTTAAGGTTTCCTAGACATACGAGGTAACCCTACGACTAGGGACTCATGGCTGCAAGGGGCAGCATGGTGGCTAGGGTTTGTTGGCCACCCATAGCAGATTACAACCAAGGTTATTACCTACAAGGAACACCTTGGGGGCTAGGGTTTCTTGGCTGTCCAAGCCTGTCCTATGGCCAGGGACTCCTGCTCGCAGGGGTGCCCTTAGCAATTAGGGTTTCTTAGCGCATAAGGGTCTCTGTTTTGCCATGTGGTGTTGAATCTCGAATTTTAATGATGAAATTAATTGATAGGTTATTAATCTAACATGTGTGCTAGAGATGATTGATGCATGATTAACTACGGTAGTGAGAGAGAATTATAATCAAATGTTGGGCCAAAATCAAGCCTGGGCATCAAGCTAGGGTTTGAACGATGTAGTGGGAACTCACCGAGAGACTCACCGGAAGCTTACTGGGAGTTCGTCGGGAGCTCGTTAAAGGGATTAAAGGCTTGCCGAGAGTTCGCTAGAAGCTTGTTGAGAGTTTGCCAGGAGCTTGCCAAAGGTAATTGAGAGTTTGCTAGGATGGCATTAGGAGTTCACTGAAAGAAGACCAAGAGACTCAGAAGGGTCTTGTTAGGATGGCATTAGGGTTGCCTAAAAGCTTGTCGGGAGTTGGGTGAGTCTTGTTAGACTTGATGGTCACATAATTATAATTTATTAAGCCATAGTTAGTATCGATTTGGGTTGAAGTTCTACTTGAGTTAGATTTGGAAGGAATCTAAATTAACTCAAGTGAGGCAAAATTGGGTCTACTATGGGGATAAATTAAGCTTAGGTTGAGCTCAATTAGTTAACCTAAGAATTGGTCAACATAAGGTACAAATTGAGATTGAAAAGTGGAGATAATCACTTTTCCAGGATTCCCGATGGTTGTACCGTGTGTGGGTGATGGTTATACCACCGGCGGGTGGCAATTGTACTAGCTAAGCCGATGGTTGTACTGTCGTCGCCCAGTTTTTTGGGTAGCTTTCGACGGTTGTATGGTCAACACCGGTGGTTGTACCACTCGTACCTGAATTTTTTAGATATTTTTAAATTTTGGCTCTATTTCTGAAGCCAATTAGGGTCTATAAATACCCCAAGATTTCTTATATTTAGTATAACACTTTAGGCTAGAAATTCTATGAAAAAATAATATGCTAAAATTATAAGAAAAAAGGGGCAAGAGAGTGAAGAGAAGAGTTATATTCTTGTAAAGTCTCCCTTGTGAGTTTGTAAGATTTCCCTTCTTAACCCGTGAAAAGGAGAGAGTAAGAAGTGTAAGAGTTTGATCTTCACCTAAAGAAGATTGATAGTGGATGTCGGTGGACCTCGGAGAAGAGGACTCAGGGAGTGGACGTAGGCCAGGTTGAGGCCGAACCATTATAAATCTGTGAGCATCTCTTTACTTTGTCTTTTTTATTATGTATGTTCTTATACGAAGCTTTTCTTTAGCATGATTATATCGTTCAATAAGCTTATTACTTACTTACTCAATGAAATGCTTCTAATTTTTTGTTTTGCTTGAAATGAAAAGTTTTCCCTAAATCGTGATTTTTTACACTTGCACTATTCCACCCTGTATAACCACCCCCCATTCTTCTTCCTCCTCTTAGTACCAATTGATCATAACATATGAGGCACCCTATGGTAGGGCATCCAAAAAATTTCATCAATATAATTTATTAAATAGTTTAATTAATTATTATTTATCTAGTAGTCATACATAATGATATGTACATGTAATGTATGATATGGATGGATGATCATGGACCATGTGATGTGATGTGTGTATGTGTGCATATTATTATTATTGGGGCCTGCGAGCTTTGTTCTTCTCTTTTATTATCGGGCCTGTATACCTGTGATTGTGTTGTAATTATATGAAGAGGCACGACGGGAGTGTGGAGGTACCAACGGGACTCACGATGCTAAGATGGATGATCCTGACGCGTGGAGATGCCCGAGGTGCTGGCAAAATCGATGATGATGAAATGATAATCATAAGACATAGAGATACACTGATACACACATAGATCCTATTGTGAGTGATTAGTCCCACTGGCTCGAGCCTGATCACATTAGGTGATGGTTCATGATCATCCAATGTGATTATGCATATATGATATGTGATTACTTATATACCTACTATATATATATATATATATATGCATGCGATGTAGATATATAATAAATATGTATGTATATGACATGATATATTAGGAGATCGAGCCAAAGCCACCTCCTATGATAATATTATTAGGATCATAATGGCAGTAGGGGGGAGGGTTAAAAAAAAATGTTATCACAAAAAGATCTGATTTGAAAAAGATCGAACAAAAATATGAATCAAAAATCTGTTTAACTAAAAGTGCAAATGAGGATAGTGAGTGAAGTAAATCAATATGTAATAATAAGATAAAGCAAAAAAAGAAATGTAAATCGATTTATAGTGGTTCTGTCATCCTGACCTATGTCAACTCTCAATTCCTCCTCTCAATGCCACCAACTTTCACTATCAATCTTCTTTCCAATAGGCAAAGATCAACCATCCTTGTTATAACCTTTCTTATTTTACCAGTCCCAGGAGAGAACTTTTATAAACTTTTTAACAC
Organism: Ensete glaucum; assembly: GCA_021527575.1. Classification (NCBI taxonomy): domain Eukaryota; kingdom Viridiplantae; phylum Streptophyta; class Magnoliopsida; order Zingiberales; family Musaceae; genus Ensete; species Ensete glaucum. The sequence continues at coordinate 25,215,997 of CM038559.1, read as the reverse complement.
AAGACCTCACACCTCCTTAGAATAACCACAAAACTCAAGGAGAAAGAAACTCAAACACTTTTAAGAGTTTATAACACTTTAACATCGAAAATTCTTTTTCTTTTTAACCTTTTTTTTATACTTATTCATACTTTATCAAACAAGGATGAGTGGGATATTTATAGACCCCTAATAGCTTCAAAATTGGAGTCAAAATTTTAAATCTACGATTTTTTAGAGTACTAGAGATACTACCATCGGCATCGGATGGTACTATTGCCTAACAGAGCCTAGGAATCTGGGCTCTTGTGGTACTATCGTCGATCTAGTGGTAGCACCGCCATTGGGCAATACCTCACCGGTAGGTGGTGGCACCACTGTTAAAATGCCCGAAAAGCATAAACAATGCTTTCTAGTAGTCTGGGTAGTACCACCACCTAGACCTGGTAGTACCACCACCCAAGTTAACTAGATCATTGAATGAGCCTTTTATCAGGCCCAATACAACCTTAGTTTAAGCCCAATGAGCTCCAAATCAAGTTGGCATGGTTTCGGCCTAATACCAGCTTAATTTAACTCTAAATGACTATGATCAAGACTTAACCATTTTAATTACAATCATGAAGCACGTTGTTCAGCATTTTGGCATATCATCTGATGATTGAACCTTTGGCACATCTTTAAACTCGATACTTGAACTCATGGCATGAAGTCCATTGTATATCGACTAATCCTCTAGCCCGACGTTTAATCTTTGACATGACGCTTTTCGACCTAACGTCTACTTTGATAAATAACCGTTTGATGGTTAAAGTCCATGATTGAAGCTATTCCTGCATTACTTATCTTGAGAACATATAAGTTCACAAATTCATTAATTGATTTTATCATCAAAATCTGAGACTCAACAATCTCTCCCTTTTTTATGATGACAACAAATTGATGACGAAATTTTAACTAAACTCCCCCTATCTATATGTCATAATGAACTTGAATAAAGAAACATAATAACCTTTCAACTCTTTTAATTCAAGTCAAAACAATTTTAATTATAAATCATAGCAATTTTCAAAAGTGATTATTGTAAGAATTATATGTATAATTTCACATCATATCCATACATCTCAAACAAATATCATAAGTTGATGTCTTCAAATACAACATACATATGAGTGTCATGTCATCAAAAAAATTACCATTACTTCGTCCCCTTTGTCATCAACAAAAAGAGGAAAAGGAAATAAGTAAGCCATTACTTTTCACTTCCCCTTTATCATTATCAAAAGGAAGAGAATGATATCATTTTATCATGATACTACTTTTTATTTATATCATGTGTCATTGAAGGATATTAATATAAAGAAGTCATATGACATAAATCTCATATCATTTATGTATTTGAAATCAAGATAATGATTGACTAAGGAAAAAAAGAAGAAGAATCATAATTCATGTATTTGAAAGATTCAACATAGCTAATTCTCTTCTACTAAAATCAAGTTGTTTCTCATTCAGTGGTTTAGTAAAAATATCTGTCAAGTGACATTTTATGATAATGAAATCTAAAGATATATTATGATTGCTAACTTGATCCCTAATAAAATAATATCTAATATCAATGTGTTTAGTCCTAAAGCGTTGAATATATATTTTTTATAAATAAATTACACATGTATTATCACATTTTATAGGAATATTTTTCAAGTAAAGTCCATAATCTTCCAAAGCACTCTTCATCCAGATTACTTGTGCATAACATGCATCTATTGCTATATATTTAGTCTCGACTGTGGATAATGCGATAGAGTTTTATTATGTAGAAGACAAAAAAATAAGCGCATAACCTAGGAATTGACATATTCTAAAGGTACTTTTTCTATCTATTCTGTATCCTGCAAAGTAGGTATCAGCATATACAATCAAATCAAAATTTTCAAATTTTGGATATCATAATCTTCAATTTGGAGTTCCTTTTAAGTATCTAAAAATTCTTTTAACTACTTTATGCTGGTTACAAGTGCCGTACAATCAAATTACGTGAGTGATGACACGTGTGACATACTGTGTAATCTTTTTGCTTATGATTAATATTGACATATTCTCACATTATATTATTTATTGCATATATATTGTGATATCCTTGGTTTTGTGCAATGGAAATTAGATCATGATGAGATTACGATAATGAGATCAATTCACCTTTAAATACAGATCCTAAATAATCCCGATCATAGGTTACTCGAGAGGGACATTGAGATAACCGAATAGATCAGTGTACTATATACCCATCCATATGATGGAGGTAGTTGGTCTCATAGCCACTTGTGTTGAGACACTAAGGATATAGTACAGGTGCTCATTGAAAAATAAGTTCACTGATTGATCCGCTTATGGAATATTGTATGGTTAATGATACCTAATGTCAGACAATGATTCCATAGTCCCAGTTGTGTATTTGGTCCTTAGACTTGAGATACTAAGGATGTCTTGTATGAGTACTTCTTTCTTTGACGCCAGACTTACAAGTTTGGAAAGTTTCAGATCTGGTACAATTGGTTATCGGGATCGGTAGTCAATCTTACGAAGGTAATTGAATGTCAATAGAGGATCATCCACTCTCGGTATCATGAGAGGAATATCCCATATATGCTTGCTTAGACAAATCCCTAGCCAGGGTCATTCAGATTGAGAGAGAAGGAGTTCTCTGGTAGAATCCGATTAGAGCAATACAAACTAATTCTGTATGTGACCTGACAGTACCATGTCCAATATACGATCTTTGGGATATTAGTTGGATAAGGAATTATAGATATACGATCCCTATGGACAAATAGGTCCGATGGATTTAATCCCCACTATATCGTTTGGGGATTATGACATAGTGGCCTAGTACGTCCATAGTCGATGAGTCAAGTGAATTATTATGAGGATAATAATTCACTATATCAGAAAGGAGTTCTGATGAGAGTGACTCACGGCCATCTCGGTATTGGGCATAGAGGGTCACACATATATGGTGGATGCTTTAATGAATAGAGGATTAGATGGAGATCAAATTAGCCTATATTCTCATTAGATGAGACTCTATACTGATGAGCTCCTTGATTAAAGCCCAATTAAAGGCCTAAGGAGATTATTGGATAGAAATCTAATAATGCAAGGTTAGTGGGTAATTTGATAAAGATCCAATACCCACTAAGGAACGAGCCCTAGGGTTTTTTGGTGGCTCTCTATAAATAGGAGGGGAGACTCATGGTTGATAGGCTGCACCTTTAGCCACTACCTCTTATTCTCCTCCCTCCCTCTGTGTAAGAGTTACGAGATCAGATTGAAGGAGTTTCACTGTAGAGATCTATCGTGTAGATAAAGCTAGAGAGGAGAACGCTCACCTCCTTCATCTTCTTTATCCAGATCTGGAATATAGGGATATACGATCTTCCTAGGTAAAATCAATCTCTCACATGTCGCGATTTTATCAGTTTTTACGTTTTTCTTGCAACCTCAATCTTTTGCATGACGATTTGATCTGCGTGGGAAACCAGTATTTTGTTTTGATTTCCACTGTGCATGTGATGCACCTACTGAGGTTTCCCAATAGTGGTATCAGAGCCCGATTTTCGTGCGAAAGATTGGTTTTAAACTGCGTGTGATGAGATTGAATCGCGTAGAATCGTTCTATATGTTCTTGTTGTGCTTTCGCAGTGAAGGCAGGAAGGAGGAGGGGCGACCAGCCACGGCTAGCCCTCATCTGGTGGTAACCCATACCGAGCTAGCTACAATGGGCAGCTGGCTGCGACCAAGGCTCCCTACAAGGGGGCGGTCGGCCACGGCCAAAGCCCCTTGCAAGGGCAACTGACATGTGATGGCAGTGGGCATGGCGCCCATAGCCCCATGGCCGGTTGTCCGCAAGGGTGACCGCTCCTGAGGGGTAGCGCCGAAGGCGATCACCCGCTAGGTGCCGCCGAGGGCGCCGTAAGGCGGTTGCCCATGCCGATGACGCAGCCGCTGCCGACATGGCGCTGACGCGACGTGGTGATGGTAAGGGAAGAGGGCTAGGGCATCCTTTTAAGAAAATAACGATCATACCCCTCTGAATTAGGAAAATTCTAAGGATTATCCTTGTGTACAGAATTTCTAAAATACCCTCAATAATTCTAAAAATTCTAAGGACTGTCCTCCGATATAAAATTATAAAAATACCCTTGACAATTCTAGAATTTTTGAGCATATCCTGATTTTCAGAAATTAATTAATTAATTAATTTAATTAATTATTATATATATCTAGTAATCTTATATATGATATGATGTATATGTGATGGATGATGTGGATGAATGATCATGAGTCATGTGTTCTGATGTGTATAATTATGATTATTATTATTATTGGGGCCTAGAGCCTATGTTTGTCTCGTTTATTGTTGGGCCTGCGTGCTTGTGATTATTTGTAATTATATGGAGAGGCGCAGCGGGAGCGTAGAGGTTACAACAGGACCCACAATGTCGTAGCGGGAGATCACGATGTATGGTGATGCAACAATCCGACAAAATTGATGATGACGAGATCAATAATCACAGGGCATGAAGATGCGCTAATGTACACATAGATCCTGTTGTGAGTGATTAGGCCTATTGGCTCGGGCTTAATCATATTATGTGATGGCTCATGATCATCTGGTGTGGCTTGCATATGATATGTTATACACTTACTAGATATATGTATATATATTTGCATGTGATGTAGATATATATTAAATATGTATGTGTGTGACATGATATATTAGGAGACCGATACAAAAAACCTTCCTAAGATAATATTAAGTCGGTAAGCGTGAGGCAATAAGATTGACCCACGTGGCCTTCCATCATTATAGGAAGAAATTGAATCATGACATAGGTTAAGTTGGTCAAGTCCCTCGAGGCTCGCCTATCTACGTGATCAAGATCTTGCCTATGACATAGAGATGTCACTGGTGACCTGAGGACATGGTATATTTAGTCGAGTCTCTTGAGGGCATATGATGACATAACTGAACATCATGATTGGTCGAGTCCCTCGAGACTATGATGATTCAGAGGCCGAACATAACAGGAATCACAAGGAGTTGTGATTGGCAAGTGTTGCTTACCTTTTGGGCTTAGTATAATTGGTCGAGTCCCTCGAGGTTGCACTAAGACGCCAATTGGATCCTAATCCCCACTAGGAGTCTGCCAGAGACTTTTATCTCACGTGTCGAGGGTGTTGCGTGATTCGTTAAGAAAATAGTGGGAGTACATTAGTATAGAAGTCCATATCTTAATCAGTATTTTCTGCAAAGTCTGCATGTTATTTATTTACGCTGTATCTTGTTTGTCACTTGTAAAACCCTTATGGCATACTTGATGCCAACTGCCTCATTAGTACAAATGCTCTGTAATTTAATAATTATTCTCACAAAAGAGAAAATTGTATATGTCTTTAACACAATTATGCCCACGCTGGAGGAAAGGACAAGCGAGGATGAGATTGCTCGCTTTGTGAAGTATAAAGATAGTCCTAAAGGATAACCTATATGTTGATCTTATACTTCAGTCCCTACTAGATTCCTTTTCACAGTTCATTATTAACTTTAATATGAGCAAGTTTAAGGTGACTCTCTTTGAGCTCCTCAATATGTTGAGGGAAGCTGAGAGTGCCATCAAGAAGGAGAAGCCAATTCTCTACATTGGTGAGACCAAAAAGAAAAAAAAGGCTAGCAAGACCCTTAAGAAGGGCAAGGGCAAAGAAAGACTAGGTAAGACAAAGGTTGCCAAGAGAGACCAGACAAAGGACAAAGGATGGTACTTCCACTATGACCTAGACGGGCATTGGAAGAGGAACTGTAAGGACTACCTTGTAGATAAGGTAAAACAGAAGCCTAGAGAAGCTTCAGGTATATTCATGATCAGTCTTCACTTGTCAGATTTTCATGATAACATATGAGTATTGGATAACGGAGTGTTTATCATATATACAATTCATTGTAAGTTTTGGCAAGACCTAAGAGACTAGCCAGAGGCAAGATAGATCTCAAGATAGGCAATGGAGCAAGAGTTGCTATAGTTACCGTTGGGGAGGTCACCCTACATCTACTTAGTGAAGCTATCATTGCATTGGATGCATGCTATTTTATTCTCTCTATTATCAAAAATATTATATCCATCTCTTATTTGATAATTAGTGGATATAAATTAGTTTTTGAGAACAATAGTTGTTCAATAATTATGGATGATGAGATCATTACTAGAGGGACCATTGTAAATGACTTATATGTATTAAACACTTCTCTACACATCATGAATATAAATATGTCTAAGAAAAAAAGATGAGGTGAATAATACAAACCTATGACATTATAGGCTAGGTCATATACATGAGGGAAGAATTCAAAAATTGCTGAAAGATAGATACTTAGATCCATTTGACTATGAGTCATATGCAACTTGCGAACCTTGCCTTCGTGGGAAGATGACCAACTCTCCTTTTAGTGGAACTGGAGAGAGAGCCATCGAGTTATTGAAACTTATACATAGTGATGTATGTGGTCTCATGTCGACTTAGGCTATAGATGGTTACTCATATTTCATTACATTCACTGATGATTTCTCTAGGTATAGACACGTGTACTTAATGAAGTACAAATCTGAGGCCTTTAAGAAATTTAGAGAATATAAGAATGAGATAGAAAACCAAATTGGAAAGAGTATTAAGACTCTTTGATCAGATCGAGGAGGAGAGTACTTGAGTACGGAGTTCACTCATTTCTTCAGGGATAATAAGATTCTATCCCAGTGGACACCTCCTTATACACCTCAGCTCAATGGTGTATCAGAAAGGAGGAATCGCACACTGTTAGATATGATGCGGTCTATGATGAGTTTCATTGACATATTTGTCTCATTCTGAGGGTATGCTCTAGAGACCGCAGCATACCTTCTGAACAGAGTTCAATCAAAGTCGATAGTGTCTACGCCATATAAGATATAGAAAGGAAAGAAGCTCGATCTTAAGATTGTTAAGATTTGGGGCTGTCCTGCCCACATTAGAAGACACAACCTCGATAAGTTGGAATCAAGGACAGAATTGTGCATATTTGTGGGATACCCAAAGAAAACTTGTGGGTATTATTTCTATCACCTAGAGGACAGGTACCTAACACACAAGTTCCAATTTTACATAGGTCTAGTAGAGTATCTCACCCTCTTGAAGGATATGTGGGACATATTAGTGGAGATGACTCTCAGGATGTTGATCCTCAGACCTACTAGGAGGCTATTATGAGTATAAACTCCGGAAAGTGGCAAGAAGCCATGAATTCTGAGATGGATTTAATGTACTCTAACAAGGTTTGGAACCTTGTAGATGCACCTGAGGGTATTATACCCATCGACTGCAAATGGATCTTCAAGAAGAAGATTAGAGTGGATAGAAAGGTAAAGATCTATAAAACAAGGCTGGTAGCTAAAGAATATCGTCAAAGACAAGGAGTTGACTATAACAAAACCTTTTCACCTGTAGCTATACTTAAGTCCATTAGAATTATTTTGGCCATATCAGTACACTATGACTATGAGATTTGGCAGATAGATGTCAACACGACATTCCTCAATGGCAACCTCGAGGAGGAGATGTATATGATATAACCAGAGGGATTCGTATCCAAAGAGAGTCCAGATAAAGTATGCAAGTTGCTTAGATCTATTTATGGATTGAAGCAAGCTTCCTAAAATTGGAACATAAGATTTGATAAGGTGATAAAATCTTATAACTTCGTTAAGAACGAAGATGAGTCTTATGTGTATAGGAAGGTAAGTGAGAGTGTTATCACCTTCTTGGTGCTATATGTGGATGACATCCTAATAATTGGGAATGATGTAGGAATACTCTCTACAGTAAAGGCTTGGCTATCCAGAAACTTCTCTATAAAAGACTTAGGGGAAGCATCCTATATTTTAGGGATCCAGATCTATAGAGATAGATCCAAAAGGATGCTTGACTTGTCTCAGTCTAGGTACATAGACTCCATTATTAAAAGGTTTGGCATAGAGAATTGCAAGAGAGGACTTATACCGATGAGACATGGAATATCACTTTCTAGGAGTATGTCCCCAAAGACTCCTGAAGAAAGGGCAGATATTGATAATATACCTTACGCCTTAGTGATAGGGCCTATCATGTATGCGATGTTATGTACCAGGCCTAATATAGCACATACTCTGAGTGTCATGAACAGGTGTCAAGCAAATCCAGGTTTAGAACACTAGAAGGTAGTAAAGTATATCCTTAAGTACTTGAGAGGCACTAAGGATCTTTTACTGATATATGGAGAAGGTAGCCTCTAGGTTGAGGGCTACACAGACTCGAGTTTTCAGTCCAACATTGATAATAGCAAATTGAATTCAGGATTTGTTTTCACCCGGAATGGGGGAGCAGTAAGTTGGAAGAGTTACATGCAAGATACTACTATTGACTCGACCATAGAGGCATAATACATTACTACAACAGAAGTAGCAAAGGAAGGGGTGTGGATGAGAAGGTCATCAAGGATTTGGGAGTCATACCAAGCAATGTGGAGCTGACTTCCATATATTGTGACAACGATAGAGCAATAGCTCTAGCAAGGGAACCCAGGTCTCATAAGAATTATTCTGACGAGGTTCTATCTGATTAGAGGGATTATGACTAAAAAGATATAGCAATAAAAAGAGTTCCATCCAAAGATAACATTGCAGATCCACTAATGAAGCTACTACCTCAGATTTTATTTGATCATCACAGGGGTCTGATGGGGATCAAACACATAGATGATTAGCTTTTGGTCAAGTGAGAGATTGCTGGTTACAAGTGCCCTCCAAGCCAATCACGTGAGTGATGGCACATGTGGTATGCTGTGTAATCTTTTTACTTATGATTAATATTGATATATTCTCATATTATATTATTTGTTGTATATATATTATGATGTCCTTAGTTCTATGCGATGGGAATTGGATCATGATGAGATCATGATAATGAGATCGATTCACCTTTAAACACAGATCCTAAATAATCCTACTCATAGAGTACTCAAGAGGGACATTAAGATAACCAGACAGATCGATGTACTATATACCCATCCATATGATGGAGGCAGCTGGTCTTATAACTACTTGTGTGGAGACACTAAGGATATAATACAAGTGCTCATTGAAAAATGAGTTTACTGATTGATCCACTTATGAAATATTGTATGGTTAATGATACCTAATGCCAGACAGCGATTCTATAGTCCCAGTTGTGTATCTGGTCCTTAGACTTGAGATATAAAGGATGTCTTATATGAGTACTCCTTTCTTTAATGCCAGACTTACAGGTTTAGAAAGTTTCAGATCTGATATAGTTGGTTATCGGGATCGGTAGCCAAACTTATGAAGACAATTGACAGGTTTAGAAAGTTTCAGATCTGATATAGTTGGTTATCGGGATCGGTAGCCAAACTTATGAAGACAATTGAATGTCAATAAAGGAATATCCCATATGTGCTTGCTCAGACAAATCCCTAGCTGGGGTCATTTAAATTGAGAGAGAAAGAGTTCTACCGTAGAATCCAATTAGAGCAAGACAAATTGATTCCGTATGTGACCTAACAGTATCATGTCCAATATAGATCTCTGATGTCACGACCCGAGTTGATGAGCTAACTGTCCCGGTAGCTTCAATTTTGGCTCAACCACTGGCCAAAATGCTCGAGCCGGGAGTTACCAATAGTACACTCATCAACCCTTATAAGGCATTCATATGTTCCCATTTTTCCAATGTGGGACTAAGGGGTCCGAACATATCCCAGATCGAACCCTAGCATGGGGCATGTGAGGCTTGTAGCCCTTTTCGATAACTGGGTCCTCTCACCATGCTCGAATATTAGGTCGGCTCTGATACCAAATGTCACGACCCGATGAGCTAACTATCCCGACAGCTTTCAGTTTTGGCCTCAACCATGGCCAAAACGCTCGAGCCGGGAGTTACCAGTAGTACACTCATCAACCCTTATAAGGCATACATATGTTCCCACTTTTCCAATGTGGGACTAAGGGGTGTACAAATGTCACGACCCGGGTTGATGAGCTAACTGTCCCGGTAGCTTCAATTTTGGCTAAACCACTGGCCAAAATGCTCGAGTCGGGAGTTATCAATAGTACACTCATCAACCCTTATAAGGCATTCATATGTTCCCATTTTTCCAATGTGGGACTAAGGGGTGTTACACTAAATGTCACGACCCGGGTTGATAAGCTAACTGTCCCGGTAGCTTCAATTTTGGCTCAACCACTGGCCAAAATGCTCGAGCCGGGAGTTACCAATAGTACACTCATCAACCCTTATAAGGCATTCATATGTTCCCATTTTTCCAATGTGGGACTAAGGGGTGTTACACTCTCCCCAACTCATATACTTGACGTCCTCGTCAAGGTCGAACATATCCCAGATCGAACCCTAGCATGGGGCATATGAGGCTTGTAGCCCTTTCCGATAACTGGGTCCTCTCACCATGCTCGAATACTAGGTCGGCTCTGATACCAAATGTCACGACCCGGGTTGATGAGCTAATTGTCCCGGTAGCTTCAATTTTGGCTCAACCACTGGCCAAAATGCTCGAGCCGGGAGTTACCAATAGTACACTCATCAACCCTTATAAGGCATTCATATGTTCCCATTTTTCCAATGTGGGACTAAGGGGTGTTACATCTGAGATAATAGTTGGATAAGGGATTATAGATAAAAGGTAACTATGGATAGACAGGTCCGATGGATTTGATCCCCTAGTATCATCTGGGGACTATGACATAGTGGCATAGTACGTCCATAGTCGATGAGTCTAGTGAATTATTATGAGGATAATAAGTCACTATATCAAAAGGAGTTCTGATGGGAGTGACTCACGACTAACTTGGTATAGAGCCTAGAGGGTCACACATATATGGTGGATGCTTCAACGAATAGAGGATTGGATGCAGATCAAATTAGCCCATATTCTCATTAGATGAGAATCTATGCTGATGGGCTCCTTGATTAAGGCCCAATAAGAGGCCTAAGGAGATTATTAGATAGAAATCCAATAATGCATGATTATTGGGTAATTGAATGGAGATCTAATACCCACTAAGGAAGAAGCCCTAGGGTTTTTTGGTGGCTCTCTATAAATAGGAGGGGAGACTCATGGTTGATAGGTTGCAGCTTTAGCCACCACCTCCTATTCTCCTTCGTCCCTCTATGCAAGAGTTGCGAGATCAGATTGGAGGAGTTTTGCTACAAAGATCCATCGTGTGGATATTGCTAGAGAGGAAGACGCTTGACCTCCTTCATCTTCTCCATTCGTATCTAGAATATAGGGATATACGATCTCCCTAGGCAAAATCGATCTCCCTATGTAAAATTAATCTCTCACATATCGCAGTTTTATCGGTTTTTATATTTTTCTTGCAACTCCAATCTTTTGCACGACGATTTGATCTACGTGGGAAACCAGTATTTTGTTTTGATTTTCACTGCACATGTAATGCACCCGCTGAGGTTTCCCAACACTTTATAATAAGATTATTTGAGATTTGACTAAAATCTTGTATAAAGTCAATACTAAATATTATATCAGGTCTAGTTGCAGTAAGATATAATAAACTTCCTATCATACCTCTATAAGCTCTTTGATCAAAGCATTCTCCTTTATTGTCTATATCTAATTTAGTAGATATGCTCAATGGTGTATTAATGACCATAGCACTATCCATATAAAATTATTTTAATAGATCCAAAGCATACTTAGTTTAATTAATAAAAGTTCTATCATTTAATTATTTAATTTATAATCCTAACAAAATTATTAATTCACCCATTAAACTCATTTCAAATTCTTGGCTCATACTTTTGGTAGATGACATACCTCTATAAGTTTTTTGATCAAAGTATTCTCCTTCATTGTCCATATCTAATTTAGTAGATATGCTCAATGGTGTATTAATGACCATAGCACTATCCATGTGAAATTATTTTAATAGATCCAAAGCATACTTAGTTTAATTAATAAAAGTTCCAACATTTAATTATTTAATTTATAATCCTAAGAAAATTATTAATTCACCCATTAAACTCATTTCAAATTCTTGGCTCATACTTTTGGCAAATGATTTACATAAAGATTCATTAGTAGAATCAAAAAAAATATCATCAACATAAATTTGAATAATAAGAAAATTATTTTTTAAATATTTAATAAATAATGTGGTATCGACCTAAGTCTCTCTTACTAAGCCCTAGGGGCTTGCTTCAATCCATAGAGAGTCTTAGATAATTTGTAAACATGGTTTGTAAAAAGATCAATTTTAAATTCGGGTGATTGCTTAATATAAACTTCTTTGGAAATAAAACCATTAAAAAATATACTTTTAACATCTATTTGAAATAATTTAAAATTTTTAAAATAACCATAAGTAAGTGACAGAACTCCAGAGGAATTCTATGCAAATTGATCTAGGGGATCAACCCTTGGAACGCTATAGGGGTTCCTCCCTCCTAGGTAGTCAGCCACAATGTCACGGACAACAATGTAAACAAGGTGTTCGATGAAATGCTTGTGTTAGTCCGTGTCCTTCGGTTTAGGTACATATCTTGTACAACAAGAAGCTTCGTGAGGCTTGGAAGCCCTAGTTTGATTTGCTTTATGACCAAGTTTGGCTTGTAAATACAAGTGTGTCTTATAAACACTTGTGGGGACTTCGGTCTGTAGTGGACCATTATCCTTTGTGTGCAACCTCTCTGAGTTTATAATGTCCATGGGTGTAATTTATATTTTGGCTTTATAAAGTATTTTTCTTGAGCAGTTGCTTGTGGATCTCGTGGGAGTTGCTTCTTCTGGCCCGTTTTCTCTTTTTTATGTCTGTGGGATTTTAGGAGATCTCGGGGAGGGCTGACCTTTGCGGACGGACACGTATGGGTGCCGCACGGCTTAGGCAAAATCAGCTAAGCCCGTGACAATGTGGTATCGAGCAGACAAGCACACGTAGAAACACTTGCCATACAAATGTGGGGACCTAGCTAGGTGTGGAGGATAGCCAAGACCGGCTTGGGGAAACGGACATTAAGATGTGGGGAAAGGAGTCGCTCGGAGGAGGCATCCCGGTTTGGCATTCAAGGAATAGCCAACCCTTTGCGAGAGGCACCACGAGGACAAACAAACGAAGAAGAATGCGTAGCACACAAAGACTGGGAGGGTTGAGTTTGAGCTATAGCTCGACGTTGGCAACGAAACTTGATGGTGCTTAAGGCAAAGCAGGGTGCTTGGTGAAAGATGAGACCGTGCAAGGTGGGAGGTGTTGTGTAACAGAAAGAGTTATGCAAAGCTCACGAGGTGAGGGAATTGCTAACTCAAGGATTCAAAACTCATGCAAGGGCTTGTACACGGATGAGAGTGTTCGTGGCCATCCCAAGGCGCGATTAGAACTCGCGCCATGGAGCATCGAACTTTCTCTTCAACATGGAAAGGATATGTCCATAGGTGGCTGAAATGTGCAACAAGTTCGCATGTTGCTAGACCTTGAAGGGTGCGGATTGGAGAAGGGTCGCAATCTAGCAAGTACATTTGTGGGGGCAGAACAAAGCTTGAGTTCAACAAGACGGAGTAGTCCAAAGGGGATGATGGTCTCTGAAACTTCCAGTGGGAAGTATATAAAGAGAAAAGTTGCTCCAGCAGGACAGATATCCAGGAGGGATAAGTCATAGTTCTCTAGTGGGAGAATCATGTGTAACGGACTGCACATATTGAGGAAGAGTTTCTCAAGATTATATCTCCATAAAGCTCAACGGACTGAGTGAGCGACGAAGAGTTGTCGCATGATCTTGAAGGAGGTAATGCATTGGGGGATGCATTTCGAGATCGAGTCGGGGAGCAATCCAAGGCAACATCATATGAAGGCACACTTAGAGTCGAGGCAAAAATCGAACTCAACAGAGGGCTGACTCGTGGAATGGTGGACGTGAGGGCCACTATCAACTCAGTGCAAATCGAGGAGCAGAGCGACTTGGGTGGAACTCGGTGAAGTATCCAAGCCACATGAAGGGAGTCGACATGGAAGATGGAACATGGAGCGGAGGCACAGAGCTTTCCTTAGACAGAGGTCAATGGCATGAACTCTTGTAGAGGCAAGAGTGGGATCATGTCGTTCTATGAGTTCTTCATTCTGATGGGACAGACTTATTTTGCATGGTGCCAAAGATGAAGGGAGCTTCAAGGCACATGCAAGCTACCTCAGAGATGCATTTGATGGATTAACTAAGGTGATTCAACTTGCGGAGGCAAAGTTAGGAAGAGACCTTAGTACGGGGCAAGAGGACGTAGAGGCGGGTACTCTTGAAGAATATGCTAAAGTGTTACCATTCGAGTTGTCAGGAACAAGAGGTGCATAGCAAGATTGTACTGGTAGGGGATAGAGGCCCAAGATCCAGACAATGGTGCACCAACTCTAGCGAAGTCAGAGGACTTCAGGAGCTACTAGGCGATGAACTGTTCTAGAGCTATGCTTCGTCCAGGTATAACCCAGGAGTGGGGGGGACGAAGGGGAATTGCCAAGGGAGCGAACTAAAAGTCGGAGATGGCAGAGGCCCTATGATGTGTCGGCAGAGGCCACACGTGGAGAAGTCGTAGTCCGAGTTCAACACACGAGAATCTGTATGCAATGGAGATGTCACCAGGAGGCGATATGGTGCAGCGGATCGTGGTGGAATAGTTCGTGGCAATGCAATACAGGAAATCTTGTCCCGTGAGGGACAAAATCATGCGGAGGTATGATCGAGTTGGAGCTCCACTTTGGTGTACGACACAACAAGAAGAAGGGCTATGGATTCAAAGAGTGAATGTCGTAGTACAGTAGGCGGGTCTTCGTGTGCATCAAAGTTTGCATTGGATGAAAGCCTTAGTCATCGATATGGGAGCTGTATACCACCGAGGAAGAAGTCCAAGTGCACGTACCAGTGAGTCCCATGGAGGGGGACATGATCATGTGAATGATCAGGAGCTGCTGGGAGCTCCACTTCGGTGAACCATACAACGACAAGAAGGGCTGTGGATTCAAGGAGTGAATGCCACGCATCAGCGGTCTTCCGTGTGTATGCATCGAAGCTTGCATCAGATGAAAGCCTTGGTCGTCAGCATATGGGGGCTGTGTACCACCGAGGAAGTAGTCAGATTGCAAGTACCAGTGAGTCCCATGGAGGGGACTTGATTAACCGGAGTAGTTGGAGAGTTGGATGCCGGTGCTCACATTTAAGGGAGCCCGCAAGTCAAAGGACAAGGCCGAGTAACGTTGCTACCAAGGAAGCTAAGGAGAACAGAATCGACGAGCCTGCAACAAGATGGCGGAGGCCATGCATGAGAGTTGCATGCTCTCCATCGACCAAGGAGAACTGCTAGGAGGACATAGTGGTGTCGGCGGGTGGTCGAAAGGCGAGGAAGCGACGAGTCCAACGGGCTCACTACCCAAAAGAAAAGCGTCGGTTAGAGAGGATGTGGACTGGAGGAGCTCCATGCCATAGAGGCAGATCTACCGATCGCAAAGGAAGGGATGAAGATGCAAGGTACAGATAGTAGTGCTATGGGCTTGGCGCCATGGTACTGATCGGGACTTCCGTGAAGTCATCGATCCCTTGCTCTCATGAAGGGATAGCATTGGTCGTAAAAGGGGCCATGGAGGTGGAGAATACAGAGGTAAACTCCAAGTACCAAGAGCGAGGCGGAGGCCACGAAACCGTAAGACCAATGTCGATGGGCTTCTCATCCGATAGCAAATTAAGGGACTTGGTTGATACAGAGTGCTCGACGGGAATGAAGTAGGCAAGACATGGTATTGTACCTTTCTACTCAAGAGGAGTAGGCGGCAAAGGTGATGGAGAAGACGGTACAATCCCAAATGCGACCAGACCTATCAAAGACTTACTCCAAGTTGGGGACTCCAAGTTGGACTAACAGCGGAAGAAGGTTCAATGGGCAAATATTATGGAGAAAGGACCTTAAAAACTTCAAAGTCGGAGGCGATGCTCGTTAAAGCTCCAACAAGCATCTACCCGTTCAAGCAATATGAGTATCGCGATCGCACATAATAAGCGTCTTTTCCTTCATCGAGGGATCCGCGAGAACCAACAAGGATCAAGACAACTCACCAACCCCACACCGATTCAATCATTGGTGAGTTGAAGCATGGCGGATTAGAGTGTGACTACTCAACAACAATGGGAGGCTAGGAGCCAAAGGCGTGTTCGAAAGCGAAGATTAAAGATTCAGAATGCGAGAAGATACAGCGTCTCGGTGGCCGGAGGACGTCGAAGGAATAAGTGGGGGAGAATGTCACGGACAACAATGTAAACAAGGTGTTCGATGAAATGCTTGTGTTAGTCCGTGTCCTTTGGTTTAGGTACATATCTTGTACAACAAGAAGCGGGCTTACAGTAGGCTTGGAAGCCCTAGTTTGATTTGCTTTATGGCCAAGTTTGGCTTGTAAATACAAGTGTGTCTTATAAGCACTTGTGGGGACTTCGGTCTGTAGTGGACCATTATCCTTTGTGTGCAACCTCTCTGAGTTTGTAATGTCCATGGGTGTAATTTGTATTTTGGCTTTATAAAGTGTTTTTCTTGAGCAGTTGCTTGTGGATCTCGTGGGAGTTGCTTCTTCTAGCCTGTTTTCTCTTTTTTTATAAGTCTGTGGGATTTTAGGAGATCTCGGGGAGGGCTGACTTTTGCGGACGGACACGTATGGGTGCCGCACGGCTTAGGCAAAATCAGCTAAGCCCGTGACAACAAGGCTGAATAAAAATTGATCTCTTGCTTATTCAAAAGTGGTGGAGGCTACATGCTTATATCGGGTTGTAAACCGTAACCCTAGGGAGGCTCCTCCCTAAAGCCAAATTCTTCTTCTATCTTTCCTCAACTGACTTGCCCAATAAGGGGCTAACGGCTAGGAGGTTGCAATTCCTCAAATGCTCCTCCTTAAAACCGTAGCCAACCTGCCCAGTAAGGGGCGCGATGATTAGGAAGCCTAAGGCTTCAAGACTCCTACCTCAAAACCCTAGCCAAGTCCTCAATCAAAGGGGATGATGACTAGATTATGGGGATATTATATGACTCAAGAATTTATTGACTTCTTGACATGTTGAATTTAGGACCTATCCAAGCTAGGGTCCTAGTAGACCCACCTTCTTCAAATCAATCTTGTCCTCAAGGCTGAGATTCCTTATCTAGGGACCTAATTTGAAACTCCTCATAATGCTCCCTCGTGGCCCATGTAGTAGTCATATCATTCTTCTATGATCCAACCTCAGTAGTAGTGACTGGTCTGTGATGTTTATGATCCTGTAATCCCATATGATTATCAGCGGATCTTGGACCTCCTCATTAATTTGGGTGTTAGTTGGAAAAATCTAGGCTGAGTCATCTTTTTTAAACTTCTATTTGAGGTGGGATATTTGGAGGATCAACTATATTTTTGATTTGGTGTGCATATATGATCTCCAAGTTATGACTCTAATGTGATCTATAATTTTGCAAAGTAGGTGTATCCTGCTCCTGTGATCCAGCCTTAACAGTAGTGACTAGTCTATGATGTGTCACGATCCTGTGATCTTATGTGATCATCAGTTAAATTGGGCCTCCTCATTAACTTGGGTGTCAGTTGAAAAAATCTAGGCTAAGTCATCATTTTTAAACTTCTATTTGAGGTGTGATACTTGAAGTATCAACTGCATTTTTTATTTGGTGTGCAGATCTGATCTCAAAGTTACGACCCTAATGTGATATCTAATTTTGCAAAGTCCAAAGGAGCAAGGGGACCACTTCTTTAAGGTTTGAATTTCTTACTAGTAGGGCTAGAAGTGAAGGGAAGCTTGATCTTTAAGTTTGTCAGGAGGTCATCTCTTCTTTGCATGAGCTGTCATGTGGTTAGTCTTTAATGTGACCTCGGTGGCGCTACGGTATAGTCTAGGATGATGAGGGCCTCGACTGGCGATTGTAATTTTTCTGGGCTTATTTCTCTTTCATGCCATGGTCCTGTATCGAGCCAAACTTTAAGTTTAGTAGCAATTAGTATCCCCTTTAGAAACCTTGTATAGAGTGTGGGGAAAGTTTTAGTGAGGATTAAGAGTCGGTCATCTTGCGTAAGGGCGATGTCGATCTAAACTTTTAATGTGTCTGCTCTAATCATGAACATTTGGTTATGATTTGGTATGGACAACATCTTGGTCATAAGGGCTATAGTTCCACTCGGCCAAGGTGGGTATATTTCTTCACAATGAGAGGGATGATGTTCATGTTTCCTTGAGTCCTGCAAATGACCACTCTTTTACTTTGATTCTGCCATTGGAGGTGCTGGTTACAGATGCCCTGCAAGTGAGTGATGACACATGTGACACGCTGTGTGATCTTTTTACTTATGATTAATATTGGCATATTCTCATATTATATTATATGTTGCATATATATTGTGATATCCTTGGTTCTGTGTAATAAGAATCGGATCGTGATGAGATCACGATAATGAGATCGATTCACTTTTAAACACAGATCCTAAATAATCTTGGTCAAAGGTTACTTACTTGAGAGGGACATCGAGATAGCCAGACAAACCGGTGTACTATATACATATCCATATGATGGAGGTGGTTGGTCTCATAGCCACTTGTGTAGAGACACTAAGAATATAGTATAGGTGCTCATTGGAGAATGAGTTCACTAATTGATCCGCTTATGAAATGTTGAATGATTAATGATACCTAATGTCAGACAATGATTCCATAGTCCCAATCGTGTATCTAGTCCTTAAACTTGAGACACCAAGGATGTCTTGTATGAGTACTCCTTTCTTTGATGCCAGACTTATAGGTCTGGAAAATTCTAAATTTGGTACAACTGGTTATTATGATTAGTACCCAACCTTACGAAGGTAATTGAGTATTAATAGAGGATCATCCACTTTCAGTATCATGAGAGTAATATCCCATATGTGCTTTCTCAGACAAATCCCTGATCAGGATCATTCGAATTGAGAGAGAAGGAGTTCTTCGGGAGAATCCGATTAGAGCGAGACTATGACGGATTCCGTATATGACCTGATAGTACCATGTCCAATATACGATCTCTGGGATATTAGTTAGATGAGGGATAATAGATACGTGGTAACTAACATGTTTGATGGATTCGATCCCTCCTGTACCGTCCGGGGACTATGGCGTAGTGACCTAGTACGTCCATAGTTGATGAGTCGAGTAAATTATTATGAGAATAATAATTTATTATATCAGAAAGAGTTCTGATTGGAGTGACTCACGGCCAGCTCGGTATCGGGCCT
Organism: Ensete glaucum; assembly: GCA_021527575.1. Lineage (NCBI taxonomy): Eukaryota > Viridiplantae > Streptophyta > Magnoliopsida > Zingiberales > Musaceae > Ensete > Ensete glaucum. The sequence goes on along the minus strand of CM038559.1, from coordinate 25,196,639 downwards.
AGAGGGTCACACACATATGGTGAATACTTTAGCGAATAGAGGATTAGATGAAGATCTAATTAGCCCATATTCTCATTAGATGAGACCCTATGCTGATGGGCTCCTTGATTGAGGCTCAATTAGAGGCCTAAGGAGATTATTGGATAGAGATCTAATAATACAAGGTTAGTAGGTAATTAGATGAAAATCCAATACCTACTAAGGAAGGAGCCATAGAGGTTTTTGGTGGCTCTCTATAAATAGGAGGGAGACTCATGGCTGATAGGCTACAACTTTAGCCACCACCTCCTATTCTCCTCCCTCCCTCTGTGCAAGAGTTGTGAGATCATATTGGAGAAGTTTCACTATAGAGATCCATAGTGTGGATATTACTAGAGAGTAGGATGCTTGACCTCCTTCATCCTCTCCATCCGGATCTGGAAATACGGGGATATACGATCTCCCTAGGTAAAATCAATCTCTCACACATCGTAGTTTTATCAATTTTAATAGTTTTCTCGCAACCCCATTCTTTTGCATAATGATTTGATTTATAGGAGAAACCAGTTTTTGTTTTAATTTTTGCTACACATGTGATGCACCCATTGAGGTTTTTCAATAGGAGGGACTCAATTTTCTTGTGGTCTTGGGCCGTGGATCAGAGGCCATCATTATGGAAGACTTTGATTATCATGGTCTAATCCTGGGGGAAGTCGTGGAAGTCACTTAAGATCTAGAAATGCCGCATTAGCAAACATGGTGGGTTCGGCGGGATGTAACACTTCAGAAAAAACTTATCCCCAGAGATAAGGATGTAGTGATGTGTCATAGCGGGGAAAAAGCATGACTCAATAATTCATCTTTGTCATCTCCTGGGTGATCCTCTTAGCTTCGATCTTCTAAGGTTATGGGTAGTAATCTGACCGACCATCAGCTGGTGATAATTTTGACCAGTTCATCATAGGTGGGTTGGGCAGCTTGATAGGAAGTAGTCGGTTCGGTTTGGTGGAGATGCCCAAAATTTCAGTAAGCTATGGGAGAGGGTTCTTGTCTTCAATCTCCTTTAGCTTAATCTCTTGAAACTCTTGAATTTGAATTGAGAAGCCACTAGATTCTTCTTTTGGTTCCTTCTCCAAGTGTTGTGTTGTGACTATAGTAGTTTTTCTCCCTCGTTTTTCATGTAGGATCACCTGTTTCTCTTTGTTGAAAAATTTGATAGTTAGCTTTAAAAAGTTCTAGAAAATATCTCATATCATGGATAACCAATCAATGTCGAGCACTACTTCAAAATTATCAAAAGGGAGGTGAAAAAAATCAATAACCACGTCTTGATCCTATATAATTAGTTTCACCCGCGGGATCTTCTGGTTGCACTTCAGGATTTAGCTGTTAGCTACCTTAATGTCGAACTCGCTGTAATCTTCTTTTTGAAAAATTAAACGGGTAGCAACCTTGTTGTTCATAAAGTTGTTCATGCTCTCGGTGTCGATGAGGAGGCTAATGGGCTGTTGCTCAAGAAACCCTTCGATCTTCATTGTCTGCAAGTTTGTGTAGTTGGCTAAGGTATAGACCATATGGGCGACTGGTTGTAGTTTTTCCTTTGTATCCTTTACCTTAGACTCGAGAGTCATATCTTCGAGTTTGGGTTCTTCAGTGGGCTCAATAATCAGAGGTCTCTCCTTTATATAATGGTGTTCTCGGCTCCACAGTTTATCACAATGCCTACATAGGCCCTTTACCGATCTATCACGAAGCTCTTCTCCTATTAATTTTTTTGGCTAAGGGGGATAGCTGGAAGTGGATGGTGTTAGATTGAGGCGCCCTTCTTAAAGTTGTGTGAAGAAGATCACTGTCATCAAGGTGTAGAGCTATCGTGCCTTAACTTTGTTCTTATCTCCGGTGGGTTCTCTTTGTGATCTGAACTCCCACCATGCTATGATCTTCTTGGGCTTAGTGATCGACCCAATCTAAACTCCTCGAAGAAAGCACATAGTCTAGCCTCTATACATATCTCGAATGCCTCCAATTTGGCCTCAAATAGATCTATCGATGTTATGACGTATGGATCTCCAATTTGTCAAATAGATTAATTGAAGATGGTGGCTGCAATCTTTAGGTTGAAGGTAACAGTGGCAGCAAGAGGATGAGAAATGGCTGCTATGATGATGCTACAAAATTGTCGAGGCTGTGGTGGTGTAGTTTTCTAAGTGGCTGCTATGTTGTTGGAGGTTAGCAGCCAAGGGGATATGGATCTAGAAGCAACAACGATGGTGGAGGAAGAAGAGGGCAGCAGTAATGTCGGTTGTGGTGCGACTGCATGGCTATAGGCGGAGGTGGTGGTCATTTGCAAGCAGCTTTGGTAGAGGTGGTTGCAACAAAGGTGCATCTACGACAGAGGGAAGAAGAGGCAGAGGAGGGCATAGTAGTTGCAGAAGAGGGCAGTAGCGATGTGGCTTGAGCTGGAATAATTTAGAAAGAATAGTGGTAGTAGGGTTATGTAGCCACGATAAAAGAAGACAGCACTAGCGTGGATTGTTGACGGCTGATGGGGGCAGAAACCAGAGATAGCTATAGTGTGCAATAGGTGTTGGAGCAAGAGACCACTGCTAGTAACTTGTTGGTAGAATCCTTGCAGATTCTAAGCTTGGGTTGATCTTTATAGGGGATCGACCTCTTTGGAACTCTATAGGGGTTCCTCCCTCATTTTTTTGCACTATGACTGAAATATAATTGATCTATTGATGATGAAAAGTGACTTATTATAAAACTATTTATAGGCCCTCTAAACCTTAACTCTTAATAGGATTCCTACTTCAAGACTCCTACTCCTAACAACTCCTACTCCAACTCCTAGAAGTAACTCCTACTCTAACTCTAAGAAGCAACTCCTACTTCCAAGTAAACCAAGACTCCTACTAAACCAAGACTCATCTTTCCCTCAATTTCTAACCCCTAGACAACCCCTAACCATGATGTGGTTGATGGCTATAGGGGTCTCTAACTAGAGAGAGTCCAAGCTAAGTGGAACTCTTCCCCTCTTGCCCTAGCTAGCCTCTATTAAGAGGAGGAGGCGGTCAGGAGACTCCCATCCTATAAGGACTCCTCCTTAACCCTAGCCAACCACTTCTTTTTTAGGGGGTGGTGGCTAGATTAAGGTTTATTATATTTATGACGTAATTGACTTTAACCTATATCTAACTCTGACTCCTGACCCGACTCCAGTTCAGTAAAATCCTAACCCGACTAGGATTTGGGATGATTTATTACAATAGATTCAAATCTTCTCCTAGTCGACCTAATGTCAAGTCTAGGTTGGCCAACAAGGCCTAATTAAGGACTCGACTCAATCGACTAGGACCCGACTTAGCTAGGGTCCTAACAGACCCGCCCTCTTCAAATCAGTCTTGTCCTCAAGGCTGAGCTCCATGTCTTTGAGTCTTAATCTGCAACTCCTCACGGGGCTCCCTCGTGGCTCCTATAGTAGGCGTATCCTGCTCTTGCGGTCCAGCGTTAGTAGTAGTGACTGGATGGTGATGTGTTGCGATCCTACGATCCCATGCAATCATCAGCTGAACCTCGGCCTCCTCATCAACTTAGGTGTTGGGTGGATAGATCTGGGCTGAGTCATCCTCTCTAAACTTTCATTTACGATGAGATTCCTAGAGGATCAATTGTAATTTTGAATTAGTATGTCGATCCAATCCATAAGTTATGGCTCCAATGTGATCTCCAATTTTGTAGGGTCCAAAGAAACTAGGAGACCACTTTCGTGAGGCTCTAGTCTTCATAAAGTGTTGTTGGCAAGGATGAAGATGAAGGAAGACTCAATCTTTAATAGCAAACTTCCTTTTACTTCGATGTTTATTGGGTGATTGTTTCTTTCTTGCATAGGCTGGTATGTGATTGTTCTTTAATGGTAGCCAGACTTTCCTTTGTGATGGTGGTTACCCTCTAGTAGAGTCTATAGTAAGGTGGGCTCAATATGAGTTTAGAGGGAGTAGAAGCTGTAATTTTTCATGACTTAATTTTATCTCCTCTTTGTGCTATTGTCTTGTATCATACCAAGCCATAGATTCAACATTCGTTAGCATTTCATCATTATAGATTAATAGCTTCAGATGGTATGGGGAGAGGGTTTTGCTGATGTAGGCTAGGGGTTGGCCATCCTATATGTGGATAACATAAATTTTAGCTCTCAATGCATCAATCACAAACACTTTGTCTAAGTCGGGTAAAACTAGTACCAACGAACAGCAGGGGCTACAACTTGGTCGGATGACCCATGTTTCAAGCATCTCATTTTGAATCCTCTCTATTTCAGCTTTCTAGAGGTGATGATAGTAATATGGCTGAGTGTTCGCTAGTGGTTTGCCTTGGAATTCGATGATCATGCTAGCAGGTAAGAGGAAGGTTGTGCGGTTCGGTGAAGACATCTGAAAATTCATAAAGCAAGTGGAATATGTTTGGATCTTCAGTTTTTGTTGGCTCACCCATAGATTGTCGTTGGAGTTGCATTAGGAAGCCGTTGTTCACTTTATGCAAAACTTCCTCTATTCGTTGCGTGCAAATCATTCTTACATCGCTCCTGTGTTTCCCGTGCAGAATTACCTATTTCCCATAGCTAAACAATTTCATAATAAATTTAAAAAATTTTCAGGAAACATCATCTAACATAGTTAGCTATTTGATGTCGAGCACGACCTTATAATCATCAAGAGGGAGGAGGAAAAAATCAGCAAGTATCTCGTAGTCCTATAACAATAATTTCACTCGCGAGCATCTTTGGTCACACTTCAAAATTTAGTCATCGATGACCTTAACGTCAAACTTACTGCAATTCTCAATATGTAGGGCTATCCAAGCAATAACCTTACTATTCATGAAATTATTAGTACTCCCAGTATTAATGAGGATGGTGATTGGTTGTTGCTTAAGTAGTCCTCCTTCTTTCATTGTATGTGGGTTCGCGTAGCTAGCAAGAGCATGCATCGTACAATCGGTCGACTATTGTTCTTCATCTATGGCCTCTTCCTTATACTCCTGGACCTTCTCCTCCATATTTTTAATGGGTTCAATTAGTAGGAGGTGCCCCTTTTTGCAGCAATGATCGTGGCTCCACGATTTGTCGCAATGCCAATAAAGGTCCTTTGCCGATCTATTGCATAGTTCTTCTCTCATCAAGTTCTTTGGCAGCGAAGGTCGGTTGGGGGTAGAGGGTACTGGAGGTTTATATGCTACTGCTCTACAAGTGGTTCTCATCCTTCGAGCATCTTGGTTGAATCGCTCCTCTTGAATTCAAGCGAAAGAGATTGCGACCGTCATGGTGCAGGGCTGCCACGCTTTAACCTCCCCTTTAATTTTTGGCTTGAGTCTTTTGATAAATGTCTCTAATAACTATCTATGAAACCAATCATGAGTAAGGTAAGATAATTCCTCAAACCTAGTATGATATTCTTGAATCGTGGAAGTTTGTTGAATCTTAACAAGTTATTCGTTGATATTCTCGTACTTGGTCGGCCCAAAGCGGTCCAATAGCGGTTTTTTGAATTGTATCCACATCGAAACCCCATGGGTGTATTCAAGCTAATTATACCACTGAATTGCATCTCCTTCGAGATGGATGATAATGGTGTCCACCATGGAATCCTTTAGTGTTTGATAATAGTGGAAGTAATATTCAATACGTGAAATCCATCCCGTCGGATCTCCTTCTTTCCATCGAGGAAAGTCCATCCTCATGCATGACTGTATCACGTCTGAGGGCTATCACTCATTCTCCGAAGGCCTCACTTTCTTCTTCCTAGGTTGCTTTTTCTTCACTCCGGGACATTCATTTTTGAAATATCCTAACTTTTTACATTCATAGCATAATATTGAGTCCTTTTTAAGTTCACTTTTGTTCTTGGCATCTTGTTTTGTTTTGGTCATTTATAAGAATTTCTTAAATTTTCTTGTAAGAAGGGCTAAGTCATCATCATCTTCATCGTCACTTGAGTTCTCTCCCAAGTGGTCTTCCTTGGTTCTAAGTGCTATGTCATTCCTGTTCTTCGGAAGATTATTTTATGTCATTTCATAGGTCATCAAAGACCCGATTAGTTCTTCAAGCATAAAATTATTTAGGCCTTTTGCTTCTTGTATTGTCATTACTTTAGGATTTCAACTTTTTGGAAGGGATCTTAATATTTTGTTAACAAGTTTAAAATTAAAAAACTTTTATCGAGCATTTTTAGACCAATGATGACATCGTAAAATGAGTGTACATATCTCCAATGGTCTCACTTGGTTTCATGTGAAATAACTCATAGCTATACACTTAAAGATTAATTTTTGACTCTTTGACTAGACTAGTGCCTTTGTGTGCAACTTCAAATGTATGTTAAATCTCATATATAGTTTTGCATATAAAAACCTAATTGAATTCATTTTTATCAAGAGTATAAAATAATGTGTTCATTGCCTTAGCATTCAAAGAGAAATTCCTCTTTTTTGAATCATTCCATTCGTTCATCGGTTTGAAAAATTTTATAAAACCACTTTCAACAATATGCCATAAATCGAAATCCATAGAAAGTAGAAAAAATTCTCATTCAATTTTTTCAATACGTGTAGTTCGTCCCATTGAACATGGAAGGACGAGTAATAGAAAGTCTTTCTTGATTACTAATAAAAGTCATCTCACTTGGGTTTTAAGCTAAATAGAGAAAAACGTTACTCTGATACCACTATTAGGATCGAGTTAGCACTAGGGGGTGAATTAGTGCTAAGTGAAAAACTTCAATTTGAAAAACTTTCATTCGAAGAAAACCGATATTAAAGGTGATTTAACTTAGAACTAGTTAATAAGCAATTAAATTCAAGAGCAATAGTAATGAAAGGCAAGAAATAGATGCACACTAGATTTTAATAGTAGTTTGATCCTCTTGATCTATGTCTACTCCCGATTCCTCTTCACTCGAGGCCACCGGCTTCCATTCTTAATCTTTTTCAATAGGCGAAGATCAAACACCCTCTTACAGCTCTATTCTCCTTTTACAGGTTCAGGAGATAACCTTTAGAATTCTCTCAACTCTCCCTTAAATAGAAATTATAGTTAGAGAAAAGAAGGGGAGCCCTCAAGAAATTACAATGGTGTTTTCACTAAGTTTTTCCTCACTTTTTTTTATCCTCAAACAAGAATTGGTAGGATATTTATAGGCCCAAAATGGCTTCAAAAGTGGAGTTAAAATTTAATTTTTTGTTTTTTTAGGATTTTCGAGGTGTTGATAGCCTCTACCCCTTGGAGACTGTGTTCTGGTAGTAATATCGCCAGCCTAGGCGGTACCACCGCCTAACACAATTTCAAAGATCGTCTCTCTTTGAAGACTATATCTTCAAAGACTGTGTCTTACCTATCCTTAGGTTACTAAGATGATCTTTCTAATAAGTTCAAGTCAACCCCGGTTAAGGTCTAATGACTTCTTAATTGAGTTGGTAAAACTAACTCTCATTGTGATGTTAGCTATGACACTTAAGGTAAACAATTATAACACACAATCTTTGTTGTTTGGTCATCAATTGATCTCTCGTCGAACTCCCGGTGAACTCCTAACATCCTTCCAGTGAACCCCCGACGAGCTCCCGATCTCCTTCGATGAACTCCTAGCATCCTTTCGATGAACTTCCAACGAGCTCTTGACAATTTGACGGTGAACTCCCGACGAACTTCCCTGTAAACCTCTGGAGAACACTCGACAAGCTCCCGACAACATTGAACCTCAGCTAACTTCTGACGAACTCCCAACCACATCATCAGAACCTTGGCCGACCTCTAGCAAACTCTCGATGAGCTCCCGACCACATTGTCTGAGTCCCAAATGACTCTTGATAAGCTCCCAACCTTGACTCTAGCCTAGTGATAGATTCTTCTATAATTGTTTTGCCTTTTCTCAATCATAGTTAATCTTACATCACTTATCACCAACACACAGGTTACAAATACATTAATTAGTGTCATCATCAAAATATGAGATTTAGTATACTTAACTGACATCATGATTGGTTGAGTCCCTTGAGGCTATGATGGTTTTGAGGTCGAATAAGATGAGAATCATAAGGAGTTGTGATTGGCAAAAGTTACCTACTTTTTTTAGCTTAGTGTGATTAGTCGAGTCCCTTGAGGTTACACTAAGATGCTGATTAGATTCCAATTCCCATTAAAAGTCTACCAGAGACTTTTGTTTCACATGTTGATGGTGTCATATGACTTGCTAGAAAATTAGTGGGAGTTGATTAAGATAGAAGTTTATGTCTTAATTGTTTACTTTTTTAAAATCTGCATGTTATTTATTTGTGCAACATCTCTTATTTGTCAAAAATATATCATTTACAAAACCCCTAAGTGACATATTCGATGTCAACTGCCTCACTGGTCAAAACTACACGAATTGACTCTACAACTTGAGAATTGTTCTCAAAATGGAGAAAATCAAATATGTCCTTAACACAATATTACCTACACTAGAGGAAGGGTAAGTGAGGATGAGATCGCTCACTAAGTGAAGTATATAGATGATTCCACTCTGGCTTAGTACTATATATTGGCCTCTAAAACTCCTGAGCTACAAAGGCAACATAAAAGCATGGATGTCACTTCTATCCTTCTTTATATTTGCCAACTATTTAAGGAATATAAAAGAATTCAAAGATATAAGATATATAAGAGTCTCTTTATATTATAAAACTATGAAAAAATATCACATGTATAGTAGAAGAAGAAAACAAAACATCTTTCCCACAGTTACCACATTCGTCATACAAAGATTGGTGAATGAAAAATCATAAAATTAAAAAAATATGATATGTAAGAGATTGATTACCTAGGGATATCATATATCCCTAAAATTCCAAATCCAAATGGAGGTGATGAAGAAGGTCAAATGTCCTCCTCTCTAGTAGTATCTATACGATGGATGGTTGTAGTGATGCTCCTCCAATCGCAACCCAAAAACTTGTAACTCTTGCTCACCTTCTCAAAGCACTCATGGAAGAAGATCTATTATCTTCTTTGCTACCCTCTGTAATAAGGAAGGGCTGGTTAGTTGAGAAGATGAGAGAGGGAGGATAATAGGAGGGGACGACCAAAGGTATAGCTTATCACTATTATGCCACTAAAAACCCTTATAGATCTTGCTTTAATGGGTATTGGATCTCCATCCAATTACTCACTCCTCTTGAATTATTGAATCTCTATCCAATAATCTTAACTGGCCTCTAATTAGGCCTCATGCAAGAAGCCTATTAATGATGGGTCTCATTTATTGAGAACATGAGCTAATTGGATAGCTCATATCTAATCCTCTACTCGCTAAAATATTTCACCATATGTGTGGGGCCCTCCAGACCTAATACCGAGTTGGCCATGAGTCGTACTTGTCAGTACTCCTTTTGACTTAGTGAATCTTCATAACAATTCTCTCAACTTAGTGATTATGGCGTACTAGGCCATTGTGTTATAGTCCCTAGACGGTATAGGAGATCTAATCCATTGGACATGTTTATCCTCAATTACCATATATCTATTGTCTATCATCTATCTAATATCCCAGAGATCATATATTGGGCATGGTACTATCAGACCACATATGGAATCCATCATAGTCTCGCTCTAATCGGATTCTCATAGAGAACTCCTCTCTCTTAAGGATTTGTCCGAGCGATAACACACATAATATTCCTTTCGTGATACCTAGAATGGATGATTATCTATTGACACTTAATTGTCTTCATAAGATTAGCTACCAATCCCGATTACCGATTATGCTAGATCTAGAACTTTTTAAACCTATAAGTTCGGGGTCAAAGAAAGTAGTACTTAAATAAGGCATCCTTTGTGTCTCAAGTCTAAGGACCAGACACACAATTGGGACTACGAAATCACTGAATGACGTTAGGTATTATTAACCATCCAGCATTCTATAAATGTATTAATCAATGAACTCATTCTCCAATGAGCACTTGTATTATTCCCTTAATGTCCCCAAACAAGTGCCTATGAGACCAGTCACCTCCATCATTTGGACAGGTATACAGTATACCGATCTGTTTGATTATCTCGATGTCCCTCTCAGGTAACCTATGACCGAAATTATTTATAATTTATGTTTAAAGGTGAATCGATCTCATCACAATCTGGTTCCCATTCCACATAACCAAGGACATCACAATATATATATAGCAGACAATATAATGTAAGAATATGTCAATAATAATCATAAGTAAAAATATTATACAGCATGTCACATGTATCATCACTCATGTGATTGGCTTGCGGGGCACCTATAATCAGCACTTCCATGCTAGGATGACAAAGGGGACATCGGTTCATAATTATGTCATGAGGATGATCGAGTGGATCGAGAAACTCACAAGTCTAGGAATGGTCCTAGAGGATAACCTATGCGTAGACCTTATACTTTAGTCTACGAATGGTCCTAGAGGATAACCTATATAGATCTTATAAATTAGTTTTTGAGAACAATAGTTGTTCATTAATACTAGATGAAAAGATCATCACTAGAGAAATATTGTATAATAGTTTATATGTACTAGACATTGCTCCATAAATCACGAATGTAAGTGCACCGAAGAGGAAATTAAATGAGGCAAATAGTGTATATTGTGGTATTGTAGACTAGGTCAGATCCATGAGGGAAGAATTCAAAAGTTAATAAAATATGGATACTTAGATCCATTCGACTATGACTATGAGTCATATACAACTTGCGAGCTTATACATAGTGATGTGTGTGGTCTCATGTTAACTCAGGCCAAGGTGGTTACTCCTACTTCGTTACTTTCATTGACAATTTCTCTAGATATGGACACATGTACTTAATAAAGTACAAGTTTGAAGGCTTCGAGAAATTTAGGGAATACAAAAAATGAAGTAGAGAACCAGATTGGAAAGAATATTAAGACTCATCAATCAGATCGAGGATGAGAGTACCTGAGTATAAAATTTATATATTTCCTCATAGACTATAGGTATCTATCCCAATGGACACCTCCTTATACACCTCAGCTTAATGATATATCAAAAAGAAAGAACCACATGCTTTTAGATATGGTACAGTACATGATGAGTTTTGCCGACCTACCCGTATCATTTTGGGGATATGCGCTGAAGACCGCAACTTACTTTCTGAACATAGTTCATCTTGGTCAGTAGTGTCTACACTATATGAGATATGGAAATGGAAGATGTTGAATCTCAGATTTTGATGATAAAATCAATTGATGAGTATTTAAATCTAACATGTGTGCTAGAGAAAGAATTGCAGGTCTAACTACGATAGGAGTAATTGAGTTATGACTAGATGATGGGCGAAGATCAAGTTTGGGTATCGGGCCGAGTTCGGATGATGCAGTGGGACCTCGTCGGGAGTTCGCAAGGAGATTTACTGAAGAGATCGGGAAGCTTGCTGGGAACATGCTGAGAGATCATCGAAAGAAGATCGAAAAACTCATCATAAGAATGTCGGAGGCTACCGGATTAATGAGAGTTAGGTCTTGGTTTAGCTTGTTAGTTATTAAGAGTTGTAATCATTGAGTTATAGTTATGGATTAAGTCCTAATTGAGTTTAATTTGGATGAAATTTAAATCAGCTCAATAAGACAACCGGGTCCACTATAGGGTTTGGTTGAGCTTAGAAACCATAGAATTGCTCAACATCAGGTTTAAGCTAGAATTTAAAAAGTGGAGGAGACCACTTTTCTGGAGATTCTAGCAGGTAAACTATCGGTGAGTGGCGATCAGAAACGACTGAACCACCCAAGACCGACTGGTAAATCACTCATACCAGGTTTTCGGGTGACTGACAATGGGTAAACTGCCTAGGCTGGGCGGCTAAACTGCCCATACCCAGGATTCTGGATGCTTTTGCCGATTGACCCACCCAGGCCTACGGTTGAATCGCCCATACCCAGATTTTACAAGTATGTTTGAATTTTTGGCTCTAATTTCTAAAGCCATTTGGGACCTATAAATATCTCAAGTTTTCTTGTATTCCATATAATAATTTTAGGGATTACATGCTGAAAAAATTATATAAATTGTAAGAAAAATAAAAGGAAAAGGGAGAGAGTTAGAAAATTCTTGAAGTCTCCCTTGCAAGCAAAGTGTAAGGGTTTAGTCTTCACCTAAAGAAGATCGGTAGTGGATGATGATGTGCCTCAAGAAGGATGACTCGGGAGTGAACGTAGGCCTATTTGTGCCGAATCACTATAATTATGAGTGTTTTTTAATTCTTATATTTATTACTCACTTATAATTGTCGAGTATTTAATCATTTTGAACTAAATAGACGTTTTTGATTTTTACTTACTCTTTGAAAGCAAAGTTTCAAGTCAATCACTTCCCTTCGATATTGATTATCTTTTATTGGTATTTGCTTATTTCCTCTTAAGTCATTTTTAAGCAATTAATTTAGCAATTTTCTTTGAATTATTCGCTTGTTACGAAAAGCTTCGATTTGTTTATCTTGCTTAAAGTGAAAAGTTCTTTATTAAAATGAAAATTTACACTTGCATTAATTCAAACACCCCTCCCCCAACAACCCCTACCCCCCACACACACACACCTTCTCTCAATGCCAATTGATCCTAATAATTGGTGTTAGAGCAAGGTAATTACTTATTGGATTAACACCCACTTGAGTAAATGACATATTTTGGCATGAATGAGGGACATTCTATTTTACGTCTTCTCATGTTCAATGGGACGGATTACATATATTGGAAGACAAGGATGCATATCTTTTTTATTTATTTAGACCTTGATTTATAGAACATAGTAGAAAATAGATTTAAAAAATCTTTCAATCCAATGAATCAGTGGAATGATTTGGAAAGGAAAATTTTTTTCTTTGAATGTAAAGACTATGAATTTCTTGTTTTATGCTCTTGACAAAAATGAGTTTAATCGTGTTTTCATTTGCGAATCGACTTTTGATATTTGGCACACTCTAGAAATTACACACAAGGGGACTAGTAGAGTAAAATAATCTAATATAAATATTTTAGTTCATAATTATGAGTTGTTTGAATGAAACCAAGTGAGTCCATTAGAGATATGTATACTAGTTTCATGAATATCATCAATAGCCTTAAAGCACTTGAAAAATATTTTCTAAATTTTGAATTAGTTAGTAAAATTTTAAAATCTTTACCTAAAAATTGGGATCCTAAAGTAACCGTTATTAAAAAGGCAAAGACTTAAATAACTTGCCTCTTGAAGAACTGATTGGCTCTCTTATAACATATGAACTAAATTATAAAGCTCATGATGAGCATGATGAATCTCTTCCAAAGAACAAGAAGGATATAGCACTTCGGACAACAAATGACTTCTCGAGTGATGAGGACCATGATATTACATTATTATCAAGAAAATTTAAAAACTTTATAAAAGAACAAAAACTATAAAAACAAAAAAGGACCGAAGAAGGACAATATCATATGTTATGAATGTAAAAAATTAGGACATTTTAAAAATGAATATCCTCAATTGATGAAGAAGTCGATGCTCAAGAAGAAAGCACTTTCGGCTACTTAGGATGATTCAAGCTCTTCGGATGAAAAAGACTACTCCAAAGATGAAGTTGCTAACTATGCTCTATTGACAATTAAAAATAAGGTTAGTGATTCATCAAGTGTTTCTTTTTCAGAATTATTAAGCATATTTCATGATTTGTTTGATGAGTTTAGAAAACTTAGCAAATCTTTTAAGTTGTTTAAGATTGATTATGAATTGCTAGTTAGTAGACTTGATAAAATGCATGATTCATTAGTATCACATAACACATATTCTAAATATGATATGCTAGATAATGTTCAAGAGGAAAATATCATGCTTAAGATAATTCTTATATTTATTATTCACTTTCGATTATCGAGTTCTTAATTATTTTGAATTGAATAGACATGACTGATTTTTACTTACTCTTTGAAAGCAAAGTTTCAAGTCAAGCACTTCCCTTCGATGTTGATTATCTTTTATTGGGATTTGCTTATTTACTCTTAAGTCATTTTTAAGCAAGTAACTTAGGAATTTTTTTTGAATTATTAACTTGTTACGAAAAGTTTCGATTTGTCTATCTTGCTTAAAGTGAAAAGTTTTTTATTAAAACAAAAATTTATACTTGCACTAATTCATCCCATCCCCCCTCTTAGTGCTAATTGATCCTAACAGAAGAAGTATGATCTTAAGGTTGTTAAGATTTGGGGCTGCCCTGCCCATATTAGAAGACACAACCCCGAGAAGCTAGAATCAAGGATGAAGTGGTGCAAGTTTATGGGATACCCTAAGGAAACTCGTACGTACTATTTCTATAATCCAGAGAACCAAAATATCATTGTCACCAAGAAGGCAATGTTCCTTGAGAAGGAACATATTCTTGGTAGGAATAATGGGAGTATGATAGTGTTAAGTGAGGTTAGAGAACCTACCTCAAGCACCACTCTAGAGGCCGAGTCTATTCACATACCTAGCACATAAGTTCTAACTTTCATAGGCTTGGCAAAGTATCTCATACTTCTGAAAGATATGTGGGACATATCAGTAGAGAGCACACTTAAGAAGTTGATCTTTAGACCTACATAGAGACTATTATGAGTATAGACTCCAAGAAGTGGCAATAAGCTATAAATTTTAATCTGGATTTTATTTACTCCAGTAAGATTTAGAACCTTATTGATGCACTTGAGGGTCTCGTACCGATCGAGTATAAATAGATCTTCAAGAAAAAGATCGGAATATATTGACAGGTGGAGACCTATAATGCAAGGCTGGTGGCCAAAGGATATTGTCATAGGCAATAAGTTGACTATGTCAAAACCCTCTGACCTATAGTCATGCTAAAATCTATCAGAATTCTTTTGGCCATTATAACACGCTATAATTATGAGATTTGACAGATGGATGTGAAAATCACGTTCCTCAATGACAACCTTGAGGAGGAATTATATATGATACAACCTTAGAGATTCATATCCAATAAAAGTCCAGATAAGGTATGCATGCTGCTCAGTCCATCTACGGACTAAAGCAAGCTTCCCAAAACTGGAACATAAGATTTAATGAAGTGATCAGATATTATGACTTTGTTAAGAATAAAAATGAGCCTTGTGTATACATGAAGGTAAGTGGGAGGATTATCACCTTCTTGGTGTTATATGTGAGTGATATCTTGATCATTGGGAATGATGTAGGAATGCTCTTTACGATTAAGTCTTGGCTATCTAAATACATTTTCATGAAGAACATAGGGGAAGCATCCTAAATTTTAGGGATTCGGATTTATAGAGATAGATCTAAAAGGATGTTTGGCCTACCCTAATCCAAGTACATAGACTCTATTGTCAAAATTTTTTATATTAAAAATTTCAAGAGAGGTCACATATCGATGAGACATATAATATCACTTTCTAGAAGTATGTCTCTAGAGACTCTTGAAGAAAGGACAGCCATAGATAGGATACCCTGTGCCTTTATGATACAGTCTATCATGTATGTTATATTTTATACCAGGCCCGATATAGCATATACTCTAAGTATCACGAATAGATATTTGGTGGATCCAGGTTTGGAACACTAGAAGGCAGTAAAGTACATCCTTAATTACTTGAAAAGGGCTAAAAAGCTCTTATTGGTATATGGAGGAGGTAACCTCCAGATTGAGAGCTACATTGACTCGAGTTTTCAATCTGATATAGATGACAGTAAGTTAAACTCGAGATATATCTTCACCCTAAATGGAGGAGTAGTAAACTGGAAGAGTTTCAAGTAAGATACTATTATTGACTCGACCATAAAGGCGGAGTACATTATTACGATAAAAGTAGCAAATAAGGGAGTTTGGATAAAAAAGTTTACCGCAGATTTGGGAGTCGTACCGAGCAATAAGGAGACGATTCCTATATAATGTGACAATAATGGAGCGATTGCTTAAGCAAAGGAACCCAGGTCTCATTATAAGTCCAAGCACGTTCTAAGGAGGTTTCACCTGATTAGAGAGATCGTAGCCCTTAGAGATATAGTAATTGAAGAAGTTTCATCTGAAGATAATATTATAGATATACTGATAAAGTCATTGTCTTAAATTATCTTTGAGCATCATAAAGGTCTGATGGGGATCATACACGTAGGTGCTCATTGGGGAATACTAGATAGTTAATGATACCTAACATCTGATAGTGATTTTATAGTCTCAATTGTGTATTTGATACTAAGACTTGAGACTTAATAATGTCTTCTTTTAGTATTCCTTCTTTTGACATTGGACTTATAGGTTTAGAAGTTCCAGATATGATATAATCAGTTATTGGGATTAGTAGTCAATCTTATGAAGGCAATTGAGTGTCAATAGAGGATTGCCCACTCTTGAAATCATGAGAGGAATATATAGTGTGTTTACTCAGGTAAATCTCTGACCAAGATCATTCAGATTGAGAGAGAAGGAGTTTTTCAGAAGAATAAGATTAGAGCAAGACTTAGATGGATTTCAAATGAGGCCTGACGGTACCATGTCCGATATATGGTATTTGGGATATTAGATAGATGAGAGACTATAGATATATGATAATTAAAGACAGATAGGTCCAATAAATTAGATATCCTTGTACCATATAAGAACTATAGTATATTGGCCTAATACGTCTATAGTCAATGAGTTGAGTGAAATCTATTATGAATTTAGATAGTTTTGCCTAAGTCGTGCAGCACCCTTGCGTGTCCGTTTACAAAAGTTAACCTTCTCGAAACCTCCTATGGTTCCTTAGGACCTACAAAAGAGAAAATGGATTAGCGAAAGCTTTTCACATGGGATCCACAATCAACTATTTTAACAAACACTTTATAGTCAATGCAAATTATAAATATAGACTTTACAAATTCTAAATGGTCGCACATAAAGGGATAACAATTCACTAAGTCATAAGAAGTTCTAAGTCAGAAGTTATGATAGGTGCAACTCATAGCCAGCTCAATTGGGCCTAGAGGGTCACATATATATGGTGGATGTTGTGACGAGTAGAGGTTTAGATATAAGATATCCGTTGAGCCCCTATCATTGGATATCCAATAAACCCCTGTATTATTGGATCCTATAGATGAAATCCAATAAGAGCTAATAAGATATCACTATGTAGAAATATGTTAATCCAATAAGTTTAGGTAATTGGATGGAAATTCAATACCCAATAAGACAGAATCCATTAGGGTTAAGTTAACAAGAACCTCTATAAATAGGATGGGACCACAAAGCTCATAGGCTCGAGACTTTTGGCCTCCTCCTCCTATTCTCCTCCCTCCCTTTTCTTTTCAATCGACCACCCTAATAGGACCCTAGTAGGGTTGTGTCTTATTTAATTAAGTAGCAACTAATAAAAATCCTGAGAGATTGTAATAAACCCCACCTAGCCCACCTACTATCTTATAAAAATAGGTTGGCTTGGGTTGTTGCAGCCTCCTAAGTCACTGCCCCTTATAGGACAAGTTGGCTAGGGTGGAGGGGTACAAGAGGCATTTGACTTAAGGGAGGAGCCTCTCTAGGGTTAGGGTTTGAAGCCCTATATAAGCATGTAGCCTCCACCACTTTTTATACAATCAAGGGATCAGTTTATTTTAGTCTTGTGACTGAGTACCTAGGAGGGAGAAACCCCTAGCATTCCAAAGGGTTGATCCCCCTTCAAAAGATCAATCTGTAATAGAATTCCTCTAGGGTTCTATCACACTCCTCTCCTTGGTGCATAAGGAAAGTGAAGAAAGGAGTTCTTCTTCCATGCTTGCTGCAATGCATGCAAAAGCTATGAAGAAGGTACATAAAAGCTATGAGTTTTTACATTATAAGCGATGAGCATCGCCACTTCTTCCACCTTGTGGATACCGCTAAAGAGAAGGACATCTACCTCCTTCATCCTCTCCTTTGGATCTAATTTTTTAGGGATATACAATCTCCCTAGGTAAAAAACATAACACGACATGCAGAATTTTTAGTTTACTAGTTAGGGTCGTTAGGATATCCCTTGTGCTCTCGCAGGTAAATACCTAAATATGGTCATTTAGATTGAGAGAAAATGAGTTCTCTAGGAGAATCCGATCAGAATGAGACTCGGATAGATTTAGTATGTAGTTTGACAATACTATGCCCAATATGTAGTCTTTAAAATATTAGATAGATAAGGGATTACAGACACACGGTAACTAAGGATAGACAAATCTAATGGATAAGATCCCCTATACCATTTGGGGACTATTGCGTAGTGGCCTAGTACATCCATAATCGATGAGTTAAGTAAATTGTTATGGGATAACAATTCACTAAGTCAAAAGGAGTTCTGACAGGTAGAACTCACGGTCAGCTCGGTATTGGGCCTAAAGGGTCACACACATTTAGTTTATGATTTCAACGAATAAAGAATTGGATATGAGTTATCCAATAAGCCCATGTTCTTATTGGATGAGACCTAGCATTAATGAACTCCTTGCATGAGGCTTAATTAGAGACAAATTAAGATTATTAGATAAAGATCCAATAATCCAAGAAGTAAGAGTAATTCGATAGAGAACTCTATCCAATACCCACTAAGGCATGATCTATTAGGGTTTTTGGTGGCTTTATATAAATAGGAGGCAAGGGCTGTATCTTTGGCTGCCCCCTCCTATTCTCCTCCCTCCCTCATCTTCTCAACTGACCAACCTCTCCTTGTTATGAGAAGGCAGTAAAGAAGATAGCAGATCTCCTTTCATGTTCGCTGCAAGAAGATACATAAGAGTTGGGGTTTTTTAGCTACAATTAAAGGAACATCGCTGCAATGATCCACCGTATGGATACTACTAGAGAGGAGGAAATCTAACTTTCTTCATCCTCTCCGATTGTATATGAAAGTTTTAGGGATATACGATCTCTTTAGGTAATTAATCTCACACTAGTCACAGTTTTCAGGTTTTGTATTTTTTTTGCACCAATCGTTACATGACAACATGATAAACGTAAGAAACCTATTTTATTTTATTTTTTCTCTGCGCATGTGATGCTCTCATGTGGTTTCCCAATAGGTTTTACAATTTTTTTCATGCACCAATCATCACACAACAACATTATAAACATGGGAGACTATTTGTTTTTGTTTTTTACTGTTCATGTTGACACTCCACTCAGGTTTCCCAATATCCTGCACATGTCAAATTTTGTTAGTGAATCAAGTGACAAAGTTAGAGAGTGTCACTTCCTCGCCTTGCTTGTGTTTGAGCAGCATCATCATCGTGGCCTCAAGTATATATTCCTGAGAAAGTAAAGCTCAAACTTTTTTGTAAGATGAATGAAAGAGTCGACTGAGAGTAGCTTCAAATGAGTGTCATGCTGGCCTCTCAGCATTGTCAAGAAAATGCAGCACATCAAAGCATCCGAGATGTCATAAAGAGAGCTTTGGGCACAGAAGGTGGTAGTGTGTTCTACCAGGTCGGTACTACCATCATCAAAGGCCTCCAACAATGGGAGATAGAAGTTTGTTGGGATTGGTCCTCTTGAATATTCTGAGTGAACATGGATTGACCCGATGTGGGATTGACTAAATTCTCCCCCATGGATTGTTGGAATTTCTATTGCATCTCATCTAAGAGTTAGTTCATTTGTCGCATTTAGACCCTCAGGGAGTCATCCATCAAATCCGCTGATTGAGTCTCAGATTCGATAGTGTGGTGGTGCGTTGAACTCTATGGTTGGGGAGTAGGGCACTCCTTTGGTTGGCAATTATATGGGCTTAGGTGATGTTGATATGTTGGCATTGGGTTGGTCGATAGGACTTCAACGAATGACAATGCTAGTGGTGGTTGAAGTGTTGATCGTGGTTAAAATAGTGGCATCGCTTTTTGGGTTAGCTAAGATAGGAGCAGGGTGATATCCTACATCATGCTTGTGAGCATCTACACTTATTGAGTGAGGTTTGTGAACACCTTAAGTTCATCCCCGGGGGTAAGAGGCTTGGATCATTGAATGGACACTAGTACCTCACCGACGTCTATGCTGAAGTGGATGCATACATATGTGGGAAGGATGATAATTGCCCCCTGAGTAGAAATACTATGGGTTAGAAGTAAGGTCTCTTCATTGGAGCGTTTGTTGAGAGGATTGACGGATGGATGTTCCTATGACATTAGGCCCTCTTTCTAATGCCAAAAGGTTATGAGATTTCATCATCGACATCTCAGTCAACTTGACATGAGTCAAACCTGAAGGCATAGGAGTGTCTAAAGTGGCTCTGAGATGGTTCTATAGTAGCTCTGAGGTCAGGGGTCGAAATCCCGAGGCACCGTCGACACCAAAATCAAAGCTGAGAGAAGTTTCCTAACCTGATCCCTTTAATGTTAAAGTTAGTCCAAAATTAATTTGGAAATATATTTTTTTTTCAAAATGAGAGCCCCCGCTTTTCTACCTGTTGTATGAAATGAATAACTTATAATTGCTCTAACATTTCCCTCAACGTTTTGCTACGATACAAGCAAGATAAATCCGAACGATGATTTAACGATGTTACTGAAATTATTATTTATGAGATAAACAAAAGGTGACTGAAATTTTTTTTTAATGTGAATCTTCGTATGAGGATGTGTCACATGATAGACCTCTTACTTGCCGTACAAGTAACACTAGTGCTTGGTACACTTACAGGTGTTATCTTCCACCGATATGGCCTTCACCATGGACATCTCCACCTGCCATCCACATCTCCTGCATAGCAAGTATTATTATGCATTCATGTAGTCACCTGATGATATCTGTCATTATGACGGATGTCGATGTAGTGTTCGAATGCGTTCTCGTCACTCTAAGATGCCCAATCAGTCGCGAGGCCGAGTCCACGTTCACGCATCGCAGACCACGTCAACCTTGTCGGAGAAGCAAGTATTCCGAGACGCATCCCGGCCCCCCGTCCCACCACATAAGACTAAATCTAACCCTTCATCCACGGCGTTCGACGACGTCCCGGCATCACGAAACTATCCTCCGAATACCACATCGACGTGGACGCCCCGTCCATGTCAGAAGGCTCGGCACGTGATCGCCGGCGACCCGGCCCTCGTGGAGCCGTTCCAAATTAAGACGACGATGACAAAGAAATAGAAGAAACGCTTTAGTTTGACGTTTTCTGTTTGGGCTCTTCCCTGACGTCTCCTCTAGTCTTAAACACCCCGCGTTCTTCGACCTTTATCCATCTCAATCCCCACACGTACGAGGCGAATTAAACTCGATTCTACTTGCAAGCCGTCTCCCCAAACCCAACCATGGGAGAAGAGTATGCGAGAGACGCCCCCCTCTGCTCCGATCCTCATCCCCCCATGGAACGTCCCCAAGAATCAGCAGCTCACGATCATCCGCCCGCGACCGCCCTCCCCGCCACGAGAGATGACGTGGTCAAAGAAGAGGAGTGCGTACCAGAAAGAGGAGCGGCTCCTCTGTCCGCCGTCGCACCTGCCGAGCCGGAGGCGCCCCGGCTCACGAAGGTGCGATCCACCGGGTCGGACGACGAGCGCCGCCCCATCAACCGCTCCGTTTCCCTGAAGTCTCGCGCCGCGACCATCGACGTCTCCACGATCGGGAAGTATCTCCGCGACCGTGGCAGTGTCTTCTCAGCTGCCATCGCGAAGCGGATCTCCACTCTCAAGGAGCTACGACGGCGGCGAGCGCGACCCTGCCGGGTCGATCACCGAGTTCCACGTCTCCGGGCTCAAGGTAATCGTGCTGCAAAAGGGCGAGAACGTACGGGAGGAGGCCGAGACGGACGGCCGGGAGATCAAGGGCCGGGTCAGCTTCTTCTCCCGCTCTGGCTGCCGAGACTGCGGCGCCGTCCGGTCCTTCTTTCGGGTCCGGGGTATCCCCTACGTGGAGATCAACGTGGACGTGTTCCAGGAGCGGGAGAAGGAACTGGTAGACCGGACGGGGAGCCCCGCCGTGCCTGCGATCTTCTTCAACGAGAAGCTGTTAGGGGGGCTTGTAGCGCTCAACTCGCTGCGGAACTGCGGGGAGTTCGACCAGCGCCTGCGAGAGATGGCCGGGGGACGGTGCCCGGAGGTGGCGCCCCCGGTGCCCGCATACGGGTTCGACGACGAAGAGGAACTGCGGCGAGAGCGGCCGGACGCGATGGTGGCGATGGTGCGGGTGCTGCGACAACGCCTTCCGATCCAAGACCGAATCATCAGGATGAAGCTCGTCAAGAACTGCTTCTCCAGCAGCGACATAGTGGAGGTTATCATCAGCCACCTCGACTGCGGCCGCAAGAAGGTAACGCCTCGCTCGCTCTCTCTCTTCATCATGAATGCCCTCACTATCGTTATTATTAGACGGTTCCGGATAACGAATTCGTGCGAATGTCGGGGTTTGAGGTCCCTCACCGTCGAAAGCCGGGAGTCCGTTGGGAGGTCGGTCCCACTCGGATGGCGCTTCCAATCCCCACCGTCGATCGGGCTGCCGTTGGTCCGATTGGAACCGAACGGTGAAGGTGATTGGACCCTCGGGTCCAAAACGTGAGCCGGCATGTGAGGCCCACCTGGTATACGCAGCACGTGTCAGTTACATGTTCATCTAAAAAAAATTAAGCTGGATGGACTTTTAAAACACTCATTCATATCTAAAATAATATTTATGTTAAAAAATATAATATATAAGCTACTTTAAGTTAATAGATATTAGACTGTACGACATGCTAATTCATATTAAATTATTAAATAATAACATATATAATTTGATTTTTATTTTAAAAATTGATAATATGTGAATTTAAATACATGGATCGGTTACCTAATCAATCCTATGAACGTGATGCATGAGACACTAGTCTTCATGATAAAGTGATCCATGTCTTCCATTTTTTCTATATTACTACCCACTTTAAGAGCCAGGCCAACCTCACCTGCCTTGTTTGCTTCACCTCCTAGTGCCACGTGCCTTTTCTCTTCGCGCTTCATCACTAAGAATACAATGCACCTATTGTTGAGCTAGGAGCAACGGGAGGGATAAAGAATCGAAATCCGAATAGGAGAACTACCAAAGACAGTAGCAGAAATACCAACAAAGGCAGTTGGGGGAGAAGAGAGTGGCTACTGTCGCTATGGCTACTATTGCTGCTAAGGTCTATGACAAGGATGAGCCGCTGCTACTTGTGTCGAAGCCCAACTAAGGAGGGGGTGTGCTGTTCAATCCTATACCAGAAGCAACCAATAAGGACAAGGATGAGAAAGCTTACGATAATGATGAGGAGACGGAGGATGTATAATGAGAGGACTAGTTCTATGGGCTCCTTGAGGCACCTCGTGCCCGATCTATTAGCCGCACTAATAGAGGAATCCTTTATCGGCTGATACCAAGGTCCAAGGCTGGTGGCATTCTTATGAGCGTGATGCTACAAGCGATCTTGCTCTCAAAAGAGTGGAGGCACCAAAACTACATGGTGGCTCTCAAGGTAAAAGAGTTATCAATATGATCCTTCGCCTAAGTGGAATTCTCAGTTATGAGTTAAAAGTCTTATCAACAGTAGCTATAGTTTGATAGATATGAAAGTAAGGCTCTAACTCCAGGGTAAGTGTCAAAGGCTAATTAAAGAATGCAAGTGTGGAGTTGAAGAGTAAAAGAAAGCAGTGGAAGAGTGAAAAAAAGCAATGCCAGAGTACTAGTTAGTAATTATAGTTCGTTTGCCAGTAGTTCCATTCCGAGAAGCAACGGTGAAAGTTTGATTTCCTAGTTTAAGTCTCTTAGCGCTACAAGTGAGAGTCTAGTTCCTCGTTTGGATTTCCTATTTTGAGTTTAAGTTTGATTAGTTCCGATTGATCTGGTGATGGTACGTATTGGACATAAGTCAAGGCATGACAGGAAAGAAACTTTGGATGTTGAAGTATGCAATGTAGTTGGTAGTTTCCTCTTTGGGCCCAGGGGATCGGCTTACCATTATAGTCTCCTCAATCGTTGTAGGTGCTAAGAGGCTGACGGATGTCAAGGCAAGGTCAGCATATCGCTTGCTAGAACATGAAAATGCTCATTTTGAAGGAAATTAATTAGGCAATCGGTTCATGTTTTCAAATCTATCTATTATCAATTTTTAAAATTTAAATTATATATGTTATTATATTAATAATATTGTAAGTTAGTATATCACATAATTAGATTTTGACGTTGTCTGTTGAGTTTATATATTATATTTTAAAAAATATAAAAATTATTTTAGATATATATAAATTATAAGGACTTAAGATGTTAATAATCAAAATTATAGGAGCTAAAATCAATTTTAACTAAAAAGAAATGTTTGGCCGCTTAAATAATGGGTAAATTGAGGGCCTTACACGTCTTTCCGTGTGGACGTATAACGTTTCGGTGGTCGCGCTAAAGGCGAGCGAAGGCAGATGGGCGGAAATGGCTTCTGGTGGATTGGTTCCCTCTGATATTTCGGGGGTCAAATTTTGGTGAGAGAATTCTTAGTTTGCCCAACCACTGGATGAAGCTGCTTTGCTTCAACAACTAGGCACTTACGCACTGCAAAATAGCCTATTCATCTTGTAATTCAAAGTACATTGGTAGATAGATTTCATATAATGCTGGATTGCGTCATCCATCATCAGACTGTCGATTACGACACTAAGAAATACTTAATCAATATGTTCTTTGTTTCTCATAATTTTGTTGAATTTTTATTTTATTTTAGGATTATATCTATTTTAATAAAGAGCACAAATTAATCCTCATCCAAAGGGAGATACCCACCCATGCATGAACATTAGTCATCGTTATTTCTTTGGTTATATTTGATTGCTGCTCCCGTACGCACTAAGAGTAGACCGCGTCAATGTGCTGCAGCTAAACTAATATGGTACTCCAGAAGAAACGTTTTGATGGTGAGACTCAATTGTTGCCGTTTCTTACCCAAGACAGTTTTCTTTTCGAGTTTGCTATAGTGAAAACCAAAGCAATCTAATTTTTCCTTAAGCTCTATGTTATCATCGACTTCATTGTCATGGTGTATTAAACTTGTTTGCATCTGATTCTCTGTAGGCCGTCGAGATCGGTAAAGAGCTCGCCAGAAAGCACTTCATCCATCATGTATCCCGGTGAGTCCTGCATCACATAATATTGGGACTGTTTAGGTTCTACTGTGATTTTTTGGGCTGATATTGGGACTGTTTATATAAATTGAATAAGTAACACAGGGAGAATGGCTTTGAGGATGGAAACAAACCATTTCTACCGTTTCCTGGAGCATGAACCAGCAATTCCTAAATGTTTCAACTTTAGAGGATCGACAAACGACAATGAGCCCAAGCCAGCTGCCACAGTCAGCCAGAGGCTAACTAAGTTAATGGTTGCCATACTTGAAGGCTATGCATCAGATGATCGGTACCATCTGGACTATGGCCATTTCGGTGCCAGCGAGGAGTTTCGAAGGTACGTTGGCTCTTAGTATAGCTGTTTCAAAACATGCAAGTAGAGAAGCAGGATCTCCGTTATTGTGTCTAGATTTGCATGTCCGGAACAAAACCATTCTACTCTCCTATCAGCTTTGTTAAGCAACCAAGATAATGTGCCGTGTAGAAACATTAGGTACTGAAAACCTTTTTATACGTTATATATGCTTTCCTCCCCTACTCGCTTAACAGATTTTCTTCAAGCCAAACATGCATTATGATATAGTTGCTTTTGGATTGTCTAATATCAAGATCAATTGTGATTTAATCTGATTTCTTCTTTAGTCCATCTTTAATAAATTCATCAAGTTGGATGTTCGATCCTTGTTAAACTAAGTCAAGGGCAATCTTTAATAATCCTTCGACCCTCAAGTCTATACTTATGTTACGCAAGTCACATTAGTCAGATAGGCTAGACTTTATTTGTTGTATTTTTTATGTATTAAGCATACTTATGCTATCCCTTTTATAGTGGATGCCTAAGAGGGGGCTTTAAGTAGTTAGTTTAGCAAGAAGTGATTATAGCAACCGACGTTGAGTTGTTATGCTTGTTCGTTATGTTGGTTTAAACCATCATTACTAGGAGCTAACATTAGGTGGTTCCACTAGTTTAACTTAGCCATGTGTCAATTAACAACTTGGACACGTGACAAGAGAGTCTTTGTTAGGCAACCAGTAGGAATGATAGCGAGTGTTGACGAGTTAGCCACATAAGGTGTTGATAAGACAACTATGTCATTCTTGCTCTAACACATACCCCCCTCACTTTCCAAGCTGAGGAGAACCACAGATAACTGATCGAGAAGTATAATTCGATTGGTATCTACCATCTATATAAGAGACGATCGAATATTTGACTTGGGCATTTGATTTGTTAGGTCCAAACCGACTTATTAGGTGGTTCCACTAGTTTGACTTAGCCATGTGTCAATTAACAACTTGGACACGTGACAAGAGGGCCTTTGTTAGGCAACTATTGGGAATGATGGTGTTGAGTGATGACTAGTTAGCCACATAAGGTGTTGATAAGGCAACTACATCATTCTTGCTCTAACATATACCCCCCTCACTTTCCAAGTTGTGGAGAACCACGAATAACTAATCTAGAAGTATAATTCGATTGGTATCTGCCATCTATATAAGAGACGATGGAATATTTGACTTGGGCATTTGATTTGTTAGAGTTGCCCAACTTGGTGAGCCCAACTCAATACATTTCCAACAAGGTATAGTGGCACACGAAGACACTACAGTAGGGCATGGTATTGCACAGAGGCTGATAGGACCACGTGTAGTGGCACTAGGGGCCGAAGAGGCTAAGCATGACAAAGCATGAAAGATCAATAGGGCTACATGTGATGGTGCCATAGGTCAGAGAGGCCAAGTGCAGTGATTCATAAAGGGACGATAGGGCCATGTGTAATGATATCAGGGGCTGGAGATGCTAGGGGTAGTGATGCATAGAGGGCTAATAGGGCCATATGTGGTGCTGTCGGGTGCTAAAGAGGCTAGCATGGTGATGCACAGAGGGTCGATAGAGCCACATATGGTGGCGTCAAGGATCGGAGAGGCCAAGCGCAATAATGCACAGAGAGTTGATAGGGCTGCATGTGACAACACTAGGGATTGGAGAGGTCAGGTGCAGCAATGCATAAAAATCCAATAGGGTCATGTGCAGCAGCACTAATGGCTCGAGAGGCCAAGTGCGGTAATGCATAGAGGACCAATAAGGCCACGTGTGGTGGTGCCCGGGGTCAGAGAGGCCAAGCACGATGATGCACAGAGTGTCGAATTAGCCACGTGCAGTGGTACCAGGGGACAAAGATGCTAGGCACGATGATGCATAGAAGGTCAAGAGGGTCACGTGTGGCAACACTATGGCCCGGAGAAGCCAAGCACGAGGATGCACAAAGGGGTGGTAGGTCCATGTGTGGGGGCATCAGGGGCTAGAGAGGCTAGGCATAGTGATGTATAGAGGGTCGATAGGGCTACATGTGACGGCATCGAGGGCTGAAGAGGCCAGGCATGGTGATGCATAGAAGGCCAATAAGGGCACATGCCACACATGCTCCTTCCTTCAATAAGCGAGAGAATCCAAATGGATCAGGAAAGGTTTGATAGCCGATCATATGCTAAACCCACTCACAACTGTAGGAAAATATGATGTAATGGTTTCTTACCATGTGACCTTTTCATAGATCATGATAGATTCGACATGATTTCCCTGATGATTTGAATAACTATTGAGCTATTAGGATTGCCTGGTATGTCTTAGGTCACGTTGGATGATGCCACATATCCCACTCTTCTCGAGACATTTGAGAGTTAAAGAGGTGGGCATCATCTTCAACCTCTATGCATAGTGTCTTTTATTACCCCAAACATTCTCTATCTCCTCTTGCGACTAGAACTTCTATGAACAACACCCTCTGGGCTTCATAATAACCTCAACTTCCAAAGGTCCAATGTCATCTTCAACCTCATCCTCTAACACCTTGGACTTGGATAGGTTGCCAACCTCACCACCACCCTTGGTATAGGTAGCAGAAGCTTTAGTTTTCGGAAGGCGTTGAGTCAACCATGCTAATGGAGGCTACCCCCCCTCCCTATGGAGGCAAATCCGACGTGCAGTGTCGCTTCGCCACCTATGGTGGAGTCCTTTGACTTGAACTCGATAGTGTTAATGTTTGACTTAGAGATACTCCAATTTATCACATGCGATCAAGGTTGCACTTGTGCCTACTTGGCCAAGTGATCGACCATACGTGTCATGTCACATATTTTGCATAAGCGTAGGTGCACAAGAGACAGGGATTTGTTTCCCCCTCTACTTATTCTTTGTCGAGGTTTCAACTATTGAAAGTTCTAACTTGCTTAGATAGCATCACATTCTTAGCACTTTCATATGACGTTTTTCGAGGAATACATGAGAGTCTACAACACTTACCCTCCTGTTTGCCTGCTATAGTTTTAGCTTTAGGGGGGGGGGTCAACATGTTTCCTCCTTGCTTAAGCTAGCTATCAGGTCAAGGGCTCTCCCACCTCCTACAAAGGATCTAAGATGAGATTTTTTTGTGTTATTGAGAGAAACAATTGGCCAATCAACTTAGATTTGTCCAATCAAAAATTTTCTATTGTTGCACCGAGATTGCACATGATAGAAAAAGGGTAGTTTCATAGATTGTCCATTGCCTTGTCTGAGTCCACACCATCTTGCAAATGAGCAAGCAATGGTTCATTAATGAAGGCCTAAGCCCACTTTCTTGGGGTAAGAAATTGAGATTTTTATTTATTAGGAGCTTATTTGTATTGACTAAAACTTGATCCCTTTTACGAATGCAACACTCGTCATCTAGGTGGGCGGATAAAGAGTGTGATTTCCTGCCCCGGGTCAGCCCAAGCTTAGTAGGATGAAGAGGTCAGTAGGGAACACTATGAACCTATTATTAGGAGAAAGGGGGTTGACTGGCCCTCATGTCGTGCAGAAGCATCCACCAGTGCCCCCCTCATCTTTTGGATGCTTTAGGGGCAGACCATCGACTGCCCCACTTGGCCCATTACCTTCATTGACGATGGGGATTCTACCAATTTGGTAGAGATTCTATCAGTGTGAGTAGACAACCTTAGCCAAAGGCCTCTATTAAAAGTCCATTGAGGATCTTTTCGATGCTCACAAGCATCTGGTCATGGCAAACCTCCATTTTTCCACTTGTAAGTCTTTTACCTTTACTAATTTCCTGATCTTGTTTTTAATGATAGAATCAATATATCATAATTGTACTTTTTGAATGAGTTCAAGACACCTTTGGTGTTGTCGGTCATCTCCTCCAAGAAATTAAAACTCTAAATAAAGAGTGAGATGATGTGGAAGTCGAGAAGTCTTGATAGGAGAGGAGGTCGATTCGATTTTAAGCTCAGGTTGATGAGATAGAAGGGGTAGCATAGCAACAGAGGAGGTCGCCCATCTCCGAGCTTAGGTCAATGAGCTAGAAGGAGGTGTGGTGGTGTCGAAGGAGGTGTGGTGGTGTCAAAGAAGGAGGTGATGACTAATCTAGGGGAGGTTGTCCCTAAAGAAGTAGTTAGTGGTGATGAGGATAAATAAGGATAAGACATGTAAAAGAGACCTAGAAGTTGAAGCTAATGTCGACTTACTTTGAACTTCGAGTTTGGCCCTAAAGATGGATGTAAGGAACCTCCGTTATTGTAATGAGAAGTTATACCAGTAGTTGGTGAATGTGGAGGTGAGTGGGGTAGCCAAGTACAATGCCTCTTGGGGGTTTAAAAATGGATTAATTAGGTTGCGACATCACTCCTTCACCTATGGTTATGAACTGACTATCTTCCAAGTCCAGTATAATCACCCTTACCCTTCTATAGCCCTTCTGAAGAACTCCATTGTTATCTATTCTATGAACGGAAAGGTCATTATAGTTAGCTCAAATGGTATCAATGACTGAAGCAAGACAATAGTCTCTACGGAGGGAGGGAGCATCTGAAGCCGATGATGAGATAAAGATGGCATTGACAGCCTAAGGACTACGGTAGAGGGTCTAGGGTCATTGACTAACCCTCCTCCTCTTGGCTCAATTGTTGATGAAATTATTGAGATTTTAAAAGGATGATTGGTTGTTCAATGCTCTTTTTGTACTCCCTCCTTAGTGTTTTTCCTTTTCTTGGTTAGGAGATCCATTTTGAAATGTAAGGTACCTATTGAATCTTTTTATACTAACAGTTATAGAGGTGCCTATTGAATCTCAAATTTTGATGATGAAATAAATTGATGGGTTTTATGATGTAAATTATATGTTAAAGAAAGTGACGCAGGATTAACTGTGATAATAAAAGACATTACAATCAGATGTTGGGCTGGAGTCAAGTTTGAGCATCGGGTCGAGGTTCGGAAGATGCACTCGGAGAACTCGTTAGAATTTTGTCAAGAAGTTTGTCGGTAGTTCGTCGATAGGTTGTCGGGAGCTCGTCTAGAGTTCATCAAAAGAATGCTGGGAGTTCGTCAGGAGTTCGCTAGAAGAAATCGGGAGCAACTCAAGGGTTTACCAAAAGGATGCCGAGAGTTCACCAGGCGTTCACCGAGAGATCAGTTGACAGTTGGACAATGAAGATCGTGTTTTAAGTATCGTAGTTAGCATTATAATGAGAGTTAATTTTACTAACTCAATTAAGAGTTCATTAGATTTTAATTAGGGCTGATTTAGACTTATTATAAAAGTCATTTTAGTAACCCAATGTTAGAAAAGACACGGTCTTTGAAGACGTGATCTCCAAGATGACATAGTCTTAGAGACTAGCACCTCAGGAACTCTTAAAATTTAAATTTTGGATCCAATATTGGAGTCATTTGGGTATATAAATACACCTCCCACCCCCCACCCCCCATCCCCCATCCTGCCTTGAGGGATGTAAGTATTAAGAGTAAAAACCTAATGAAAATGCTATTGTTATTCTTTGAGAGTTTATTCTTATTTTGTCTTGTATAGTTTTTTGTTTAAGGGAGAGCTTAGAGACTTGTAAAGGTTATCTTCCAAACCTGTAAAAGGAGAATAGAGTTGTAAGAGGGTAGTTGATCTTCACCCATTGAAGGAAGATCAATAGTGGAAGTCGGTGATCTCATCGGAGGAGGAATCGAGAGTGGATATAGGTCACGAGACCGAACCACTATAAAATTGGTTTGCATCCTCTTCTTTACTCTTTATCTTCATTACTTTCTTATTTAACTATCTACTACCTTTGCTTGCACTCTTACAAACATCTCCACGCTTAAACATATTTTTAATATGATTTTTATTGAGCGAATATTTAAATCGACGTAAATTTTTCATAAGCACTAATTCACCCCTCTCTCTTTTAGTGCCACTTTGATCCTAATAATGCCAAGCCTACTGCTAGCCAACTACTTGTCATACAAAGATGAACAAAGATCGGAAGACACTGACATACATGAGCATTATATCGAATACTCTATTTATATTTTTTGTTTATGACATTCTTTGCCACTTATTCCTTCAAATCCTCGTCGAATCCATTGCAAACTCTGAATCTCCTTGTCTTTTACTAAATCTTCAATCTTCTATTCTAGCTGTAACATGCCTCTTGGCTGCCAACTGCTCTCCATTATTGTTATCAAGTAGTCAAATTTTGATCCACTATGCTGCTTCAACTTATCAATGACTGACTCTTGTGTAGGGTCGACTGAGTTATGCTAATTCTTGTTAATTTATATGCATCCTTTTGATGAAGGAAAAATATCTTTCTTGTTATGCACTAGTATCTCAAATGTCTGATGTTGCTTAAACTAGATAAATGCTTGTTGGAGCTTTAACAGGCAGCACCTAGTGGACTTTGAAGTTTTTGAGATTCTTCCTTTATAAAATTTGTCCATTGTTTTCTTTTGCCACTTAGTTGTCACTTCCAAGTAGGTTCACATCATTTCCACTTTCAATTGGCATTTAGTTAAAAAATAAAATGGACAATCTACTCTTAGTATTACTAATCACCATTGGTATGATTTGACAATTATTATCTTATATTAGGTTTCTTCGAAGGGTCTTTGAACTTATATAGAGTTCTTCTAGTAAATAAATAAGGCAAATGTTACTTAATTTTATCTGCCTCCTTGAGATTATACTTTATACATCAAGCTAATTACTAGTCTGCACCCGCTCGCTGCCCACACTTTTGAAGTACCTGAAGTGTTTGCACTCTTTGTCTTGAGTTAGCTACTGCGATTCACCTTCTCATTGTCATCGAACTTTTGGAATGCAAGATGTTTTACCCAAAAAGAGTAAAATTTTACCCTAACTCGGAGCAAGTCTCTAATAGTTTTGGTCATCCTCTGGGATTATATCATCTTCTTCATCATCTTTGTCGCCTACTCATCTGAGTAGAAAAGGTACTATATACTCCGATCCTTGTTCGAGCACTCTTGTATCAATCCAAAGTCCTCCACTTTTGTCTATCTTGATGAAAATCTCATTGAGACCAATCTTATGAAGTTCCTGGACCTCTGCCTTCAGCCTTATTTTGATACTTGGAGTTTGCATATGTATTCTCCACCTCCTTGACCCCTTTCATGACCCACACTCTCTCTCTATATGAGAATAAGTGATCAATGACTCCATCGAAGTCCTGCCCCTACAGTACCATGATGCTCCTAAGCCCATGGCAGTACTATCTATTGGTAGATCCACCTTTGTGGCACTGTGGCACTCCTCTAATTCTATCTCTCTTCTGATCAATGCTTGGCTTTTGGATAGGTGAGCCCTTCTGGACTCGTCATTGCTTCCTCGCTCCTTTCGACCACCTGCTTCAACACCTTTGTCTTCTCCAAGCAATTCCCCTTAGCCGATGGTAAGATAAACTACAACTCTATGCATGGCCTCTGCCACCTCATTGCAGTGCTTGCATCAATGATATTCTCTTTACCTTCCTTGGTAGCAACTTTTGCTTACACGTCCTTGTCCTCTGACTTGGGCTTTCTTAAAAGAATATGAGTACTAGAGTAGTCTAACTCTCCAGTCGTTCCAATCATATCTCTATATGATCAAGTCCTCCCATGTGACTCACTAATAATTGCACTAGAAATTCTCCCTTGGTGGTACATAAACCCTATATACTAATAACCAAGGCCTTTATCTGATGTAAAATTCGATGCACATATGGAAGACCCTACTTTACAATACCATGACATTCACCCTATAATCCATAGCTCTTCTTGCCATCATGTTGTTTATAGAAGTAGAGTTCCTAATAGCTCCTAATCATACCTCTGCATGACCAAGTCCCTTACGGGACTTCTCCCGTGTATGTTG
This sequence comes from Ensete glaucum, assembly GCA_021527575.1. Taxonomy (NCBI): domain Eukaryota; kingdom Viridiplantae; phylum Streptophyta; class Magnoliopsida; order Zingiberales; family Musaceae; genus Ensete; species Ensete glaucum. Next base: position 25,163,348 of record CM038559.1, on the reverse strand, counting down.
TATTATCTCAAACTATTCCACCATAATCCATTGCACTATGTTGCCTCCTGGTGATATCTTCATTGCATTCAGATTCTTATGGGATGAATTTGAACTACGATATCTCTATATGTAGCCTTTGTTAGCACATAGTAAGACTTTTGCCACCTCCAATTGTATTTGCTCCTTTAGCAATTAACCTTCGTCCACTCATTTTTGGGTCACACCCAAACAAAACATCATTCTAAAATAGTCCATCACCTAGTAGCTCTCAAATTTTATAAACTTCATTGAAATTGGTGCACCATTATCCAGATCCTGAGCCTCTATCTCCCACTAGCATAATCTTTGCTGGGTACTGCTTTCTTCATGACAACTTAAATGGTAGCACTATGATATATTCTTCAAGAGTACCCATCTCTACATCCTCTTATCCTATGCTAAGGCCTTCTGACCCTAACTTCGCTTCCACAAGTTAAGTTACATTGGTTCCTTCGTCAAATGTTTCTCTGTGATAAGGTGCATGTGCCTCGAAGTTTCCTTCATTTGTGGCACTATGCAGGATGAGTCTGCTCCATCAGAATGACGAACCCATGAAATGTCATGATCTTGCTCTTTGCTTTACAAGAGTTCATGTCCTTGACCTATGTCTAAGGAAAGCTTCATGCCTCCGCTCCATGTTTCATCTTCTACATCGACCCCTTTTATGCAGCTTAGATACTTCACCAAGTTCCACCTAAGTTGCTCCACCCCTCGATTTGTATTAAGTTGATGGTCGCTCTTGCGCCCACCATTCCATGGGTGAGCCCTCCGTTGAGTCTGATTTCCACATTGACTCTAAGTATGCCTTTATTTGATGTTAACATGGGTCGCTTCCTTACTTGATCTCATAATACATATCATGCGATGACTCCTCATTACTCGCTTGGTCTATTGAGCTTTGTGGAGTTGTTGTCTTAAGGTACTCCTTAACATATGTGGTCGACTACACATGATTCTCCTTTGGAGAAGCAAGACTTATCCCTCTTTAATATATGTCTTGTTAAAGTAACTTTTCTTCTTGCATTCTTCGCTCTAAAAGTTTCGGAGACCACCATCCCCTTGGACTACTCCACCTTACTAAACAAATTATGCATTATTTTATCCTGTAAAATCACTTACTAGATTTTGACTCTTCATCAATACAACCCCTACTGCACCCTTCATGGCCTAGCAATATGCTGAACTTATTATACACTTCAGTCTCCTATAGACGTATCCTTCCCATGATGAAGAGAAAGTTTCAATACTCCATGACACCGAGTTTTAGTTGCCTTGGGATGGCCACAGACACTCCATCGTCCATATACAAACCCTTATATAAGTACCGAATTCTTCGAGTTAGCCATTCTCCTCACCTCACTCTTTCGGTCACTGTGTAACCCATCCCTCTTTTCACGATCTTATCCTTTACTAAGCACCTCTCTTGCCTTTAGCGCTATCAAGTTTAGTTGCCAACGTCGAACCATAGCTCGAACTCAACCATCCCAACCTTTGTGCATTACACATTCTTTCCAACATGCTTGTCCTCGTGGTGCCTCTCCGCAAAGGGTCGACCATTCCTCTAAATGCCAATCTTGGATGCCCACTCCTTTCCCTACCTCTCAATATTTGTTTCCCCCAAATGGTTGCGTGTGCTGGCTACCCTCCATGCAGCCCAACTAGGTCCCCCACATTTGCTTGCCAAGTATTTTTACATATGATTGTCCCGCTCTGATACCAAATATCGTGAACTTAGCTAGTTTTGCTTAAGTCGTGTGACACCCTTATATTTCCGTCCACAAAAGTCAGCCTCCCCGAAACCTCTTATGGTCCCTTAGGACCTACAAAAAAGAAAATGGATTAGAGAAAACATTTCACATAGGATCCACAAGCAATCATTTTAGCAAACACTTTATAGCCAATACAAATTATAATCATGGACTTCATAAGCTCTTAATGGTCACACACAAAGGATCATAGACTATTACAGACCAATATCCCCACAAGTGTTAACATGACACAACTCTCATTTACAAGCTAAAAATGATCATGAAAGCTAACCAAATTAGGACTGACAAGCCTACTACTAGCCCACTACTTGCTATATAAAGCATGAACAAAGACCGAAAGACATAGACATGCATTAGCATTACATCGAACACTCTATTTATATTTTTTGTCCATGACAAAATGTCCTTTGTAATCATATATGGTCCTTCCCAAGTCGGTGCTAGTTAGTTTTGGCTTGAGTTGGGTTGCTAACTTCGGTTCTTAGTAGAACTAAATCCTCTCTAGTTATTGAGGATGAACCTTGGTCTTGAAGGTTTTAGTAACCCACATCTCACAAGTTAAGTTCCTGAGGTGTGCTTGGTCTTTAACCTTATCAATAAGGTTTAGATTTACTTTAAGTTTGACCTCTGATTCCTCCCTAAAAAAATGTCAAGTCTGTTGAATATCAATTTTGATGATGAAATCAATTGATGGGTTATTGATCTAACAAGTATGTCAGAGATGATGATACAAGATTAACTACGAGAGAGAGAAAATTACAATCAGTAGGTTGACGATGCTATTGGGAACTTGCCTGGAGTACGTCGGGAGCTCGTCGAGGGTATCAGAAGATTGCTGGGGGTTCATCGGAAACTTACCGAAGGAGATCAAGAGCTTGCCAAGATGACGCAAGGGAGTTCGCTAGAAGAAGACCGAGAGACTCACCGAATGATTATCGGGGGTAGTCGAAAAGCTTGCTGGGAGTTGGAAAGGTCTTGAATTAGATTTGTTGGCCATGATGATTATAATAATTAAGTCATAGTTAGCATCATTAAGATTTAGTCCTACTTGAGTTAGATTTGGAAGAGATTCAAATTAACTGAAATAATGCAAATTGGGTCTACTTTAGGGAGTGGATTGAGCTCAGATCGAGCTCAATTAATTGACTATGGAAGTAGTCAATTGAAGATACAAGAGGAGATTGAAAAAGTGGAGGGAATCACTTTTTTGGGATTCCCGGCAGTTGAACCGCTCAGATCGGTGATTGTACTATCGTCGTCGTGTTTTCTGGGTTGCTTTCGTCGGTGGCGTTGTTGGCGCTGGCGGTAATACTACTCATACCTAGCTTTTCCGAGTGTGTTTGAAATTTTGGCTCTAAATTTTAAAGCCAATTGGGGCTTATAAATATCCTAAGTTTTCTTGCATTTCACATAATAATTTTGTACTAGAAATTCTGAGAAAAAATTATGTGCTAAACTTGTAAGAAAAAGAAAATGGGTACAAGAGTGAGCAAAGTCTTATAACACTTGTAAATATCCCTTATAAGGTTGTAAGGTTCATTTCCTAAGCCTGTGAAAAGGAGAGAGGAAGTTGTAAGGGTTTGATCTTCACCCAAAGAAGATTGATAGTGAATGATGGTGGACCTCGGAGAAAAGGACTCGAGGAGTAGACGTAGGCCAGATTGAGACTGAACCACTATAATTATGAGTGTTTTTTAATTACTTTACTTATTACATTTGATTGCTCTTAATTACTCTCTATTTAGATACGAGCTTCAATCTCTCTACTTATCAAATCGGCTTTAAATCGATTTTGTCAAAAATATAAAAAGAAGCTTCTACTTTTCCTTCTTCACTTTCTAAAAGCAAAGGTTTTTGAATTAAACACTTTATTGTTTGCACTACTTCAGTTCCATATGCTAAGTAGAAAGGGAATTCCCTAGTGGAAGCTTTTATGGTAGTTCGTCCGGTAACCCCATAATATGCTTTGGAGTTTATTGACCCATGCTTTTCTTTAATTTATTTAGTATGACTCAGTTGGTTATCTCTAATTAACTATTAGCCTATACTTAGTTCAATCTTAAGTGAATTATGAAGGAATCACAAATTTCTTAAACTTAGTATTGTTGAACTATGTTCCATTGTCGGTAACTAGTACTTGAGATACTCCAAATTGAGATATGATATTTTTTCAAATAAAACCTTTAACTTGCTTTTCTATAATTGATGTTAATAACTCAACTTTAGCCTATTTAGTATAGTCTACCTTGATCATTAGATATTTTCTTTGCCCTACGGTCGATGGGAAATGTTCAAGGATATCCAGCCTCCATTGAGCAAAAGGCTAGGTTGCACCATTCAAAGTCAATTCTACAATAGGTAGCCTTTGGTCTTGGGCATTATGCTGAAACTTATCATAACATCGGACGTACTCCTCATCATTTTGCTTGAGGTCATCCATAATTACCATCGTAAAATCTTAAAATGCTAGTCCTTGTGCCATTATGCTATTCACATGGCCCCTCATGGATTTTAGATAGTACATGAGCGGCTTCAATGGAATGGAGATAACGCAATATGGAATGTGATAGGAAATGTCTATGGAGCACCCCATCCAATATGTAGTACCATGCTTGTTACATACACACTTTTTTTTTGGTCAACACATCGAGGAGAACTTTAATTTTTATATATGTTATGATATTTTCCATCCAAGTAGCCTCTAGGATGATATTTGCCACCCGATCCTTGTGTATTCTCATTTGAGTTTAAGACCTTTGTGGTCCTCCCTTTGGATGATAGAGGATGTTTCCTAATGGGTGGTATGAAAAGAACGTTAGTTGTCATGTTGTCTATTCTTGGCATTTGTTCAATGTCAAATGTTGGAATGTTGGCTATTATCTGTCTTACCTCCATAAGATATAATGTCATGGTGGAGTTATGAGTCTCATAAGTATTGTTGATTTGACTGATGATTAGCTGAGAGTTATTGAACACCTTTATATTTTATATTCCTATGCCCCTAGCAATATTTAGTCATGATAAAAAAAACTTCATATTTGGCCTCATTATTGGCGACTTAAAAATTGAAATAGAGCATATATTCATACACTTTTTTTAGACTTTGCAAGACAATACCCGCTTCCTCACTTGTTTGCATCATTGATCTATCCATATGTAGTCCAACATTTAATATCTTCAGACACCTCTTCGGTGAAAGTTATTTCCACCACAAAGTCGACAAGGGCCTTCACCTTAATAGTGATCCTCAGCTTATAAGAGCAATCAAATTCACTAAGTTCAATTGTCCATTTAAGAAGTCTTCCCATGATGTATGGCTTAGAGAGAATTAAGAAATTGATTAGTCCGTCATAACAATGATATGATGAGCCTGGAAGTAAGACAAAGTTTCTTGGTTACTAGGATCTACCCATAAATCAACCTTTTAAAAATTGAGATACTGAAATTCTATATCTTGAAATATATGGCTAGTATAATATCTAGGCCTTTGGATTCGTTGCTCTTCCCAAATTGATACTGAGCTTACAGCCACTAGTGTTACAAATATGTACATTTATCGATCTTCTCCCAAGTTGGGGTTAGAAAGTTGGGGAGGAGTTGCCAGATCCTTTTTGAGCTCATTGCTTAGTCCATTAGAAATCCTTTGAATGTTTTAGGATTTTGAAGAATCATAAGCACTGATCGCTTGTCTGAGATCAGAATCGACTAAGCATGGTGAGTCAACTTGTCAACTATTGAACCTCTTTAATGGAGCCTGGGGGCTTCATGTTGATAATGACGGACTTTTTTCGGATTTGCATATATCCCATGCTAGTGTATCATGAAGCCTAGAAACTTTCCTTAACTAACCCCCAATGCACACTTGGTCGGATTTAACCATATCTGAATTTTTTTGATGGTAGTAAACATTTTCCTGGCTAAGTGTGCATTGGTAGAGCGACTTTTCACCAATATATCATCTATATAGACCTTTATGTTCCTATCAACTTGGTGCTGGAGCATTTTGTTGAGCATCATGATATGTACTAAATGGCATGAGTTTATAGCATTATGAGCCTTCCTCAATGATAAAAGTTATGTGTTTCTCATCCTCTGATATCATTTTGATCTGATTGTACCTAGAGCCATCGTGCTATCCCCATGGCCCCTCATGGATTTTAGATAGTACATGGGTGGCTTCAATGGGATGGAGATAACGCAACATGGAATGTGATAGGATACATCTATGGAGCACCCCATCCAATATGTAGTACCATGCTTGTTACATACACACTCTTTTTTTTTTTGTCAACACGTCGAGGAGAACTCCAATTTTTATATATGTCATGATATTTTCCATCCAAGTAGCCTCTAGGATGATATTTGCCACCCGATCCTTGTGTATGCTCATTTGAGTTAAGACTTTTGTGGTCCTCCCTTTGGATGGTAGAGGATGTTTCCCAATGGGTGGTATGAAAAGAACGTCAGTCGTCATGTTGTCTATTCTTGGCATTTGTTCAATGCTAAATGTTGGAATGTTGGCTATTATTTGTTTTACCTCCATAAGATATAATGTCATGGTGGAGTTATGAGTCTCATAAGTGTTGTTGATTTGGTTGATGACTAGGTGAGAGTTATTGAACACCTTTATATTTTATATTCCTATGCCCATAGCAAGATTTAGTCATGATAAAAAAAGCTTCATATTTGGCCTCATTGTTGGTGACCTAAAAATTGAAACAGAGCATATATTCATACACTTTTTTTAGACTTTGCAAGACAATACCTTCTTCCTCACTTGTTTGCATCGTTGATCTATCCATATGTAAAGTCCAACATTTAGCATCTTCAGACACCTCTTCAGTGAAAGTTATTTCCACCACAAAGTCTACAAGGGCCTTCGCCTTAATAGTGATCCTCGGCTTATAAGAGCAATCAAATTCACTAGGTTCAATTGCCCATTTAAGAAGTCTTCCCATGATGTATGGCTTAGAGAGAATTAAGAAATCGATTAGTCCGTCATAACAATGATATGATGAGACTGGAATTAAGATAAAGTTTCTTAGTTACTAGGATCTACCCATAAATCAACCTTTCAAAATTGAGATACTGAAATTCTATATCTTGAAATATATGGCTGGTATAATATGTAGGCCTTTGGATTCGTTGCTCTTCCCAAATTGATACTGAGCCTACAGCCACTAGTGTTACAAATATGTACATTTATCGATCTTCTCCCAAGTTGGGGTTAGAAAGTTGGGGAGGAGTTGCCAGATCCTTTTTGAGCACATTGCTTGGTCCATTGAAAATCCTTTGAATGTTTTAGGATTTTGAAGAATCATAAGCACCGATCGCTTGTTTGAGATCAGAATCGACTAAGCATGGTGATTCAACTTGTCAACTATTGAACCTCTTTAATGGAGCATGGGGGCTTCATGTTGATAATGACATACTTTTTTCAGATTTGCATCTATCCCATGCTAGTGTATCATGAAGCCTAGAAACTTTTCCTGAACTTACCCCTAATGCACACTTGGTCGGATTTAACGATATCTAATTTTTTTTTATGGTAGTAAACGTTTTCCTTAGGCCGACTAAGTGTGCATTGGTAGAGCGACTTTTCACCAACATGTCATCTATATAGACCTCTAGGTTCCTATCAACTTGGTGCTGGATCATTTTGTTAAGCATCATTTGATATGTACTAAATGGCATGAGTTTATAGCATTATGAGCCTTCCTCAATGATGAAAGTTATGTGTTTCTCATCCTATGATGTCATTTTGATCTGATTGCACCTAGAGAAAGCATCCATGAAGGTTAGTAGCTCGTGTCTAGAAGTGAAGTCAACAAGTTGATCAATTCAAGGAAGGTAAAAAATATCCTTTAGGCAAATCTTATTAAGGTCCATGTAATCAATATACATTCTCCATTTCCCATTATTCTTCCGGACGAGACCACATTAGCAAGCCATTTTAGATAGTGGACCTTATGGATGAATCCAGCATGCAGGAGTTTTTCCTTATGGATGAATCCAACATGCATGAGTTTTTCGACCTCCTCCTTATGACATCTTGATTGTCAGGAGTGAATCTTTGAGGTTTTTAGCAGATCGCATTATGCTTTGGGTTTATATTCAGTCGATGTTGGGCAAGACCAGGATCTATCCCGAGCACATCATTAGTTGATAATATGAATACTTTTAAATTCCATCGCAAGAAGTTAATGAGCTCTTTCTTCCTTTTCTAGATTAAGGCCGACCCTTCTTTAACTATGTGATTAGGTCGTTCAGGGTTCAAAGAAATTTATTCTAAGAGTTTCCCCTACCATAAGGTGTAAAGGCACTAGTGAGGGATCTCACAAGTCCATTTGTTGGATCAATAACATTCCTTTCTTTAGAAGGGTGATCGATAGCAAGTAACATCATTTGGATTCCTAGGGATACCCCTGTGCTCGGTGAAGCATCTCACGATTCCATTTGTTGGACCGATAACATTTCTTACTTTGGAAGGGTGATCAATATCAGGTAATATCATTTAGTTTCTTTGAGGCCACACTCAATCTCACATACCCCTAAGTTGGTTGAGAAATTGAGTGTTATGTAGTAGATCAACACTATTGCTTATATTCTATTAAGAGTAGACTACTCGATGTTAGCATTATAGGTCGAGGGAATATCGGCTATTAGAAACTTAGTTTTTACTATCTTTATGCAATCACTAGCCCCAAAGTTTATGTAAAAATCGATGATTTCTATTAGGATGATTAACTCTCCTATGAAGTCAGTAAGGATTGAGGAGATAGGCTAAAGATCTTTGAACGACTAGCTAATTTTTTTAGAAGGCATCATGGTACAAGATATCTGTAAATATCCCTATATCAATCAGAATCATTTTGACTAATGCATATGTGATCTTGATGGAAATCATTAATGCATTATCATGCTCTGGGTGGGTGTAGGTGCTTAGCCTCTTTTTTCTTGAACATAATGGGTTGATCTTTATTTAGGTAGAACTTTTTTAATTGTGGTTCTCTTGCATACATCTTTATGTCGAAGGTACTACAACTCCCAATCGAAGGTACTACAACTCCCAATCGAAGGTCCACTAATGACCATGTCCATGGTTTCAACAAGGATTCTCGAATCTGATGAGCTTATTGAGGTGTCACTTTCAAGCCAAATTTTTTATTTGCTCCTTCAAGACATAGTAATTTTTGGTATTATGTCCATGATCCTATTGAAAGCAATAGTATTTGGTTATATCCCTTATCATTGGTGAAGTCCCTAAGGCTCGAGTATCCTCAAGAGTCTCTTCTCTCAAATCTGTATGAAATATTTCAATGCGAGTATTGAATGACGTAAACTCTCATTAAGGAGGGAGCTGATTTTCCTTGGCTTGTTATTTTTAAGCTTTTTCATGGAATGTGGACATAAGACTTTTTCCTATTTTATTATTTTTCTAGCCTCACCCTTCTTTTTGCCAGCAATCACTAATTCGATAACGATCTAGTAGTTAGCCTCTTGTAATAGTTCTAGAAAAATCACTAGGAGCTGAGTGATGACTGTTGAAAAACCTTGAAGGTTGGAGGCCACCGATATATGCATCGATGAGAACATAGGGGATCAGATCTATGACTTGTCAGACTTCACCATTCAACTTTATTGTGTAACTTTATATACTCTTTTTTATTGATGCACAACTAGAAGAGAAGTGGTGGGCTTCTTTGGGAGCCTATAGTTGATGAAACCATGCTTGAATTCCTTGGTCAATTATCTGAAGGATGAGATCGACTTATGAGGGAAGCTTGGCAAACCACTCACATGTTGCCTTTGTTAAGATCGTTATGAAAGTTCTACACATTGGGGATTCAAATTGAGATCATTTGTGGCTATAAGGGTCAGTCAGGTTTGGGGATCCGGATTTTCAGGATTCGCTTGAGGTGGTCCTACGAGATTTCCCTGAGATAGTGCCCAACTCTCCTCTTAGTGCTAAACTGTCAGGATTGATTTTAGGTTGTTTGAGCTCGAGATCAGCTGAGATCTAACTTGATTCCTTCTTGAGCCGATCTTTAGAAAATTTTCTAAGTTGGACGTCTAATCCTTATAAAACTAAGTCGGGAGCAATCCCGACAATGTCTCTCCGATGCTTCAGTCATTATTTAAGTTAGGCAAGTTGGCTTAGTCAGACAAGTCAAACTTTATTTATTTATTTATTTGTATTAAGCATACTTACACGATTGTGAGTACTTGAGAGGAGGAGTTATATAGTCAGTTTAGCAAGAAACGATTATGACCTCGGGTTATTATATTCGTTTGTTACGTTTAACTTTGACCATGTGGCAGTTAATAGTTTGGACATGTGATGATGAAGTCTTCGCTGCACAGATAGTAGGAATGATATATAAAGTGCTTAGTCACGTGAGATGCCCTTAGGGCAGCGACATTAATATTTGCTCTAACACATTATATGTCATAGAGGATAGTTGGGCAGGAGAAAGATATCTTTCATTGGATACTAAACTACATGGATGCAACGAGGGCTGTCCTTCTGACTCATCTTCTGAACGATGGAGGTCCTATCAACATATCCTACCAAAACTGTGGTTGATCCCTGAATTGTTGTTGAAGAACCCCCAGAAGAATAAGGTGCGCGTGCCCGACTTAGACTTCATTGCTTAAAGAGGTTCCAATAAACCAAGAGAATAGAAAGTGGCCCACTGAGGGATTGACGACAAAGTAGTAGTTCATGTATACGTGCACATTCATAACAATGGTGCGAGGTTTGCTGGAGGATTATTATTGTTATTATTATTTATTTGTATTGCTAGCTAGCCATTAAAGCATTTCATCATACAGCGCAAGAAGTCGTATGGCCTGCCTCCTCCTCCCTCACCCGCGATGCTCTCCACTAACGTCACCACGATGCCATCTTTTTAAGAATGGGGAAGGATTTGAGTGAAATGTGTTCCGAGTTCAAGACACCCGACTCCGTTGATCCTCGCTCACGTTTCCGGACGGCCATAGTTTGATGGTTTTGAATTTGGTGTTTGTGTGATGTGCGTCTAAACCGAATCCGTCGGACTCACTCCGACGAGGCAACATGGGCCACCAGAATTCAAACCCGTCTCGAAATGATGACACGGGCACTCGGTGGACCTCTGGACCGAACCGGCGTGATCTCCACGGTTCAATAAACTATTTGCGAATCAAATACACGTAACATCACCGGTTCGGTAATTCGATAGCGAATACCTTTGTTATGTATGTATGCTCTTTGCGGGAATCAGACCGGGTCGGCTCTTTCGGTTCGGCAATTCACCTCTCCTTCATTAAAGGGCGAGGGGGTTAGGGTTTCATTTTTCTTTCGACGAAGAAGTGATCGAGACGGCGACATCATTTCACTCATTTCGGCGGCTCTGCGTCGGATCTTTGGTATCTCTCTCTCTCTCTCTCTCTTTCTGCGGATCCTTTCTTGACGGGAGGTCTTCACTCGACGTTGTTGTTCGTGACTAAGCGTCGGTAGATTTCGTGTTAAGGTCTGCATTGTGTATTTTTTGTCATCGATTCATACCATTAGGAACTTTGGAAATCCTTTTTATAGTTATTATCGTTGGAATCAGATGCCATTTTCTTGACCTGCTTTTATTTGCTCAAATGGATGGACTGTGAAGCTTGAATCGATGGGTTTTTTTGTTTTTTTTTTTTTTGAAATCATTGGAAATATCCATCCTTTTTGCGTTGCGGCTTACAAAAGCTTGTGGGAACGGCTTCTTATACCTTTTCTTTTCCTCAATATGGTGATCGAGTTGTTTCACTTGTCTATCCAAAGGCTGTCTCTTTAACATGTGATCCTTTTGTCAGACAGCATGGGTACTGTCAAGTAAAGGCTTTTTCTTCACTGGATGTTTTATTGAGATTCATGAGTTGCCATCTTATGTTCTTACTGAAAAATCGCTTACATCATTTGAGTGCGCAAACTTTGCGAAATCTTTTGATGTGCTACACTATTACGATGTTCAAACCAAGAATAAATGAGGTACAGTTTTCTTTTATTTTTTATTTTTGCTGACTATTATTGTTTTGTTGAAATTGTGCAACAATATGTGAACCTGTTTTGGCATGAAACTTTGTTTCTCTTACCTAGCTTTTCATGATTTGTTCATTTATATTGGGTCTCACTTGTGGTAAACTGAAGGTAAGAGGAATTAAGAGTTTAACATGGTTCATTGCATTTGATTTAGCTGTTTGGTTGTTGTGATGGATCTTGTTCAGCTCGACCAACAACTTGTATTTGTGGCCATAAAAATTGTACATGACTTGGTTATTTGGATTGGTGGATCGTGGCTCAATGAACTTATTTTCATTTGTTACTTCGAGAATGATGATTATTCTCATTTGGCTCAACCAACATTTTAACATCCACTGTTGACAACAAAGTTTGCTTTAATCTCTTCTTAAGACTTGGCTTACAATTATCTTCTTGAAAGTGTAGAAGTTTCTTATGGCTGGTTTTGAAATTAAGTTAAAAGTCCAGATTGTCTTGTTCTTCTAAAGTAATATTCCTCTCGCTTATTTCATTGTCAAATACCCTTGAGAATTGTAGTAAGACGAGATAAACCGTGTTAAAATATAGTAAAGAAGAAAGGGCACGCGATGCTATGATTTTGTCCCAGCAAGCATAATGGTCAAAATGGGTAAAAACTGATCAGTATTTTGTCCTCTTTTGAATTGCTGCCTCTATCCATATGTTCCTAAGTTCCCTTTTTTTTTTTTCTTTCAGTGTTTGGTCTCAATTGGTGACCCTTGCACTCCTCAGTGTCTCTTATTTGCATTGTCACATGTTTGTTTTCTTTGCTTGATTCGCTTTATATGACTTCCTTCTATCTTCGTCCTGCCTACTGAATATATTTTTCATATAGGTGTACATGTTGTAACCACATTACCACTTTTGCGATATTTTGTAAAGCTGAAGTTAGAATTTGGACATGGATGCTGCTGCTGCTCAAGATTTCCATCCTCGTACGTTCTCAATTAAACTATGGCCACCGAGTGCAAGCACAAGAACAATGCTTGTGGAAAAGATGACCAAGAATCTCTCCTCAGAATCGATATTCTCCAGGAAGTATGGCCTTCTGAGCAAAGAAGAGGCTTATGAGAATGCTAAACGGATTGAGGATGAATGCTTTATTGCTGCCAGTGAACATTTTCAAAAGGAGCCTGATGGTGATGGAAGTTCTGCAGTCCAGTTCTATGCCAGGGAGACCAGCAAGCAAATGTTGGAAGTACTTAAAAGAGGCCCTGAACACAAAGAGCATGGAGAAGTGGTGGCAGTTGATAGGCCTGTTAAACCTACTGAAACTGTGTTTGATGTTTCAGGTGGTAGAAGGGCATTTATTGATGCTGAGGAAGCCAGAGAACTTCTTAGCTCACTAGCCGCGCAAGGAAACTCATACAAAAAGATTTGTTTGAGCAACATAAGCTTTGGTATTGATGCAGCCCATGTTGCAGGACCTATATTGGCATCTATCAAAGGACAGCTGACGGAAGTAAATCTATCAGATTTTATTGCAGGAAGGCCAGAGGATGAAGCTCTTGAAGTCATGAAGACATTCTCATCAGCCTTGGAAGGGTGTGTTCTCAGATATCTGAATCTTTCTGACAATGCATTAGGTGAGAAGGGTGTTCGGGCATTTGGGGCACTTCTTAAATCACAAAATAGCTTGGAGGAGCTTTACTTGATGAATGATGGAATATCTGAGGCGGCCGCCAAAGCTGTGTGCGAGCTAATTCCATCAACTGACAAGCTGAAGATCCTGCATTTCCATAACAATATGACAGGAGATGAGGGTGCTATTGCTATTTCTGAGGTCCTGAAACATTCTCCTCTGCTGGAAGATTTCAGATGCTCATCGACCAGGGTGGCTGCTGAGGGTGGAATCGAATTGGCCAAGTCACTGGAGACTTGTACTCACTTAAAGAAACTAGATCTCCGTGATAATATATTTGGTGTCGATGCTGGGATAACCCTGAGCAAGACACTTGAAAAACTTGTTCACATCACAGAAATCTACATTAGCTATCTAAATTTGGAAGATGAGGGGGCCATTGCCATTGCTAATACCCTGAAACAATCTGTACCTTTTTTGGAAGTTTTGGACATTGGTGGCAATGAGATCACAACAAAAGCTGCTCCAGCATTAGCAGAGTGTGTTGCTGTCAAGAAGTCACTCAGGACACTGATCTTGTCTGAGAATGAGCTGAAGGATCAGGGTGCTGTTCTGATCGGCAGAGCATTGGACGAGGGTCATACACAGCTCAAGGAACTTGATGTGAGTTTCAACATGTTAAGGAGGGTTGGGGCTAGATGTTTGGCGCAGGCAGTGTCAAATAAGCCTGACTTCAAACTTCTGAACATAAATGGCAATGCAATTTCAGACGAAGGCATTGATGAGGTGAAGGAAATACTTAAGAATGGTAGTAATTCTGTGGATGTACTTGGACCATTGGATGAGAATGATGTGGAAGAGGAAGGCGAAGATGGAGAAGAGGAGGAAGGAGGAGGTGCTGCCAAAGAAGGTGAAGGCGAATTGGAGTCAAAGCTCCAGCATCTCAAAGTAGAGCAGGATTAGAAGTTGATTATCAATTTAAGCACAATGTCTAGTTTCGTTTTTGTTGCCTCGGCAGATGACAGTGACACATTTTCTGGTTTGTTTACTGTCAACTCTACCTCTTGACCGAGGCTTAGCTGCTGCCGTGGAGCTCTGCTACCTTTTGTTTGCACTGATATAGACAATGTTAGGTTATGCGGTTGGCTTGATCTCTCTCATGTCTTGTGTTATCAAGAAGAAGCATTTAGTAGCAAGATGTTCAGCTGAGATTATTTTGACCCTTTGCTCTGCATGCTTTTTATCTTTCCCTTTGTGGTGATGTTGGAATGGTGCAGCATTTGTGTCTTTTTCTCCTGTCACCATATTCCCATTCTAGGCGTTCCTCGATTTCACTCATCATTGCTTCTGAACAAGATTTCGGGTGGGCGAATGAGAGGTCACCTCTCTCTCTCTCTCTCTCTCAGAAATTTAATTGTAACTCCATTATATTTGGTCTTTTTCTTAGGCCAATCGAGACTCTTTGTCTGGGTTGTCTACTTTTAGTGGCACTAAATCGTAAGAATTACACTTATTTATTTGACCTATTCCTTTTGCTGTGTAACTATTTCGATTGAGTAATTTTAAATGCACATAGTTCTGTAAGTTTTATTTGTTTTGGTCTCATTTCTTCCTGTATTGGATACCAGTTGTCTTTGACTGTTAGAGTAAAAAAAAAAACAAATTTTGTAAGGAATATCATCAGCTACTATGCTAGTCTCACAATTTTTTTGATGCCAAAATATTATATTGATTTCATAATTTCTTGGTTGCTATGGCAAAAGAATTCTCATCTTATAATCTTGAGAGCCTCTCGATTTTGTTGACTCTTTTTTGCCCTTCTTCTTGTATATAACCACGTTGATTCTAGGAAAAATTTCCTAACTTCAGCTAAATACCTAAGCTTAAGTTTCACATATGATGTTATCCTCTCCATCTATTAGGGTTATCAATTATTCTCCCTTTTGTCTGGCTGTACTTTCTTTTATTAGTTACTTTGCTACTTGATTAATTTTACTCCATTGTATGACTTACTGTTGCTAGTGTTGCTTTCACTTAAGTTGATAACCTAGTGATTTTGTTGAGAATATAGTGAAGTTGCATGGAATTCCATCTCAGATGTTTTACCAGTGATATATGAAAGGAGTAGATAAAATGATTTCCTTGGGCAGAATGGTAGCACAATATCACTTATCACTCTTCTACTAAAATGAATTACTTGATAGAGATAAGATTATTCAACTTCTAAAAGATAATCTCGTAGTCTTACAAGTCAAAATGTAGCAACAAACTGATAAACATTATAGTCAGTGAGAGTTTATAATGGGTGATTAGGTTTTTCTTTGACTTCAATCTTATAAGCAAACTTTTATAAAGGTTTTAACTTCTATGAAGTTATCTCCTCGATTTTTTGGGCGTTATAAGGTGTTAGAATGCATTGGCCTAGTTGCTTATCGCTTGGACTTGCTAACAAACTCTAAGATATATCCAGTTTTTCATTATTTTTGCCTTCAAAATAAAGTTAGGTGAGATGATGTGGTGCAATACCATTTGCCAGATATTTTTTCTACTAGTGAGATTTAAATCCTACATAAAATCATACTTGATCGATGTGTCGTGATGCATCATAGGTTATCTTGTCAGGTGCTTTTTCAGTGGGCCAACTTATTGAATATGCCACTTGGGAGTCTTACAAAGTATTGGAGAAGAAGTTTTCAAAATTTGTTGATATTCAGTCTTGAGAAGAAGATTGTTTTGAAGAGACATAAAATGTTATGATTTCCAAATTTAGTAGTCCTTAATTTTAAGAATTTGATATTAATCTTTATTTTTCCTATATAGTTTATTACTACTTATGGTAGGAGTTTGTTATGATTCTTTTGATATAGCAAATTAGAAATTACTATTTTTAGTTTTTAGCACTCCTACTCCTAGTTGATTATGGATTAAAAAACCCTATAAATATGCAATGTCTTTGACTATTCTTCTCAAGCAATCAAATACAACTTAAGGCCTTTGGCCAACTTGAAGATTGATCCGCTCGAAGTAATCAAATGGAGTTTGATTGTCTCGATTAAATTCTTATTTATTTTCTTAGATAAAGCCTTAGGGTTTTATCATAGGAATGTACTAGTAGCCCATAGCCTATAAGAAACGTTCTTAAACCCTAAAGACGTAGGGTGCCCTAACTTTATAAAACAAGGAGTGAGTCACTATCTAAAGGAAATCAAAGAAGTACCTAGTTAGTCCTAGTTGTTTCACACTTAAAAAAGAGATATGTAGTCATATTTTCTAATCACAACCTTCTTCCTCGAGTTACAACAGCCAAAGCTTTGCATCAAGCCCCGCCTAACCATTGTGAGAAGCCCCCAAAGCCTTCTCCTGCTGCCTACTATCCAAACCTTAGGAGGCAGTTCCAACAATGAGAAAGGAGGAGACTGAAACCGATAATGATACGTAATCTATCTAGAGCACCCAAGTGTTGTTCAAAGACAATCTGCACTCTATACACTTATTAGTCTCTTGACACTTTTTCAATTAGACTATTTTAAGTCTTGTAATTAGCACCTTAGTTTTACAATTTTTAAGCAGTTAGTGGTTATTTTCTTTTAATTTTTATGCTTATTTTCTAGCAATAATTCTCTCCTCTATCAAAACTTTCATCCAAAAAATAGTATCGAGTTGATATATTATCGCACGTAATCTCATACGGATCAGCAAGGAGCCCAACTGGCACTAGCTTTTTTTAATCCATTATTGAGGATAAGAGAAGAGAGAATGAGAGAGAGAGAGAGATTCCATGAGGTGTAGTTAGTTCTTCCAGCTGCAGCTCTTCTTTCTCAAGTTCCAACAACTGAAGCAGTTAGTTCTTCCAGCCGCAGCTCTTCTTTCTCAAGTTCCAACAACTAAAGCCTTATATCAAGCTCTATCCAACTATTGCGAGAAGTCTCCAAAGCTTATTGTCTGCTATCGAAACCTCAGGACAAGTTTTCAATAGTAAAAGATGAGGAGGATATTGCAACCAATAGTGATTCCAATCCTGCTGAGAGCACTCAGGAGCTATTTAATGGCAATTGTGTTCTTATACACAATTGTTCTCTTATTGTGCTTTTATTTAATTAATTTAAGCCTTTTAGTTGGTACTTTATCTTTATACGTAATAAATATTATTTTTATTTTATATTTAATTTCTAGTGATATCTCTCTCCTCCATCAAAACTTTCATCGTAGAGGTGGTATCGAATATGGCTCAAGTGCATCAAAGCAACAATCATGATAGCAGTGATGATCAAACTCGCATTAAGGAGAATGCAAAGAAGGCTAAAAGGAAGCACCATAAAGTCAAGAAAAATACTAGGAGTGGTATAACCTCACATTTTTCAAAAGAAATAATTTATTCTACAATCACTATAAAATTATAGGTTATACATGAGAAAAGTGATGAAAGTTCACCTAGAACTCTTTCATAAGAAGTGGTTGAAGAATAATCAGAGTCTACAGATGGTGATCGTGATTGTAGGAGATGATTAAAATGAAATAGAATTTGTTTCTCACTTAGATTTGGGTCAATCATTAATGACTATATCAAAGGTTATAGACTCAAATTGAACTCTTAGTCTAAAAGTTTGAGAAGAATTGTCCCCTCTTAAGATTCAAGTGAAACAAGAGGTCATCGATATGATTATAGACATTAGAAGCCAAAAGTATCTAAGGTTGGCAAGTTTAGTGCAAAAATTTGGACATGAGACCACTCCTTATCTAAAGTCATATCCTCATGGGTGGATCCACAAAGACATCAAGATGAAGATAAGTCGCTAATGCACATTCAAATTTATGATCACCAATAAATACATCGATGAAATGATATACGAGGTGATGCCCCTCGATATATGTCAAGTCATCTTTGGGAGTCTATACTTGTGAGACTGAGAAGCTATTTATTACCATTGGCCCTAGCAATATATGTTGTGGAAGGATAGAAAGAAGTTTATCATAAAGAAAGATAGAAGCAGATGACCAATAAACTTAGTAACAATCGCCTAAGCAAAGAAGATGGTGAACCCATGTCGAAAATTTGTGCTCTTGCTGATTTGATTGATTACAGTAGAGGCACAAATATTGGCCTTTACTTCATTCAACCTACAAAACCATATAAGATGAAGGCCTATGGTAGCACATCAATAAGTAATCAAAGCTTTCTAAAAAACACAATGGTCTTCTCCCATGGCATAGGTGGAGCATGAAATCCAGCTTATCTCCAATTTGTTTGATCGAGAATAAAAAACAAATTTGGAGACAAGTGCTGAGCTTATTGAGAAAGATTGAGGTTGACACAAGTGCATTGACTACTGCACCTTGAACAAGATTAAATGAAGTATCGATATCCATTGCTAGGAATTGATGATTTGTTGGACCAACTACAACATGCCATGGTCTTCTTGAAGTTGAATCTCAAATCAAGATATCATCGAGCTTGAATATGAGAAGAGGACACTTGGAAAATAGTCTTCAAGATAAGACAAGGGTCTCTTGAGTAGTTAGTAATACCTTTTGGCTTATGCAATACATCGATCACTAGAGATTTTATTATCATCTATCTCAATGACGTCCTCATCTATAATAAATCATAAGACGAACATGTTGAGCACTTGCAAAAGGTGTTTGAGTTCTTGATAAAAGACCAACTATGACTCAACCCAAAGAAGTATAAATTCAACAAAAGAAATCTCATCTATATTCGCTTCATCATTAGTGGAAGAAGAATTTAGATTGATCCAAGTAAGGTCAATGCAATCCAAAAGTGGCTAAAACCTAGGATGATCATAGAAGTTCAGAGTTTTCTAGGTGCATGTCAATACTTACGTAAGTTCATCTGGAACTTTTTTCATTCTTATGATTTCTTTACATTCTCTTACTAAGGTAGGTCAAAGATTCAATTAGATAAAAAAGCATGATGATATGTTTCACTTACGAAAGAGGAAAATCAATGTGTATACGCAAACCTTATTGAATCCACAACAATCATTTGAGTTGGAGGTAGACACATAATGAGTGCTATTTTAATGGGAGCTATTTTGATGCAAGATGGTTGGTTGACATAACACTCCTAAATGTTACAAGGATGTCAGAAGAATTACCCAGCATATTGACAAAGAATTGCTTGCACAACATCAAGCAATCAAACATTGGTATGTGTATCTCCTAGGGAAGGAAACAATCATCTTTACCACCACTTCAATACATTTAAATGCAATCCAAATTACATCTAGTATGACATATGAAATGGATGTCATATCTATAACAATTCAACTTGGTGATCAATTACAAAAAGGGAGCGCCAAATAAGATAGTTGACATGTTATAAATCATGAGTCTTTACTTGTTTGTGAATATGCAGGTCATACCTAGGTTTTACAAAAAAACTATGTGGACATGTGAAATATCCAAAATTCATCATGGAGAAAGTCAAAGTATGAACTAACATAGAATTTACACACCAAGGAGGATTGCTCTATAAAGATGCTTAGCTTTGTGTATCGAAGAAAGCCACTGGAGCGTGAACAAGACTTTGATGAACTTGCAATAACATGTTTATGGCCCCAAATGAAACATGATATGGCTTGATTTATATGAGGATGTGTCCTTTGTAACACTTTAAATACAGCCAATCAAAAATTATGATTGTACACTGTGTTGCTTGTTTCATTATAACCATGAGAGAGCATATCTATGAAAATTTTGAGAGGTCTACCGTTGGTGAGATAAGGACACAACTACCTATTTATGATGGTTGATAGATTCTTAAAGATGGTGATGCTCATGTTTTATAAGAAGACAATCATTAGAGAAGTAGCTTGATTATTCTTCAAACGTGTGTGACCATACTTCGGTCTTTCGAGTTCCATCGTATCCGATCGTGATAGATGTTTCTTGAGCAACTTTTAAAGTTCACTCCATACCATGATAGATATCAAACTAAAGAATAACATAATCTTCCATCTGGAAATCAATAGTCAAATCGAAGTAGTGAATTACACTATAGTTCATCTCCTTTGAGGATATAATTTTCAACACCTGAAGGCATGGGATGAAAGCTTACCATACTTTTAATTTGCTTTTAACCAGGTAGTGCACAATTTTACTAACAAATCACTTTTCGAGATATGCTTGGTTATTTACCTCAAAGTCCTTTTGATTTGTAGTTTAAGAACGATGTAGAATGAGCTACCCTAACAAAAGCAATATAACACAACAAGCCTATAAATTTCTAAAGAACATCCATAAGGTGTATAAAATAAGTTGAAAAGCAACTTTAGTGAAGCCAATAAAAATACTAAGAACAACATCATCAACACCATGTCAAAGAATAATTTCAAGGAGACTTGTTTGATTGTGCCTTGGGAAAGAATAACTTTAAGGAGAAGTAAACAAGCTAATGATCCATATAGGATTTAAGTTTGACGATCCATGGACTTAGTACCACCTCTCAAATAAAAGTTTTGGCAGAGGACTTACATTTTTATTGTAATAAACACAACTTAGAAAGAAAAAATTAATCTACTTTTGCTATGAATTTAAAGTGCCTAAAATATAAAACTAAAGTAAAGAATTCTTCAAGTGATGATTACTTGAAAGTTCTTATGTAAGAAGCACAAACTGATCGCTCTTGGTAGAATGAGGGTTGCTACCGATTCTCCTATTTTTCGCTCCTTTCACCAATCCAATAGCACCTCTGTTTGGCATCGTCGAAGAAGTTAAATATGTCGAGTTTGCTGTTGCATTTTTGCATATTGAGGATGAAGACGAAGCTACTATTTTGTGATGGTTCTCTATTAAAGAATTCTACCGTACGTGGAATGAAGATGACACTTTGCTTGTTGATCATGATTGCTACTAGAGAAGAGTTGTCAATATTAGAAAACGAGAAAGAGTGAATAGAAAAAGTGAATGATATGTTTTATTCCTTCACTTCACCACCTATTTATACAAGTAAAAGAAAGATTAGGAGTTGAGGATTTTCTCTAACAAGTCTACTAATATTGTTACAACCAATTTCATATGTTAAAAATTGAGACTTTATTCCTCTTCTTCTTTTGCTATTGCTATTGGAAAGTAAGCTATCCTAAGCTAACTAAAGCTGGATAGAAGAAAGAAGGGCACTATTGCATGTTAGGAACCCGTTAATTTTCTGATTTTTTAAGTCATGTATCTTTAAGTTTACTAGTCTAGTATGACTCAGATAGGAGTATATTTAAAATTTATTATTTTAATTATAAGTCTAAGTCTTGAGCGAATGTAATTACTTTTATTTTTCTTAAAAATAATATTTCAGACTTTGACAAACCCTCGGAGGTCGATCCCCCTGAAGTGATCAAAAGGAGGTCGATCATCTTGAAGTAATCATTTATCCCTTTCTCCCTCTCTTCTACAATAGAATCCCTATGGGTTCTTATCATCTAGTATTAGAGCCATGATCCTTAGCGTTTTCGCTACAATTCTACAATCAATCTCTACTACTATAGCATTTGATTCCATCTCCGTTGCAACTACTCCTCCTAGATCTTGTAGTCATCATCATACAAACCAGTTGCCTACACCATCTTGTAGTCACTGACCACCTTCGTCGATGATACCAAGAGGACTATAGTGACCGCAACAACTGCCGTAGCCTCAGCCCTCGGTTGCGCACAACCCTTCACTCACCAGTGCTATCAATCTCCACTATCGTTGCTTCCTCATTCGCAACCGCTTGTAGCCCACGTCACCACCTCCTTTGCAACCTACTATCGCTCTTAACCATGCCTCCATTGGATACAACATCGTCAGTCGCTGCTCCCTCACCCACAACCACCTCCTCTGTAGCTACTCTTAGTCGCACCTCCGTTAGAGACAGTGCTGCCAGCCACAGCTTCCTCACCTACAATCATTGCTTCCTAGTCATGTAGCCGCCATCACCCATCCCCTCTACTGCCTGTAGCTAGTGCCTCCCCCTCTAGTCGTGACCCTCGACGCTCCCTCCTAACCGAGTGATCGTCTCTTCCCCTGCTTCCCATCCATGCCACCATCGTTGTCCTTCACGTAGTGCCCATAGTCAGCACCGATCCCTTCTTCTCGCTTCCTCTGTCACTATCTTCCTCCTCAACTAGTATCGATTCCTTCTTCCTACTTCCTCTACCGTCATCTCCCTCCTATGTTTCCAACACTTCTTCCTCCTCCCTTGTCACCTGCATCTAATTCCACAACTACCATTGATCTTCTCTTCTTCTAATGCACTGCTTCCTCCTTTTTTACTGCTTCCTAGCTACGCCACTGGCCATTGCTTCCAAGCATTGTGACAATGATCACCAATCTCCTTTGCTGACCATGCAACCATAGTAATCCCTTCCGCATTAACCACAGAATTGTTGCCCACAACCTCAACAGTAGTGATCTCTCATTGCCACAAGCGCCCACTTCCTCTGCAACCACACCAAATAGGGTAGTGTTGATGCCCTTAACCCAACACCAGAAATAAGAATTAGGTATTACAGATTTGTAGTCCTATGTAATGGCTATTAATAACTTAGTAAAAACCTAACTAGAAACCTTGGAAACTAAAATTAAGAACCAATTACATGAAACCCTTAATAATTTCGAAAGGAGTCTATTGGAGAGCTTCAACATGTTTCAGCAAGATGAAAGTTAAAGTATTACATTAAATTGATCTATAGATATATGAAAAGGGCACCAAGAATAATACACTAATTACCCATGCATGAAGGTGAAATTTCGAAGGTGGGAAGATGGGGATCTGACCAGTTAGATCTCTAGGACATAATTTCGTTTTTACTTTCATAAAACTTCATAAGAATCTAAGGTGGAAATAGCTTCAATCCAATTAGAGAGACATATAATCCAATGGTATGATTGGTATGAAGAATGTCATGGGGTTCCTTCGTGGGAGCAATTCAAGAGAGCACTTCTTATTCGCTTTGGACCATCAGAATACGAGAATATTGATGAGCAACTCGCCAAAATCTATTAGATCTCTACAGTGCTAGAATATTAGAGCCAATTTGAATGATTGTCAAATCAAGCCAAAGACTAATTAAAACGGTAACTAGTGGGTACATTCATCAAAGGCCTTAATCAGATATTCGGTGTAAAGTTAAGGCTCGCCAACCCTGTATTGTGACAGTTGCAATCTCATTTGCACATTTGCATGAGGAAAGAAAAGCAGGGAGTATCGCTAAAATAGAAGTCACAACAAATAAATGATTAGGAAGCTGCCCACCTCATTTATTCCCAATTGAAAACATAATACCCGAAGACTAACCTGAGAAGAATTTAAGGAAAGATCAGCAAAAGGTTTGTACTGATGTTATGATGAAAAGTGGAGTATGGAGCATAGATGCAAATAATTTGTGTAGCTTCTAATGATTGAACCAATAAAGAAGGAACCAAAAGCTAACAATGGGAACTCCGATCATGAAGGTATGAATTATGATGAAGATGTTGGACCTATCACACATACAATATATACATTAGCTAGCTACTCGAACCCGCAAACTAAAAAAATTGGAGGAATTTAAAAACATCAACCTGTTATTATTTTAATTAATACTAGTAGCACTAACAATTTTATAAATAGTAAGGTTACTGACCAATTGGCCTAGCACATTGAAGAATATGACAAATTTTATGTAAAGGTCGCTAATGGATGAATTTTAACTTGTGATAGCAAGTGTTTGAAGATAAAATTGATTATACAATGTCAAAAATTACTTATAGATTTCTTTTTTTCTAGTGCTTATAATTGAATAACTATCAACCTTAGATGATGTCTCCTGAAATTTTTTTAAACTAATTATGAAAAGCAAGTCTTTAAAGGAAGACATAAAAGGAAGGTCACAACCACCACTAGCCATCGAATGGATAGGGTTCGTCATAAGACTGCAATGACTACTATGTTGAAAGGTTGGCCCATTGCTTATATTATTATAAAGTGGATATCCTACTTGATTAATGGGTTATGATGTGCTACAAATATCTTATTTGAAGTTGCTTAACCTTGAAGACAAGGCTGATTTGAAGGAGGGAAGAATTGTCTGGAATCCTTTAATTTTTTGATTTTTTTATTCATGTCTCTTTGAGTTTGCTAATCCAATGGAAGTCATATATGGGTTTATTTAAAATTTATTATTTTAATTAAGGATCCAAGTTCTGAAGGACTCTGGGTGAAAATCTATAAATAGGATATAATTATTTTTTTTCTTCATCAAGAAAATAATATTTCAGCCTTTGGCAAATCTTAGGAGGTTGATCCTCTCGAAGTGGTTAAGGAGATTGATTCCCTTGAAGTGATTATTTATTTTTTTCTCCCTCTCTTCTATGATAGAATCTCTAAAAGTTATTATCATTGTCCTTCTTATCTTATGTTTCTCTTCTTAGCTTAGGGTAGCTAGGCACTGAAGAGAGGGCATGACTTAGATTACTTTGAGAATGCTTTAGATGGAGACCCCCTCCCTCTTTTATAGCTGAGGTAGGGTAGAGTTCTAGCTAGGGTAGGACTTAGAAAGTGCTAATATCTATAGATCGGATCTAATCTCTTTAGATATGATTGAGCTCAAGTTGAGTCCAACTACATTGGATACGAATTGAAGTTTGAGTCAAAGTTGCAATGAGCTGAATTGGACTTCGACCAAAACTTGATTTGAGCCGAATTTGAGTGAGGTTTGAGCTGACTTGAATTTGGTCTTTGAGCTTGAGATTAGGCTTGGTCATTGTTTGATTTGATCAAGATCAAATTGGAGTCCAATTGGAACTCCAGTTAGGCTGAATTGGACTTTGGCTTGAACTCTACAAGATCATCTCAGATCTATTAAAGTGGTCATCTCAGATCTATTAAAGCTCATATAATATAGATCATTTAAAGTGTCGAAGTAGATTTGAGTTAATGCATGCGAACTCAAGTTGCCACGAAGACACTATCATTGGGGAGAAATCCACTATCACCAAATGAGGCATCAAAGCAAGATTCAATGAGACATGAATTGTCTAATTCAGGAGTCATGACCAGGGATGATCTCAACATCACTCAGTCAACCGCTATCCAAGGATTTGTTAAATCTCAAAATCATATTTATCCAAGCAAAACCCAAGACACGATAAGCTACTTACTTCAATCTTACTCCTAATAAGACTAAGAATAAGGCAGCCCTCACCCCAAATAGGGGTAATCATAAGAACGTTGGCACCAACTCCTAATAGCTGTAGGATTTGCCATATGCCAATACTAACCAAAGTCTTAATCAAATTAGGACTTAGGGACTCCCCTTATCCTAGAAAACAATAAGTCCACCCCCCATCGAAAGCCTTCCTAGAAAAACCTAGAAGATGTAGCTGGGAGCTCAACTGGCCCTAGCTTTTCCATCCTCTGTCAAGAGTAAGTGAAGAGAAGAATAGAGAGGAAAAACTCTACTAGGTGCAACTAGTTCTTCTGGCCACAGCCCTTCTTCCTCACGTTTTAGCAGTTGAAGTCCAAGATTTTTCAAATGAGAAGTCCCCAAAGTCTATTGCCTATTATCCAAATATCCAAAAGAAGTTCTAGCAGCAAAAGAGAATGAGGAAACCAAAACCAATAGCAATCCACGGCCTATCGAGAGCACTCAGGTACTATCCAAAGATAACATGCATTTTCATGCAACTATTAGACTTTTACTTTGCTTTTATTCTATTGTTTTAAGCCTTGTAATTAGCACCTTAACCTTACATGCAACAGAGTTTTTTTTTTTTTTTTTTGTCAGTTTTATGCCTGATATCTTGTAGTATCTCTCTTTATATAAATTTCCATCCAAGATATCATATACAGATCATTGAGCCCATTACTAACATGATCAAATTATTCGAAGAGATAACTCTTGATAATCGACTACGAAGTATCCTTTTATGACTACGCAACCAAATTTGATCATAAAGTGTCTTGTAATAGTAACATGACCAAACCCAAATAAAGTATCTCTCTACATGACACAATTAGATTCAATCATAAAATATCCTTTAATGATGATGCAATGTAATCAATCCAAAAACTTCTCCCAATAGTGACATAGGCCAAATTAGCTCGAAGTATACCCCGACAATAAAGCAATTTGAATTGGCCTGAACTATCTCTCAATAGAAATACAATATTAGAAGCATACTTGAAGATATGTTTGAAATGACCTAATGTGCTATTTCGACAACATCATAACCAAGTTGGTCAAAAGTACTATTTTGATGATAGAATGATTGAATCAACTTAAAGTATTGTTTTGATAACTATCCAATCCAATACACTATTTCCATAATAATATAGTCGAATCATCCCAAAATACTATTATGGTGATAACACGATTGAATTTACCCTAAGCGTTATTCTAATAATAATATGATCGAGTTGACCCAAAATATCTTCCAATGATTAAGTGGTTAAATAGATTATTTAATAGAAGTTATATCATATGCAGACGCTATCCTACATCATCATGTGGCTAAAATCTTATTATTATATTATCACAAACTTAGTTGATTTTATCTAAATCATATGACACATTTTGTATTTGTTTGTAAATGGTCAACCTCCCCGAAACTTTTTATAGTCCTTTAAAAATTTGTAAAAGGTAAGACATGCTAGATGAAGTATTTAACTCGGGATCCAATAAGCAATAATTTTAGCAAATACTAGATAGGTAATATAAATTATAAATATAGACTTCAAATGTTCTGAACGATCATGTGATAAAAGATCTAAGGTGGTTCGTCATGACCAAAAGTCTCTACAAGTGCCCATACGACACTAATGTGGAATAAGATAATGAACTAGCTCTAAACACTACCCCAAAGGCCCATCTAGTCATGTGTCACTCGGGTAGCTCCTTAGTGCTCTCTTGGCTAACACTTTGTATCACTCCATGAAGCTAGGAAACCCTGAAAATGACTGTCCAAATGACTTATTTTCGAAATGTTTTAACTTTACATGATAAATAACCTATGTTTATAAGCCTAAACCAACTACAAAAGCAAACCAAAATGAGGCTACCAAGCATACTATAAGCCCTATACGTACTTTGCAAAATATGAACAAAACCGAAAGACACATATATACATAAGCATTATATCGAACAAATTCTCTACAACTTTATCCATAACAATATAGTTGATACTTACCCTTCGGCGCATCGTCCTATCTTACAGCGTATTGCCCAATCGGTATATTGACCTCTGTAATATATTGTCTCCTTGGCACAATGTCTGACCCTTTTGGCTCGATGCATGAACTCATGTCATGAAGCCTTCTACCGACATGTTGACAAATCTTCTGATATGTTGCACTCCAGCCTAATAATTGAATCTTCTTACTTTAATCAATTTATCTTTCTTTGATCGAAGTTATTCCTACGTCACTCAAATGCATATTAGGTCATAACTTTATCAATTGATTTCATCATTAAAATTCAAAAAATTAATAGAATTTATGTAGAAGCATCTCTTGATAGCAACACATGCCAAATTAGTCCAAAAGCATACATGAAGCATTATTTCAACAATAGAATGATCGAGTCAACCTAAAGCACCATTTGATTGATAGCATATCCAAATTGACCCAAAAGAGCATTTCGATGATAACATGGTCTAATAAACCCAATACATTATTCCAACGATAGCATGATCGATTAGACCAAAAGTAAAGTATTATTCCAGTGATAATAAGACATTATCCCGATGATAATATGATGAAATCAACCAAAAATACTATTCTTATGATTGAGTGGTTAAATTGATAGTCTGATAGAAGTTATATCATGCTCGACCTTACTCCATAAATCGAGATATGATGGGGGACACATAATATAAGGATAATGAATGATATATGAAAGACTATCAACACCTCATCACCACATAATCAACACCTCATCATCATGTAGTCAACACCTCACAATCACGTAGCTAACACTTCAGCATGTGGCTGACATCTTATCACTAAGTGGCCAACACCTTATCGCCAAAAGCACTATTCCTACGAAGTCAATTATGTGGGAAGCTGACTTAGTTAACAGTTGCCTCATATTTTCTGGGTTCAATACTACAACAAGATTATATTTATGGCTAGATTTATATATGATATTTAACCACGGTCCCAAATACAGTAGTCATAGATGTCGCTATTTCTTGGGGATTAAATCTTGGATCGAATTCGCTGAATTATTTACTGATTTATGTATGTCTCCCACATAATCCTTTTTAGGATATTTTACTAAATCCACCTGTTATAAAATTATGTGATTCTTTATTAATTGAATAAGATAATTTTTTTATGTCAACACCAATCTACTAACATCAAATATGTGATAAGCTCGAAGACAACTAAATTTTCCAATCACCATGAGGATCACATTCATTCACTTCAAAGCAAGAAACATTAAAATTTTCCTTCTCTCTGGTTAGAGGAATATACCTCTGCTACTGGCTTTTTTAGCACATCAGAAAAAATCTACACTACCTCTTTCTCGGGAGAGAAACCCTTTGGGCCACCTATGAAATCAACCCTGTGGTCAACGATCATGATGAATCAATAGAAAGAGGCTCCATCACCAACCGCGTTGAATCAATCTACAGCACCTCTTTCTTCGCAACTTCCCGGCCGTCATTTTTTACAACCATTGTCCATCTTCATGTTTAAATAAGAAGTTGAAATAAAAAAAATCTAAATGATTCATTTATTTATTATATATATAGAGGAGAGGATTTCTTTCGACTAACTTATGAGATTTTCTAGTTCAATTGAAAAATCATATCTAAATCGATCTAGAACTATCGTATGGCTATAGAATAACTTCTTTCTTCTTCCCCCCATCTCTTTCTTTATTCATTCCTCCCAATAACTCCACCGCATGTATGCACGACAATCCGATCATCTTTTTGTTTCCAACGTTCTACACAACAAAAAAAATGATTAAAAAACATAACATCAATTAGAAAGTTTTCTCACGAGACTCAGCTTTATCCGCTCCGTAGATCTTAGATCTTCGATGGCAACAATTCTTCGGCAACAACAGCGTGGTTTCCCAAGTCGTAGTCGACTTTGGCTATTATTTGGTCCATTCTGTACTCTCTGAGATTTCTGTCAGACAATTTCCATGCAACAACCAGGTAATTAATTCCTTTTGCGATCTCTAAGCTCTATATATTCTCCTGTTCTCTTCTCCCCTTGAAAAGATCTGATCTGTAGCTTCTCTTTGTACACTGTACTTGTTATTCTCTGTTGAAGGGAAGAGCAGTTGCCGATCAAAATGGTGTTCTATGAGGTGGCCGGGGCGTCCGAGTACCTTGCCATCACCGGTTATAACGTTCATGACATCAAACTTGCGAAGAAGGCCTTCATCTTCCCGGGCCAGAGATGCACCAGATTCGACATGTCCCCGGTGAACTATACCTTCGAGGTGCAGGCGATGAGCGCCGAGAAGCTTCCCTTCATCCTCCCCGCTGTGTTCACCATCGGCCCCCGTGCGGATGATATGGACAGCCTCCTCAAGTATGCCAAGCTTATCTCCCCGCACGACAAGCTCTCCAACCACGTGAAGGAGCTCGTGCAGGGGGTGATTGAGGGCGAGACGCGCGTGCTCGCTGCGTCCATGACCATGGAGGAGATCTTTCGAGGGACCAAGTCGTTCAAGCAGGAGGTGTTCGAGAAGGTTCAGCTTGAGCTCAACCAGTTCGGCCTCATCATCTACAACGCTAACGTGAAGCAGCTCGTCGACGTCCGAGGCCACGAATATTTCTCCTACCTCGGCCAGAAGACGCAGCAGGAGGCAGCGAATCAGGCGAAGGTTGACGTGGCTGAAGCGCAGATGAAGGGGGAGATCGGAGCGAAAGAGAGGGACGGACATACGAAGCAGAACGCGGCCAAGATCGACGCGGAGACGAAGATATACTCCACTCAGAGGGATGGAGAAGGGAAGAAGGCAGAGGCAAAGGTGAAGGCAGAGGTTAAGATATTTGAGAACAAGAGGGAAGCGGAGGTGGCGGAGGCCAACGCGGATCTAGCGATGAAGAAGGCCGAGTGGCAACGGCAGGCGAAGGTGGCGGAGGTGGAGGCGGCCAAAGCGGTGGCGATAAGGGATGCCGAGCTGCAGATGGAGGTGGAGAGAAGGAACGCGCTGAGGGAGACAGAGAAGCTCAAGGCTGAGTTGCTCAGCAAGACTTTAGTGGACTATGAGATGAAGGTATGCATACCATAACACCATGATCAGTAAGTAGACTGCACCTGTGTCCTTATGATGCATGCAATAATACATCATCAAACATGTTGTGACGATAGGTCCAAGAAGCAAACTGGGAGCTCTACAAGAGGCAGAGAGCGGCAGAGGGCTTGCTCTACGAGCAAGAGAAGCTCGCGGCGGGTCAGAAAGCGGTAGCCGAGGCGGCACGCTTCGCCCGCCAACAAGAGGCCGAGGGAGAGCTCTACGCCAAGAAGATGGAAGCCGAGGGGTTGGTCGCTCTGGCCCACGCTCAAAAGCAATACCTCAGCGCATTACTAGAGGCACTGGGTGGAGACTACGTTGCGTTGAGGGACTACCTCATGATCAATGGCGGGATGTACCAAGACATTGCGAGGCTCAACGCCGAAGCCGTCCGCGGCCTGCAGCCGAAGATTAGCGTGTGGACCAACGGTGGCAACGGTGGCGATGCAGCAGCTGATGGCGGGGCGATGAAGGAGGTGGCAGGAGTCTACAAAATGCTGCCACCACTGTTCAAGACGGTGCACGAGCAGACGGGGATGTTGCCACCTGCTTGGATGGGCAAAATGGCTGAGACACCAGTTGTTTGATCAATTGTCGGATTGCCATATATCTCTCTATGTAGCTGTGAATGATTATTATTGGGTGTTGGAAGCCATTCGTCTATGGTCTCAATAAGGCAGGTGAATAATTAGTGACAGAAAGGGACACAAGATAACCTGCAATTGAGGTTCTAGATTTAAGTTTGACTTGGTGTAGCTTTACACAAATTTTCGATTAAATTAATTTAAATAATTAAAATTAGATGAAACAAATGATAAATATTTAGATTAAGATAAATAGATGATGGTTAAAATTTTTATTAGGATAAGATGCATTTCTTCATTGTTTAATAAACTTGTATTTACGAGATTGATAAATCTAAAATAGTATATATTATAAGTACTTCTTATTTCTTCTACTATTTTTTTATTTTTTTAAGCTCCTTAAAAAGTCAAGAAGTATAGTATTAGAGTTTGGGTTAAAAGTATAGAAATATTGGATTAAGTGTTTCTAATTTACTTATTCTTATGTTCAAGTAAAAATTATCAATTTTAGATTATTAAAATGATAATTTTATTTACTTCACAAACATTATGAAATTTAGTAGAAAATGATCTAATTAAGTATGATATATAGGATCCTAATATTATTAAAGATTAAAATGAATAAGAATATATTGAAAGATGCAAGAGTCCTCTATATGCTACACGAGCAATAGATGAGTTTTTATTTTTCTAAATTATAATGGCTTTAATATCAATAGATATCTAATAAATATTAAAATATGTGTAAATTTAATGGCTTTAATATCAATAGATATCTAATGGCAGTACATACAAGTTAAAAATTTTAAAACTTCAAATTTTTGAATGTAAATTTGAGACTCTTATAATAAAAGAATTTAAATCTGATTTTTTTTTCCAAGTCTTATTATAAACTAGATAAGATTTAATAATAAGAGCCTAAAATATCAAAATGTAATATAAAATTTTTTTATTAAGTTTATCTCCAAAATTTAATATAATTTCTATAGAATAAGTTTAAAATATAAATATATTATCTAATCTAAGACTTGGTGGGGGTATTTATAACCCCAAATGGCTTCAGAATAAAGCTAAAAAATTTAAATCATTGAAAGTTTTATGTTTGAATGATTCTACAGCTATAACTTTTGATGCCATAATTTTAAACTTTCGGTTGGTACTAGTGTCACAAAATTTAAATTTTGAGTAGTACTATTGTCGCTTTAAGCGGTACCACCACCGATTGTGGTAAAGGCACAAAATAATGTCTGTCGATTGTCTGAGCGATAGTACCACCTAGGCCTAGCGATACTACTGCTCAAGCTTACTCAAGACTACTAATTTGGCCTCCTAAAGAGCCCAACTCTATCCTGGTTCAAGTCCAATAGGTTTCTCAACTAGTTAGCATGGGTTCGTTCTAACGTATTCTCCTGCTTTGACAATTTGCCTTTCGATAGTTTTAGTCCTTGATTAAAGTTTTTCTTGTGTCACTTATCTCAAAAATATATTAGTCCATGAACTCATCAATTGATTACATTATCAAAATCCGGGATTCAACACTATCACTTTCTTAGTGCTATATATAGATGGCATCTTGATCATTAGGAATGATATAGAAATACTCTATATAGTTAAGACTTGGCTATCCAGACATTTCTCCACGAAGGACTTAGGGGAAGCATCCTACATTTTAGGAATTTAGATCTATAGAGATATATCCAAGAGAATGTTTGGCTTGTCCCATTCTAGGTACATAGACTCCATTGTCAAAAGGTCTAGCATGGAGAATTTCAAAAGATGTCTTATACTGATGAGATATGAAATATCACTTTTTAGGAGTATGTCCCCAATGACTTCCGAAGAAAGGACAGACATGGATATGATATCCTATGCCTCTACGATAGGGTTTGTCATGTATGTTATGCTATGTACCACGCTTGATATAACAGATGCTCTAAGTGTCACGAGTAGGTATTAGGTGGATCTATATTTGGAACACTAGAAGGTAGTAACGTGCATTCTTAAGTGCTTGAGAAGGACTAAGGATCTTTTACTAGTATATGGAGGAGGTAATTTCCAGGTTCAGGGCTACACGGGCTCAAGTTTCTAGTCTGATATCGATGATAGTAAGTCAAACTTATGGTATATCTTTATCCTAAATGGAGAAGTAGTAAGCTAAAAGAGTTCTAAGCAAGATATTACTGCTAACTCGATCATAGAGATAGAGTACATTGCTGCAAGAGAAGCAATAAAGGAGGGGTTCTGGATGAAGAAGTTCATAGCATATTTGGGAGTCATACTGACCAGTAAGGAGTCGATTCCTATATATAGTGATATCAATGGGGCGATATCTCTAGCAAGGGAACCCAAGTCTCATCAGAATTATTTTAAGAAGGTTCCAACTGATTAGAGAGATCGTGTCCTGTATAAATATAACAACAAAAAGAGTTTCATCTGAAGATAACATTGCAAATCTACTAACAAAGCCGTTGTCTCAAATTATGTTTGAGTATCATGAAGGTCTGATAGGTATCATACACATAAGTGATTGGCTTTAGGTCAAGTGGGAGATTATTGGTTATAGGTGCCCTGCAAGCCAATCATATGAATAATGACACGTATGATATGCTGTCCGATCTTTTTTACTTAATATTATTATTAATATATTCTCATTTTATATTATATATTACATATATTGTGATATGTTTGAATTTGTGCAATGGAAATTAAATCGTGATGAGATCATGATAATGAGACCAGTTTACCTTTAAACACATACCCTAAATAATCTCGGTTATAAATTACTCAAGAGGGACATTGAGATAACCGGACTGACCAGTATACTATATACCTATCCATATGATAGAGATAATTGATCTCATAGCCACTCGTATGGGGACACTAAAAGTACAATACAAGTACTTGTTGGAGAGTGAGTTTACTAATTTATCCACTTATAGAATACTAGATTGTTAATGATACCTAATATTAAACAGTGATTCTGTAGTCTAAGTTATGTGTTTAGTCCTTAGACTTGAGACATCAATGATGTCTTGTTTGAGTACTCCTTTCTTTGACACCATAATTATAGGTCTAAAAAGTTTTAGATCTGGTACAATCGATTATTTGGATTGGTAGTCAATCTTACGAAGGAAACTAAGTGTCAATAGAGGATTATCCATTCTCGGTATCATGAGAGGAATATCTCATTGTTATTACTCAAGCAAATCCCTAGCTAGGATCATTCAGATTAAGAGATGAGTTTTTTGGGAGAATTTGATTAGAGCGAGACTCGAATGAATTTCATATGTGGCCTGACAGTATTGTGCCCAATATACAGTCTATGAGATATTAGATGGATGAGGGACTATATATACACGGTAACTGATGATAGACATGTCTAATAGATTAGATTCCCTATACTGCTTGGGGATTATGGCGTAGTGGCCTAGTACATCCATAGTTAATGAGTTGAGTAAAATGTTATGAGATAACAATTCACTAAGTCAGAAGGAGTTCTGATAGGTGGAACTCATGACTAGCTTGGTATTGAGCCTAGAGGGTCACACACATGTGGTGGATATTGCAACAAGTAGAGAATTGGATATGGGTTATCCAATAAGCTCTTGTTTCATTGAATGAGACCTAACATTAATGAATTCTTATATGAGGCCCAATTAGAGGTAAATTAAGATTATGGTAATAATTTAAGTGGTGAGGGTAATTGGATAGAGATCTAATACCCACTAAGATAAGATCCATTAGGGTTTAAATATGCTTTTTATAAGTAGGAGGCAAGGGCAACTAAGAAAGGTGATATGTTACATCTTTAGTCGTCCCCTCTTATTCTCCTCCCTCTCATCTCTTCTCAGTCGACCACCCTTCCCCCTACCATATGAGAACGGTGAAGAAGAAAGGAGTTCTTCTACATTCGCTACAAGGTGGTGCATAAAAACTACGAAGGAGTTGCCCAAAAGTTACGAGCTTTTGGGTGCGATTTGAGGAGCATCATGATAGAATCCCAGAAGGAGCCCTATAGATTTTAATCGTTGAGGGGGATCAACCTTTGGAACGTTATAGGGGTTCCTCCCTCTTAGAATCAGCATAAATGCTGAAATAAAATTGATAATTACCTGATTCAAGAGGGGGCGTGGCTACATCTTTAAATAGGGATCAAAATCCTAGCCTAAGGGGATGCTTATATAAGTATAATTATCTCTTTACCCCTCCTATAACCGACCTACCTTAATAGGAATAAGGGGTGGCTAAGTTGGCTCTATAGACGACCTAAGCAGGGGGAAACCCTTACCGACCGACCCGGTAAGGGGGGCGACGGCTACTAAGCCCTAAGGGCTAATCTAAACCTTAGCCATACTCCTTTATAAGATAGGAGTGACTTTATTATAATCTAATAGAGTTTTTATTGACTAGTACTAAGATGATTATGACTCAACCCTATTGGAGTCCTATCAAGTTTGTCCTCTTTAGATCAGCCTTGTCCTCAAGGCTGAGGGTCCATAAACTCTGGAAACTGAATTTTCAACTGCTCATGTGACTCCTATGCTATCATTAACTAAAATTTGGCCTCCTCATTAGATAGGGTGTTAGTTGGAAGGATTTGGGCTGAGTTGTCTTCTTTAAATTTTCATTTGAGGTGAGATACCTGACGGATCAACTATAATCTTGATCTGGTGCACGAATTTGATCTCTAGGTTAGGGCCCCAATGTGATCCTCAATTTTGCAAGGCCCAAAGAAATAAGAAGACCAGTTCATTAAGGCTCGAGTTTCTTGTTGATCGGGCTAGTGGTATAGAAAAACTCGATCTTTAATTTTTCGTCCATTCTGAAGTTTGTCAGACGGTCGTTTCTTCTTTGCATGTGCTGCCATATGGTCAGTCTTTAGTGATAGCCAATCTTTCTTCTGGAATGGTGACTGCCTTCTAGTATAGTTTAAGATAATGAGAGCCTAATCTGGCATGAGCATGGATTGTAATTCTTCTAGTTTTACTCCTCTTTCATGTCATGGACCTATATTCAACCATATTTTAAATTTGGTAGTAATTAGTATCCTTTGTAAAAATCTCATGTGAAGTGTGAGGGGAAGCCTCAGTGTAAATTAGGAGTCAACCATCTTGCATAAGGATAGCCTCAATTCCAACTTCTGACGCATCGGCCTTAATGATAAAAGTGCGACTGAAATCGGGTAGCGCTAGTACCGACGTTATCATCATGACTGTCTTGAGTCGTTTGAACACTATGGAGGCTTTATCTGACCACAAGAATGAGTCTTTCTTCAGTAAAGACATGAGTGGGCTTTGGTAGTAGCCCGTGAGTCCAAGGAAACCGCGTAGTGATTTTATGTTTGTAGGTCTCGACCATCCTTGCATTATCTTGATATTTGTCGAGTCCACCACCACTCTATCCTCTAATATAATATACCCAAGATACTCCACTTTATGCTATAAGAAGTTACACTTTGACTGTTTAACACAAAGAGTATTATCTTGAAGAATCATTAGAACAGTTCGTAAGTGCTGAAAATGTATATCATGCGTAGGGCTATAAATAAGAATATCATCAAAGAATACCAATATGAACTTACATAGAAAACTCTGAAAGATGTAATTCATTAGGCTTTAGAAAGTAGAACGAGCATTCATAAGTCCAAAAGGCATTACCAGAAACTTAGTGGCTGTTATGCGTGCGGAATACAGTTTTCGGGATATCTTCAGTACATACTCGAATCTGATGGTATTCGGATCGGAGATCCAATTTAGTGAAGACTCATACTCCTTTTAATTCATCCAAGAGTTCATCTAGGAATGAGACAGGATATTTGTCCTTGACGGTGATGGCGTTTAGAACCTGGTAGTCAATGCACATCCGCCACGTACCATCTTTCTTGTGCACTAGCAACACCGATGAGGAGTAAGGGTTGCAACTCGGTCAAATCACCTTGGTGTCAAGTATTTCTTTAATAATATTATTGATCTCATTCTTTTGCAAGTGAGGATAGCAGTACGGTCATAAATTTGTTGGAGGTTTGCCTGGTAAAATAGGAATGCGGTGGTCATGTAACCGGTTAGGGGGCAGCTCATGCAGCTCTAAGAAAACATCAGCGAATTCATCCAGCAAAAAGGCAAGCTTAGGATCTAAGTTTTGTATGTTCTCCCTCTTAGATGGCTACTGAATATATATCGAGAATCCACTATGTGCTTTGTGCAAAACTTTCTCCATTCGTTGCGATGAAATGGTGAAAATTTGACTCCCGTGCTTGCCTCGTAACGTGGCCTATCTCCCTTACAATAAAATTTCATGATTAATTTAGAAAAATTTCAGGAGATATCACCTAGTGTTGTGAGCCATTCGATCTTAAGTACGGCTTCATAATCATCTATGGGTAGGAGGAAGAAATTATCTATCACTTCTTGGTCTTGGAGGAGTAGTTTCACCCGCAGGCACCGTTGGTCACAATTGAAGATTCGATCGTCGGCGACCTTTATGTCAAACTTATTGCAACCTTCAATTTGAAGCACCAAATGTGCAGCAACCTTACTATTGAAGAAGTTATTAGTGCTACCCATCTTGATGAGAATGGTAATGGGTTGCTATTTTAGAAGTCCTCCAAGTTTCATCGTCTGCATGTTGGAGTAGCCGGCCAATGCTTGCATTGCGTAGTCGGCCGGTTGGGACTCTTCCTCCATGGCTTCTTCTTTAGGTTCAAGGTCTTCTTTAGATATTTCATTATCCTCATCCTCCACTGGTTCAATCATGAGGAGCCGACCCTTTTTGCAGCAATGTTCACGGCTCCATGGTTCATCACAATGCCAACACAACCCCTTGGCCGATCGTTCGTGAAGCTCGTCTCTTGTCAACTTTTTTAGTGCAGAGGCTTGGATGGTAGTAGAGGGGGCAGTAGGCCTCGGCATGGCTAGTTGGGGATCGACCCTTATCCTTTGTATCTCATGGTTCAATCATTCTTCCTGGATATGCGCGAAGGAAATCGCTGCTATAAGAGTGTACGGTTGTTGTGCCTTTACTTCTCCTTAGATCTTCGACTTTAGGCCCTTGATAAAAGTATCTAAAAGTTATTTCTCAGACCAATTCTCAGTTTGGTTAGATAAATACTCAAACCTTGATGAATCTTTGCTAATTGTCCGTCGATGTTATCGAAATCGATCGGATCGAAGTGGTTTAGTAGTTCTTCCTTAAATCACTTCCAAGAGAGTCCTTCATGGGTGTGCTCAAACTAATTAAATCACTGAATAGCATCTCCCTCAAGGTGGATGGCAGTAATCTCCACCCGTGTGGCGTCGGTGGTTTGGTAGAACCGAAAATAGCACTCCGCGCGCAAGATCCACCCGATTTGGTCTCCTTCTTCCCATCTAGAGAAGTTAACCTTCATGCATGGATTGTTAAGATCAAAAGTGATGTGGCCATATTCTTGAGGATTATTTTACTGATCTAAAGTTTCTCCGTGTTGTGATTTCCTCAGGCTCGACGGTCAGCCAATGTTGAATTCAGCGAAAAAGGAACGTATTTTCTCTTCAATATGGTTTTCAAAGGCTTCAAGCTTTGCATCAATAACCTCCTCTGTTGCCATAGTATATACCTCTAGATCTATAATATTGAGGTCTTTTTTCTGTTGTCAGGTTAGTGGCATGGGAATTTTGGAGAAGGGTGTGGCCGATTGGAAGGTGAATCGATTTAGATGAGAGTAAGCTATGGTTTAGAGCATATTTGGGTGGCTATTTGGGTTCAGTTTAGAGTAAGGTTTAGAAGAGTTTTTGATGAGGATATTAGGGTTTTGAGATGAGGAAAAGATAGTCTAAAATCTCACAAAAAAAAACACTCAAATATGATAGAATTCAGTGACAAAAGGTGTTGTAATGTGCTATCCTGCTGAACCGATTTTATGTTAGAGAAACAATGACTTCTCGATGTAAATTCTAGAGGAAAGTTTAAGAAAATTGTACAGAAACCCTTGATTCAGATGTTGTTAATATAATAAAAAGTTTGATGAAATTTTGGTAGCGTAACAGTAGGGAAATAGGGCAAAAGATGAAAGGCAGATTCTTCATCGTAAAATTCCAGAACTGTGTAATGGTAAAAGATTACACAAGAAAACTAGTTCCAGAAGGATTTTTTTCTAGAAATCAATCTCGAATAAAAGCTAAATTGATCTTTGGAATTATATAAAAATTTTGGCCTAAAGATAAACAAAAGTTTGGTTTCAAGAGGCCAACAAATGGAAGACAGATCATGCATTGTAAAATTTCAGTACTATACAATAAAGAATCACAGCGCTATAAGTCTATATCTAGAAGGAGTTTTTTTATGAGATCAGTCTTAGATGAAAGTTAAGACAATCTATGAAATTATATAAAATTTTTAACTGATAAGGATGATTAAAAGTTTAGTTTCAAGAAGCAACAATCAGCTAAAAATTTCTGCCGCGTTTCGCCTTCACAATGATGTTGATGTAGAGGAAGGCAACAAATTGATTTCATCTACTGTTGGGGTGGACGACGGTGGATGAAGGCGACGTCAAAAGTAATTATGGGAATTGCTTGGAAGATGGAGGCATGAATGATGGCTATAGGGGCAGCAAGCTTACTGCTCTGATACCAGATGATAGAACCCCAGAAGGAGCCCTATAGATTTTGATCGCTGAGGGGATCAACCCTTGGAACGCTATAGAGGTTCCTCCCTCTTAGACTTGGCAGAAAGGCTGAAATAAAATTGATAATTGCTTGATTCAAGAGGGGGCACGGCTATATATTTAAATAGGGATCAAAACCCTAGCCTAAGATGGTGCTTACCTAAGTAGAATTACCCCTTTGCCTCTCCTATAGTCGACCTGCCTTAATAGAACAAGGGGTGGCTAAGTTGGCTCTATAGCCGACTTAAGCAGGGGGAAACCCTAGCCGACCAAGCCGATAAGGGGGGTGGCGGCTACTAAGCCCTAAGGGCTAATCTAAACTCTAGTCATACTCATTTATAAGATAGGAGTGACTTTATTAATGTAACAGAGTTTTTATTAACTAATACTAAGATGATTAAGACTCAACCCTGCTGGAGTCCTAGTCCATCGTTGCATCGATCCACTATGTGTATATCGTTAGAGAGGAGGACATCTAACCTCCTTCATCCTCATCGATTAGATCTAGAACCTTCAGGGATATATGATATCCCTAGTAACATATCTCACACGATTCACATTTTTTAGTTTTACGATATTTTCACATATTATTGCACAACAACGTAATAAACATGAAAAATATTTTGTTTTATTTTTTTCACTACACATGTAATGCTCTCGAGGTTTTCCAACAAATTTCATATGGATATTACTAAGGCCATTCATACACCAATGAGCATGTCTATAAAGTTAGATTTGGATAATGAAGGAGAATGCTTTGATCAAAATAATTATAGAGGTATGATAGGGAGCTTATTATACCATATTGCAACTAGGCATAATATAATATTTAGTGTTGGACTTTGTGTAAGATTTTAATTAAATCCCAAACTAGCCCATTATAAAGTAGTTAATTAAATTTTTAGATACTTAAAATGAACTCCAAATCTAGGATTATGTTATCTAAAATATGAAAATTTTGATTTGATTACATATGCTTATGCCAATTTTGCAGGATGTAGAATAGATAGAAAAACACCTCTTGGACATGTTAATTCCTTGGTCATGTACTTGTTTCTTGATCTTTTAAGAAGTAAAACTCTATCACATTATCTACAACTGAGGCTCAATATGTTGTGCCAGGTGCATGTTGTGCACAAATAATATGGATAAAGAGTATTTTGGAAGATTATGGACTTTACTTGAAAAATATTTTTATAAATTATGCTAATATAAGTGTAATTTGTTTAACTAAGAATCTTATTCAATATTCTAGGACTAAGCACATTAATATTAGACATTATTTTATTAGGATCATGTTAGTAATCATGATATATCTTTAGATTTTATTAACATAAAACATCAATTGACAAATATTTTTACTAAATCAATAAATGAGGAATAATTCGATTTCATTAGAAGAGAATTAGGCATATTGAATCTTTCAAATATATGAATCATTATTCTTCTTAATTTTTCTTGATTAATTTATTACCTTTTATCAATAATGTGAGATTTATACCATATGACTTCTTTGTATGACATTGATATAAATGAAGAAGTAGCGTCATGATATCTTTCTCTTTCTTTTGATAATAACAAAGGGGGAGAAGAAAAGTAATGGCTTAATTATTTCTTTTTTCTCTTTTTTTGATAACAAAGAGGGAGAAGTACTGATAACTTTTTAATGATATCCTTCATTCGCATGTGATATTTGATGATATTAATTTATGATATTTGAGATGGATATGATGTGGAAGGATGCATATTATTTTTGCACTATGACTTATGATTAATGACTTATGATTAAAGTTGTTTTGACTTGAATTCAAGAGTTGAAAGGTTATTATGTCTTTTTAAAAATTAAAGTTCATTATAGCATATAGATAGGGGAAGTTTAGTTAAAACTCCATCATCAATTGGTTATCATTATAAAAAAAGGAGAGATTGTTGAATCTTAAATTTTGATGATGAAATCCATTGATGAATTTATGAACTGATATGATTTCAAGATAATTAATATAGGAATAATTTTGATCATGGACTTAAACCATCGGAGGGTAATTTATCGAAGCAAGACGTTAGGTCGAAAATCGTCATGTCAAAGCTTGGACGCTAGACCGGAGGAATGGATGACAGATAGACTTTGTGTCATGAGTTTAAGCATGGGGTCGAAAGATGCGCCAGAGGTCATACAAAGTGCCAGATGATCAAAGGATATATTGAAATGTTGGACAACATGCTTCATGATTATAATTAAGTAGGTTAAGTCTTAATCATAATTATTTAGAGTTAAATTAAGATGGAAATTGGCAATAACCATGCCAACTTGATTTGGGACCTATTAAGCCTAGACCATGGTTGAATTTGACCTGATGAAAGGTAAATACGTTGACCTGGAAATGATCTGGGTGGGGGTACCGCCAGGTCCTAGCTGTGGTACCGCCCAGGCTATGGAAAGCATTATTTTGTACTTTGCTAGAGTTTTCGATCGTGGTACCACCATCACTAGCCTGTCACGGATAAAAATATAAAGAGGATGCTCAATGTAATATTTATGTATGTCTGTGTCTTTCAGGTTTTGTTCATACTCTGTACAACAAGTAGTGGGCTAGTAATAAGCTTGACAACCCTAGTTTAGTTAGATTTTATGGCTGGTTTTGGCTTATAATGAGAGTTGTGTCATGTGGACACTTGTGGAGACTTCGGTCTAATGGATCTTGATCCTTTATGTGCGACCATTCAGAGTTTATAAAGTCCACGGTTGTAATTTGCACTAGCTATATAAAGTGTTTGCTAAAGTAGTTGCTTGTGGATCTCACAGAAAATATTTTTTCTAACTTGTTTTCTCTTTTATAGGTCCTAAGGGACCATACGAGGTTTCGAGGATGTTGACCTTTACAGATGGATACGCAATAGTGTCGCACGACTTAGGTAAAACCAGCTAAGTTCGTGACATTTGACAGCAGAGCGGGATAAGCATAAGTAGAGACACTTGCCATACAAACGTAAGAGACCTAGTTGGGCTACATGGAGGGCAACCAACACGCGTGATCGTTTGGGGGGGGACAAACATTGAGATATAGAGAAAGGAGTCACTTAGAGAAGCGAGCATCCATGATTAGTATTCAGAGGAATGACCAACACTTTATGCAAGAGACACCATGAGGACAAGCAAGCTAGGTATAATGCACAACGCAAAAAGATTGAGATGGTTGAGTTCAAGCTACAAATCGACATTGACAATCAAACTTGATGGTGGTCAATACAAGCGGCGCGCTTGGTAAAAAATGAGACTGTGAAAAGTGAGATGTATTACGCAACGACCAAAAGAGTTATGCAAAGCTCACAGAGGTAATAGGAATTACCAATTCGAAGAATTTGGTACTCATATAAGGGCTTATATGTGGACGATGGAGTGTTCATAGTCATCATAAGGTGATCGAAACTCGATGCCATGGAGCATTGAAACTTTCTCTTCGACATGAAAAGGATACGTTCGTAGGAGGCTGAAGTGTGTAATAAGTTCAACATATTGCTAGACATTGAAGGGTGCAGTGGGGGCCGTATTGGCAAAGCGTCACAATCTAGCAAGTGCATCTGCGGAGAGCAGAATAATACAAGGTTGTTCAGCAAGATAAAGTAGTCCAAGGAGATGGTGGTCTCCAAAACTTCCAGAGGGAAGAATGTAAAGAGAAAAATTGCTCCAATAGGATAAATATTCCGAAGGGATAAGTCTTGGTTCTCTAGACAGAGAATTATATGCAGTAGACTACACATGTTGAGGAAGAGTACCTCTAGACAACATTTCTACAAAGCTTAATGGACTAATTGATCAGCGAGGAGTCATTGCATGATCTCAAATGAGGCAACACATTGGTGGATGTATTACGAGATCAAGTGGGAGAGCAATCCATGACAACATCATACGAAAGCACACTTAGAGTCGATGCGGAAATCAACAAAGGGCCGACTCGTGGAATGGTTGGTATGAGGGCCACTATCAACTTAATGCAAATTGAGGAGCAGAATAACTTGGGTGGAACTCAATCAAGTATCTAAGTCACATGAAGGGAGTCGACATAGAAGATGAAACATGAAGTGGAGGCACAGAGCTTTCCTTGGATAGAGGTTAAGGACATGAACTTTGTAGAGGCAAGAGTGAGATTATGTCATTCCATGGATTTTTCATTCTGATGGGGCAGACTCATCTTGCATGATACCAAAGGTGAAGGGAGCTTCGAGGCACATGCACCTTGTCTCAGAGATGCATTTAACGGATGACCTAAGGTGATTCAACTTGCAAAGGCGAAGTTGGGATCATAAGGCCTTAGAATAAAATAGGTGGATGCAGAGACGGGTACTCCTGAAGAATATGCCACAGTGCTACCATTCAAGTTGTCATGAAAAAAGTGGTGCGCAACATAGATTGTGCTAGTGGGGAGATAGAGGCCTAGGATCCAGACAATAGTGCATTAATTTTAGCAAACTCCGGGGACTTCAAGAACTACTAGGTGACGGACTATCCTAGAGTGATGCTTTCTTCAGGTGTGACCTGAGAATGGGTGGGCGAAGATGAATTGCTAAAGGAGCAAACATAATCAGAGGTAACAGAGGCCCTATGATGTGTTGTAGAGGCCATATATGGAGAGATTATAGTTCAATTCATCCCACAAGAATCTGAATGCATTAGAGATGTCACCAGGAGGCGACATGGTGTAGTGGATCATGGTGGAATAGTTCAAAGTAATAAAACACACACGAGAGAAGTCTCGTGAGGGACTTGATCATGTGGAAGTATAATCAGGAGCTACTTAGAGCTCCAATT
This sequence comes from Ensete glaucum, assembly GCA_021527575.1. Taxonomy (NCBI): domain Eukaryota; kingdom Viridiplantae; phylum Streptophyta; class Magnoliopsida; order Zingiberales; family Musaceae; genus Ensete; species Ensete glaucum. The sequence continues at coordinate 25,118,641 of CM038559.1, read as the reverse complement.
TAGTGAACAACACTACAACAATAATGGCTATAAATTCAAGGAGTGAATGTTATGGTACCACAGAGGTAGGTCTTTCATATGTGCACATTTAATCTTACATCGAATGAAAGCCTTGGTCATTAGTATATGAGGGTTATGTACCACTGAGGGAGAATGCAGAATGCAAGTACCAATAAATCTTATGAGGGAGACTTGATCATACAGAGGTATGATTAGAGCGATTAGAGAGTGGGATTGCTCCAGTGCTTATATTTGCTTAAGGGAGCTCGGTAAGTCCGAGGGTAAGACCGAGTAAACGAATATTGCTACTAAAGAAGCTAAAGAGAATAGAATCGATATGAGCCTTACAACAAGATGGCGGAGGTCATGCATGGGAGTTCTGGTTTATCTTTCCATCGACCAAGGGAAACTACTCAAAAAACACAGGGGTGTTGAAGTAGGTGGTCGAAATGGGTGAGGAAGCGATGAGGAGTCCAAAGGGGCTCAGCTATCCAAAAGTAAAGCTTCAGTCAGAAAGGATGTGGACTCAAAGGAGTGCCACAATACTACAAAGGTGAATCTACCGATCACAAAGAAATGGATGCAGATGCAAGACAAGGAATAGTAGGGCCATGGGTTTGGCAATGTCATGGTACCATAGATGCGGGACTTCCGTGGAGTCATCGATCCCTTGCTCTCATAAAGGGAGAGCGTTAGTCATGAAAGGGGCCGAGGAGGTGGAGAATGTAGAGGCAAACTCCAAGTATCAGGACAAGACTGAAGGGTAGAGGCTAGAGAACTTCATAAGACCAGTGTCAACTGGCTTCTCATCAAGATAGTCAAAAGTGGGGGACTTCGGGTTGATGTAGGAAGGCTCGACTAAGGAATGAAGTAAATAGTATGTGGTGCAGTACCATTTCTACTCAAAGGCATAGGCGACAAAGATGAAGGAGAAGATGATAAATCCTAAAAGCGACCAAAACTATTAAAGACTTGCTCCAAATTATTGAGCTAACAAGGTTATTAGAGTTGAGTGATGCATGTTTAACTACGATAATGAAAAGGAGTTACAGATCAAACATGGACTCAGGATCAAGCTTAGGCATCGGGCCAAGGTTTGGATGATGCGATGGGAGCTCATCGGGAGTTTGCTAAGACTTTACCAAAGGTATCGGGAAGATTGCTAAGAATACGCCAAGAAATTGCCAGAGGAAGACTGTAAAACTCGTAATAGGGAATGTCGGAGCTTGCCGGATTGTGGGAGTGAGGTCGTTTATTAAGCTTGGTAGTCATGTATGGTTGTAATACTTAAGTCATAAGTTAAGTTTGAGCCTGAATTGAGTGTGATTTGGAAGGAACCCAAATTAACTCAAAGAATCAATCAGGTCTACTATGGGGTTGGATTGAGCTTAGGTTGAGCTCATTTAGTTAACCAGGGAAGTGAATGATGGTTCAAGTCGAAATTTGAAAAGTGGAGGGAATCACTTTTTTGAAAATTCCAATAGCTGAACTGCCGATAAGAGATGGTTGTACCATCATCACCCAGGTTTTTGGGTGGCTGACGATGGATAAACCGCCCAGGTCGGTGGTTGAATTGCCTGTACCCAAATTTTTTAGAAGCTAAATTCTAAAAAATTAGGTTCTAAATTCTGAAACCATTTGAGGCCTATAAATATCTTAAATTTTCTTGCATTATATACAACAATTTCTAGGATTAAATATCTGTGAAAAACTTATGTATATTGTAAGAAAAGAAAAGGGGAAGGGAGTAAGCTTAGAGTTAAAAAAAATTCTTGTAAAGAGTCTCTCATGTATGCTCATGTTGTAAAGGTTTGATCTTCACCCAAAGGAGATCGATAGTGGACGTCGGTGTGCCTCAAGGAGGAGGACCCACAAAGTTGACATAGGCCAAGATTAAGGCCGAACCACTATAAATTATAAGTGTTTCTTGCTTCATTTATAATTTATAATTATTCATAATTAGAAAAGCAAGAGCATCATCTTTTGATAGTATTTTTAAAACCTTTACTTACTCACCTTCAACTTCAAGATACACTTCCAATTTGTTGTTTTGCTCCAAATGAATACAGAGTGCAAGTATCAATAAGTCCTTTGGGGGGACTTGATCATACAAAGGTATGATTAGAGTAACTAGAGAGTGAGATTGCTCTAGTGCTTATATTCACTTAAGGGAGCCCGGTAAGTCAGAGGACAAGATCGAGTAAACGAAAATTGCTATCAAGGAAGCTAAGGAGAATAGAATCAATGCGAGCCCTATAATAGGATGGCGGAGGCCATGCATGAGAGTTGTAGTTTGTCTTTTCATTGACCAAGGGAAACTACTCAAAGAACACAGGGGTGTTAAAGTAGGTGGTCGAAAGGGGAGCGAAAGCGACGAGGAGTCCAGAGGGGCTCAGCTATCCAAAAGCAAAGCGTTAGTTAGAAAGGAGGTGGACTCAAAGGAGTGCCACAATGCTGCAGAGGTGGATCTACCAATCATAAAGAAAGGATATAGATATAATGCAATGAATAGTAGGGCTATGGGTTTGGCAACACCATGGTATCATAGAGGCGGAACTTCCATGGAGTCATCGATCCCTTGCTCTCATAAAGGGAGAGCGTTAGTCATGAAAGGGGCCGAGGAGGTGGAGAATGTAGAGGCAAACTCCAAGTATCAGGACAAGACTGAAGGGCAGAGGCTAGAGAACTTGATAAGACCGGTGTCAACGGGCTTCTCATCATGATAGCCAAAAGTGGGGGACTTCAGGTTGATGCAGGAGGGCTCAACTAAGGAATGATGTAAGTAGTATGTGGTGCAGTACCTTTTCTACTCAAAGGAGTAGATAGCAAAGATGATGGAGAAGATGATACAATCCCAAAAGTGATCAAAACTATTAAAGACTTGCTCTAAGTTGTTGAGCTAACAAGGTTGTTAGAGTTGATTGATGCAGGTTTAACAACGATGGTGAAAAGGAGTTATAGACCAAATATGGACTCAAGATCAAGCTTAGGCATCGGGTCAAGGTTTGGACGATGTAGTGGGAGCTCGTTGGGAGTTCGCTAAGACTTCACCGAAGGTATTGTAAGATCGTGAAGAATATGCACGAGATTGCCAAAGGAAGACCGTGAGACTCGCCACAAGGAATATTGGAGGTTGTCGGATTATGGGAGTGAGATCGTTAATTAAGCTTGGTGGTCATATATGGTTGTAATCCTTAAGTCATAGGTTAAGTTTGAGTCCAAATTAAGTGTGATTTGGAAGGAATCCAAATCAACTCAAAGAGGCAATCGGGTCCACTATATGATTGGATTGAGCTCAGGTCGAGCTTATTTAGTTAACCAGGGAAGTGATCAACTGATAGTTCAAGTCAAAATTTAAAAAGTGGAGGGAGCCACTTTTCTAGAAATTTCGACGGTTGAACTACCGGTGAGCGACGGTTGTACCATCACTACCCAGGTTTTTGGGTGGTTAACTATAGCTGAACCGCCCAGGCTAGCGGTTGAACTACCCGTATCCTGTTTTTAGGGAGCTTTCGACAGGTGCACCATCGACGCCGATGGGTGAACCGCCCATACCCAGATTTTTCAGATACGTTTGAATTTTGGCTCAAAATTCTGAAGTCATTTAGGGTCTATAAATGCCCTAATTTTTTTTGTATTCTATACAATAATTTCTAGGATTAAATCTCTATGAAAAACTTATGTGGATTATAAGAAAAAGAAAAGCGAAAGGGAGTGAGCTCAGAGTTAAGATTTTTTTTTGTAAAGAGTCTCTCTTGTAAGCTCATATTATAAGGGTTTGGTCTTCACTCAAAGGAGATTGATAGTGGATGCCGGTATGCCTCATGAAAGAGGACCCGGGAAGTTGACGTAGGCCAAGGTTAAGGCCGAACCACTATAAATTGTAAGTGTTCCTTACTTGCTTTATTTACTACTTATAATTGTTCGTAACTAGAAAAGTAAGAGCATCATATTTCGATTGTATTTTTTAACATCTATTTACTCACCTTCAAGTTCAAGATATGCTTCTGATTTGTTGTTTTGCTCCAAACGATTTAAAACCTCAATGTACACTTGCACTAATTTACACACATCTCCACTTAGTGCCAATTGATCATAACAATTGGTATCTAAGCCACACCTTATTTATTTGGTTTAACACCTAAGAGAAATAGTTCTTTTCGACTTTCAAGAGGGCTTTTATATCGTTTGTCCTCCTATATTTAATGGGATAAACTACACTTATAAGAAAACTCGGATAAGAGTTTTCTTGCTTTTGTACCTTGATTCATGGAACATTATAGAGAATGGATTTGAAAAATCTTCCAATCGAATGAATGAGTGGAATGATTTGGAAAGGAAATTTTTTTCTTTAAATGTAAAGGCTATGAATGTCTTATTTTGTGCTCTTGACAAAAAACAAGTTTAATCGTGTTTCCGTTTGTGAATCAGCTTTTAATATTTGGCATATGCTAAAAATCACACATGAAAGAGCAATTAATATAAATGAATCAATGAATGAAATGTCTTATAAAAATGAACTTCAAAAATACTTTCCAAAGAATAGAAATAAATTTGAACTAAAGAGAACATATGACTCCTCGAGTGAAATCTCGAGTGATGATGACTTTGAACCTTTGACAAATGAACCAGATAAATTAATGAATGTGAACCATAAAAATGATCTTAAGATTGACAAAACTTCTTGCTATGAATGTAAGAAGCTAAGGTGCTCCAACAAAGAAGATCAAAGCAACAAAGAAGTAGCCAACTACACGCTTATGGCTATCGATGATGAGGTTAGTGATTCATTAAGTATATCTTTTATCGAATTATTAAATATATTTCATGAATTGTTTAATAAATTTAGAAAAATTAGTAAATCATTTAAGTTTCTTAAGAATGAACATGATTTATTAGTTAATAGACTTAGTGAAATACATGATTCATTAGTATCTCACAATCCTTGTTCTAAATGTGAAATATTAGATGATGTAATAGAGAAAAATATCATGCTTAAACAAATATTAAAAATTTTTAAAATAGGAAATAAATCCCTTGATATGATCCTTACTAATAAGAGTCATATTAATAGAAGAAAGGATATAGGCTTTGTTAGTAACACTCAACAAAGGCCAACTATTTTTGTTAAAGGACCTACCTTAAATTTACAATCTAAAGTTAAATATAATTTTTATAAAAAATTAGGACATAAAGCCAAAAAATATTTATTTAAAAATTATAGTCCTTACAAATTAATTTGAGTTCCTAAAGGAATCATAAACAACCTAAAACCATTAGAGAAAATGGGAAGAACATATTGTTGGAAATAAGAAGAAGTAATAAAAAATGCCCACTTGATTCATTGATTCATCGTTTATTTATACATAATGAGAAGGAGGATTTTCCTCAACTAACATACGAGATTTCCTCATTCAGTTTGGGAAATCATATCTAAATCCTGACTAAATCTTATCTTTTATCATGCCCCCGCAAGATCGAGCTCCTGTAAGGACGCCGATCTTGAACTAAGGATGTCGATCTTGAATCAATGCCAATGAAACTGAAGGAAGGAAGCTGCTGTGTTGTCAACCGCGGTGAAGACCTGACGGTGGTTGACGTTGACGATAGTTGACTTTGACGGTGATGTCAGCGGCAAAGAGCAAGGGTTGTAGCAAAGGACGGGGCACGCGGCTGCGTGGTAGCAGTGGTGGCAGCGAGAGAAGCGCTACGATCGTAGATTTACTATCGTTTGACAGCGAGAAAGAACTTGTTGTGCCCTCTCTGTAGAGCACTGAGAGACGATAAGCGACGGCCCGTACAGGTACTCTCAGCAAAGAGAACAGAACAACAGAGGCTGCAGGAGGGATGGCGCCGGCGAGCAGGTGTAGAAGCCATCGTCTACTGCAGATGGGGTAGGCAAGGTGCCGCTGCTTGTTGGAGCTGATGCGACAGTGGTGGTGCACAAGGAAGATGACCTCATGCAGAAGAATGCTTCGGTAGAGGAATTGAGAAAGCCAACAAGGTCCAACGGAGGAAGAGAAAACTGATACACTAGAAATCTCCAGCTTCGACATCGACGTGAGACTGTCGTTTGACAGTTAGAAGAGATAGATCTGCATCGATGAGGAGAGAGTTACCTTCGGAGCAAAGGAAGCAAAGGATGTCCGAGAGAATGGCGGTGGATGACCCCTGGGTATCTGTGATTTCACAGCGGAGTTGTCCACAAACAAATGATAATAGAAGCTGTCGTTTGACAGTGAATAAAAAAAAGAAAGGTAATCTCTCTTATAGAGAGAGGGGCTCTGATACCATGTTGAAAATAAGAAGAAGTAATGAAAATGCCCACTTGATTCATTGATTCATCGTTTATTTATACATAATGAGAAGGAGGATTTTCCAGTAACATACGAGATTTCCTCATTCAGTTGGGGAAATCATATCTAAATCCTGACTAAATCTTATCTTTTATCACATATCACGAAGGACCTAAACTCAAAAGGGTACCTAAATCAAAACCTCTCATAATATAAAATTACCTCATAATAAGGCTAGTAGCACTAAGTAATATTTTGAATTAGATACTTAAGGCACATGAATTGAGATCTAATACTCTTTCAAAGCTCACTAGACTAAGTAATAACAAAAAATTATTAAAATAAAATTATGGGTAATGAATATTTGGATAACTCATTATTATAATTAATCTTGATTGCTCTAACTTTGGCATGCTAGAACAAAAATAAATTAGAGAATTTATCTAAATTAAAATTTATGAAAGAAAGATTTTGATGATTTTAACTTGATTTTGGCATGTTTAGAAAATGACACTTAAATTTTTACACAAATCAAGTTCGTTTGAAGAAGTTTATAAATGAATCATAAGTTTATCTATTTGGAACTAGAACGTGAATCTAAACAATGATCTTGATGATTTTTGTATTACTTTTTGATTTTGATTGAAGATGCTTTATATTCAATAAAATCATGCTTAATGATTAAATAATGTATAGTGATCATACTTAATGAGTTTATATTTCAAAATTATGTTTGATGATCTTTATGACTTATGGATTATTGATCTTTGCCATAATGAAAGTTTTTTTATAATTTTAAATGATAATGCATATTTTTATTTGACTTAAAAGACAAAGACATGCTTGTATGAAAATAAAAAGGGAATATATTTTTTCTTGAAAATTTCTCTATCTTATAAATTTTTCAAAAAGAGATTAATGAATCAATTATGTTATTTTTATAAATCTCTTGGACTATGAAAGTAATTTTAATAATTTGATAATTTAAATTTGAATAAGTTTTTATCCAAATTATGATATTGATTCCTTGATGTTTATAAATTGAGATTTAATATAAGTCAATATTTTCATTCTTTGTACTCCTACGATTCTTTTGGCTATTCACTATATATCCTAATAAACCATGATATGCTACTTGACATCTTGATAATTTATGACTTGAAACTTTGTTATGTAATATTTTCCTTTTTCTTCTTTCTTATTTACAATGACAAAGGGGAGAAAGGAAATCACTAGCATTTCAAGAGATCGATAAGTCTATTTATTTCATTTTAAATCTCTTAAAAGTGATAATTTTGATTATTTGAAATTGAATAAGTTTTTACCTATATCGTGATTTTAATTCATCAAAATTATAACTTAAAATCTTTTATGAATCAAAATCTATTATTATGTGTTCTCATATTATTTAAAAAGAGATTTTTATATAAATCATAGTCTTGATAACTAGAGATTTCTTATGCATAAATCAAGATATTTTATTTGTCTCTCCTATGATTTATTAATTGACATTCACAATTTGTCTTCATGAATTGTATATCTCATCACCATGTTAATTTTTCTTTATATATTTCATGTGATAATTTGAAAATGATGTAATGGAAAAGTTTTACACTATTATAATTATCCTTTCTTTTTGAAAATGTCAAAGGGGGAGCAATACTTGCTAGATTACTCATCTCAAAAGAGAAGCAAGAAGTGATATCTTACAAATCTCAAGAGAAGCAAATCACATTCTGAGAAAAAAAAAAAAAACTAAGAGAAGTAACACTTGCCAACTTGTTAGTTTTCATGATGTAAAATTACTAGCTTGAATATTGCAAAAGGAAGCAAAAATTTGTTAGCTGACACTTTTCAAAAGAGAAGAAAGAACTCACTGACTTGCATGTTCTAAAGTCATGAAAAATTTATTAATTGCTAAGCTTTCATAGCTCAAAAACTTGCTAATTGCACTTCTTCTTTTTATTGATGACAAAAGGGGAGAAGGTATGATGATATAAAATCTTGTATGATGATCATGCATGTAATGATGATTTTAAAAATATACATAATGATTTGGAATGATGCATGCAATACTTATAATTTTATTATAATATAATGTATTGCATATGATGTGATTAAAATAGTTTCAACTTGGACTTTTTAGTTCATCTTAATATTCTCTATGAAATTTATTAAGAGCTCTTCTTAATGATGCAATGTTTTCATAACTCCTCTCTTATTTCTCTCATCATTATTCACAAAGGAGAAGAAAATTTTATAATGCATATTCTATTTTACTAAGGGGGAGTGATATCATCATGTGCTTTGAAATCGTCAACTATATATTTCACTTTTTTATTGATGATAAAGGGAGAGAAATAGACATTGATGACATATGGATATTGATGCATAATTTATTTGCTTAGAATATTGATTGCCTCAAGATACTTGAATTCAAGTGTGGTTGGTTCTCATGAATTTAAGTTTTTTTTATTTGAAGTGTGGGATAGATTTAGGAGGAGTTAGGATTAACTCATATCATCAATTGATTATCATCATCAAAAAGGGGGAGATTGTGATGATAAAATCAACTGATGGGTTATTGATATAATAAGATTGTTAGAGTTGATTGATGTAGGTTTAACTACGACGGTGAAAAGGAGTTACAAACCAAACATGAACTCAGGATCAAGCTTAGGCATCGGGAAGATGCAGTGGGAGCTCATCGGGAGTTCACTAGGACTTCACCAAAGGTGTCGGGAAGATCGCTAGAAACATGCCATGATATAGCCAGAGGAAGATTGTGGGACTCGTCGCAGAGAATGCTAGAGGTCGTCGGATTGTGGGAGTGAGATCGTTAATTAAGCTTGGTAGTTATGTATAGTTGTAATCCTTAAGTTGTAGGTTAAGTTTGAGTTTGAATTAAGTGTGATTTGGAAGGAATCTAAATCAACTCAAAGAGATAATCGGGTACACTATGGGGTTGGATTGAGCTCAAGTTCAGTTAATTTAGTTGACCAAGAGATGGTCAACTGATGATTCAAGTCAAAATTTGAAAAGTGGAGGGAACCACCTTTCCGAAAATTTTGACGGTTGAACCACCAGTATTTTCAGTGGTTGTACCATCGCAGCCCAGGTTTTTGGATGGCTGACAATGGCTAAACCACTCGTACCCTATTTTCAGGGTGCTTTCGATGGGTGCACCGTCGACGCCGATGGGTGAACCACTCCAATTTTAGCTCTAAATTTTACCTCCAAATTCTGAGAATTTTAACTCTAAATTATCGCATTCTATACAATAATTTTTGAGATTAAATCTCTATGAAAAACTTATGTGAATTTTAAGAAAAAGAAAAGGGGATGGGAGTGAGTTTCGAGTTAAAAAAAAATTCTTATAAAGAGTCTCCCTTGTAAACTTATATTGTAAGGGTTTGGTCTTCACCCAATAGAGATCGATAATGGACGTTGGTGTGCCTCAAGGAGGAGGACCTGGGAAGTGAATGTAGGCCAAAGTTAAGGCTAAACTACTATAAATTATAAGTGTTCCTTACTTCATTTACTACTTACAATTGTTTGTAATTAGAAAAACAAGAGCATCATCTTTCGATTGTATTTTTAAAATATATACTTACTCACCTTCAAGTTTAAGATACACTTCCGATTTGTGGTTTTATTCCAAACGAAAAGTTTTCATTAAAACCTCAATGTACACTTGCACTAATTCACCGTCCCCACCCCTTTCTTAGTGCCAATTGATCCTACTAATTAATATCAGAGTCACATCTTGCTCATTTGGTTTAACACCAAAGAGAAATGACTCTTTTTGACTTTCAAGAGGGCTTTTCTATCGTTCATCCTCCCATATTTAATAGGACAGACTATACTTGTTGGACAACTCGGTTAAGTATTTTCTTGTTTTCTTTAGACCTTAATTTACAGAACATTATAGAGAATGAATTTAAAAATTTTTTAGTCTAATGAATGAGTGGAACAATTTGGAAAGGAAGAATTTTTCTTTTAATGCAAAGGCTATTAATGTCTTGTTTTGTGCTCTTGACAAAAACGAGTTTAATCGTGTTTATATTTGTGAATTGGCTTTTGATATTTGGCATATATTGAAAATCACACATGAAAGCATAATTAATATAAATGAATCAATGAATTAAATATCTTATAAAAATGAACTTGAAGAACACATTCCAAAGAATAAGAAGGAATCTGAACTAAAGAGAACATATGACTCCTCGAGTGAAATATCGAGTGATGAGAACTTTAATCTTTTAACAAAAGAACCAGATAAAATAATAAACATGAACCAGAAAAATAATCTTAAGATGGATAAAACTTTTTGCTACTAATGCTAGAAGCCAAGGTGCTCCAACAAAGAAAATCAAAGCAAGGAATAAGTAGCCAACTACACGCTTATGGCTATCGACGACGAGGTTAGTGATTCATGAAGTATATCTTTTATTGAATTATTAAATATGTTTCATGAATTGTTTGATAAATTTTAAAAAAATAGTAAATCTTTTAAGTTGCTTAAGAATAAACATGAATTATTAGTTAATAGACTTGATGAAATGCATGATTCATTAGTATCTCACAATCCTTGTTCTAAATGTGAAATGTTAGATGATGTAAAAGAAAAAAATATCATACTTAAATAAATATTATAAAATTTTAAAATAGAAAATAAATCCCTTAATATGATTCTTGCCAATAAGGGTCATGTTAATAGAAGAAAGGGTATAGGCTTTGTTAGTAACAGCCAACAAAAGCCAACCATTTTTGTTAAAGGACCTACCTTAAATTTGTCATCAAAAGTTAAATATAATTTTTATGTAAAATTAAGACATAAAGCCAACAAATATCTATTTAAAAATTATAGTCTTCACAAATAGTTTGGGTTCCTAAAGGAATCATAAACAATCTAAAACTATTAGAAAAAATGGAAAAACATATCATGAAGGACCGAAACTCAAATTGGTACCTAAATCAAAACCTCTCATAATATAAAGTTGACTCATAACAAGGCTAAGAGCACAAAGTAATATTTTAAAATTAAAAAAGATGCTCAAGGCACATGACTTGAGATCTAATATTCTTTCAAAGCTCACTAGCCTAAGTAATAATAAAAAATTATTAAAATAAAATTATTGGTAATGAATCTTTTGATAACTCATTGTTATAATTAATCTTGATTGCTCTAACTTTGGCATGCTAATTCAAAAATGAATTAGAGACTTTATCTAAATTCAAATTTATAAAAGAAAGATTTTGATAATTTAAACTTAATTTGGCAGGTTTAGAAAATGGCACTTGAAATCTTCACACAAATCAAGTTAGTTTGAAGAAGTTTATAAATAAATCATAAGTTTATATATTTGGAACTGTAACATTAATCTAAACAATAATCTCGATGATTTTTGTATTAATTTTTAATTTTGATTGAAGATGAAACAATGCTTGATGATTTAATGATGCATAGTGATCATACTTAATGAGTTTATATTTTGAAATTATGCACAATGATCTTTGTGATTTATGACTTATTGATCTTTGCTAAAATGAAAGTTATTTTTTAATTTTAAATGATGATGCATATTTTTATTTGACTTAAAAATAAAGGCATGCTTGTATAAAATAAAAAGGGAATATATTTTTTCTTGAAAAGTTTTCTATCTTATAATTTTTTTAAAAAATAGATTAATGAATTGATTATATTATTTTTTATGAATCTCTTGAACTATGAAATTTATTTTGATGATTTGATGATTTGAATTTGAATAAGTTTTTATCCAAATTATGATATTGATTCCTTGATGTTTATAAATTGAGATTTAATATGAGTCAAGATTTTTCATTCTTTGTACTCCTATAATTCCTTTGGCTATTCACTATAAAGGAGACATATCCTAATAAACCATGATATGCTACTTGATATATTGATAATTTATGACTTGAAACTTTCTTATGTATTATTCCCCTTTTTCTTCTTTCTTATTTATAATGACAAAAGGGAGAAAGAAAATTACTAGCATTTCAAGAGATCGATAAGTCTATTTATTTCATTTTGAATATCTTAAAAGTGATGATTGATTATTTGAAATTAAATGAGTTTTTATCTATATCATTATTTTGATTTCTTATATTATAACTTGAAATCTTTTATGAATCAAAATCTTTCATTATGTGTTCTCGTACTATTTAAAAAGAAATTTTTAAATAAATCATTATCTTGACTCCTAGAGATTTCTTATGCATGAATCAATATATTTTATTTGTCTCTCCTATAATTTATCCATTGATATTCATAATTTGTCTTCATAAATTGTATATCTTATCATTATGTTAATTTTTCTTGACATATTTCATGTGATAATTTCAAAATGATGTAATAGAAAAAGTTTTGTACTATTATAATCATCCTTTCTTTTTGATAATGACAAAGGGGGAGCAAAACTTGCTAGCTTATTCATCTTAAAAGAGAAGCAAGAAGTGTTATCTTATAAATCTCAAGAGAAGCAAAAATTTTGCTTAATCTCACATTCTAAAAAAAAAATCATGCTAAGAAATGTAATAGTTGCTAACTTGTTAGCTTGCATGATGTAAAATTGCTAGCTTGAACATTGCAAATGAAGTAAAAACTTGCTATATTGCATTTTTCAAAAGAGAAGAAAGAACTCACTAGCTTGCATGTGATGAAAAATTTGTTAAATTTGCTAAGCTTTCATATCTCAAAAACTTGCTAATTGCACTTCTCCTTTTTGTTGATGACAGAGGGGGAGATGGTATGATGATGTGAAATCATGTATGACAATCATGCATGTAATTATGATTTTGAAAATATACATGATGATTTAAAATAATACATGTAATACTCATGATTTTATTATAATATGATGTACTACATATGATGTGATTAAAATAGTTTCAACTTGGACTTTTGAGCTCATCTTAATATTCTTTTTGAAATTTATTAAGAGCTCTTCTTAATGATGTAATGCTTTCACAACTCCTCCCTTATTTCTCTCCTCATTATTCACAAATGAGAAAAAAAAAATTATAATATATATTTTATTTTACTAAGGAGAAGTAATGCCATCATGTACTTTGATATTGTAGCTATATATTTCACATTTTCATTGATGACGAAGGGGGAGAAATGGACATTAATGACACATGGATATTGATGCATAATTTATTTGTTTCGAATATTAATTACCTCAAGATACTTGAATTCAAGAGTGGTTAGTTCTCTTGAATTTAAGTTTTCCTTATTTGAAGTATGACATCGATTTAGGGGGAGTTAGAATTAACTCCTGTCATTAATTGATTGTCATCATTAAAAAGGGAGAGATTGTTGAATCTCGGATTTTGACCAGGGAAGTGGTTAACTGATAGTTCAAACCAAAATTTAAAAAGTTGAGGAAACCACTTTTTCAAAAATTTTGACAACTGAACCACTAGTGAGTGGTGATTATACCGTCACTGCCCACGTTTTTGGGTGGCTAATGGCGGTTGAACCGCTTGTACCTTATTTTCTGGGTGCTTTCGACGGTGCACCATCGGAGTCGATGGGTGAACTGCCCATACTCGGATTTCTGAATACATTTGAATTTATGCTCCAAATTCTGATGTCATTTGGGGCCTATAAATATCTCAAGTTTTTTTATATTATATGCAATAATTTCTAGGATTAAATCTATGTAAAAAACTTATGTGAATTGTAAGAAAAAGAAAAGGGGAAGAGAGTGAGCTTAGAGTTTAAAAAAATTCTTATAAAGAGTCTCCCTTATAAGCTTATGTTGTAAGGGTTTGGTCTTCACCTAAAGGAGATCGATAGTGGATGCCGGTGTGCCTCAAGGAGGAGGACCCAAGAAGTAGACGTAGGTTAAGGTTAAGATCGAACCACTATAAATTGTAAGTGTTCCTTACTTGCTTCAGTTACTACTTACAATTATTCGTAATTAGAAAAACAAGAGAAACATATTTGGATTGTGTTTTTAAAATCTATTTACTCTTGTTCAAGTTCAACATATACTTTCGATTTACGGTTTTGCTCCAAATGAAAAGTTTTCATTAAAACCTCAATGTACACTTGCATTGACTCACCCCTGTCCGCCCACCCTCCCCCAATCCCCTTCCTCTTAGTGTCAATTGATCCTAACAATTGGTATCAGAGTCACGTGTTGCCCATTTGGTTTAACACCCAAGAGAAATGACTCTTTTCGACTTTTAAGAGGGATTTTCTATCGTTCGGCCTCCCAAGTTTAATGAGACAAATAACACTTATTGGACAACTCAGATGAGTATTTTCTTGCTTTTTTTGGACATTGATTTATATAACATTATAGAGAATGGATTTGAAAAACCTTACAATCCAGTGAATGAGTAGAATGATTTGAAAAGGAAGAATTTTTCTTTGAATGCAAAGGCTATGAATGACTTGTTTTATGCTATTGACAAAAATAATTTTAATCATATTTTCTTTTATGAATTGACTTTTGATATTTAGCATATATTAAAAATCACACATGAAAGCATAATTGATATAAATGAATCAATGAATGAAATATCTTACAAAAACGAACTTTAAGAACATCTTTCAAAGAACATGAAGGAATTTGATCTAAAGACAACATATAACTCCTCGAGTGAAATCTCGAGCAATGAGGACTCTAAATCTTTGAGAAATGAACCAGATAAATTAATAAATATGAATTATAAAAATGATCTTAAAATGGATAAAACTTCTTGCTATGAACGTCAGAAACTAAGGCGCTCTAATAAAGAAGATCAAAGCAAGAAAGAAGTAGCAAACTACATGCTTATGGCTATCGATGACGAGGTTAGTGATTCATGAAGTATATTTTTTACCAAATTATTAATATATTTCATGAATTATTAGATAAATTTAGAAAAATTAGTAAATCTTTTAAGTTGGTTAAGAATGAACATGATTTATTAGTTAATAGACTTGCTGAAATGTATTATTCATTAGTATCTCACAATTTTTGTTCTAAATGTAAAATGTTAGATGATGTAAAAGAGGAAAATATCATGCTTAAACAAACATTAGAAAATTTTAAAATAGAAAATAAATCTCTTAATATGATCCTTGCTAATAAAAGTCATGTTAATAAATTAGGACATAAAGCCAACAAATGTTTATTTAAAAATTATAGTCCTCACAAATTAGTTTAGTTTCTTAAAGGAATCATAAACAACCTAAAACTATTAGAGAAAATGGGAAGAACATATCATGAAGGATCCAAACTCAAATAGGTACCTAAATCAAAACCTCCTATAATATAAAGTTACCTCCTAACAAGCCTAGGAGTACTAAATAATGTTTTGAGAGTATATACTCAAGGCACATGATCTGAGATCTAATACTCTTTCAAAACTCACTAGTCTAACTAATAATAAAAAATTATTGAAATAAAATTATAGGTAATGAATCTTTGGATAACTCATTGTTATAATTATTCTTGATTGCTCTAACTTTAAGATGCTAGTACAAAAATGAATTAGAAACTTTATCTAAATTCAAATTTATGAAAGAAAGATTTTGATAATTTGAACTTGATTTTGGCAAGTTTAGAAAATGACACTTGAAATCTTTACATAAATCAAGTTCATTTGAAAAAGTTTATAAATGAATCATAAGTTTATCTATTTTGAGCTATAACATGAATCTAAATAATAATCTTAATGATTTTCGTATTGCTTTTTGATTTTGATTGAAGATGCTTTATGTTTAATGAAACCATGTTTGATGATTTGATGATGCATAGTGATCATACTTAATGAGTTTATATTTTAAAATTATACACAATAATCTTTGTGATTTATGGCTCAGAACTTTATCATAATGAAAGTTCTTTTTCAGTTTTAAATGATGATGCATATTTTTATTTGGCTTAAAAGATAAAGGAATACTTATATCAAATAAGAAGGGAATACATTTTTTCTTGAAAATTTTTCTATTTTATTAATTTTTGAAAAAAGATTAATGAATCGATTATGTTACTTTTTATGAATCTCTTGTACTATGAAAGTGATTTTGATGATTTGAATTTGAATAAATTTTTATCCAAATCATGAAATTAATTCCTTAATGTTTATAAATTGAGACTTAATATGACTCAAGATTTTTCATTCTTTGTACTTCTACGATTACTTTGGCTATTCACTATAAAGGAAACGTATCCTAATAAACCATGATATACTACTTAACATCTTGATAATTTATGACCTGAAACTTTGTTATGTATTCTTTTTCTTTTTCTTCTTTCTTATTTACAATAACAAAGGAGAGAAGGAAAATCACTAATTTTTCAAGAGATCAATAAGTCTATTTATTTCATTTTGAATCTTTTAAAAGTGATAATTTGATTATTTGAAACTGAATAAGTTTTTACCTATGTCGTGATTTTAATTCTTCAAAATTATAACTTGAAATTTTTTTGAATCAAAATCACTTATTATGTGTTCTCATATTATTTAAATGAGATTTTTATATAAATCATGATCTTAATAACTAAAGATTTCTTATACATAAATCAAAATATTTTATTTATCTCTCTTATGATTTATCTATTGATATTCATAATTTGTCTTCATCAATTGTATATCTCATAACCATGTTAATTTTTCTTGATATATTTTATGTGATGATTTGAAAATGATGTAATGGGAAAAATTTTACACTATTATAATCATCCCTTCTT
The DNA here is from genome assembly GCA_021527575.1 of Ensete glaucum. Taxonomy (NCBI): domain Eukaryota; kingdom Viridiplantae; phylum Streptophyta; class Magnoliopsida; order Zingiberales; family Musaceae; genus Ensete; species Ensete glaucum. The sequence continues at coordinate 25,101,627 of CM038559.1, read as the reverse complement.
TTGACAATGATAATGGAGGAGCAAAACTTGCTAGATTGCTCATCTCAAAAGAGAAGCAAGAAGTGCTATCTTGCAAATATTAAGATAAGCAAAAATTTTGCTTAATCTCATATTCTCAAAAAAAAAAAAAACATGCTAAGAAAAGTAACACTTGCCAACTTGTTAGCTTGCATGATGTAAAATTGTTAGCTTGAATATTGTAAATGAAACCAAAATTTGTTAGCTTACACTTCTCCAAAGAGAAAAAAGAACACACTAGCTTGCATGTTCTAAAGTGATGAAAAATTTGCTAAATTGCTAAGGTTTCATATCTCAAAAACTTGTTAATTGTACTTCTTTTTGTTGATGACAAAAGGGGAGAAGGTATGATGATCATGCATGTAATGATGATTTTGAAAATACACATGATGGTTTAGAATAATACATGCAATACTCATGATTTTATTATAATATGATGTATTGCATATGATGTGATTTTTAAATAGTTTCAACTTCGACTTTTGAGCTCATCTTAATATTCTTTTTAAATTTTATTAAGACCTCTTCTTAATGATGTAATGCTTTCACAACTCTTTCCTTATTTCTCTTCTCATTATTCATAAAGAGGAAGAAAATTTTATAATACATATTTTATTTTACTAAGGGGAGTAATATCATGTGTTTTTAAATCATCAACTATATATTTCACCTTTTTGTTAATGACTCAAGGGGAGAAATGGACATTGATGACACATGGATATTGATGCATAATTTATTTGCTTGAAATATTGATTGCCACATATACTTGAATTTAAGAGTGGTTGGTTCTCTTGAATTTAAGTTTTCCTTTTTGAAGTGTGGCATGGATTTAAGGGAAGTTAGGATTTAACTCTTGTCATCAATTAATTGTCATTATCAAAAAGAGAGTAATTGTTGAATCTCGGATTTTGATGATGAAATCAACTGATGAGTTATTGATCTAACAAGGTAGTTAGAGTTGATTGCCACGACAGTAAAAAGAAGTTACAGACCAGACATAGACTTAGGATCAAGCTTAAGTATGCCAAGGTTTGGATAATGTGGTGGGAGCTCGCCAGGAGTTCGCTAGGACTTCACCAAAGGTATCAGGAAGATCGCTAGGAACACGTTGGGAGATCGCTAGAGGAATACCATGAAATTCACTACAGGGAATGTCGAAGGTTGTCGGATTATGTGAGTGAGGTCATTAATTAAGCTTGGTGGTCATGTATGGTTGTAATCATTAAGTTGTATGTTAAGTTTGAGTCCGAATTGAGTATGATTTGGAAGGAATCCAAATCAATTCAAAGAGACAACTGGATCCACTATGGGGTTGGATTAAGCTCAGGTCGAGCTCATTTAGTTAACCAGGAAAGTGGTTAATTGATGTTTTAAATATGAATTCAAAAGATATAGGGAACCACTTTTCCAAAAATTTCGATGGTTGAACCAACTGTGAGCGATGATTGAACCGCCAATGAGCGGCGATTATACCGTTGCCGCCCAAGTTTTTGGGCGATTGATGATGGCTGAACCGCCCGTACCCTATTTTCAATGTGCTTTCGACGGGTGCATCGCCGGTGCCAGCGGGTGAACCGCCTGTACCCATATTTTTTGGATATATTTAAATTTTGGCTTAAAATTCTGAAGCCATTTGAGTATATAAATATCCCAAATTTTCTTGTATTATATATAATAATTTCTAAGATTAAATATCTATGAAGAAAGCTTGTGTGAATTATAAGAAAAAGAAAAGAGGATGAGAGTGAGCTTAGAGTTAAAAGAAAAATCTTGAAAAGAGTCTCTTTTGTAAGCTCATATTGTAAGGGTTTGGTCTTTACCTAAAGGACATCAATAGTAGATATCGGTGTGCCTTAAGGAGGTCTCAGAAAGTGAACGTAAGCCAAGGTTAAGGCCGAACCACTATAAATTATAAGTGTTCCTTACTTGCTTTATTTACTACTTACAATTATTCGTAATTAGAAAAGCAAGAGCATCATCTTTCGATTGTGTTTTTAAAATATCTACTTACTCGCCTTCAAGTTCAAGATACGCTTTCAATTTATGATTTTGCTACAAACAAAAAGTTTTCATTAAAACCTCAATGTATACTTGCACTAATTCAAATCCCCCCACCCCCCTTTTAGTGCTAATTAATCCTAGTAATTTGTATCATAGCCACATCTTGCTCATTTGGTTTAAAACCCAAGAGAAATGGCTCTTTTCAACTTTCAAGATGGTTTTTCTATCGCACCTCCTCATATGTTTAATGGGATAGACTACGCTTATTAGAAAATTTGGATGAGAGTTCTCTTGCTTTCTTTGGACCTTGATTTATGAAACATTATAGAGAATGGATTTGAAAAATCTTTCAGTCTAATGAATGAGTGGAATAATTTAGAAAGGAAGATTTTTCCTTTGAATGCAAAGGCTATGAATGTCTTGTTCTGTGGTTCTTGACAAAAATGAGATTAATTATGTTTTCATTTAAGCTTTTGATATTTGGCATATATTAAAAATCATATATGAAATCACAAATAATATAAATGAACCAATGAATGTAATATCTTACAAAAATGAACTTGAAGAACATCTTTCAAAGAACAGGAAAGAATTTGAACTAAAAATAATATATGACTCCTCGAGTGAAATCTTGGGCGATTGGGACTTTGAACCTTTGATAAATGAACTGGATAAATTAATTAAAATAAACCATAAAAATGATCTTAAGATGGACAAAACTTCTTGCTATTAACGCAAGAAGAACTTCTTGCTATTAACGCAAGAAGCCAAGACGCTCCAATAAAGAAGATCAAAGCAAGAAAGAAGTTGCCAACTACGTGCTTATGACTATCGATGACTAGATTAGTGATTCATTAAGTATATATTTTACTGAATATTAAATATGTTTCATGAATTGTTTGATGAATTTAGAAAAATTAGTAAATCTTTTAAGTTGCACAAGAATAACCATGATTTATTAGTTAATAGACTTGATAAAATGCATAATTCATTAGTATCTCACAATCTTTGATCTAAATGTGAAATGTTAGATGATGTAAAAGAGGAAAATATCATGCTTAAATAAATATTAGAAAATTTTGAAATAGGAAATAAATCTCTTAATATGATCCTTGCTAATAAGTGTCATATTAATAGAAGAATGGGTATAGGCTTTGTATTAACACTCAACAAAAGCCAACCATTTTTGTTAAAGGACCTACCTTAAATTTACCATCAAAAGTTAAATATAATTTTTATAAAAAATTAGGACATAAAGTCAACAAATATTTATTTAAAAATTATAGTCCTCACAAATTAGATTGGGTTCCTAAATGAATCATAAACAACATAAAACCGTTAGAGAAAATGGAAAGAACATATTATGAAAGACCCAAACTCAAATTGGTACCTAAATCAAAACCTCTCATAATATAAATTTTCCTCATAATACGACTAGGACACCAAGTAATGTTTTGAAATTAGATGCTCAAGGCACATGACTTGAGATATAATATTCTTTCAAAACTCACTAGCCTAAGTAATAACAAAAAATTATTGAAATAAAATTATGGGTAATATATTTTTGGATACCCATTATTATAATTAATCTTGATTGCTCTAACTTTAGCATGCTAGTAGAAAAATAAATTAGAGACTTTATCTAAATTTAAATTTATGAAAGAAAGATTTTGATGATTTGAACTTGATTTTGGTAAGTTTAGAAAATGACACTTGAAATATTTACATAAATCAAGTTTGTTTAAAGAAATTTATAAATGAATCATAAGTTTATCTATTTAGAACCATAACATAAATCTAAATAATGATCTTGATGATTTCCTTATTACTTTTTTATTTTGATTGAAGATGCTTTATGTTCAATGAAATAATGCTTGATGATTTAATGATGCATAGTGATCATACTTAATCAGTTTATATTTTGAAATTATGCATGATGATCTTTGTGCTTTATGGCTTATTGATCTTTGCTATAATGAAAGTTCTTTTTCAGTTTTAAATGATGATGCATGTTTTTATTTGGCTTAAAAGATAGAGGCATGTTTGTATGAAATAAAAAGGAAATATATATTTTCTTAAAAATTTCTCTATCTTATAAATTTTTCAAAATGAGATTAATGAATCGATTATGTTATTTTTTATGAATCCTTTGAATTATGAAAGTAATTTTGATGATTTTGTGATTTGAATTTATATAAATTTTTATCCAAATCATGATATTAATTCCATAATATTTATAAATTAAGATTTAATATGAATCAAAATTTTTCATTCTTTGTACTCCTATGATTCCTTTAGCTATTCACTATAAAGGAGACATATCCTAATAAACCATGATATGCTACTTGAGATCTTGATAATTTATGACCTGAAACTTTGTTATATATTATTTTCTTTTTTTTATTTCTTATTTACAATGACAAAAGGGAGAAAGGAAATCACTAGCATTTCAAGAGATCGATAAGTCTATTTATTTCATTTTGAATCTCTTAAAAGTGATGATTTTGATTATTTGAAATTGATGAGTTTTTACTTTTATCGTGATTTTAATTCCTTAGGATTATAACTTAAAATCTTTTATGAATCAAAATCTCTTATTATGTGTTCTCATATTATTTAAAAAGATATTTTTATATAAATTATGATCTTGACAACTTGAGATTTCTTATGCATGAATCAAGATATTTTATTTGTCTCTCCTATGATTTATCTATTGATATTCACAATTTGTTTTCATGAATTGTATATCTCATCACCATGTTAATTTTTCTTGATATATTTCATGTGATAATTTGAAAATAATGTAATGTGAAAAGTTTTGTACTATTGTAATCATCCCTTCTTTTTGACAATGACAAAGGGAGAGCAAAACTTTCTAGCTTACTTATTTCAAAAGAGAAGCAATAAGTGATATCTTGCAATCTCAAGAGAAGCAAAAATTTTGCTTAACCTAACATTCTAAAAAAAAAATGCTAAGAGAAGTAATACTTGCCAACTTGTTAGCTTGCATAATGTAAAATTGTTAGCTTGAACATTACAAAGGAAGCAAAAATTTACTAGCTTGCATTTCTCAAAAGAAAAGAAAGAACTCACTAGCTTGCATGTTCTAAAGTGATAAAAAATTTACTAAATTGCTAAGCTTTCATATCTCAAAAACTTGTTAATTGTACTTCTTCTTTTTTATGATGACAAAAGGGGAGAAGGTATAATGATGTGAAATCTTATATGATGATCATGGCTCTCATTATTCACAAAGGGGAAGAAAATTTTATAATGCATATTCTATTTTATTAAGGGGGAGTAATGTCATAATGTGCCTTGAAATCGTCAGCTATATATTTCATCTTTTTGTTGATGACAAAGGGGAAGAAATGGACATTGATGACATATGAATATTGATGCATAATTTATTTGCTTGGAATATTGATTATCTCAAGATGCTTGAATTCAAGAGTGATTGGTTCTCTTGAATTTAAGTTTTCCTTATTTGAAATATGGCATGGGTTTAGGAGGAGTTAGGATTAACTTCTATCATCAATTAATTATCATCATCAAAAAGGGAGAGATTGTTGAATCTTAAATTTTGATGATAAAATCAATTGATAGGTTATTAATCTAATAAGGTTTTTAGAGTTGATTGATGAAGGTTTAACCACGACGGTGAAAAGGAGTTATAAACTAGATATGGACTTAGGATCAAGCTTAGGCATCGGGCCAAGGTTTGGATAATGCAGTGGGAGCTCGCCAGGAGTTTGTTAGGACTTCGCCGAAGGTATTGGGAAGATCGCTAGGAACATGCCAAGAGATCGCTGGAGGAAGACTGTGAGACTAGCCACAGGGAATGCCAGAGGTTGCCGGATTGCGAGGGTGAGATCGTTAATTAAGCTTGGTGGTCATGTATGGTTATAATCCTTAAGTCATAGGCTAAGTTTGAGTCCAAATTGAGTGTGATTTGGAAGGAATCCAAATCAACTCAAAGAGACAAGTGGATCCATTATAGGGTTGGATTGAGCTCAAGTCAAACTCATTTAGTTGATCAGGGATGTGGTCAACTGATGGTTCAAGTCGGAATTCGAAAAGTGGAGGGAACCACTTTTTCAAAAATTCTAGCGGTTGAACCATCATTGAGCAACGGCTGAACCGCCGATGAGTGGCGGTTGAACTATCGGTGAGTGGTGGCTGAACCGTCACCGCCTAAGTTTTTAGGCAGTTGACAATGGTTGAACCACTCATACCCTATTTTTAGGGTGCTTTCTACTGGTGTACCACCGGTGCCAGCGGGTGAACCGCCCGTATCCAAATTTTCTAGATATGTTTGAATTTTGGCTCCAAATTCTAAAGTCATTTGGGGCCTATAAATAACTCAAGTTTTTTTACATTCTATACAATAATTTCTGGGATTAAATCTCTATAAAAAACTTGTGTAAATTATAAGAAAAAGAAAAGGGAAAGGAAGTGAGCTTAGAGTTAAAAAAAACTTGTAAAGAGTCTCCCTTGTAAGCTCATATTGTAAAGGTTTGGTCTTCACCCAAAGGAGATTGATAGTGGATGTCGGTGTGCCTCAAAGAGGAGGACCCGGGAAGTGGACGAAGGCCAAGGTTAAGGTCAAACCACTATAAATTGTAAGTGTTCCTTACTTGCTTCATTTACCACTTACAATTGTTCGTAATTAGAAAAGTAAGAGCATTATCTTTTGATTGTATTTTTAAAACATATACTTACTCGCCTTCAAGTTCAAGATACGCTTCTGATTTGCAATTTTGCTCCAAACAAAAATTTTTCGTTAAAACCTCAATGTACACTTGCATTAATTCACCCACTTAGTGCCCATTGATCCTAACATAAGTTAGAGTAAAATATTGCTCTTTTCTAGCAAAACATCTTATATTCCAGAAGACTGATAGCAATGAGAAGAGGAATCATAGTAGTTAACTCAACATAAGGAGTGCAAATACTTTAGGTGTTTCGGAAGTATGAGCAAAGAGTGGGCGAAGACTAGTAATTAGCTTGATGCATGTAGTACAATCTCGAGGAGGCGGGCAAAGTCAAGTAACATTTGTCTTCTCAACACTTAAGAAAATGGGCAAAATTGAGTATCCCAATTCTCTTATGTATCCAATAGAGGAGCTCTACACATAGTCAAAGACCCTTCAAGGAAACCTAATGGAAGATAATAATTGTCAAATCATTACTAATGGTGATCAGTGCCACTAAAAGTAGATTGTCCGCTTCATTTTTCAACAGAATACTAATAAAAAATGGAAGTGATACGAACCTACTTGGAAGTGACAAATTCGTTGAAGATGAATCCAGGTGCAAATTTTATGAATGAAGGACCTCAAAAACTTTAAAGTCTACGAGGCAATGCTCGTTAAAGCTCTAACAAGCATCTATTTAATTTAAGCGGCATGAGACATTTAAGATATTGGTGCAAAACTAGGAAGGTTTTTTCCTTTATCAAAAGAATCCAAGAATCAACAAGGATCAGCACAACTGAACCAACCCCACACCAGAGTCAGTCATTAGTGAGTTGAAGCAGCATGGTGGATCATAGTTTAACTACTAAACAATAGTGAGATAGAGTAGTTGGGATCCAAGAGGCGTGTTGCAACTCGAGCAAAAGATTGAAGATTCAGCTAAAAACAAGGAGATGCAACGTCTGTAACAGCTTTGATAAGGACGTCGAAGGAATAAGTGGGAGAGAATGTCACAGACAAAAATATAAAGAGGGTGCTCAATGTAATATTCATGTATGTCTGTATCTTTTGGGTTTTGTTGATACTCAGTATAGTAAGTAGTGGGCTAGCAGTAAACTTGGCAGCCCTAGTTTGGTTAGTTTTTTGTGGTTGGTTTCAGCTTGTAAATGAAAGTTGTCATGTGGATGTTGAATCTCGGATTTTGATGATGAGATCAATTGATGTGTGTTGATCTAACATATGTATTAGAAGAAATATTGTAGGTCTAACTATGGTAGGATCAATGAAGCTACAACTAGATAATGAGCCAAGATACAACCTAGGCATCGGGCTGAGTTTAGACGATACGGTGGGACCTCGTCGGAAGTTCGCTAGGAGATTTGCCGAAGGAATTAGGAAGCTCGCTGGAAACACGAAGGGAGATCGCTGGAAAGAAGACCAGAGGACTTACCACAAGATTGCCCAAGGTTGCCGAAGTATGTAGGAGTTAAGTCTTAATTAGGCTTAATTGGTCATTAAGTATTGTAATCATTAATTCATAGTTAGAAGTTAGAGTCTTAATTGAGTTGGATTTGGAAGGAATCCAAATCAACTCAATGAGCCAACCGGATCTACTACAAGGATTTGGTTGAGCTCTGATTGAGCTCAATCAGTTGACCAAAGAGCTGGTTAACGTAAAAGTCAAGCCGAAATTCGAAAAGTAGAGGAAACCACTTTTGCAGAAATTCTGACGGGTAAACCATTAGTGAGCGACAATTGGACCGCTCGTACCATAGAATCCGGGCGGCAGCCAGCAAGTGTCAGCGGGTAAACCACCCAGATGGTGATGAGACCGCCTGTACCACAGATTACGGGTGGTGGCCAACGGCTGACGCGAGTAAACCGTTGTAGCCATTTTTTTCAAGTATATTTGATATTTAGCTCCAAAAATTTAAAGCTACTTGGAGTCTATAAATACCCAAGTATTCTTACATTCACCAAAAACTCCTTTAGGTAATTAAATTCTATGAAAAAGAAAGTGTATATGATTTACAAGAAAAAGAAAAGGGAAGGGAGAGAGCTTAGAGATAGTAACTTCTTAAGTCTCCCTTGTAAGCAAGTGTAAGGGTTTGATCTTCACCTAAAGAAGATTAGTAGTGGATGTCAGTGTGCCTCAATAAGGAGGACCCGGAAGTGGACATAGGTCGTTGGCACCGAACTACTATAAAACTATAAGTGTTTAATACTTACATTGCTTGAATATTATTAAATTGATACTTCGAACTTAACTAAACTCCTTGAAAGCAAGACGATAAATTCTTTTTCTCAAACGTGATTATCTTTCCAGCTTCTTACTTTTAATCACTCACTTGTTTTATTAAAACGAAAAACTTTTGATGTCCTATTCTATCTTATTCGAAAAGCTTTTGCTTTAGAAAGAAAAATCTTAGCTTGCACTAACTCACCCCCCAAGTGCTAATTGATCCTAATAATTGGTATCAAAGCAAGGTGATTACTCTTTGGATTAACACTCACTTGAGTAAATGACTTGTTTTGTCATGAATGAGGGACATTCCATTTCATGTCCACCCATGGTCATTGGGACGGATTACACATATTAGAAAACATAGATGTGTATTTTCCTCATCTCTTTGGACTTTGATTTATGGAATATAGTTGAGAATGGATTTGAAAAATCTTCCAAACTAATGAATGGGTTAAATGATTTAGAAAGGAAGAATTTTTATCTAAATGCAAAGGATATGAATGTCTTGTTTTATGCACTTGATAAAAATGAGTTTAATCATATTTTCATTTGCAAATCGATTTTCATTATTTGGCACACACTAGAAATCACACACAATGGGACTAGTAGAGTAAAAGAATCAAAGATAAATATTCTAGTTCATAACTATGAGTTGTTTCAAATGAAACTAAGTGAATCTATTGGAGACATGTGCACCCATTTCATGGATGTCGTCAATGGACTTAAAGCACTTGGAAAATATTTTTCAAATTTTAAAGTTGTGAGGCTAAAGATTTGAATAACTTGCCTCTTGAAGAATTGATGGGCTCCCTTATGACTTATGAACTAAACTATAAAGCTTATAATGAACTTGATGAACCCCTTCCAAAGAACAGGAAGGATGTAGCACTTCGAACAATGAATGATTCCTCGAGTGAAACCTTGAGTGATGAAGACCATGACATTACACTTTTATCAAGAAAATTTAAAAAAATTATAAAAAGGAATAAAAACTATAAACACTAAAAGGAAACAAAGTAAGACAACATTATTTGCTATGAATGCAAAAAACTAGGACACTTCAAAAGTTAATTTCCTCAACTGAAGAAGAAACTGGCGCTCAAAAAGAAGGCACTCTCCGCCACTTGGGATGATTCAAGTTCCTTCGAGGATGAAGACCAATCCAAAGAATAGGTGGCTAACTATGCCTTAATGGCATTTGAAGATGAGGTTTGTCTCTAAACTAAAGCTAAGAGCACCAAGTAGTATCTTGATAGTGGATGCTTAAGGTATATGACCGGAGATCCATCTCACTTTTTCAAACTCTCTAGCTTAAGTGACAGTTGTCACCTTCAGAGATAATAATAAGAGTAAAATCATTGGAAAAGGAACAATAGGTAACACATCAAACTTTTTGATTAAAGATGTGTTGTTAGTTGATGGCTTAAAACATAACTTGCTTAACATTAGTCAATTATGTGATAAAGGGTATGTGATTAAATTTCAACCTAATTCTTGTATAATTGAGTTGCCATACAAAAATAAATCTTTAATTGTTTTAAGAAACAACAATGTATAGATATTGAGAAATTTTGTAATGAAACTTATTTTTTGGCCTTGAATGATGATGCTTGAATTTGGTATAAAAGACTAGGTCATGCTAGTATGAAACTCTTAAATAAAATCTCTACTAAGGGACTAGTGGGAGGTTTAGCTAATCTTAAGTTTATTAAAGATAAAATATGTGACATTTGTCAATTAGGAAAACAAGTTAAGATTAGCTTTAAGTTTAAAAATCAAATTAGCACCTCTAGACCACTCCAATTGATTCATACGGATCTATTTGGACCAATTGATATTACAAGTTTAGGAGGTAGCAAATATGCATTTGTTTTAGTAAATAACTTTAGTAGATACTCTTGGACCTATTTCCTAGCATAAAAAGTGATACATTTAAATATTTTGAAAAGTTTTGTAAAATTATTCAAAATGAAAAAGAATATATGATCTCTTCAATACGAAGTGATCATGGTGGAGAATTTCAAATAAAGATTTTCAAAATTTTTGTGATTCAAATAGATATATCCATAATTTTTCTACTCTTCCAAATCCACGACAAAATGAAGTTGTAGAAAGAAAAAATAGGAGCTTACAAGAAATGACTAGAATAATGTTAAATGAACATAGATTACCCAAATATTTTTGGGCTAAAGCCGTTAATACACCATGCTATGTTTTAAATAGGGTTCTTGTAAGACTATTAATCACTAAAACTCTTTATGAATTATGGAATGATAAAAAGCCTAATATTTCCTATTTCAAAATATTTGGATGCAAATATTTTATTTTGAATGAAAAGGATGCTTTAGATAAATTTGATGCAAAATCCGATGAAGTTATTTTTCTTGGTTACTCTTCTATTTCAAAAGCTTATCATGTCTTTAATAAAAGAATATTAGTAATAGAAGAATCTATTCATATTGTCTTTAATGAGTTTTTTAAATTTAAAAAGATTGATTTTGATGATGATATTGATCTTGATATTGTGAATTTAAATGATAACACTCCTAAAAGTAACTTGGATGTATCTACTTCCACTGCCTTATCCAAGGAATGGAAGTATGTGATGATCATCCTAAGGAGCTTATAATAGGAGAAACATCAAAAGAAATTCAAACTCGATCTTCTTTTAAAGATTTTTATGCAAATATCGTATTTATTTCTCAAATCGAGCCAAAATACATTGATGAAGCCCTAAGAGATAATTCTTGGGTTAATGTAATGCATGAAGAGCTTAATCAATTTGACAGAAATAAGGTATGGAAGATTGTTCCTAGACCTAATGACCATTTAGTAATTGGTACTAAATGGGTATTTAGAAATAAGCAAAATGAAAATGATATCGTGGTTAGAACAAGGCTAGATTAGTGGCTAAAGGTTTCAATCAAGAAGAAGGAATGCTCCTTGCCTTTGTTTCCTTCAAAAATTTTAAGCTATTTCAAATGGATGTTAAAAGTACTTTTCTAAATGGTTTTATTTCCGAAGAAGTATATGTTGAACAACCCCCTGATTTTGAAAATAATTTTTTTTCTAATCATGTTTTAAAACTTACAAAAGCTCTTTATAGATTGAAATAAGCCCCTCGGGCTTGGTATAAAAGACTTAGTTATGTTCTCATTTCAAATAATTTTTTTAAAGACAAGGTTGATACCATATTATTTTTTAAGCATTTTGAAAATGATCTTCTTGTTATTCAAATTTATGTTGACGATATCATTTTTGGATCTATAAATGAATCTTTATGTGAGTCATTTACTAAAGAAAGGAGCCAAGAGTTTGAAATGAGTCTAATGGGTGAGTTAACATTCTTCCTAGGATTATAAATAAAACAACTAGATGATGGTATTTTTATTTGTCAATCTAAATATATCCTAAACTTGATAAAAAGATTTGGGATGGAAAATGCTAAGGCATTAAACACTCCCATGAGCACCACTACTAAGTTGGACTTAGATAATGAAGATGAAAACTTTAATAAAAAAACTTATAGAGGTATGATAGTAAGTTTGCTATACTTGACTGTAACTAGACCTGATATAATGTTTAGTGTTGGATTATGTGCAAGATATCAATCTAACCCGAAACTTTCTCATTTAAAAGCAGTTAAGTGAATATTTAGATATTTAAAAGGGATATCTAAATTAGGTTTATGGCATCCAAAATCAAAAAACTTTGACTTGATTACCTATTCTGATGCTAATTTTGGTGAATGTAGAATCGATAGAAAAAGTACTATTGGACATGTCAATTTTTGGGGCATACACTTATTTCGTAGACTTCTAAGAAATAAAATTCAGTAACTTTATCTACTACGGAAGTAGAGTACATTGTAGCTAGTGCATGTTGTGCCCAAGTCATTTGGATAAAAAACATACTAGAAGACTATAGATTAAAATTGAAAAATATTCCTATAAAATATGATAACACAAGTACTATTTATCTAACCAAAAACCCTATTCAACACTCAAGAACGAAACACATTGATATTAGACATCATTTTATAAAGGATCATATAAATTACCAAGATATCTTATTGGAATTTATTGACACTAAGCATTAATTAGCAGATATCTTTACAAAATCCTTAAATAAAGAGCAATAAGATTTTCTAAGAAGGGAACTTGGAATGCTAAATCATGATAATTTATAAATTCATGAAATTAACCTATTTATCTTTGTGATTAATTCAAGTGATATTTACTTACAAAAAGAATTACATGATGTTTTCTTCCAAAAAAATTCCATTTTATATTGAGAGCTACATTTGATGGTGTTTTAAAACTCCTCCTCTATTCTTTTTTCTTCTTGATTTACAAGATAAAGAAAATTTATTTGTTGTATTTTACAAAAGGGAGAATAAAAACTCATTTGCTAAAAAGTTTAACCCCACCCTTCACCTTTTTTGTTGATGACAAAGGGGGAGAAAGGTATGATTGATGACTAGAGTTTAATTTTTAAATATATTAAATTTATTGGGAAAGGTATGATCGATGACTAGAGATTAATTTTTAAATATATTAAATTTATTGAGAAATGTATGTTTAATGACTTGAAAATTTTTTATGACTTGTGCTCAATGACTTGAAAATCTTTTATACTCTATGACTTAAAAATATTCCATGCTTATTGATTTGAAAATTTTCTATACTTGATGATTTGAAGAAAATTTTTTAAATATTTTCAACTTCATGACAATCCTTAAAAATTAATTCATGACAATCCTTAAAAATTCTTGATAAGTTGAAAAGTTTAAAAAACAATCTTTGTTATACTTGAAAGGTTAAATGCTTGAAATGTTTATTGCGTTGATTTACTTAAATTCAAGAGGATATGACTCTCTTGAATTTAAGTCTTCTATATGATGACATAAATTTAGGGGGAGTTAGAATTAACTCTCGTCATCAATTGATTATCATCATAAAAAAGGGAAAAATTATTGAATCTCGAATTTTAATGATGAGATCAATTGATGTATATTGATCTAACATATGTGTTAGAAGAAATATTGTAGGTCTAACTATGGTAGGATCAATGAAGCTACAACCAGATGATGGGCCCAAATACAGCCTAGGCATCGGGCCGAGTTCGGACAATGTAGTGGGATCTTGCTGGAAGTTCGCTAGGAGATTCATCGAAGGAATCAGGAAGCTCGCTGGGAACGCGAAGGGAGATCGCCGAGAAGAAGACCAGAGGACTTGCCACAAGATTATCAGAGGTTGCCAAAATATACGGGAGTTAGGCCTTAATTAGGCTTAATTGGTCATTAAGTGTTGTAATCATTGAATTGTAGTTAGAAGTTAGAGTCCTAATTGAGTTGGATTTAGAAGGAATCCAAATCAACTCAATGAGACAACCGGATCCACTAGTAGGTTTGGTTGAGCTCAGGTTGAGCTCAATCAATTGGCCAAAGAGCTTGTCAATGTAAAAGTCAAACTGGAATTCGAAAAATGGAGGGAACCACTTTTGCGAAAATTCCGATGTGTAAATCGCCAGCGAGCAATGGTTGGACCGCCCGTACCACAGAATCCGAGCGGCGGCCAACAAGTGTCGGCGGGTAAACCACCCAGATGACGGTTGGACCACCCGTACTACAAATTATGGGCGGCGGCCAATGGCTGATGGCAGGTAAACTGCCTAGAACGACGGGTAAACCACTTGTACCCGATTTTTTTTTGGTATGTTTAATTTTTGGCTCCAAAAATCTAAAGCTACTTGGGGTCTATAAATACCCAAGTATTTCTACATTCACCAAAAACTCGTTTGGGCAATTAAATTATGTGAAAAAGAAAGTGTGTGTGATTTGTAAGAAAAAGAAAAGTGAATGAAGAGAGGTTAGAGATAGTAATTTCTTAAGTCTCCCTTGTAGACAAGTGTAAGGGTTTGATCTTCACCCAAAGATACCGATGTGTTTCAAGAAGGAGGACTCGAAAGTGGACGTAGGCCGTTAGCACCGAACCACTATAAAATTATAAGTATTTCATACTTTTATTGCTTAAATGTTGTTGAGTTGATACTTTCAACTTAACTAAACTCCTTGAAAGCAAGATAATAAGTTCTTTTCCTCAAACATGATTATCTTTTTGGCTTCTTACTTTTAATTACTCACTTGTTTTATTAAAATAAAAAGCTTCAGATTTCATATTTTATCTTATTTGAAAATCTTTTACTTTAGAAAGAAAAATCTTAGCTTACACTAATTCCACCCACCACCCACCAACCACACACACCTCCTCCTCCTATTAGTGCCAATTGATCGTAATAGTGGATACTTGTAGAGACTTCAATCTGTAATGGACTTTGATCCTTTATGTGCAATCGTTCAGAGTTTGTAAAGTCCATAATTATAATTTGCATTGCTATATAAAGTGTTTACTAAAGTGGTTGCTTATGGATCTAATGAGAAATATTTTTTCTAACATGTTTTCTCTTTTATAGGTCCTTAGGGATCATAGGAGGTTTCGAGGAGGTTGACCTTTACGGATGGATATGCGATGGTGCTACACAACTTAGGCAAAACCAGCTAAGTTTGTGACTAGCCGATTGTAGTACCACTAGGTGACGATGGTACTGCCCACTTTGACATTAGTACCACCCCGTGCTGGTGGTGGTACCATCCATACCTCAAAAGTCAAAGATTTAACATTTTGACTCTAATTCTGAAGCCATTGGGGATCTATAAATACCTCATTTATTATTATTTGAAAGAGCACAAACAAGCATAAATAAGTGTTAAAAAAAGGGGTACAAAGAGAGAATCCTTGAGTTAAAAGTGTTATAAACTCTTAGTGTTTCTCTTTCTTTTTGAGTCTAACGATCATTCTAAGTAGGTTTTGAGGTCTTATGAGAAAGTTCATAAATGTTCTTTCTTGATCATGGTAAAAAGAGAAGTGTTGTAATAAGGATGGTTAATCTTTTACTGTCGGAAAGAAGATCAGTAGTGAATGTTAATGGTTTCGAAAGAAGAGGAATTAAGAGTAAACATAGATCGGGACAATCGAACCACTATAAATGAGTTTTCATTTCCTTTTTGCCTTTCCTTATCATTTAATTACTAGTTCACTTTACTCACTACTTATAATTTCAAGTTAAATACATTTCTAATTCATATTCATGTTCGATCGATTTTAAATTTGATCTTTTTGCGATAAGTATTATTAGATTCTAACATAGTGTGTTATGATTATAGGTATAGCATGTTAAACAATTTAGTTTTGAAGATTTCTAATAGATCTCTAAGAAAAATAAGATGTACTAACTAAAATTTACTATGACAACAAATCTACTATTCTAATGAAGAATCATATCTTCCATGGGCGCACCAAACAAATCAAATTTTAACATCATTTCATACATAAAACTGATTGATAAAGTAGAAATTCAAATAAACTACTACAATACTAAAAATCAGCTTGTTGATATTTTTTCAAAAGTTTTAGCAAAAAGAAATTTATTTTTTCAAAGACAACTTCAAGTTACAATTATTTTGAGCTAAGATGGTGTGATAAGATTAATTTAAATAGTTATGATCAGATAAAATAAATGATAAAAATTTAGATTAAGATAAATAAATGAGGATAATAAGATTTATTAGAAAATGCTGAATTTTTATTATTTAAAAATTATACTTTATCTTTTAGTTAATATAAATATATATTTTTGGATAAATATAAAGTATTATAGATTAAAAATACTTCTCATTTTTCCATTATATTCTTCCTTCTAAAGTTGTATATAAAACCAACGATCGTACACCTATCCTGTATGCATGTGTAGAAATAACAAGAAACCCGATGACAGTGATGGAGGAATTCTGTGCACTGGTCTAAAAACTGCAGGAACAGTGCCCTAAATGAAGTTATCCAGTAGATTTGAGTGTGATATTTAAGGGTGACTTAATAGATCGTTTAAATCCTATTGGGTGAGAATTCATAAGTCGGTTAAAGCTTCTTAAAAGCACTGGAAAACTGCACAGTAGAATGAAGAGGGGCTAGCAGAACAAGATGATCACATGTTAGAATTCTAACGTTTTATCACCGAGGAATAAGATAAAAAAGGAGATAATCGATGACTACGAGGGGATCGGACTTTTTATATCACTTTAAAGAGATCTTTTAGGATTTATGCTTATTGGCCAAAACAATATCTCATTTATTGATCTCCATAAAAAAATTTATAACCTTATTTATATGGCTCTACCAAGAGTCCCACTAATCTTTGACCCTTAACTAACTTGATAAACTCCTGACTAAAAATAATAACTGACGTCTCAATCAAAGATAAAAACTAACTCTAACCACTTATAACTGACTTGATAAGATTCACACGATCCATAACTGACTCTGACTAACATGACTCAACTTGAATAGATGGGCCCGACTTAGCTAGGTTCCTAACAGACCCACCTTCTTCAAATCAGCCTTGTCCTCAAGGCTGAGCAGCATCAAACTTCGGGGGTACTTCGGTCTAGAATATTTATCACGTATCATAATCTTTTGATTAATTAAATAAGGTCTCTACTTTATGTAATCAATAGGTCAGCCTTCTGGTGCAGTTGTCATTGAAGTATTGTGAGGAAGTCTCTCCATTCGATGGTTACTAGCAATTATAATCTTGTTTCTACGTCTTCCTTTGAGGATC
The DNA here is from genome assembly GCA_021527575.1 of Ensete glaucum. Lineage (NCBI taxonomy): Eukaryota > Viridiplantae > Streptophyta > Magnoliopsida > Zingiberales > Musaceae > Ensete > Ensete glaucum. Next base: position 25,083,990 of record CM038559.1, on the reverse strand, counting down.
ACCTACTTTTCATTAATAAAAAACTTTATAATTAGTTTAGAAAGATTCCAAGTGATGTCACTCAGAGTTGACAACCATTCAATTCCAAGCACTATTTCGATGTCCTCCAAGGGTATTAGAAAGAAATCCATTAATAATTTTTGGCCCTGTACCATCAATTTGAGTTTTGAGCACTTACTATTACAAGTTAGAATTCGACCATCAGCAACCTTAACTTCAAATCTATCACAGCCTTCAATTTAATAGGTCAATTGTCATCAAGCCTTCTGTCCATGAAATTTTTAGTGCTACCAGTATCGATTAAAATAGTAACAGACTGTTGTTTTAAAATTCCTTTGATTTTCATGGTTTATGGGTTGGAGTAGCCTACTATTGCATATATAGTATATACAAAAGGTCCAATAGCATTATTAGAATCCGTACCTTCTCGATCAGAGTCCACATTATCATTCTCTAGTTTCTCTTTAATTGGTTCTATCATCAGAAGATGACCCTATTTACATCGATGTCCTCTACTTCATTTTTCATCACAATGTCCGCACAACCCTTTTGCTGATCTTTCCTGGAGCTCTTCTCTGGTAAGTCTTCGAGGGTTTAGAGTCGAGGGAGGTGGGGATGTTGACTTAGTTACTACTGGTTGATTTATGCTTTTATTTCTGTAATTATCCCTATTAAGCTTTTCTTCATGTATGCGAATGAATGATATAACAACCATCACGGTATGAGTTTGTCGAGCCTTAACTTCACACCGAATCTCTAGATTGAGCCCTTCAATAAATGTTCCCAATAGTTATTTTTTAGACTAGTCTTGGGTTTGTCTTGAAAGATGCTCAAATATGCTCTAGTACTCTTGTACGGTAGAGGTCTAACGGATTTTGATGAGTTGTCCATCCATATTTTCATACTCCGATTGTCCAAAGCGAATCAAAAGCCCACTTTTGAATTACTCCCACGAGGGTTATTCATGAGTATGCTTGTACCAATCATACTATTGGATCACATCTCCTTCAAATTGAATGGAGGCAATCTCCACCTTAGATTCCTCCAGAGTCCTGTGAAAATGAAAAAAAATTTCAACACGTGAAATCCAACCAACCGGGTTTCCATCTTCCCATATGGGAAACTCCACCCTCATGCATGTATATCCTATGTCCTACTTATGATCATACTTTTTAGATCGACTCCCTTTAGAACTTTTACCATGTTGAGTTTTGTTGGGACTCTTTGATCGACTTCTTCTAATTTCACGGAGGAGCTCTTGAAATTTGTCTTTCATGTGAGCTTTGAATGCTTTAAACCTTGCATCAAGTGCATCATCTGTAGTCATTATGTAGGATTGTAGATCAATGATGTTTAGTTCTTTTTTCTGCTGTCGAGTCAGGGGCATAAGTTTGCATCGTAGATGTGGTAGGACTTGGTCGCAACGAGATTATCGGTGTAAGAATTACCAATATATCAAAAAGTTGGTTGGAGATAGTGGGGGCAGCAATGGTAGCAAGGAGTTGTAGCGGTGGCAGCAGGGAGGTGCATCAGCAAGGGCACGGTTGGAAACAACTGCAACGGCAAGGGAGGAGGGAGCGATGGGTGGCAGCAACGACTGGCGATAGGTGGCAGCGATGAGGGCTGACAGTAATGGCGATGCTGCTAGTAGAGGAGGAGATTGGAGAGGGGTACCGATTGTGGCTAGTGATGGTTGCGGCTACGGGGAAAAGGTTGGGCAGCGTTAGATCCGACAATTGGCAGTGGCGGTGGTGGAGATGCAAGGAAAGGAAGGCACAGCTGAGAGTAAGGGATGCAGGGGATACAGCAGTAGCGGCAGCAAGGAGGCGACGACAGGGAAGAAAGGGGAGGAAGAGAGATGGCAGAGGCGAGTGGGTAGTGTTGGAGAGAGCAGAAAAGTGCTGGATGTTAGGATCAAAGCAGCACTAAGAGGGGGGGGAAGAGTGCAAGCAAAGATAGTAGACAATTAAGCAATTAACATAAAGAGTAAAGAAGAGGAAGCAAGCCGATTTTATAGTAATTCAGCCTTGTAACCTACGTCCACTCTCGATTCCTCCTCCGTTAAGGTCATCGGCTTCCATTATAGATCTTTCTTCAATGGATGAAGATCAACCACCCTCTTACAACACTATTCTCCTTTTACAGGTTTAAGATATAACTTTACAAGTCTCTTAAGCTCTCTCTTAAACAAAAACTACACAAGATGAAATGAGGAGAAAGCTCTCAATTACAACAGCATTTTCATAATTTACTCTTGATTGCTTCATTTTACCAGTAAGAATGAGTGAGGTATTTATAGGCCCCAAATGACTTCAAAAGTAGAGTCCAAAATTAATTTTTAAGTATTCCCGAGATGCTAGTCTTGAACACTATGTTCTGGGTAATTCAGCCACCTGACATAGTCTGGGAGACTATGTTCTGGGTGGTTTAGCTACCTAACAGTCTAAGAGATTGTGTCTAGGTGGTTCAGCCATCTGACAGTTTGGGAGACTGTGTTCTAGGCAGTTCAGCCGCTTGACAGTCTAGGAGATTGTGTTTTGGGTGGTTCAGCCGCCTGACAGTCTGGGAGACTATGTCTGGGCAATTCAATCACCTAGTCTAGATGGTTCAATCGCCTAACACACCTTCGAAGACTATGTTATCTTGGAGATCGTGTCTCATTTGACCTCAAGTTAGTAAAACTAACTCTCATTATGATGCTAACTACGACACTCAATGTACAATATTCGTTGTCTAATCGTCTCTTCAACGAATTCCCAGCATCGTTCCGATGAACCCCCGGTGAGTTCCTGATTTCTTTCGACAAACTTCCAATGAACTTCCAGCATTCTTCCGGTGAACTACCCAACGAGTTCTCGACAACCGCCCGACGAACTTCCCGACGAACTTCTGGTGAGTTCTCAGTGAGTTCCCGACAACATCATCCGAACCTCGGCTGACCTTTAGCGCAACATCTGATTATACTACCCTTTACTGTCACAGTTAATCATGCATCATTTTCTCTAACACATAAGTTAGATTATAAAACTCATCAATTAATTTTATCATTAAAATCTGAGATTCAACAATCTCCCCCTTTTTTATGATGACAACCAATTGATGACGGAGTTAACCTTAACTCCCCTATGTATATATCATAGGATAAATATAACAAACTTAAATTCAAAAGAACCTATCACTTTTGAATCTAAGCATTTTGACAATTTTTACAATGTAACCATACATGATAAAGAAAAATTCTAGAGATTCATTTTTTTGGTATCACATTAAAAATTTCAATCATTACATTCAATATAACCATGTCATCAGTTATGATATAGCATTCATTTCAATTATTTCAAAGATCTCAAAATATCTCTCATTTGTCATCAATTATGTCATTTCTCCTCCTTTATCATCAACAAAAAGGAGAATGCTAAATTTGTCTTTGAACATTTATCACAAATATCTATTATTTAAATATTTATTATTTTTAAATATTTATCAAAAATATTTAAACATATCATTTATCATTTGTTATTAGTATACTATCTCTCCCCCTTTTGTCATCATAACTTTTCTAAATAATTGTTGAAAACAAATCAAACACAACATTTATCATATGTCATCAATCATGTCATTTCTCCTTGTTATCAAAAAGGAGAAATATTCACCACATATTTGAATACTAAATATTCAATACATATGTCAACACATTTATCATAAATATTTATTACATGAAGAAAGAAATCTAGTCTATTCCCCCCTTAGTAAAAATAATAGAGTTTAATATATTTTATATCAAATTATTTTCTTCCCCTTTTTAAATAAAATAGAAGAAGAAGAAGAAGAAGAAGAAGAAGAAGAAGGGGAGGGGGTGTCAAAGATCCAAAACCAAGTATCCTAAAATAAAATAAATTATTAAGAGAGGGAATACATATTCATAAATGCAAGAATCAAAATATTGAAAGATAGCTCAAAAGTCGAGGAAAGTCAAGAAGATTATAAGAGCTACTCATGTATTCAAATACTATCTCATATAAATTTCAAGCAAAAGCTTAAGAAGTCCGAAAAAATTGCAAATCATGCATTTGAATAGTTTAACATTCCCAACTCTCTTTTAAGAAAGTCAAATTGATCTTCATGGTAACGATATCAGTCAATTGATGCTTAGTATCAATAAATTTTAAAGATATATCATGATTATTTGCATGATCTCTAATAAAGTGATGTCTAATATCAATATGTTTAGTTCTTGAGTGTTGAACGAGATTTTTAGTTAGACATATTGCACTAATAGTATCGCTTTTGATAGAAATATTTTTCAAGTGAATTCTATAGTCTTCTAAGGTGTTTTTTATCCAAATGACTTGTGCACAGCATACACCAGCTACTATGTACTCAGCTTCGGTTATAAATAATATAACCAAATTTTGTTTCTTGGAAGACCAAGAAATAAGAGCATGCCCTAAGAATTGACATATTCCGGTTGTACTCTTCCTATCTATTCTACAACCTCCAAAATTGGCATCCTCATAGGCAAACAAATCAAAGTTTTTAGACTTAGGATACCATAATCTTAAATTAGAAGTTCCTTTTAAATATCTAAATATTTGTTTAACTGCCTTAAAATGAGAAGATATAGGATTGGATTAAAATCTTGCACATAATCAAACACTAAACATTATGTCCAGTCTAGTAGCAGTTAAATATAATAAACCGCCTATCATTCCTCTATATATTTTTTAATCAAAATTTTCACCTTCATTATCCAAGTCTAATTTTGTAGATGTGCTCATGGGTGGTCTTAATATTGTCCATACTAAAATGTTTTAACAAATCTAATGTATATTTAGTTTGACTTATGAAGATACCATCATTTAATTATTTTATTTATAAGCCTAAAAAAAATGTTAATTTACCTATTAGGCTTATTTCAAATTCTTGGCTCATGCTCTTGGCAAAATATTCATATAAGGATTCATTTGTTGAACCAAAAATAATATCATCAACATAAATTTGAATAACTATAAAATTATTTTTAAAATACTTAAAAAATAATATAGTATCAACCTTTCCTTTCAAGAAATTGTTTGAAATAAGGAAAGAGCTAAGTCTTTCATATCAAGCTCCAGGGGCTTGTTTCAATCCATAAAGAGCTTTAGATAATTTAAAAATATGATTAAAAAAAACATTTTTAAAGCTCGGGGGTTGTTCAATATAAACTTCTTCGGAAATGAAACCATTAAGAAAAGTACTTTTAACATCCATTTGAAATAATTTAAAATTTTTAAAAGAGGCAAAGGCAAGGAGCATCCTTATGGCTTCCAGTCTAGCCACATGAGCGAAGGTCTCTTCATAATTGATCCTTTCTTCTTAGTTGAAACCCTTAGCCACTAATCTAGCCTTGTTTCTAACCACGATACCATTTTCATCTTACTTGTTTCTAAAAATCTATTTAGTATATATCACTAAACAGTTATTAGATCTAGGAACAAGCTCCCACACCTCATTTCTCTCAAATTGGTTTAACTCTTCATGCATTGAAATAACCTAAAAATCATATTTTAGGGCTTCCTCAATACATTTTGATTCAAATTGAGATAAAAATGTGGTATTAGCACAAAAATTCTTAAATGATGAATGAGTATAAACACCTTTTGGTGTATCCCAAATTATTAACTCCTTAGTATGAGCATCTACATACTTCCATTCCTTGGGTAAGGCTTTCTTAGAAGTAGATGCATCCAAGTTATTTTGGAGAGGAGATTTATCATTCAAATTTAAATTATAAAAATCAAAATATCATCAAAGTCAATTTTCTTCAAATTGAAAATCTCATCAAAAACAATATGGATGGATTCCTCAATTACAAGAGTTCTTTTATTAAAGACACGATAAGCTTTTGAAATTGATGAATGACTAAGAAATATGCCTTCATCGGATTTTGCATCGAACTTTTCTAAGGCATCTTTTTCATTCAAAATAAAATATTTATAACCAAATACTTTAAAATAAAAAATATTAGGTTTTTTATTTTTTCACAATTCGTAAGGAGTTTTGGAGAGTAATGGGCTTACGAGAACCCTATTCATGACATATCATATCGTGTTAATGGCTTCAGCCCAAAAATATTTGGGTAGACTATGTTCATTTAACATTATTATAGTTATTTCTTATAAGCTCCTATTTTTTCTTTCCACTACTCTATTTTGTTATAGATTTCTAGGAGTAGAGAAATTATGATTATATCTATTTTAGTCATACAAATTTTAAAAATCATGATTTTTAAACTCACCATCATGATCACTACATATTGATGAAATCGTAAAACCCTTTTCGTTTTGAATAAGTTTACAAAAATTTTAAAAATATTTAAAAGAATCACTTTTGTGTACCAAGAAATATGTCCAAGTGAATCTACTATAATCGTCTACAAGAACAAACATATATTTGCTACCTCCTAAGCTTGTAGTATCAATTGGTCCAAATAAATCCAAATGGATCAATTGTAGTGGCCTAGAGGTACTTATTTGATTTTTTGATTTTAAACTACTTTTTATTTGTTTTGCTAGTTGACATGTATCACAAACTTTGTCTTTTAAGAACTTGATGCTAGGCATTCCTCTTACTAGATTTTTAGTTGAGATTTGGTTTAATAATTTCATGCTAGCATGTCCTAGTCTCCTATGTCAAATCTATACATCATCATTTAAGGTCAAAAAATATATTTGATTACAAAAATTATCAATATCAATAGTGTATACATTATTGATTCTTAAGACAATCATAGAACTATTTTTATATAGTATTTTAATTATACAAGCATTAGATTCAAATTTGATAATATATCTTTTATCACACAATTGACTAATGCTTAGTAGATTATATTTTAAACTATCAACTAATAATACATTTTCAATCAAGAGGTTTGATTTATTACCTATGGTTCCTTTCCTGATGATTTTTCCCTTGTTGTTGCCTCCGAATGTGACAAATCCTTCATTTAGGCTAGTAAGCTTGGAGACATGAGTTGGATCTCTAGTCATATGCCTTGAGCATCCATTATCAAAGTACTATTTAGTGCATGCCAAATCATGAATTAGTAACTGCATCCAATCTCTGAAAAAGTCCCAATTGTTTCAAACTTTCTATTTTTGGAATGGGATATTTACGGAATCCCGATGAATAGGATCAACCCTTATTCTATGATATTTCCATAAGATTCCTCTTTCTTATTCTTAAGCAAGCCCCTGAGAGGGCTTAGTTGATCATGATTTATGTTTTATCTTTCTTTTCCTTATGGTTTATTTTGAGAAAGATATCATCTGATTCTTTTTCTATTGATTCTTTTCCAATCGAGATGTATGGATCCATTTGCCTATATAGATCATGTTCATGGATTAACGAAAATGTGCAAAAGCTCTATTTGCCTCTGCCATTCTATGAGTCTCTTCCTTTTTGCGTATGGCATCCTAGCCTTTGTTTGGAGACATACCTACAAGAAAGAGGGTTTTGGTTTAGGTACCCATTTGCCTTTGGGTTCCTCATGAAAAATTCTACCTAATTTTACTAATGACATCGAGTTGTTTATGGTTACTTTAAGAACCCAAATTAATTTTTGTGTACTATGCTTTTTAAATAAACATTTATAAGCATAGTATCCAATTCTTCCATAAAAATTATATTTATTTCTAGGTGAAACATATAATGTAGGTCCTTTAACGAAGATGGTTGGTTTTTGTTGAGTGTTGTTACTCACAAAGCCAATTCGTTTCTTTCTATGAACATGACCCTTATTAGCAAGAATCATGTTTAAGAATTTGTTACCTATTTTAAATTTTTCTAATGTTTATTGTAATGAAATATTTTCTTCCATAGGTATATCTAATTCTTCACAATTAGTGCAAGGAACTATCCTATGTTCATCATACTCCTTTTTTGAATTTTCAAACTTACAAGCAAGTGAAGCATGATCTTTCTTTAAAAATTTATACTTATTACTAACTAATTTAAGATCATCAAATAAGTCATTAAATGTATTAAATAATTTATCATAAGATAAAGAAGATTCGTTTAGATTACTTACCTCATTGCCAAATGTCATTAAAGCGTAATTTGCAACTTCTTCCTTGTTGGTTGGTTCTTCATCTTCGGATGAACTTGAGTTGTCCCAAGTAGCTTTGAGCGTCTTCTTCTTCTTTGATTATTTCTTCTTCTTAATGAGTCCTTTTTTAGTTCACTTTTGTTCTTTACATCTTGTCTTATTTTAGTCATTTTTAAAAATTTCTTAAATTTTCTTGTAAGAAGTGCAAAGTCCTGATCATCATCTTCGTCACTTGAGTTTTCTCTCAAGTGGTCTTCCTTAGTTCTAAGTGTTATGTCCTTCATGTTCTTTAGAAGGTTGTTCTCGAGTTCATCATGTGCTATACATGTCATTTCATAAGTCATCAAAGATCCATTTAGTTCTTCAAGCGAAAAATTATTTAGATCCTTAGCTTCTTGTATTGTCGTTACTTTAGGATCCCGACTTTCAGGAAGAGATCTTAATATTGTTAATAAGTTCAAAATTAGAAAAACTTTTACTAAATGCTTTTAGACCATTGATGACATCCGTAAAACGTGTGTATATGTCTCCTATGGTCTCACTTGGTTTCATGCGAAACAACTCATAGTTATACACCAAGAGATCAATTTTTGACTCTTTGACTCGACTAGTGCCTTCGTGTTTACCTTTGAGTGTGTGCCAATTTCATGCGTAGTTTCACATATAGAAACTTGATTAAATTTATTTTTATCAAGAGCGCAAAATAAAGCATTCATCGGTTTAGCATTCAAAGAGAAAGTCTTCTTTTCCAAATCATTCCATTCATTCATCGGTTTGGAAGACTTTTTAAAACCATTTTTAACAATTTATCATAATTCAAAATCCACAGAAAATAGAAAAAATTCTCATTCGAGTTTTTCAATATGTGTAATCCGTCCCATTGAATATGAGAGGATGAGTGATAGAAAGTCTCTCTTGATTACCAACAAATGTGATCTCTCTTGGATTTTAAACCAAATAGAGAAAGCGTGGCTCTGATACCAATTGTTAGGATCAAAGCAGTACTAAGAGGGGGGGGTATGTGAATTAGTGCTTATAAAAATTTCATATTGATTTAAGTGTAGAGATGTGTGTAAGAGTATAAGCAAAGGTAGTAGACAATTAAGCAATTAACATAAAGAGCAAAAAAGAGGAAGCAAACTGATTTTATAGTGGTTTAGTCTTGTGACCTATATCTACTACCGATTCCTCATCCATTGAGGTCACCGGCTTTCACTATAGATCTTTCTTCAATTGGTGAAGATCAACCACTCTCTTACAACTCTATTCTCCTTTTAAAGGTTTAGGAGATAACCTTTATAAGTCTCTAAGCTCTCTCTTAAACAAAAACTATATAAGACAAAATAAGGAGAAAGCTCTTAATTACAATAGTGTTTTCACAAGGTTCTTACTCTTGATTGCTTTATTTTACCAGCAAGAATGAGTGGGATATTTATAGGCCCTAAATGGCTTCAAAATTGGAGCCAAAAATTAATTTTTAAATTTCTTGAGATGCTAATCTCGAACACTGTGTTCTGGATGGTTCAACCACCTGACATAGTCTGGGAGACTATGTTTGGGCAGTTCAGTTGCCTGATAGTCTAGGAGACTATGTTCTGGGCAGTTCAACCATCTGATAGTCTGGGAGACTATGTTATGGGTGGTTCACGACCCGGGAGACTGTGCGGTGGTTCACCGATAGTCAGGAGATCGTATCGGGTAGTTCAACCACCCAGCCTAGGAGGTTCAACCACCTGACACACCTTCGAAGACTGTGTCATCTTAGAGATCGTGTCTTTGAAAAGTGTGTCTCATCTGACCTTGGGTTACTGAAATGACTACTATAATAAGTCAAAATCAGCTCTAATTAAGGCTTAATGGCCTCCTAATCGAATTAGTAAAACTAACTCTCATTATGATGCTAACTACGACACTCAACATACAATGTTTGTTGTTTGATCGTCTCTTCGACGAACTCCTGACATCTTTTCAGTGAACCCCCGGCGAGCTCCCGATTTCTTTCGACGAACTCCCAACGAACTTCCAGTATTCTTCCAGTGAACTTCCCGATGAGTTCTCGACAACCTGTCGATGAACTCCCGATGAACTTCCTGGTAAACTTCTGGTGAGTTCTCAACGAGTTCCCGATAACATCATCCGAACCTTAGCTGACCTCCGACGCAACATTTGATTGTACTACCCTTTACTGTCGTAGTTAATCCTGCATCATTTTCTTTAACACACAAGTTAGATTATAAAACTCATCAATTGATTTCATCATCAAAATTCGAGATTCAACACTCTACAGACAGGTAGGGTCAACAAGGCAAAAGGGGCGATCAAAGGCTGTGACTAGCAGAGGCGGAAGGAAGAGGGCAGCGACAGTCACCAGTGGTTGGTAGTGGCGGCAGGCGGTGGAAGAAGCTTAGAGATGTGACACTAGGCAGGGGCTACGTAGAGGAGGGCATGGCTGGGAAGCAACAGCAACAACATTATTGTGCGCAACAACACTACGGCAGAGGAGGCAGCAGCATCGACATTTGGGGTAGCTGATAGCACTATAGTGGTTAACGGTAGTGGCCACAACAGCGGGTGGCAGCGACGATAAGGCAACAACTGAGGGCTGCGGCAATGGCGACGTTGTTGTGTGTGAGTGGGCTGCGGTCGTAGATATCCGATGGAGTTGAGTAAGCAGCAGTTGGCGAGCGACAGGAAGAGGTTGAGGATGGCGTGGCTGCTGTAGAGGAGGGCACAACTACGACAAAGAAGGTTGCGACAGAGGGAAGAAGAGGCAGAGGAAGCAGCAGCGAGGGTCTGGCAACCGTTGGCTGTGCACTGCCAAGGGCTGGTCGACGGTAGTGGTAGGGAGGCACGGGAGGAAGGCAGCATCGTGGGGTGCGGAAAAGGAGCGCGTGATTGGGAGTGATGGGCGGTTGGGCAACAATAGGACAGGGAGGAGAGAAAAGGGTTGGAAGGATACTGTTGCGGTTGTGGTTGAGGAGGAGAGGGAGATGGTGGCCGACGGTTGAGAAGAGGGGATGAAGAAGGCGTGCGAGAATGGCCTTCTTCTTCTCTCTTTTTTTCTTTTTTCTCTCTTTTTTCCTTTTTTTTTGTTATTGGATATTGATGGCTACAACAAAGATGATTGCAATAAGGTGGCCAATGCAATGGTGATGATAATAATGGCGACGACGACGGTGTAGATGATAAAGGGAGCGACTACGGAATCATAGTAGGAACACCGAGGATCAATGCTTTGATACCAATTGGTATAACCCTAGAGTTCTATCGTGAGGGAAGAAGATGAAAAAGGGGATAATCGATCTCTTCGAGGGAATCAGGCCTCCTAGATCACTTCGAGAGGATCTGCCTCCTAGAGTTTATACCTATTAGCTAAAACAATACCTTATTGATTGATCTCTATAGAAGAGTTTACAATCTTATTTATAGAGCTATGTCAAGTGTCCCATTAATCTTTGACTCTTAATTAACTTGATAAACTCCTAACTGAAAATAATAACTGATTTCGTCTCAATCGAAGATAAAAACTAACTCTAATCCCTTATACTTGATTTGATAAAATTCATTTGATTCATAATTAATTTTGATTAATATAATTTAATCTGAATAGATAGATCCTATTTAATTCACATTTCACAGTAGAGACTTTTACGATGATGGGAAGGGAAGCCGAGTACCCGAGGGTTGCAGGTGTTGACAAGCACAAGTGTCTTCACCTCCTCCCTGTTGAAGGTTAGGTTAGGTTCTCCTGGTTATAGTCAACTTTTCATCGGTGTTTTGGTGCAAAAGTCCCTGGTTCCTGCATGACATGCAACACCAACTTGGGTAAAGCCAAACAAGCATTACGAGGACATCACAAGTTTGTGATCTTTGTAAGCTTTTCGGAAGAGGGGGGAGGGAATAATAAATGTCATGGTCCTGAAGGTGGCAGTATGCATCCAGACACCATGAATGCCAACCATGTACTAGAAGTCTAAAAACTTTGCTAGATGACCGTGTTGCCGAAGCAGCAGAACACGGGACGAAGGAGCTACAGCTAAAGATGTGAATGATGAATTCGCCGCTAGGGTGCAACTGTGCAACCTGCGTCCTCTTAGCATGAAAGTGAGACGGCGAAACCCTTGTCGTCGTCCTTAATAATTCCATTCGCTGCTCGGCATGCAGCGCTCCGTCCAAATAAAGACGGCGACGTGACGTTGGAAAAGGAAGCGAGTCCGGGCCCGCGGTGGGCCCGTCGACTGTCTCTAACCATGTGCCTCGTAGTTGTCCGATTCAGCATGTCTCCGAAACCAACAAACATCGAACATGCATCTGGATTTTGTGGATTTTGGATCCAGCTTGGGTGTCGGATCCTGAATTAGCTTATCGGACCCAAACAGATGCTGAAGGGAATGTGAGCTCACCGGAGGATGGTTGATTGATACTTGGCATACCAGTGATGTGTATTATTATTATTATTATTATTATTATTATTATTATTTAATATGAAAAGGGTTTTTAACATTGGAGCATCGGCACCGTTCACTTCCTAACAGTCTCAATCACATACAGACACAAACACCAGCGAGTGTTAGCAGAACAAACAGTCGTCACCGCCAACCGAGCCACCATTTGTTCTTCCCCTACCCCTCTCGATCGATCGATCTCTCCGATTCCCCTCGCCTACATGGATTACGAACGCATCCACAAGCCCTTAGCGCCTCAGGTATACAACTCCTCCCCCCTCTTAGTGTGTGTTTGTCTCCGCGAGCTCAGGGGCCGATCGCTGAGATTCCCGATCCAAAGCTGCTCCTTTGGACCCTCATTGCTTCGGTTTTGCTGCAGTTTTCGTTCCTTTGTGACTTTTCCTTCTGTTCGATGGTTGCGCGTTGTTCTTATTCGCAATCATTGAAGCTTAAGAGGATCAGATGCAAGCTTACATCATCGATTGCTTCATAGCGGTTACCACAATCTGGTTCTTGATGGGTTTTGGGGGATATCTCGTTCGGAATTTGGTTTGTCCGAGGACTTACTTTTGCTTTGTTGTTGTGGTGGTTTAGGGTGGTGGTGGATTCTCGCCTGGGAGACTGAGGGCAATGCTTCTTGGCGTGGAGACGAAGAGAAAGGAAAGAGAAGATCTCGAAGCCAACTTCTCCTTGCGCTCCGAGTCCTCGGAGAGCGACGACAGACGTAAAAATCTCTCCCTCCTTTCTTGCTACTTGACCAAAATGATCCCCATTTTTCGTGTGTGGATTCAAGGGGAATAGATCTCGCAGGCGCCAGTACGGCCGAGAGCTGCAAGGATGTAGAGTGTTCCATCTCCATGGAGACCACGAGCGGCCACAGATCGAGGGAGCACGCGATTGGGGGATCGAGGTTTAGGGCTCAAGAAGACGATGGTCTCGATACGGAGAGCGTCTCGTCGGGTTTCGAGTTCCAAAAGGTGGAACGAGCGCCGCCGCACCGGTTGGTGCCGGTGGCTCCCTTCTCGAAACCGGCACCTTCTAAGTGGGATGACGCGCAGAAGTGGATTGTGAGCCCGACGTCAAACCGAGTCGGAAATAAGACCGGTGGAGGGCAGGCGAGGAAGGGTGGATTTGCCGGGCACGGAAGCCGACAGCCAGTGACGAAGGTTGTTTTGGAGGTGGAAGAAGCAGATACAAAGAGAGTGGATGGGAGCCAAGCTAAGAAGGAATTTGGTGGGGTTGAGAGTGTGAATTGGGTGACAGAGCCTTATGCTGAAGTGGATTCAGGGGTTAAGCCTGTGACAATCATGGAGAATCCGGTTGCTGACATTGCTGGTAAGAAATCCTTTTCTGATACTTGTGTATCTTCTTTGTCATCTTCAAGGAAGTCCTTGGAGTTGTCCACCAATATGCCCTAGATGTGTTGCAGCCCTCAGCTGCCAAAGAAAAGCACTATGACTAGAGAAATCAGAGTTATAAAAAGTCATTTCAAATGACCTGCCTGATCGGATGTGTGTTGAATTCCCGGAGTTTTTTTGGTTTATGTCAAACTCAGCCTCATCTTTATTAAGTTCCAATTAGTCATATGAGAAAAAATAAAGAAAGAACCAGCTGAAGAAAATTTACTGAACATCTTCATCGTATGTCTCACTTCCCTAATTTCTTCTTATGTTCGCCACTTTGAAAACCTGTTTGAAATCTTTTAAAGAATTAGTACAAACTAAAGCCTTAGGAACCAAGTAAAACAGATCCTCGAACAAAATGGGGCTGATTAAGGTTGAAGTCATGTGATATATGTTCTCCATTTTCAACTAAAGTGAGAAACACAAACTTCAAAAGACAATGTGATTGTGTGTTTCAGTAAAATACAACCCTTTTGAAAGGGTTTCATGTGCCTATATGGTGTACTATGCAACTCCAAACTTTTAGGTACAAAGATGCAAGGTGCCCAGTGATGTAGGAATACTGAATTGTGTTATTTAAATATCTCTGAAATAGTATATTTAACTGATATGCAATGACATTTATACAAGTTCATTCTGTATCTAACTTTTGTGTGCATTTTCTGCAGTCAGTCTTAGCCAGCATGATTCGTTGACATCTGTCCAGAGCGCCACAGCTTTTATTTCTCCTGCACCAACAGTCAGATCTGTGTCCATGAGAGATATGGGTACAGAAATGACTCCTATTCCAAGCCAAGAGCCATCGCGAACAGGAACTCCGGTGAGAGAAAGTGCACCTAGCCCAACTTCTTCTCGACCAACAAGTCCACCAAGAACAATGCAAGTCCAAACTGTTCCTGCTGCTTGCCATGATGATTTAAACAAGAAGGAGTTGTCTGAACAAGAAATCATAAAGAAAACCAGAAGAGAAATAATGGTTCTTGGCCAACAACTTGGTAAGACGAATATAACTGCTTGGGCCAGCAAGGAAGAGGAGGAAACGGATGCATCTCTTTCTCTAAAGACTGTTCGAGTAGATGAGTCCACGAGAAGTGTTATCGAAGCCCGTGCTGCAGCCTGGGAGGAGGCAGAAAAAGCCAAGTATCTCGCTAGGTAGCTCATAGTTTAGTATAATTGGACTCACTGGTTCCTTAGAAAAATTCTTGTTTATTAAAGATGTCACTCGTTGATTCTGGAATTTTTATTCTGTTTCATTGTGGTTACCTCTCATGAGGATATGGTACTGAATGTTGATAATTTCCTCAGGTTTAAACAAGAAGAGATCAAAATCCAAGCCTGGGAGAATCATCAGAAAGCAAAAACTGAAGCAGAGATGAGGAAGATTGAGGTGCATACTAAAATTCTTCACAAAAAACAGATAGCTCTTTATATGGATTTACTTTAGCTAACATAATTTGTTTAATGCCAAGACCACAGAAACTGTAGCAGCAGAGCATGAGTCTTTCAAGTCTTAATTTTAATATCATAATTTCAGTATATTCTCAGAAGTAGACACTTGCATCCAATGTTTCCAAAACCCTTTTTTCTCCAGAGCAATAAAATTTTCACTGCTCTGCAATTATGGGATTCTAATTGTCTGTGAATTTGGTGGACCGGAACAGCTTCGTTCCTGGTCATTTTTGGATAGTAGTTCTTCTTGTAGAACTTTTGATAATTTCTGCCGTGGGCATGTCAGGTTTGATTCTAATAAAAACCTCGTATCTACAAATGCAAGAACTTAAAAATTTTGTTTGAGGACGGTTTGCTTGATAAATATTTTTATCTGTTTTCTCTCTTTAGTCTCAAGTTCTAAATGAGATATTGTTTCACATATAAATCATCCATTTGGATGCATAAATATGATGTCTTGGAGGAGTCATCATACTTCTTTGCCGAGTCAATTATCTTGCTAAGACTGCAGACTTTCGAATAGTATTCCATGCTGTACTGATATATTTGTAGCTTTATTAAATGATCAAGTTTTAGCATCAACAATTCCAGCTTTGGATTTAGCAGAGATTATAATCTGAATCTGCTTGATTAAATTTCTGAGAAAAATACTAGACGTGAGAAGACCTCTTGATAACAAGGTGACTTGCTTCAGTAATCCTAAAGCTATCTCTTCTTTAAAGATACTGTCATGTGACTGACCTATTTGAACTATTTTCATTTACGGGAATGGAACAGTTTCTATCTTCAAATTATTATGGGACTTGTTTCTTGATTAAATTCTAGTCAAGATTAAAGAACTCATGACTTTTCATAGATGGTCATGACTAGATGGATGAAGGCTTGGTATAAAATCCTATATATGGTAATGTTTTATTCTCATTTGACTTTTTCCATTTGCTGCTTATAAATCTTTGACTTCAAAATGTCTTTGTTGGTTAGTCCTTACAAAGTGAATTTACGGGTAAGAAAGTAACGTTTAGAGATAGGAGTGTTCAAACTGAATCGAATCAGAATTAAACCAGTCTAGAACCGATTTGACCAAACCGATTCATCAGTAATTTGGTTTTGAAGATTATAAACGACTTCAGTTTGAGGTATTCTTTTTTGGTTCGGTTAATCGGTTTGGATTGAAATAAACTGATTTTATAAAGTTTCTTTGGGCACTTGAGTTCCACGAATTGGTGGATCAAACTGGGCGTATAGTAATGATGATGGCCTAATTTCGATGCCACAATTTTACAAATGATGTGGGCCCAATTTCATAAATCTTTTCATATCAGCCCAATTGGATCAAGATTTAGGTTCGGTTCAATTGGTTCACCGAATTGAATTGGTACATTTGAAAAATATATATTTTAAATTACTTATGATTACAAACGGATTAGCTGAACTAGATTAATCGGTTTTGAACTTGTTCGGTTAGGTAGGTCCGAATCTGTTCCGATTTGATTTGGTTCAGCCCTCAATGATTCTGTTTGAATCGGCGGTTTGAACACCTGTATTTGCAGATAAATAGCAAACTTGCATTTTTGACTTTTATTTCGGTTTCATGATGCCTGTCTGTAGTACACCTTAGGCATAGATTCACAATTTGACAGGTTGAGGTAGAGAGAATGAGGTCGCATGCACATGAGAGGCTGATGAACAAGCTAGCGACGGCAAGGCACAGAGCTGAGGAAATGCGTGCTGTGGCAGAAGCCAAAAGAAATCAACAAGCCGCAAGAACTGCTCAGCAGGCAGAGTTCATCAGAAGAACCGGTCGAGTTCCATCCTCATTTTTCTTCTGGAGTTGTTGCCCGTGATTGCCTTTGTTGAAGCATAATGCACTTTGTACATGGTAGAGTTCATCATGTAAGTTGGAGGTATGTCTCTAGTCTTATTCTTTCATTTGATCGTGAACTTTATCTGCCTTATGTTAAGTTACCATATTCTTTTTCTGTCGCTTGTGTATCTTTCCATATTCTTTTTCTATGTCACTCCTATTTATATCTGAAGTTTACTATGTTCAGTGTCCTAAGATAAGAAGATACGAAATCGAACTGGCTGGTCTAAGAACTGAATCCTCAACCTGTTTGGTTCATTAATTAGACCGTCTGTGCTAGATCTTTTAGTTTGTGACTCAAAGCGAGACATTTGAATCTTTGTGTGTTTATAGAGCATATGAGCTTGTTCGTTTACACGGGATGAAAAAGACTATTATTATATGCTGCCTGAGACTGCAAGTCTATATTGTGGCATCATCTATTCGATGATCCAAAGAAAAGAGATGCAATGGTCGAGAAAAGAAAATATTGAAGTATGAGACGTTCTCTCGCATACGGATTGATAGAATGTTGCAAGGTCCTTTTAAAAAGGAACAAGGAACATCGATGGAAATACCCCCTGTTGTTTTCACTCTTATCACCAGTTGGAGTTGGGTTTTGATTAAGTCGAGACGGCAATCTTTACGAAGAGAATAAACCCTTTTATCGAAAGAATGCCCAAAAAAAAAAAAAAAAATCTGCTATGGATATCAGGGAATTCCTCCACCAAAATTTGTTTCCTCTGTATACCAGACCGATAAATTGGAGATGGCAGCCTTAGCTTCTTCGAGACAAATTTTGAAGAAATTACCACCTGTTGTAAGACATTGACAAGAGCATATTTGAATCAGTTGATGATGCCTAAACCTACATCCTTTAGCTAATATTAATTTGGTACAAAAGAAAATACCACCCGTTGTAAGAAATCCTTTTATGAAAAGATTACAGAAAAATCTGCTACCGACATCAGGGAATTCCTCCACCAAATTTTGCCTCTGCACACCAGATCGAATCGATGGGAGGAGCTGCAGCGTTCGCTTGCTTGAGACATTTTGAATTGTGGGGATGAGGTCATTAATTAAGTTTATTGGTCATGTACATTATAATCTTAAGGATGAAGTTTGAGTCAAAATTAAGTGTGATTTGGGAGAAATCAAAATCAACTCAAACAGGGTCCATTAAAGGGGATTAATTGAGTTTAGGTTGATCTCAATTGGTTGACCAAAGGATTGGTCAACGTAAGGGTCAAGTCGGGATTGAAAAAGTGAAGGGAGATTCTTGACGGTTGAACCATCAATGAGCGACGATTGTACCGCCACCGTCTGTTTCTTGACTTTGATTCTTTTAAAAATTTGAAATTGTTTCAAATGGATACTAAAAGAGATTTTCTAAATGATTTTATTTCCAAAGAAGTGTATGTTAAACAACCCTCTAGCTTTGAAAATAATCTTCTTCCTAATTATGTTTTAAAACTTACAAAAGTTCTCTATGGATTAAAACAAGTCCCTCGAACTTGGTATGAAAGACTTAGTTATTTTAAATAAATTTTCAAAAGACAAGATTGATACCACATTATTTTTTAAGTATTTTAAAAAAAATTTACTTGTTATTCAAATTTATGTTGATGATATCATTTTTGGATCTACAAATGAATCTGTGAATCTTTTGCTAAATAAATAAATAAGTCAAGAATTTGAGATAAGTCTAATGGGTGAGTTAACATTATTATTAGGATTATAAATAAAACAACTTGATGATGATATTTTTATTAGTCAAAATAAGTACACATTGAACTTAATAAAATGATTTGGGATGAAAAATGCTAAAGCATTAAACACTCGCATGAGCACATTTACAAAATTAGACTTAGATAATGAGGTAAAAAACTTTGATTAAAAACTTATAAAGATATAATAAGAAGTTTATTATGCTTAATATTTGAAAATAGTTAAACTAATTTTTAGATATTTGAAAGTAATATCTAAACTAGAATTATAAAAGAAAAAACATATCCAACTGAGCAAATCAAGTAGGCGGCTGTCAATTTGAGTGGCGTGTTTTGCATGAATTGAGGAATCATTGGCTGGTTACTCTCTTGATGATGACCTAGAATGATGAACACGAACGAAAACTCGCCCGCTGCACCCAACGAGTAGGTGAAAGTCTTGCCTGGGAAGTGGAAGGGACATGTCTGGTTATTGTTAGGATAATTGACTTTTATGGCCCATGACAGATCAAACTCACCCTATTTTTATCTTTTAGCCGGTTCAATGTGAATGAAATCCATGATCATTCATGGCAGTGGTGAGAATCTAAAGCGAAAGAACACCAGGACTTGCTTTACCTTCCCCCAAGTGGGGGGGGTGTGTTGGGTGGTGGCAGAAATGAACCCCATTTAGGGTTTGGGCATCTATCTATTTTTTTGTGGCATCATATTGGTTCCTTTTGGAGGGGTCTCTCTGTCCTCCACTGCTTTCTGCAAGGGACCAATAAACCTTTACAGCAGTCTGATGTTACTCACCCACCACCACCACCACCAGCAGCAGCAAGCAACCCCTCCTTGTCTTGTTGCCTCATCCTTGTCCCTACAAAGTCGTCCTCTCAGCTTTTTGTCTCTTGGACGCCTCCATCATACCTTCGTGGGGTCAGTTGCGTCGGAAGATAAAGATAGATAACAGGTGGTGGTGGTGGTGGTGGTGGTGGTGGTGGTGATGATGATCATAGTATGATGCCATGGTCTTTGTGCTTGAACAAGATTTGTGTCGTCGATAAGAGTGAGTGGTCTTAAGTTGGGGGTGCTTTTGATGACGTGTGGGCGAGGCATTGCTTCCAACAACATCGACTTCCATCAGCATGTTTCCAATGCCATTTTCCTTGAGGTCAATGCTCCTGTCACAATTAGCTCCCTTTCCCAAACGAAATGAGCTGTGGAATCATCACATGCCAACACCTGCACCACAAAGTCAGCATCCAGTGAAACGAGGTCAGTGCGTAAAAGACGTGCAGTAGGCCTGTGCATGGGTGTGCCACTCACTCTTCTACTTTGGTCTAAAAGCCCTTCCACAAGGAAACGAACTCCATAAATGTTCCGGGACGACTTGTCACGTGGTAATTGATGGCTGAGAGAGAGAGAGAGAGAGAGAGAGAGAGAGAGAGAGAGTCGTGTCGTCCTTTTCCATCCACCAATCCTATCTCGCCATAAATTGCATACGTATGTGCTCTTCCCCTCCGTTTTAGTGTCGAATACCTGCAAAATACATAGGTTTCCATGAGATTATACCTGCAGAATATAATACGCTATTAGCTTGCCCACCAAACATTAAAAAGATCTTTGTTTTTTTTCCTCATTAGATTTATTCTTTTCCACATCCGTCCTTCTAGCCTCATATAACTAACTAACACATCGACTGCAATCTAAATCTTTCCTCTGTCGACCATAAATAGTAGCAACATTCTCCAATAGTTTAAAAAAAAAAAACACTACAAATTAATCAAGAATTTAATGATTCATTCCTAAATAGATTTTTTTTAAAAAAATTAAATTAAATTGCATGCCCGTGTCACTATTAATAATAAATACTCAGATAATTATTTATTTTGTGAAAAATGTTCTCACTCAAAGAATCAGCTAAAAAAATTTACTCGCTTAATTCCTAAGTTTTGTTTATTATTTTAGGCAGCAAACTTGTAACTATGTCTACTTGTTGTGCGCCATGCCCAATCCTCCAGTCATCCAAAGTACACGATAGAGACCGTCCTACCCTCCACAGCGTCATACCTTTGACCATGCCGGACTCGGTTCTTCTTCTCTTCGACAGAATTAAACGTCCAATAGATGTCGTCACCTCAGCCGGCATTCTACTTGGGTTAGTGTAGCAACAACAGTTGCTAAAATGGTAGGCTCTTAATTGCTCTACCAATCCATCCATCCAGTGTTGATATCGGCTTCCCCAATCATGCGGCCACGGCGAGCAAACTTTTTTTTTTTTTTTTTTTTGTGTTGGCTTCTTTGCTTTGCGTTGTTGTACGTACCTGAGGACGACAGGCCATAATTTGATGTGATGGTAGGGCCTTCACCGGTGACACGTCTAAGGTGAAACACCTCAATACTTACTATTAGGTCGATCCCTTAACATTTAGTAACCTTAAAAGATCAATTTTTCACATAGATTAGTTTAACACTTCCTCTATTTGTCACCTCTCCTGATGCTGACACAATCTGCTTATCCATCTTCACAATTCTAACTAAATGAAGACTGAGAACCGCATGAAACATCTTTCTTTCTCACAAACCAGAATTATATAGATGTATAACCTTTCTGTTACCTCTACATGTTCATGTTAAAAAGTTTCGTGGGTCTGTTTCTACAGAGCAGATATAGTAGAAATCAAGGAATTTTTGTTGCAACAAGAAGATAAGAACTTTTAGTATTAATTACTGAGGTCTCTCTTAGCAGAACTTTGGCAAGAGCAGAAGAGAAAATTAGACTTAAGCACCACCAAAATATGGAGAGAAAAAAAAAACAACTACAACAACTACACATCCATCAGCTGACAAGTGATAGTTTTGTCTCTGCATCAATTGATTAATCATCTCCAGGAAAAATAGACCAAGAATCAAAATAATGGTATCGATGACTCATCTTGAGGTGAATGATAAATTTTTGTACACAGCAACGGAACAACTAGTGGTTTTTACAGTATGCATACGCATACATCTAAGCTCAGCACGCAATAGGCATGTCATGATCTCGTCAGTTGCAAGCCAAAGGAGAGGTACAAATTACCTTGTAATTAAACTAGTTTTGATCATGATGAAAAAATCGAATTTACTTGCAGAGCCTCATGGATCGGAGAGAAAGGGCAGAGGAGAAAGAACGCTATCCAGATTCGAATTTGCAACGATTTTTTTTTTTTTAATACGAAAAAACCATATCAATGAATTCATTCTCCATCCGATAGGACACGAAGAAAACCCGAAGAAGAAATTTTGGGATCGCGGAGAGAAGGGCTTCCCTAATCTCCGGAGGCGAAGGAAGATGACGATGATACGTACCAAGGTGGAGAATAATACCTGATCTCCGGAGCGATTAGCGGAGGAGACAAATTTCGACGAGCTCGACGATGATCGGGGGGGCGGGGCGTGGATGATCTCACAAATTATCCCCTCCCATCGAAAAGAAAACTGATACGAGTGATGTATGAGCATATCTGATCGAGAGATGGAGGCGCTCAGGGTTTCAGGAAAGGAAAGGAAAGGCTAGAGGCAGACACAGATCGGCGGGCGCATCATTAACAATTAACCTACTTCATAAGCCGTAGCCGTTCGATTTTATCTGGATTTGGATCATTTCGTAGCCATTTATTTATTTTACCGTTACGTCGACGGCTTTTCGTCGAGAGCCGTTGCCATGTGGCTCTGCCGCTACGATTTCCCTGAAGCCGTAGCCGTAGCTTCCATGGCTACAAAACCTTCATACTGTTCGGTGTCGGAGAGTTACACCGCAGGCTTGTGAGCTACATGCTACAATGAATCGGATGAGGCCACCGTATATGATATATCGAGATGCTGCAGTCATTCCTCAGCTTTGACAAGTTGGGTACGCAAGTCGTGGTCAGCATTGACCATACGATGGCCAGGCGCGCAGCACCTCTGGGAACCCAGTTCTTTGGGGTCCCTCTCTCTAAATGTCTCCTCCTCGGCCCTGGGCCCTTTAAATGCACGTCTTTCAAATTAACGCGTCACATCACATGTGTGCCCTCCGAGGAATCTAATCGGATTCCGATTCCGATATTTATCTCGATGGGAACAACTTATGTGAGTCGAGCAAGTACCGTCGTGTAACTGTTCACGCTTTTACTCTGCTCCTTTCATCCTTATCCGCATGGGAGGGGAGGGGAGGGGAGGGGAAGGGAAGGGAAGCGTACCGGCTAGTGATGGGAAGCGGGCGTGCACGGGCCGCACAGGGCCTTGACTCGCTGCGCCCCAGGACCGGACCGGCCCTGCTGCCCACGTGAACCCGGTCCAGTCCCCGTACGGGGGCAAACTCGGTACGCCTCGAGACGAGAGGGCGGTTAAGCTCACCGCGCCGCGGCCGCGCAGCTTTTCTCCGGACACAGCGGACCCCGCAAGGCAGCGCAATAATTCGTGCGGTGGCGGGGCCCACCCGCGTCGTCGTCGGCCCGTCCGCAGAGCACGGCGTCGCGTGGGGCAACACCGCCTCGTTCCGTCAATTTCTCCAATGTGAGGGGCGTTTTCGTAATAGGGAAACTTAAGAGGAGCCTCTACGGCCGTACGGACTGACAGCGACCATTGAGAAAAGACCGGTGCGACGCGCCCACGTGGTGCTCTTACGCGTACGGCTTACGCGCAGGCACAGACTTCCCGTCACATCACAGATGTCACTTCCCGATCCGTGCACCCGCGGGCCCACCTTAGCGCGGATGTACCATGCGTGGTATAGCGCTCATTAATCGGAAAAAAAAATAGAAAAAAGCAACCGGGGCGAGGTGGCACATGCGCGATGAACGGTGGACATTTACTTGGATAAATTCAACGGTTCGGATTGCGGCTATGTAACTCGTACGCAGTCTGGCGGCCTTTTAATTTTCTTATCTTTTTTCTTTTTATCGAATAAAACCTTTCCTACCGATTTATGATTGCTTGCTCACGAGCGGATCGGCGGTTGATTCCCGTGGTCCCGCGGTGGTCCCACAGGTTCTCCAATCACAAGGCAGGTAAGAGAGGAGGAGTGAAGTCATAACGGCGGGGAAAGGCTTTGCTGTTTTCGCTACTGTGACGTCACAACCGGAGAGTTCGGTGGAGAACGGAGACCCGCTGAAGTGGACGAATCGCAGAAACAATCGGGTGCGTGAATATAATCTACCGTTGGATATGTAAAGCTTCTTTGAGATTTGTGAACGTTATAATCCACCGGTAAAAGTTGGATACAGCATATGATACATTATGCGGCAAACTCATAAAATGAAATAGTAGGGTAGCTATTTTGTGTGTGCGTTTTTTAATTCTTTTTTTCGCGAGCGAGTAATACTATGATCTTATCAGCGTGGATTTGATTTGGGTAGCATCGTCACTCCATCCATCGCTGCCCACTCTCGTCTTTTACTGTTTCGGGTTCAGAGATTCTTGGAGAGCTCGTGGAGAGGGAGGAGGGACCGGGGAGGGGGGGGGGCCTTCCATGGCGATCTCGAAGAACGAGAGCTTCTCCGAGCTCGGATAACTCCTCCTCCCAAAACCACAAAGGAATGCGCTTCCCTCCTCGGATTCTTGCTTGTCGTTGCCGGTTTTTCGTAGCTCCGATCATCTGAGATCGCATCTTTTCTTCCAAGAACGCGTCGGTTTCGGACGTTCTTGGGTTCTGAGCAGGGAGTGGTGGTCGACGTTCCTCACTTCCTCAGTGCTTCCCCAGTTGCTACTTGTGAGAGTTAGGGCTGCGATTTGGTTTCTCCCGCAGTCCGATGAGCTTCTGAAACCCTAGCTTGGTTCTCGCCGTGTTCCTCCGAGCCCGGCTTCATGTCATGGTTCCGCGGTTAATGGAGTTGGGGCGAAGGTATTGATTCGTCATAGGAAAGTCCAAAGAGATGAAGCTTTCCACCGTAGGTATCAGCCAGCAAGCACCAGAAGGTATCGTCTTTGCCTCGCCTTTTTATCTTGCACCCTGGTCCTTATGCTCTCGCCCCAGATAAATGACCGTGGTCCTCGCGGTGTGTTCCAACCAGGGGAGGAGAAGAGATGCTTGAATTCGGAGCTCTGGCACGCTTGCGCCGGACCACTTGTGTGCCTGCCGACAGCCGGTACTCGGGTTGTCTACTTTCCTCAGGGCCATAGCGAGCAGGTGAAAGATCCGATCTTTGACTACGCTTGTTCCTCTCCTCAACTACCCCCCGAGAAGTCGAATGTTAATTACTGTGTTTTTTTTTTCTTAAAAAAAACTTACTGCTGGTGCTAATTAAGGTTGCCGCGTCGACAAACAAGGAAGTGGAGGGCCATATTCCTAATTACCCGAGCTTGCCCCCTCAGTTGTTTTGCCAGCTCCACAATGTCACAATGCATGTGAGTTCTTGCAGTAACTTTCTTCCTTGTCCGGATTTCAAGATTTTGGTGAATGGTTGGTTGGTGACTCTGCAAAATTACAGGCAGACGTCGAAACCGATGATGTTTATGCGCAGATGACTTTGCAGCCCTTGAGCCTGGTAAATCCTATGAGACTTGTACCTTCAACGTTTCAATTATGGTTTTCTCAACACCAACATTAAATTACGACTAGAATTATGTGCAGCAAGAACAGAAAGATGCTTATTTCCCTATCGAGATGGGCGTTGTGAGCAAGCAGCCAACCAATTACTTCTGCAAGACTCTGACAGCGAGCGATACGAGTACACATGGAGGGTTTTCTGTGCCTCGTCGAGCAGCCGAGAAGGTCTTTCCTCCTCTGGTGCGTCGTTGGTCAAAATCAAATTGTATACACTTCTTATGGCAATTAATTGGAAGCGCCAGGGAAATAAGTTCAAGCAATGCTGCTGCTTCTTCATTGGATTGCAGGATTTCTCGCAGCAGCCTCCAGCTCAAGAGCTGATTGCTCGTGACCTTCACGACGTTGAGTGGAAGTTCAGGCACATCTACCGAGGTAAGCTATTTCAGTTGGCATTCTTAGTTTTATTTGTTGCAGAAAACAAGAACCAATATATTCTGCTGAGGTAGTAATGGACAGAATAACCTGACCAAGAAGTCCTGTCCTGATTAGAGTTGACTGACCAGAGTCCATTCAAGTCTCTGGAAATTTTTTAGTTAGTACTTGAAGCATTGGTCTGTGGCCAAATTGTCTGAGTGGATTAACTCTTGTGAAGTTTTGGTGGCTCTAACACGAGGCTGGACGAGGAAAAGAGCATAGAGAACATTGATTGCCTGCAGAGAGATTAACAACTCAAGCATGTCATGTTGAAAATAGCATGTTAGACATGTTGATTGGGATTTGCAGTCGGAAAGGATCGATCGGTGGATGCTACTGTGGATGTAATGCTAGCTTTCTGTGGAAGTTGTAGCCACTTTCATGTGACGCTAGTTTCCTTTATATGTCATGTCCATTATCAGGTGTTCCTATAGTTTCCAATTCCTGCATGCAGGGTTGGCTTTCTCTAGTTCATAGACATCTTGAGTTCAAGAGTGGTCCTTTAATTTGCCTGCCATTTTTGGTTATTACAAAGCCAACAGGAAACTTTCTTGGGCCTAAAGAGTCAAGTAAATTGGAGTAGGCCTCAGGAATATCCTTCTATCTTGTCTTAGAAATGGGATTAAAACATAATTCTAATCATGGAACATACCAAATTCAAATTGTATCTGGTCCAAGAATTGAAAAAGCTTTAAACACAAATTGTGAATTTGTATATACCAGTGCTAGATCGTGCAGAAACCACATATCAATTGTTTTGAATTGGTAGTTAATTATAGTAAAGACAATCATACCTTTGCTTAATTGTTTTGATTATGATAACAAGATAAATTTTTCTCTCAATATGTTTCCTGTGGCAAGTTTCAATTTTCATACAAGAAGATATTGTCCAATCTTTGAGTTAAGATAAAGCCATTAGCATTCCACTAGCACAATATTGAAATTGTGCCTCTAACAATCAGAATTTTGTATGTTATGCCGATTTTGCTCATAGAAACGTTTAAGCTCACAATATTACATAATGTTTTAGCAAGAGCATGCTTAGTACGTTGAACACTGAACAAATAATGTGTTCATATTGATTGATATTGGAGTGCTCTGTTTTCATAATTTATCCTTGTTTAGCGTACTAGTGTTGCATTGAATTTATTTAATATTTGCATTCCTAGAACTTATTGAAAAATATATCTACAAAGATATGGTTGATCTGCACATTCAGTAGAAGACGCCTAGGGCTATTTGTCAAACACTCAGTTTCCTGTAGAACTTGTTCTTTGA
Source organism: Ensete glaucum (assembly GCA_021527575.1). Taxonomy (NCBI): domain Eukaryota; kingdom Viridiplantae; phylum Streptophyta; class Magnoliopsida; order Zingiberales; family Musaceae; genus Ensete; species Ensete glaucum. The sequence goes on along the minus strand of CM038559.1, from coordinate 25,056,795 downwards.
GATTATGGTTCTTCTGTGGAAGTGCACATGTGTTTTGGGTGATGATGGTATGTTATAGTGGTAGTGTGATAATTTCTGACTATGACAATTGAAACCTTTGTCTCAACACTACTTTCTTTCCTTAATGTGGCTGTTGTCAGCTGTATAGCGATGTAATTGATTTAGAACCTCTCTTCATACAATTAATTAACACTATTTTCTACCTACACCTGACCTTATTCTTGAAGTAAACTCAATTCCTACAACACAGAGTCACTTCGAAGTGGAAACATATCTACTGTTTTCATCCAGTTTAAAATATTCTCTTGAAAATTCTGCATACAATCGCTGGTTTAATGTGGTTTATGGACCGTTGACCCTTAATGCATCATAAAACTTTTGTGCCTCGATAGAAGGGTGCAGCCCCTTTATTGGTTGTCTAATAGTAAATTCCTGTCACTAGCTCCTGTACCTGCCAAAACCCCGGGTTGTTCTTGTGCCTTTTAACAGTAGCCGACAGGTATCCTTCCAATAACTCATGGAATTTCTCAGTAAAGCTTAATTGCAGTTCCAGCATTCTTCTCTAGATCTGTAAGATGCATCTTTGACTAAGGAAGAAAGTTAGCAGATAAATGAAAGATAAGCCCTTATACAGACAATGTCCTCGATCATGAACAGTAATTCCCTTTTACACACAAAAACATGTTGACTAGGCGTTTGGTTATATTTATGTATCTCAGATTTGACAGCTTGTCCTTTTACTTATCGAAGGATAGCTTCCACAATTGCTCCAACAATGAGCAATGTTATATTAGTTGACGTGGCTTAGAACAAATTGATAGCCACTCCAGTTTGTTTCAGCTTAGGACAAATTGAATTCCTACTAAAGCTTCTTTTAAGTTTCATCTTATGACACCAGGCCAACCGAAAAGGCATCTGCTTACCACAGGCTGGAGTGTGTTCGTTAGTGCCAAGAGACTCGTTGCCGGGGATTCTGTTCTTTTTATCTGGTTTGCTTAATGCATTATCTTGAGATCGAGACTTCTCTTCTATTCTTCTCATGGTGAATGATTTAACTTTTGTGCTTCCTATTTAGGAATGAAAAGAACCAGCTTTTGTTGGGAATCAGACGTGCTAACCGACCCCAAACGGTGATGCCATCATCAGTTTTATCAAGCGACAGCATGCACATAGGGCTCCTTGCTGCGGCAGCTCATGCTGCCGCTACAAACAGTCGTTTTACCGTATTTTACAATCCGAGGTAGTTACCACTCTTTAACTTTATCCTATTTTTAGGTTCAATGATCTTTTCTTTATATATGCTCCAGAGTTCTTTAATATATTTTCCTGGTCCTAATATCCTCAGGGCAAGTCCATCTGAGTTTGTGATACCGCTTTCTAAGTATCTAAAGGCTGTATTTCACACGCGTGTGTCAGTCGGCATGCGATTCCGGATGCTTTTTGAGACTGAAGAGTGTAGTGTTCGCAGGTAAATCAATTAATCAAAATTAAATATTCTGAACGTCCTCTTGTGGTTATTGTGTGGCATACCTGTAGTTTTCAGCTCGGTCATTTGATTCCTGTGGATTAACCATCACTTTATTTGTTTTAAAGGTATATGGGAACAATTACTGGCTTAAGTGATATGGATCCTGTACGTTGGCCAAATTCCCATTGGAGATCAGTCAAGGTAAATAGTATACCGTAGTTGTTATTTACTGTGTGAATTTCAGGATCATGTAGTGGAACAGTTCCTTTTGTTTATTACTGAATTGTTAGTTGAATTTGCGTAGTTGTATCCGTATATCTACATATCCATCTTATATGATGGTGTCCTCTATCTATACTAGTTTATCAAATCTACTACTTGCACATTTCCATGTCATGTTTTGGCTGTGTAATTCATGAAGCTTTTAAGCATCCTCTAGATTGATTATTCTTGTAGTCACATGTCCTACCACAGCTTCCAGTTTTGTATATTTTGTTTTATTTATGTATATGAAAATGTCACGGTGCATGTGATGGAATTTTGCAAAATACTACATATCAATCACTTTATCTAAGGATAATTGGATGCTTTTTTGTGATATGTCTTATCACTATTTTCTGGTGAAAATGATACAATGAGAAATACTATTCAATACACAAGATAAGAAAATCTTTGGTCGGTTTATATATATCTTTTGTGAGAAATACTATTCAACACACAAGATAAGAAAAGCTTTGGTTGGTTTATATATATCTTTTGTGAAGCCAAATGTTTGAATAGGGACTTCAACGACTTTTGAAATAGATAAGAGAATACCTCAAAATACGTAACAAAAAGAAAAATGATATCCTTTCATGTTGTCATGTGATGTCACTTTTGTGGTGATTATGTGCCAACGACTTTGCTGCCATCCATCCTACATCAATTATATCGCCTTTAGTTTACTTTTTTTTTTTTTTTTAACTGGCCGATTACTATGTTAGATTTTTGTTAAAGAATACAAGTTGGTAGTTGTTTTGATTTCTCAGCTGTTATTGAACTAATATATACCATTCTAGTAATTGCAGGTTGGGTGGGATGAATCAACAGCAGGTGAGAGGCAGCCCAGAGTGTCACTGTGGGAAATTGAGCCTCTAACAACATTTCCCATGTATCCATCTTTGTTTCCGCTCAGGCTTAAACGCCCTTGGCATTCCCCCTTGCCCCATGGTATTTATTATCCTTCAACCTCACTAGAACAGACAGGCATCTGAGTTTCTTTCTATGAGATAGATATTTGCCTCGACCTGCTTGTGGTGTTTTTTTTTTTTTTTTTTTAAATCGAATGGCATCTAGCGGAAGCATAATCTAGCATTCTTTTATCGGCTCCTATTTAGTTTCTTGGCAATTTTGCTTTCATAAGGCATCGTAGAAGTTGCACGACCCATTTGACGGAGCATCTTCATATATCCTCGGTTAAGTCTTTTATGGAATTTTATTCATCCTGCATTGCAATCTTCCAAATGTTGTCTTCAGTAGCTATCAAGCTAAGAACTTAATTTGCATATTTGATAGTGATTTCGATAATCTACTAGCTATAAGTTTTCATATTAATCCCTCATCAGATCAACAGGCGATGTGTACTGGTCTAATTGATACTTAGATACTTACTTTTGACTATCTGAACCTAGGAGCACAAGCTTCTACTTTCTAAAGTTACCATTGATGGTGGAGTCATAAGAAACGGCTGATATAAAAAAATAGCTTGAACATTTTGCCATGTGTTCCCCAGACACCAAGGAAGATGAGCTAAATGCTGTCATGTGGTCGAGGAGCGGCGCTGGCGAACAAGGCCTGCATCCCTTCAATTTGCCATCACTCAGCATAGGATCCTGGATGCCACAGCGGCTGGAACCATTGCTGCTAGGGAACGAGCTCAATCAGTACCAAGCCATGTCCGCTGCTGCTTTGGAGGACCTACGAGGAGTGGACATTCTGAAGCAACAGTTGTTACAGAATCAACAGCCGTTCCAATTTCTCCAGGAGCCCGGCACCACCAGCCATTTGTTTCACAGTCAAGATTTTCCGCAGACTCCCCAGCGGCAGGCCATCGGTTCACAATCACCACGTCTACTGGAGAGCCAACCAAACTCTGCTCCACACCAGCAGCTGCAACAGTTAGCAAACGAACAGCAAAAGCAGCAGCAGGTGCAACACACACATGCCTATGCAGACACATTCCAGGTTCCTAACAATCATGTTCAGCAATCCTCGACTTTGCCTTGTCGATTTTATGACAAGCCGGACTTCCCTGATCCATGCTTGGTCTTCTCATCTATTGCGCCTTCGAGTTCCGTCCAGGGAATCCTGGGATCTGCTTTCCCCGAAGGGAACTCCAACCCTCTTAACTGCTCACAACTTGGTCAATCCATGGTCAATAAGCAGAGCCAGCAGTCACCGGGGCCAAGACATATTATGTCTCAGGTGACTCCTTTCGGAGCTGGAGTTCTGCTGTCTTCATTTGCAGAGAAGGATAGTTCTGGCGGAAATAAAAAATGTCCCGGTACCCAGGGTCAGGCCCCCTCTCTCCTATCACATGCAACCGTTGGTGATGCATCTGCCACGCCGTACATTGCTTCCTGCATTCAGAACTCTCTGTATGGTTATTTGGATGAATCCTCCAGCTTACTGCAAAATTCAGGAGAGGTTGGTCCACAATCCCCAACATTTGTGAAGGTAAGAGAGCCACAGTTTTGGTGAAATCTACTACATATGTGTGCGTTAGATGCCTGTCAGGTGTATTCGCCCTTGCAGGTCTACAAGTCCGGATCAGTTGGAAGGTCTTTGGACATATCCCGGTTCAACAACTATGATGAACTGCGTGTGGAACTGGGTCATATGTTTGGGATTGAGGGTCTATTGGAAGATCCTCGTAGATCAGGCTGGCAGCTTGTATTTGTCGACAGGGAGAACGATGTGCTTCTCCTTGGAGACGACCCCTGGGAGTAAGGAATCCTTCCAAGCTTCTTTAGTTCATTTTCAATTTAGAAGCTTAAGAATTGATTGGATATATCATTGGCTTGTATTTTTCCATTTCGAAGCTAGTTCATAGGTATTATTTAGGCTGATTTGTGGTAGGATGACTGTCTCATGATATTAAGAAAAGCTTGTTGCTTGGGACCTTTTTGATGTTTCAAGAACTAGTAAGCTGCCACTAGCAAGCTAGATTTTGTTGATCCATTTTTAAGGCCGTGAATGTAAAAGGGAAGATTGCCCAAAAACAAGAACTCAAAATGTCATCCTAGGAAGATGACTTTCCTTTCAAGAATTTTTGCCTTTGCTCCTCAGTCGTAGAATTAGTAGATGGCTTTAGGTCTCTCCAGCACTAGGCGAGCCTTCTTGGTGGCAGTTCCCTCGTGCAATATTTAAGACATTTCTATGTTAATTTGCTTTTGTTTTCGCATGAAAATAAAATTTAATTGGACTAACAGGAGCATCAGCACATGTTAAATGCTGCAACATAGGTGTTCTCACTATGAAATATGCTAACTATGGTGACCTAAAGTTTCTGTCACAGCCATTACATTAAATGTATTACAAGTAAAAAAGAATATTAGGATAAAATTGGGGAACTTTGTGTTACTGCTTAATGCTTGCATGGACTGATCAACTCTGAGCACATCGTTCTACCTTTCGAATGGTGGAGTTTCATGACAGAAAATGCCTGCTTCTTGAACTTTTGAATGGTGCAATCGAGTGACTGGCACAACTTGATTATTAGAAAATGCAGCAACTCTGTGGGTCCAGTGTTTGAACAAGTAGATTATATATTAATGTGCATATTCTTGATGTTTTGTTGCTTATCATTTGGCTTTTGATGCCAGATCATTTGTGAATAATGTCTGGTATATCAAAATACTTTCTCCTGAAGATGTCCATAAGATGGGGAAACAAGGCGCTGAGGCCACAGCATAGTCCTCTTGAACTTCAAGCAACTTGAAATGGTACGTTATGTAACCATCAATTTCTGCTTTGCTATTTATTGGTTGCTTCTATTTTATTCTTTGAAACCCGAAGTATCTGCAAATTTTGGGAATCTGCATATATGATGAATGGTATACTCAGATTGAGGAATTGCAAAGTTACTGGACTATTGTTAAAAATCTAGTGAAGGAATATGACTGTACATAGTGATCTAATTTTTTTTCATGTGTTCTGATTTAAGGGCTAATGTCTGGGAGAATCCAACACATGACTGATCTAATTTTGCATGATGAAATGCATTTCGGAGAGTTTCTTTGCTGAAGATTATATACTATTTTACCCGTTCCGTCTGGCATTGCTATGAATTATATAGTGAATGTACAGCATGTGGCTCCATCGAGTGCAATATATAGATAGAAAATTCAAGATGAATCAGACATAATTTATCACAATACCATAGCAAACCATTAGCTCCCTCCCTCCCTCCCTCCCTCTCTATGATGATGACTAAGTCTGATCCAGAGTATGATAAAAAACTTGTAGCTTATGTTTAGTGAATTCTTTTTCTTTTTCTTCTTTACATCTCATGAAATCTCAACCTACCAAGTTCCAGTAGGTTCAATAACACATCGTCTCTTGTACTGCCGTGATGTTTCCAGGTTTCCTAGTATGCATACTCCAAGGGGTGGTTACACTCCTGAGAGATGATCTTTGGCTCATGTGATCTTCCACTGGACATCCCATGACATCTGCAAGGTCAATCATCTTTGGTCATAAATATATCCATTTGGCTTCAGCACACTCAGATGCATTTTGCAAGCCTTGATCTGCATGACACTAAATCATGTAACTATCTATGCTCATAAACTATTGAGTTGTGCAATTTGTTGTTGTATTCGGCACTTGCACCCAAACGCCTTGAACAAGCATAATGTCTTTGGAACCGCTTGTGGTCTGTAGAAGACTCTTATCTGCTTGCAGGTTTAGTTCACCTCCCTCAGTAATATACTATTTACCCTTTAATCTTTTAAGCCTTTGATAAAATCCTTCTCGAGTTTTGTGATTGATGAATTTGATCCAATTCCGAGAAGAGAAATATATATATATATATATATATATATATATATTATGCATCTGTTTCAGTCCAAAGGACTAATATAATTTAAAATCAAAGTGTAGCATGTATCATGTGCGACTTACTTCCATAGTCAACTCATAATATGATGTGCTCCCTAATCTTATTTGTGGATTGTTTTTTTTTTTTTGTTTACCAAAAGTATATGCATTAGGACTTTGCTGTTCTACCAAAAGTATTTTTTTATTTTCTCTCTAAAAGAAATTTTGAATTATATGTATGGAAAAAAAAAACTTAAACTTCGGGTGATGGTAGTAGCATCCTTCAAGTTTGTAGCAATTGATTTGGGGCTAAATTAAATTAGTCGACTGGTCAATCTCTCTGTTTTCTCAGGCAGTGGGAAGGATCAAAAGTCAACCAGTTCATTGACATGGCACGCTAAGTGCAGCATGATATATTACAATTTTTTAAGCTGCACAACGCGGCTTCTGCGATGTGGTCGCTACCTGCGAGTTCAGCTGTGTTGACTTTGCTCTCTCTCTCTCTCTCTCTCCACCACCCCCTCTCTCCTCGGCATTCAAAGAATACGGTCAGGTTGCCTCCACTCACATCACATGTTCGGTCCACCTGATAAAAGAGAAGTTTGTGTTGGGTTTTCTGCAAAACTTAATAGTAGAGGGAAGGAGAAAAGAACAGTATAAAATATAAGAAGTATTTTCAATCTCAATTAGCAGTCTATAATATTTTGAAATGATTTAAGAGTATTTATTTATATTAATTAAAAGATAATATATAGATATTTTAAGATACTAAAAAATCTATCACATCTTAATAAATCTCATCCTCATTTTAATTAATCTCATTATCATCTAAACTAAATTAGATCTAAATTTTATTTTTTATTTTATCTAATCCTAACTCCTTAAATCAATCTTAACTACTTGGATTATTTCTAACATACTCTCTTAATTCAAGTAGTTATAATTTAAAATTATTTTCAAAGAAATATTTTTTTCATCAAAATTTTTGTGAAGACGTCAACGAGCTGATCTTCGATGTTGCAGCGATTGTCTTATGCTTCTACTCAGGTGTATAACTTGACCTTTTTCTCTTTGATATCCATCTCTGATATCCCTTTGAATGCAGAAGCTTCATTTTTCTTTTCTTTCTCTTGGCTTTCTTCACATCATCATCAAAAACTTCTACCATCTTTGTATATGTATCTTTATTATTGCTCTTGGAGTTTAAGATATCATCCTTTTTCTGTGGATATATTTTATCAACTGTAAATTCTAAATTATCATGACCTGCACTATCTAAGATAGTTTCCATAGGTCCACAAAATTTTAGATGATCATAACTATTTTTTCATAATGTTGATTCATCAGTAGGAGTAGTAAAATCCTAAAATAATAAGGCAAACACTTTATTTTTTTGTCATCATTGTCGTTGTTGTTAATTTTTTACTTTTATTATCATAAATCAGGTATTTTTCATTATCAAAAATAACAAAATATTCTTTTCTCATCAGTTGTCCTATACTAATGAGATTTTGTTTTAAATCAGGAATAAATAATACACCATTAATAATTTTTTTACCAAACTTTGTGTTCATAGAAAACTTTTATGTTTATAGCAACTATTCCTTTTCCTTTTACTTGAACTTTTTTATCATTTCTCATCTGCATAGTAGATCTGACCGAATCATCAAGCTTCTAAAATAGACTTTTATCCCCTGCCATATGATTACTATACCCACTATCCAAAAATCAAATAGATCTAGAATATTCTTCATCATATGCTATAAAAAAATAATCTTTTCATCTCTTTTGTCATCATTATTTTTCTCATGATAGTTTTATTTTTGTTCCAATAATCTTTCTCAAGATGTTCATATTTTTCACAATAAGAACAAAGAGAAACATTTGTATTTTTATTTTTGTACTAATAATCTTTTTCAATATACCCTTTTTTTGTAAATAAAAATATTTTTGAGTTTTTTTGTTACCATCATTTGATTGGCCTCGTCCTTTGTAATTTTGATCTCTCCCTTGATATCTGGTTTCTGGATTTTTCTTCTATTCATTTTTATGATCTATCTGCATTTGGAGAGCATGTTCTGAAATCTCATATGAAGATCTGTTCAATTTTTGTTGATGAACTAAAAGAGAACTCATTAATTCATTAATAAATAATGTACTTATATCTTTAGCTTCTTCTATAGTAGTAGAGATCATAACAAATTCTGAAGATAAACTTCGTAAAACTTTTTCTACTACAATTTGATCTTTTAGATTTTCACCATAATGCCTCATTTGATTCACAATAGAAAAAACTTTTGAGTAGATCATGCTCAATAAATAATATTACATATGGTTTTGAACTCTTTTGAATTCCCATTAGTTAGATTTATATTTTGGGTTATAAATTGATGAACCGTGATAGTCTTTAGTTGATTGGATCTTCATGTTATGAAGAAAAAAAATAAAGAAATAGTGATATTGGAAGAATAAAGAAATGAAATATTAGAATACATTGAATCAACGATATGTTTATAAATACATATGATTTACATAATTTAAAAGTTATTTTGTTATTTAAAAATATTATAAAAAGATTTAAATATTTACCATTTAAAAAATCATATGATTTAAACTATATTTATTATTTTATAAGTATTTTTTAACTTATCAAAATTTCTTTGAGCATGATTGTCCGGCATTATATCTGAAAAGAATTAGACAAAAGGATATATGATTGCATCAGATTTGGAAAGACATACAAAAAGATTTTATTTAGACTTTTAATTCCGTAAGAAAGTAATTGATATACTATTTTCAGTGACATCATAGTTGCTTGTTCAATATGACTATCATATTTATTTTAGAAACTAGTTTCTTTTGAACTCTTAACACATAAATATATGGGTTATCTATACCATGAAGGTTAAACAAGATTCTCAGACTTGTCATGAGGATATAATACGGTCATAGTCATTGATACTATTATGATTTTTGTTTTGACATGTATATCTTTAGCTATATTTAGCCTTAAAAGTCTTAGCGATACTTATGCTTATTTGTAAAAAATTAATTTAATTTTATTGTGTTTTGAAAAATATTGTTAGAAAGTCATTATTTCCCACATAAAATTGATGTTTTGTAAATTTTAAAAGCATGAAAAAAGTATTTGATATTTATGCACATGTTTTTACATAAAGAATTTATTTATTTTATTTTTTAAAAAAACATCTATTTATGATATGTTTTGATTAGCATATAAGTTGCGGTATTTACTGGGTTGTGATTTACTCTTAAGATTATCTCTAAATTTTTTAGAGTGCTCAGTGGAAGATTGGTGGATCGGTTATGGATTGAATTTTATAATCAATCTATTGAATAGTTATGAAGATCAATGCTTGAATTGATTATGGATTTAGTTATGTTATTAATATCCTATGAACTAAATTATATAATAACTATTTTATAAAAACTACTTATTCTAGTTTTGGCCTTGCATTCGGGAAATGAAGGATCGTGGCATTATATCATCTTTGGCTTAGTCAAGGTAACTTGTTTGCATAGCATATGCCATATGGATCATATACTACAAAATACTTTATGGCTCGTGGAGTGGGTTAGTACCTTCAATAATCTGATAAGCCACTTTGTTCGCCTATTATATAGCTAGTGTGGAGTGAAAGCTATACAAAGTTAGAAGGGCATCAAATCCAACTATCCAAACTTTTTAGATGAGTAGAACTCTATCAAATAATATTTTATTAATTTTTATTGTATCTTATTTATAGAATCCCATAACATAAGGGCTTATTTGATATCCAATAAAATAAAGGATATGTAGATATCTTATATTTGAATATCTACTCATCGTATATCCATTATATATGTGTAACTTTCTAGGCTCAATACTGAGCCAGTCATGAGTTGTACTTGTAAGAACTTTATCTGACTTAATGAATTATTATTCGATAACAATTCACTTAACCCGTCGACTATGAACGTACTAGGCCACTATGCCATAGTTCCCAAACGGTACAAGAGGATCTAATTTATTGGACCTATCTGTCCTTAGTTATTATGTATTTATAGTCCCTTATCTATCTAATATCTCAGAGATTATATATCGGGAATGGTACTGTCCACATACAGAATCTATTTGAGTCTCACTCTAATTAGATTCTTTTAGAGAACTCATTTCTCTCAATCCAAACGACCCTGGCTAGGGATTTGCTTGAGCAAGAATACACGTGATATTCCTCTCATGATACTAAGAGTGAATGATCCCCTATTGACACTCAATTGCTTTCGTAAGGTTGGTTACCAATCTCGATAATTAATTATATCAGATCTGAAACTTCCAGACCTATAAGTCTAGCGTCCAAGAAAGGAGTACTCAAATAAGGTATCCTTAGTGTTTGACGTCTAAGGACCAGATACATAACTAGGACTATAAAATCATTGCCTGATGTCAGGTATCATTAACCATCTAGCATTTCATAAGCGGTTCGATTAGTAAACTCATTCTCCAATAAGCACATATACTATACCCTTAGTGTCCCTACAAGAGTGACTATCAGACTAGTCGCCTTTATCATATGGATGGGAATACAATACACCTATCTATCTGGTTCTCTTGATGTCCCTCTCGAGTAACATATGATTGAGATTATTTATAATATATGTCTTAAGGCGAATTAGTTTCATTTTTATGATCTTATCATGATCCAATTGATATTGCACAGATCTAACGACATCATAATATATACAATAAGAAACATAAAATGAGAATATATCAAATATTAATAATAAGCAAAAAGTTTATGGAACATATCATATGTGTCATCACTTATATGATTAGCTTGTAAGGCACCTATAATCAGCAATCTCTCACTTGAGCTAAAGCCAATCCCCTATGTGGTTGATCCCCACTAGACCTCTGTAATGCTCAAATATAGTCTGAGACAACGACTTCGTTAATTGTTCGATAATGTTATCTTCAGATCAAACTATTTCTATTGCTACATCTCTACGGGCTACGATCTCTATAATCAAGTGGAACCTCCTCATAACATGCTTCTAATGAGACTTAGGTTCCCTCACTAGAGCTATCACCCCGTTGGTGTCGTAATATATGGGAATTTGCTCATCAATACTCGGTACGACTCCCAAATCGATGATGAACTTCTTTATCTATACTCTCTCCTTTACTGCTTCTGCTGCAGTAATATACTCCACCTTTGGTCGAGTCAACAACAATATCTTGCTTGGAACTCTTTCAGCTTACTGCTCCTCCATTTAGTGTGAAGATATACCTTGAGTTTGACTTACTATCATCGACATCAGTTTGGAAACTTGAGTCTATGTAGCCCTCAACTTGGAAGCTACATCCTTTGTATACCAGTAAAGGATCCTTAGTCCTTCTTAAGTATATAATAATGTACTTTACTATCTGCCAGTGTTCCAAACCTGGATCCATCAGATACATACTCATGACACTTAGAGCATGTGTCATATTAGGCCTAATACATAGCATAACTGTTGAATCTCATATTTTGATGATGAAATCAATTGGTGTATTTCTGATAAAACTCATGTTTGAGAAAAGTGACGCAAGATTAATTACAACTCAAAAAAGATAAAGAAATTAAGGAAGAATCTGTCATTGGGTCTGAGTCAAGATTAGGCATCAGGTTGGGGTTTGGACGATGCAGTGGGAGCTTGCTGGAGGTTCGAAAGAGATTATCGGGAGTTCACTAATAGGTTGTCAGGAGCTCTTCGGGAGTTCGCCTGAAGGATGTCGGGAGTTTGCCGGAAGGAGATCAGAAGCTCATCGAGGGTTCACCAGAAAGAAGTTGGGTGTTCACTGAAAGATCGATTGACATGCCATATAATAAAGATTGTATTTGTAATTGTTTATCTTGATTTGAGCTCCTGATAGAGCTCATATAGTTAACCTAGAAAGAGGTCAATAGAAGGCATGACTCTGGTACAAAAAAGTATGAGAAAGTATTGTTCCTGGATTGCCCGATGGTGGTACCACCCAGGCGGTGATGGTATCACCCCAAGCGATGGTGGTACCATCGTTGCCTAGGTTTTCGAGCAACTTTCGATGATAGTACCGCTGGTGCCGGTGGTAGTATCACCCATACCCTAATTTTTTAAAGAAGGCTGAATTTTGGCTCCAATTTTTAAAGTCAATTGGGATCCATAAATTCTCCAAGTATTATTGCATAGAAAAGTAAGAGTATGAAAGAAAATTTTGGTAAAATTCTATTGAATTGGGTTGAGAGCTTCCATTTTTCTTTCAAGAGTTAATTGTGTAAAGGAAGGGTTGTAATTGAGTCAAAAAGATTGATCTCGTAAGTCTGAGAAAGGGAGAGTGTAAAGGTTATTCTTCTGAGCCTGTGCAAAGAAGAAAGGTGTAAGGGGTGTTTGATCTTCATTCATGAAAGAATATTGATAGTGGACACCAGTTGGCTTTAAGTGAAGAGGGATCAGAAGTAAACATAGGTCAAAGTTTTAACCGAACTATTATAAAATCTGTGAGCATCTCTACCCTTGCCTCTCTTTACTATTGCATTTGAATTTAATTATTCTTAATTTATTCTAAGAAAATCATGAGCATCTTATTTTAATTTTCTCTTTACTATTGTTCTCTAACTTTATGGTTCTCAACTACTTCCAAGAAAAGAACTTATGATTTTGGTTTTAATTTGGGCAAAGTTTTTCAAACTTAGTCTTTTAACACTTGTATTAATTCACTCACCAAGTACTCCCCCGGCCCCTCCCACCCCCCTTCTTCCCTCTTTGTGTTAACTCGATCTTAACATATATGATAGACCCTATCATAGAGGTATAGAGTATCATATCCACGTGTACCCTTTCTTCAAGAGTCTTTTAGGACATACTTCTAGAAAATGATATGCTATATTTTATTGGTATGAGACCTTTCTTGGAATTCTCTATGTCAAACCTTTTGACAATGGAACATATGTACTTGGACTAGATAAGCCAAGAATTCTCTTGGATCTATCTCTATAGATTTGAATCCCCAAAATATGGGGTGCTTCCTCTAAGTTCTTCATAAAAAAGTGTTTAGATAGCTAAGTATTGACTGCGGAGAGTATTCCTATATCATTTTTAATAATCATGTTGTCATCCACATATAGTACCAAGAAGGTGATAGCGCTCTCACTTACCTTCATATACACATAATGCTCATATTTGTTCTTAACAAAGTCATAAGATCTGATTGCCTCATCAAATCTTATGTTCTAACTTCATGAAGCTTGCTTCAGTCCATAGATGGACATAAGTAACTTACATACCTTATCTGGACTCTCCTTGGACACGAATCATTTAGGCTGTATCATATACACCTTCTCCTCAAGGTTGCCATTGAGGAACATGATTTTCACATCCATCTATTAGATCTCATAGTTATAATGTGCTGCAATGACCAAAAGAATTCTAATAGATTTCAGCATGACTATGGGTGAGAAGGTTTCATCATAGTTAACTTATTACGTTTGGCGATACCCTTTGTCCACCAACCTTACCTTATATGTCTCCCCTTTCTATTTTCTTCATCTTCTTGAAGATCCATTTACAACTAATTGATATGATACCCTTAGGTGCATACAAGGTTCTAAACCTTATTGGAGTATATGATATCCTATCTCATAATTCATGATTTTTTGGCACTTTCGAGATTCTATACTCATAATGATAGAACCTTAGGATTCTATCATAGAGGAAGAAGATAGAAAGGGGGATAAACAATATTTTCGAGGGGATCGAGCCTCCCAGATTACTTCGAGAGGATATGCCTTCTAGGGTTTTGCCTTTGGCTAAAACTAATACTTCTTCATTGATTTATTTTTATAAAAGAGTTATAACCTTATTTATAGGGCTCTGTCAAGATTCCCACTAATCTTTGACTCCTAACTAACTTGATAAACTCATAACTAAAAATAATAATTGACTTCATCTCAACCAAAGATAAAAACCAACTCTAACCACTTATAACTGACTTGATAAGATTTACTCGACCCATAACTGACTCTGACTAACATGACTCAACCTGAATAGATGGACCCGACTTAGCTAGGGTCCTAACAGACCCGCCCTCTTCAAATTAGTCTTGTCCTCAAGGCTGAGCAACATCAAACTTTGGGGGTACTTCGGTTTAAGATTTTTGTCATGCGTCACAATCTTTTAATCAATTAAATAAGGTCTCCACTTTGTATAAGCAATAGGTCAGTCTTTTGGTGTAGCCGTCATTGAAGTCTTGTGAGGAAGTCTCTTCATTCGATGGCTACTGATAGTTGTGATCTTGCTTTCACCTCTTTCTTTGAGGATCACTTGCTTTTCATTAATAAAAAGCTTCATAATTAGTTTAGAAAGATTCCATGTGGCATCACCTAGAGTTAATAACTATTCAATTCTAAGCACTATTTCGATCTCCTCCAAGGGTATTAGAAAGAAATTCACATATAGTTCTTGGCCTTGTACCATCAATTTAATTTTAAGCACTTGCTATTACAAGTTAGAATTCGACCATCAGCAACCTTGACTTCAAATCTATTACAGTCCTCAATTTGATAGGCCAATTGGTCAGCAAACCTTCTGTCCATGAAATTATTAGTGCTACCAGAATCGATTAAAATAGTAACAGGCTATTGTTTCAAAATTTCCTTGATTTTCATGGTTTGCGGGTTAAAGTAGCCTACGATTGCATATACAGTATATACGAAAGGTCCAATAGCATTATCGAAATCTGTACTTTCTTGATCAGAGTCCACATCATTATTCTCTAGTTCCTCTTTAATTGGTTCTATCATCATAAGATGGTCCTGTTTGTATCGGTGTCCTCTACTCCATTTTTTATCATAATACCAGCACAACCCTTTTGCTGATCTTTCCTGAAGCTCTTCTCTGGTAAGTCTTCGAGGGTTTGGAGTAGAGGGAGGTGGGGCTGTCGGCTTGTTTACTATTGGTTAATTTATGCTTTTATTTTTACGATTGTCCTTGTTGATCTTTTCTTCATGTATACAAGCGAATGATATGGCAACCATCATGGTACGAGGTTGTCAAGCCTTAACTTCGCACTGAATCTCTAGATTGAGCCCTTCAATAAATGTTTCCAGCAGTTGTTTTTTGGACTAGTCTTGGGTTTGGTTTAAGAGGCACTCAAATCTGCTATAGTACTCTTGTAATAGAGGTCTGACGGATTTTAGTGAGTTGTCCATCCATGTTTTCGTACTCCGATGGTCCGAATCGAATCAAAAGTCCACTTTTAAATTGCTTCCATGAGGGTTCTCTATGAGTATGCTTGTACCAATCGTACTATTGGATCACGTTTCCTTAGTTGAATGGAGGCAATCTCCACCTTGGATTCTTCTGAAGTCATATGAAAATGAAAAAATCTTTCAGCACGTGAAATCCAGCAAATCATATTTCCATCTTCCTATCTGGGAAACTCTACCCTCATGCATATATATCCTGTGTCCTACCCATAATCATACTTTTCGTATTGACTCCCTTTAGAACTTTCACCATATTGAGTTTTGTTGGGACTCTCTGATCGACTTCTTCTAATTTTGCAGAAGAGCTCTTGAAGTCTATCTTCTATGCGAGCCTCGAAGGTTTTAAACCTTACATCAAGTGCATCATCTGTAGTCATCATGTAGGATTGTAGATCAGTGATGTTCAATTCCTTTTTCTGCTATCGAGTCTGGGGCATGAGTTTGCGTCATAGGGGAGGGGCAACAATTGTTGTAAAGGGAGATGGCACGACTGGAAGCAACTATGGCAGCAAGCAGATAAGGCAGTAATTGAAAAAGAGGTAGTGGCAGTGTTTCTTCTTGCTGAAGATGCTGACAACAAGGAGGGGCAACGACGGTAGCAAGGTGAAGCGGTGGCAGCAAGGAGGTGCAGCGACAGGGGTGCAGTTGAAAACAACTGAGGCAGTGAGGGCAGCAGTGGCAAGGGAGGAGGTGGTGGTGTTATGAGGAGCACTGACAATAGCAGGCAGCGATTGAGAAGGAGGCAACGACGTTATGAGGAGCGAAGGGGAGGAACAGAGGTGGCCGATGGTAGTGGCAGTAAGGGCAATAATCACATCGGCATTTTGGGGCGATTGCTATAGTAGGGGAGGAAGAAGGGACGAGGGTACCTCAATGGCAGAGGAGGGCGTGGCCAAGGAGGAGGTTACGATGGCTACAACGGCAAAGGAAGCAAGGTGCGGGCGCTGTAGAAGCGGGCGATTGTGGCTGTGAGGGAAGAAAAGATAGAGGAAACAGAAGAGGAGGATGACTGTAGCATCGATGAGGGCTTTGGCTGCGATTGAGGTGGCTGCAGTAGATGCGGTTGTGACAGAGGGAAGAAGATGAGGAGGGCACGGTTGGAGGTGACAGGCCATGGGGAGGAAGCAGCGGCAGTGAGGAAGAGTGGCAAGCGACGACCAATCAATGGGGACTGATGGGTGGCAGCAAGGATGAAAGAGGAAGGCAGCAGTGACATTTAGGTGTGGCAGGGGACAACGACAGAGGGCTGGCCAGTGGCAATAGTGGTAGGGGTTGGGCGACTCGCCGAGGGCTGACCGATGGTTGATGAGGAGAGGAAGAAGGGGCGAGATGCGGAAGACAATAGCAGAGCTGACGGTGAGGAGGAGGCAATAATGGGTGGCCGTGGCGAGGACAGTGACAGCCGACGGGAGGAGGCAACAGGTGCCTCGGCATTTAGGGTGGCTGTTGTGGCAAGGGCAAGCGATAGTAGCAAGGAGGAAGAAGGGGGAAGGTGCGGCTGTGGCCTCTTTTTTTTTTTTTTGCCAGATGAGGAGAAAGGAGGGGTGGTTGCCGCTTATTTTTCTTCTCTCTCTCTCTCTTTATTGCATCAAGGTGGCAAATATGACGATGATGGCAGCAACGACGATGTTGACGATGATGCGGCGACGACAATGATGACAAGAGGAGCAGTTGTGGAATCACAACAGGAACACCAACAATTGCTGCTCTTATACTAGATGATAGAACCTTAGGGTTCTATCATGGAGGAAGAAGGTACGAGGGTACCTCAGTGGCAGAGGAGGGAGTGGCCAAGGAGGAGGTTGTGGCGGCTACAACAACAGAGGAAGCAAGGTGCGGGCACTGCAGAGGGGGACGACTATGGAGTGAGGGAAGAAAAGGCAGAGGAGGCAAAGGAGGAGGATGGCTGTGGCACCGGTGAGGGCTTTGGCTGTGATTAAGGTGGTTGCGGTAGATACAATTATGGCAGAGGGAAGAAGATGAGGAGGGCACGACTAGAGGCGACAGGCTGTGGGGAGGAGGTATATGAGGAAGCAGCAGCAGTGCGGAAGAGTAGCAGGTGGCAGCCAATCAATGAGAAGCGACAGGTAGCAGCAAGGATGGTCAACGATGATGAAGGAGGAAGACAGCAGTGGCGTTTAGGTGCGATAGGGGACAACGACAGAGGGCTGGCCGATGGCGACAATGGCAGGGGTTAGGCGACTGCTATAAGGGCTAGCCAACGATTAATGAGTAGAGGAAGAAAGGGCGAGATGCAGAAGATAGTAGCAAGGCTGACGATGGGGAGGAGGCAGTAGTGGGTGGCCGTGGTGAGGATATCGACGGTCGATGGGAGGAGGCAATAGGCGCTTCGATGTTTGGTGTGGCTACTGCGGCAGGGGCCAATGAAAGTAGCAAGGAGGAAGAAGGGGGAAGGTGCAGCTGTGGCCTCTTTTTTTTTTTTTTAACCAGATGAGGAGAAAGGAGGGCTGCCTCTTCTTTTTCTTCTCTCTCTCTCTCTCTCTTATTGTAGCAAGGTGGCAGATATGATGATGATGGTGATGGCAACGATGTTGACGATGATGGCGACGATAATGATAATGACAAATACGGTTGTAACTCTTTGAATGGCTCAACCCAGAGATTCGATGCAAAGTTAAGGCTCGACAATCTCATACCGTGATGATTGCCATATCATTTGCTCGCATATATGAAGAAAAACTCAACAGGATAATCGCAGAAATAAAAATATAAATCAACTAGTAGTAAGCAAGCCGACAGCCCCACCTCCCTCCACTCCAAACCCTCGAAGACTTAGCAGAGAAGAGCTACAGGAAAGATCAGCAAAAAGGTTATACTGGCATTATGATAAAAAATGAAGTAGAGGACATCGATGCAAACAAGATTATCTTCTGATGATAGAACCAATTAAAGAAGGTGATCCTCAAAGAAAGACGTGGAAGCAAGATCACAACTGTCAGTAACCATCGAATGAAGAGGCTTCCTCACAAGACTTCAATAGTGGCTACATCAAAAGGCCGACCTATTGCTTACACAAAGTGGAGACCTTATTTAATTGATTAAAAAATTATGACATATGGCAAAATTCTTGGATCGAAGTATCCCTAAAGTTTGATGCTGCTCAGCCTTAAGGACAAGGCTGATTTGAAGAGAGCGGGTCTGTTAGGACCCTCGCTAAGTTAGGTCCATCTATTCAGGTTGAGTCATGTTAGTCAGAGTCAATTATAGGTTGGGTGAACCTTATTAAGTCAGTTATAAGTCGTTAGAGTTGATTTTTATCTTCGGTTGAAATGAAGTCAGTTATTATTTTCAGTTAGGAGTTTATCAAGTTAGTTAAGAGTCAAAGATTAGTGAGACTCTTGGCAGAGCCATATAAATAAGGTTATAACTCTTTTATTGAAATCAAAAGAGTCAAAGATTAGTGAAACTCTTGGTAGATCCCTATAAATAAGCATTTAGGGTGGTTTCTGCGGCAAGGGCCGACGATAGTAGCAGGGAGGAAAAAGGGGAAGGTGCAGCTATGGCCTCTCTCTCTCTTTTTTTTTCTTTTGCCAGATAAGGAGAAAGGAGGGGTGGCTGTCGCTTCTTTTTCCTCTCTCTCTCTCTCTCTCTCTCTCTCTCTCTCTCTTTATCGTAGCTAGATGGTAGATATGACGATGATGGCGGTGGCGACAATATTGATGATGATGGCGACGACGACAATGATGACAAGAGGAGCAGCTATGGATCATAGCAGGAACGCTGAAAATCACTGCTCTGATACCATATGATAGAACCTAGGGTTCTATCGTGGAGGAAAAAGGCAGAAAGGGGGATAAATAATATCTTTGAGGGGATCGGGCCTCTTAGATCACTTTGAGGGGATCTGCCTCATAGGATTTTGTCTTTGGCTAAAACTAATACTTCTTCATTGATTGATTTCTATAAAAGAGTTGCAACCTTATTTATAGGATTTTGCCAAGAGTCCCATTAATCTTTGACTGTTAACTAACATGATAAACTCTTATCTGAAAATAATAACTGACTTCGTCTCAACCGAAGATAAAAACTAACTCTAACCACTTATAACTGACTTGATGAGATTCACCTGTCCCATAACTGACTCTAACTAATATGACTCAACCTGAATAGATGGATCCAACTTAGCTAGGGTTCTAACATATAATAACCTCCTCGTAGGTCTAAATAATCAATATCTTGGGTGTCCTCTCTATTAGGATCAATTGGCACTAAGAGGGGGATGAATTACTATAAGTGTAAGTTTTTTATTTTTTAAAAAATATTTCGGCTTTAAGAAAAATAGGAAGATCCACAACTTTTTGTTCAAATAAAGCAAGTGAATGATAATAAGATTGTCAAATTACTTACTTACTAATTACTTAAGAAAAAGCAAGGAAATCCGATAGGAAACGTCGTAAGTGAAATATTTATTTTCAAAGAGTAAACAAGATTTGAAGCATTAATAAGCAAAGCAAAAAATGAACTCGTAACTTTTATAGTGGTTTGGCACCAATGACCTACGTCCACTCCCGAATCCTCCTTCTTGAGGCACACCAACGTCCACTACTGATCTTCTTTGGGTGAAGATCAGACCCTTACACTTGAGTTTACAAAGGAGACTTGAGAATTTTCTACTCTAAGCTTTCTCTCCCTTCCCCTTTTCATTTTCTTATAAATCACTTACAATTTTTTCACAGAATATAATCTCTAAAATTATTATATAGAATGCAAGAAAACTTAGGATATTTATAAGCCCCAAGTGGCTTTAGATTTTTTGAGTTAAAAATAAAACATATTCGAAAAAACTAGGTACGAGCGGTTTATCCACCGACCTAGGCGGCTCAGCAGCCCGAATATTAGGGTACGGACGGTTTACCCACTAGTCCAGGGTGGGTCAACTGCCAAAAGTATCCAAATTCCTGGGTATGGGTGGTTCAATCACCTAGTCTGAGCGGGTCAGTTGTCGTCAACTGCTCGAAAGCCTAGGCGGCGATGGTACACCCATCGTTCACCAGCAGTTTACCCATCAGAATTTTCACAAAAGTAGTTCCCTCCACTTTTTGAATTTCGGCTTGAACCATCAGTTAACCATTCTCTTGGTCAACTAATTGAGCTCAATGTAAGCTCAACCAAACCCTATAGTGGATCCGGTTATCTTATTGAGTTGAATTGGATTTTATCCAATCCAACTCAATTAGGACTCAATTCCTAACTATGACCCAATGATTACAACACTTAATGACTAACAAGCTAAACCAAGACCTAACTCATGCCAATCCGGCATCCTCCGGCATTCTTGTGGTCAGTCTTTTGGTCTTCTTCTAGCGATCTCCCGGCGTGTAAGTTCGGCGAGTCTCCTAATAAACTTTGGCGAGATCCCACAGCATTGTTCGAACCTAACTCGATGCCTAACCTTGATCTTGGCCCATTATCTGGTTGTAACTTCATTGCTCCTATCATAGTTAGACCTACAATTTTTTCTCTAACATACATGTTAGACAAACACTCGTCAATTGATTTCATCATCAAAATCCGAGATTCAACAATCTCCCCCTTTTGATGATAATCATTTGATGACGAGAGTTAATCCTAACTCTCTCTAAATTCATGTCATGATAAAAATGACTTAAATTCAAGAGTCTCACTCACTCTTGAATTCAAGTGAATTATGACAATCAATATTTTAAGCAAATTATAATTTAAGGATTGTAATAAGATATGTATATATCAATAATAATTTGCTTTTAAAATATCATATCATCAATGCATCATGAATTATCATGAATTTCAAATATTAGAAAATTTTGCTTAAGTCACCAACATCCATTTCATTACATAAGTCATCAACATCCATTCCATTACATAAGGTGAGAAGTGGGACTAAGGATTTTAGGCTTATGAGTTTTTGCTCCCCCTTTTTAAAATACAATATAATTTATAAAGAATTTTCTTCCTCTTGTAAAAAAGAAAGAAAGAAAATAAGGAATGAGTTGCATAAATATTATTAGCAATGACTTTCAATTTTATAGAGATGAATTTTGAAAAGAAAATTTCAAAAATAATCACAAAAATCCAAGAAATCCAAAAAGATTCAAGAGTTTAAGCTCATGTATTTTAAAATCACCTCATATACTTTAGCAAATTTTTTTATAAATAATGAGATGGATAATTCATGTCAACAATAAGATAGTTTAAAGATAATTTTTAGACATTATTATCATCATGAAATCTAGATTAGCAAATCACATACTTTCATGATTTATCATTCTAAGTTATCTTCTAAGAAAATCAAATTATTCTTCATTTAAGGGTTTTATAAAAATATTCGCTAACTGATACTTAGTATTAATAAATTTTAAAAAGATATCTTGATAATTTACATGATCTCTTATAAAATGATGCATAATATTAATATATTTGATTATTGAATGTTGAATAGAATTTTTAGTTAGACATATAGCACTTGTATTATCACACTTTATAGGAATATTTTTTAATTTTATTTCATAGTCTTCTATTATATTTTTCATCCAAATGACTTGGGCACAACATGCACTAGCTGGAATGTATTCTACTTCCGCAGTAAATAAAGCTACTGAATTTTGTTTCTTGGAAGTCCAAGAAACAAGTGCATGCCCCAAAAATTGACATGTTTCGGTAGTATTTTTTTCTACCTATTCTACATCCACTAAAATCAATATTAGAATAGACAATCAAGTCAAAGTTCTTTGATTTATGATACCATAATCCTAGTTTAGATATTCCTTTCATATCTAAAAATTTATTTAACTGCTTTTAAACGAGAGAGTTTTGGGTTAGATTGATACCTTGCACACAATCCAACACTAAACATGATATCTGATCTTATAGTAGTTAAGTATAATAAACTTCCTATTATACCTCTATAAGTTTTTTGATCAAAGTTTTCTTATTCACTATCTAAGTCCAACTTTGTAGATGTGATTATGAGAGTGTTTAATGCTTTAGTATTTTCCATCCCAAATCGTTTTATCAAGTTCAATGTGTACTTATTTTGACTAATAAAAATACCATCATCAAGTTATTTTATTTATAATCCTAAGAATAATGTTAACTCACTCATTAGATTCATTTCAAATTCTTGATTCATTTCTTTAGCAAAAGACTCACATAAAGATTCATTTGTAGATCCAAAAATGATATCATTAATAAAAATTTGAATAACAAGTAAATTATTTTTAAAATACTTAAAAATAATATGGTATCAACTTTGTCTTTTGAAAATTTATTTAAAATAAGAGAAGAAATAAGTCTTTCATACCAAGCTTGAGGGGCTTGTTTTAATCTATAGAAAGCTTTTATAAGTTCGAAAACATGATTAGGAAGAAGATTATTTTCAAAGTCGGGGGGTTGTTCAACATACACTTTTTCAAAAATAAAACCATTTAGAAAAGTACTTTTAACATCCATTTGAAATAACTTAAAATTAAAAAAAAACAAAAGCTAGGAGCATTCTTATGGCTTCAAGTCTAACCACGGGAGTGAATGTTTCATCATAATTGATTCCTTCTTCTTGGTTGAAACTTTTGGCCACTATTCTAGCCTTATTTATAACCACGATATCATTTTCATCTTGCTTGTTTCTAAATACTCATTTAGTATCAATCACTAAATGGTCATTAGGTCTAGAAACAAGCTCTCATACCTTATTTCTCTCAAATTGATTAAGCTCTTCATGCATTGTATCAACCCAAGAATCATATATTAGGGTCTCATCAATATACTTTAGCTTGATTTGAGAAAGAAACGTGGCATTTACACATAAATTTCTAAATGAAGACTATGTTTGAATTCCTTTTGATGTTTCTCCTATTATAAGCTCCTTAGGATAATCATTCACATACTTTCATTCCTTAGGTAAGGTATTGGAAGTAGATACATTCAAGTTACTTTTAGGAGTGTTATCTTTTAAATTCAAGATATCAAAATCAATTTCATCATCAAAATTAATCTTCTAAATTCGAAAAGCTCATTAAAAACAACATGAATGGATTCTTCTATTACTAATGTTCTTTTATTAAGAACACGATAAGCTTTTGAAATAGAAGAATAACCTAAAAAAATTACCTTCATCAGATTTTGCATCAAATTTACCTAAAGCATCCTTTTCATTCAAAATGAAACATTTGCAACTAAATATTTTAAAAGAAAATATTAGGCTTTTTACCATTCCATAACTCATAAGGAGTTTTAGTGATGAATGGTCTTACTAGAACTCTATTTAAAACATAACATGTTGTATTAACGGCTTTGGCCCATGTTCTCCTTTACGTCTTGGGACTATGGTATAATGGCCTAGTATGTCTTGGGACTATGGCATAGTGGCCTAATACATCCATAATCGATGAGTCGAGTGAATTATTATGATATAATAATTCATTGAGTCAGAAGGAGTTTTGACATGAAGGACTCATGGCCAGCTCTGTGTTGGACCTAAAGGGTTATGCACATATAATGGATGTTTCAACAAGTAGATGATTAGATATGAGTTATCCAATTAGCCCATATTCTCATGAGATGAGACCCAACATTGATGGATCACTGCATGAGGCCCAATTAGAAACTAATTATGATTATTGGATAGAGATCTAATAATCCAAAATTAATGGATAATTGCATAAAGATTCAATACCCACTAAGGCATGATCCACTAGGGTTTTTGGTGGCTCTCTATAAATAAGAGGCAAGGATGACACAATAGTGATAAGCTACACTTTTGGCTGCCCCTCTCCTATTCTCCTCCCTCTCTCATCTTCTCAACGGATCAGCCCTTCCTTGCTGCAAGAGAGTAGCAAAGAAGATATGTGATCTTCTTCCATAAGTGCTGCGAGAAGGTGCATAAGATTTGTGGGTTTTTGAGCTACAATTGGAGGAGCATCGCTACAATGATCGATACCATTAGAGATGAGGACATTTGACTTTCTTCATCCTCTCCATTTTGATCTTGAATTTTGAGATATATGATCTCCCTAAGTAATCAATCTCTCATACATCATAGTTTTTAGTTTTATGAGTTTTTCCTGTACCAATCTTTGTACGATGACTTAATATATATGGGGAACCTATTTTATTTTCTTTCCTCCACTACACATGTGATGCTTCTGCTGGATTTTGTCAATAGATAACCATAATAGATCCTTCTCAGTGGGTATTGGATCCCTATCCAATAATCATTAGCTTAATGGATATTGGATCCCCATCCAATTCTATATTTTATTGGGTCTCACCAAATGGATCTATTAAAACATAGGCTTATTAGATATCTCATATTTAATCCTTTATTTATTATATCATCCACCATATGTATATAACCCTATGGGCCCAATACCGAATTGGCTATGAGTTGCACCTGTCAAAACTCCTTCTAATTCAGTGAATCATCCCGATAATAATTCACTCAACTCATCGACTATGGACGTACTAAGCCACTACATTATAGTCTCCAAATGGTATAGAGGATATAATCGATTGGATTTGTCTGCTTTTAGTTACCATGTATCATAGTCTTTTATCTAATAGCCCAAAGACTATATATCAGATATAGTGTTATCAGGCTCATACAGAATCCATCAGAGTCTTACTCTTATTAGATTCTCTTAGAGAATCCCTCTCTCAATCTAAGTCTCAGTCTTATTGGATTCTCTCAATTCGATTGACCCTGGTCAAGGATTTTTTTGAATGAGAGCATATGAGTTATTTCTCTCATGATACTGAGAGTGGATAATCCTTTATTGACACATAATTGTCTTTGTAAGGTTGGTTATCATTCCTAATGATCGTCTGTACTAGATCTAAAACTTTCATAACTATAGTCTAGTATCAAAGAATGAAGCACTCAAATAAAACATCCTTGGTACCTCAAGCCCAAGGACTTTCATAACTATAGTCTAGTATCAAAGAATGAAGCACTCAAATAAAACATCCTTGGTACCTCAAGCCCAAGGACTAGATACACAACTGGAACTACGAAATCATTATTTGACGATGAGGTATAATTAACCATCTAGCATTCTCAAAGCAGATCATTCAGTATACTCATTCTCTAATCAGCACCTACACTATATCCCTAGTGTCCATACATAAGCAATTATGAGACCAGCCTCCTCCATCATAGGGATGATATATAGTACACTAGTCTATCCGGTTACCTCGATGTCCCTCTCGAGTAACCTATGACTATATTTAGGATCTATTTTTAAAGGTCAAATTGGTCTTAGTATCATAATCTCATTATGATTTAATTCACATTGCAAAGATTCAAGGATATCACAATATATATTTATTATATGATATAAAATAAAAAATATTATTATTATTAATATTAATCAAAGCGATTGTTCAGTGTATCACACGTGTCATCACTTACATGATTAGTTTGCAGGACACTTGTAGCTAGTAGAGACTATGGGTCGGGATGATCCCTACTCCCCAACACTCCCCGATGAATGCCACTAGATAATGCCATGAGTTGGGTGTCATCTGAGATCCTCCACCATTAGGGGTAGGACTCGATGATAGAATGAAGTGGAAGCCTATGTCTTACCTCGAGGGTGGCACACAATAGCCTGAACCTATTTGGGAATAAGTTATGCTAGCGTTGCCTAAATTGAGGGAGATGCAACTCGTACCCAATCGAGATGCAGTACCAAGCTCAAAAATGCTAAAGAAGATACTCAATCATGACTGAGTCATAGTCATGATTTCCTTAATAACCTTTAGGGCTTGAATGACCTTTACATGCATTGGAGGTATGCCTCTTGATGACAAGCTTATTTGCTATCCGAGGAGGATGCTATAACTTTAGGTGAAACACAACTCGAAGAATTGAAAGAAGAAAAAAAAATACATCTTAACCTATGACAAAAAAGTGAAAAGTTCCATGGTGGCAGTTGCTTGGCAGTTGCTTGAAGTGCAGGAGAGGGAGGAGGAGAAAAGGAGTAGAATAGACTCCTCCCTCTCCTACGCAATCATGATCCCAAAAAAGAGAGGAATAAATCAGCTCATCATAATGGCACCTTGATGAAGCCTCGGGAACTAACATATTCAAGCCTCATTATGACTAAAGTGATGCTTATAAATTGGCAAAATAAGCATGGATCTTAAGGCCATGTGTAAAAAAAACCTACTCTCTCTCCACTGAGTGAAGACCTTGGACAGAAAAAGAATAAGACCTTCTATGACAAGGTCAAGAAAAAATGAGCATGAGATATACAGGTTTGGAAAATAAGAAGGCCCGTCATGACGAGGCCAGAAGAAAAGGTGCTTGAATCTTGTAGCTCGAAAAAAAAAGAAGGCCCACCATGGCGAGGCTAAGAAAAAATGAGCCCGAGGTATGTAGTTCGAGAAAAGAAGAAGGCCCGCCATGATGATGCCATAAGAAGATGTGCTCAAGTCATTTAGCTCAAAAAAAAGAAGAAGGCCCACCATGACGATGCTAGAAGAAGATGTGCTTGAGTCGTGTAGCTCAGAAAAAGAATAAGGCTTACCACAATAAGGCTAAGAAAAAAATGAGCTCAAGGTGTGCAGGTCGGGAAAAGAAGAAGACCTGCCACAAAGGCCAAAAGAAGATGTGCTAGAGTGGTGTAGCTCGAAAAAAGAAGAAGGCTTGCCATGATGAGGCTAGAAGAAGATGTGCCCAAGTCGTGTAGTTCGAAAAAAGAATAAGGCCCGCCACGATGAGACCAAGAAAAAATGAGCCCATGGTGTGTAGGTTGAGAAAAGAAGAAGGCCCATTATGGCGAAACCCGAAGAAGATGTGCCTGAGTCGTGTAACTCGAAAAATGAATAAGGCCTACCATGGTGAGGCCAAGAAAAAATGAGCCTGATATGTGTAGGTCATGAAAAGAAAAAGGCCCGCAATAGTGAGGTGAAGAAAAAATGAGCCGGACATGTGCAGGTCAGGAAAAGAAGAAGGCTCACCATGATGAGTCCATAAAAAGATGTACCTGAGTCATGTAGCTCAGAAAAAGAATGATGCTGGCCATGGTGAGGCCAAGAAAAGACGAGCCTGAGGTGTGCAGGTTGGGAAAAGAAGAAGTCTCTCCACAACAAGGCTTGAAAAAGATATACCCAAGTTGTATAGCTCATACCACAATGAGGCCAAAAGAAGGAGATCTCAAGGTGTGAAGGATGGAAAAAACCGCCCAAAGCAAATATACTAGGAAGATGAAGAACGAAGCACAAGGGCTGGGAGCAACCCGAGCCATGCGCCTCGAAGGGAGTCACAAGCATAGCCGAGAAGTAGTTCCCCAACCCATGGGAACACTTGATGATGTGCCTTGAACCCCTCTATAAGGTCCTTGAGGTATGCCTTCAGTGGCGAAATTTAAGGGAATATCCATGCACCAACTATAAAAAGACATCTGGCAACCACCAAGGAGCTGACATGGAACAATCGAACATGTGTCCAGTGGGGAGAAAGGCTGGCCTAACAGACAACGCACGATCGACTCCCCGTCACTCGGACCATACGGTTCAGCGCCACGCAATAGAGGTCTGCACAGGTTGACTCGTGTTGTTAGGAACATACGGTTTGACTAATTGCATGATCATGCCAAATGGGACAATGGTGGGAAGTAAAGACTCGTGTACCTTTGGGCCAACTCCACAAGCATAAAAGCCAACACATTAACCTAGAGAAGATGATCAAACTTTTTACACTACAAAACAATCACTTATTAACTTAAGCATAGGAGGGGTCGAGTCAAGAATTCTCCCTCCTAACCTTCACTTGTTGTATAGGAACGTGGCGCAAGTGAGACCACTCGAGTCGCATATCGAGTCAGCTACGAGAATAAGCAAGAGCTAGAGACCCAACCCTCGACCTGACCATGTTTTCTCGACCCTCTCGCCCGAAGGATCTATGTGGATGCCCTCACATGTTCGGATAGGATCAAGTCGTACCGACCTCAGGACATAGCATAAAGGTTTATAACATATTATATGTTCATAATTCGTTAAAAATAATCAACAAAATATTGTATATTGATGCAAAAATAAGAGATTAATTAAAAGAATAAAAATATTAACAAAGATGGTCACTGACACAGGCATTAGCCACACTCCTTTAATTAGGATTTTGTTTGAATCTTCACCTTCAGGTATAGTCAACCTATATTCCTACCTTAATTAAGAGGGTACTTTATCTGAGTTAAATTATCAAAATATCCTTATTTAACTTTAACCTAGATTTAATTAAAAAATTTCAAAATATCCAATGGTATAATAGACGGTCTCATTTTGAACAGGTTGATGAGCATACAAAATTGTTGGACGTGTTTCCAAGGAAGGAAGCAGTTTGCTGAAAAATCATCATTTAAAATCGTCAAAATCTAATTGAATCTTAACCTATCACGATATGTCTCATATAATGCAATATTTCAGACAAAGTTGATAAAAAAAAATCACCATAGGTCATATCAAAAGATAAAAATATGGATACAAGCATATGCAAGAGGTAAAGGAAAGGAAAGGACTTAGAATTAGAAATGACACCCAATTACCATAGTTGATAAATTTGCCATACCATAAAAGAGAATTTTGACGATGAAGAATAAACTTTATATCTGATTATTGTGTTCGTTGTGTATATCACAACCCTATTTATAAGGTAAAAAATAATTCGAATCAATCCCATAAATTGTGAGATTTACACAAATCAAGAGATATAAAATTCCTTTTGTTTGATAGGAAATATAAGGAATTATCATGATCAATTAAGGGATATAAGATCTCTTTTACATGGCAGTAACTTTAACAACCAATCCAACCCGTTTCGACCATAATCGCTTTAAAAAAAAAATAAAATCCCGGATTAAACCCAATTGCTCCAAATCAACATGTCACTACCATTAATAATACTTTGACTCAGTCTTTCTCGGCTCGAGGTGTCTCGACCATGCATGCTTGTTGTCACCTGTGCCGATCCGACTAAACATGGGGTTGCTACAATCGGCATGAACTCGACATAAGCAATGTGATCCCTCAAAAAAAAAAAAAAAAAAAAAAGACAAATCAAAATTAGAAGATGATGATGACGAAAATGTGTGTTGCAATTTCTGAGAGTTGTGAAATAGATAAATCTGCCATAAATCAGTTCAATTTTGTGTATCAAGCCCACATTTCATGGCATATCAACAAAATGGTGAAACTTCATTTGCCTACCAAACCCAACCAAAAACTATGATGTCATTCTCATAATGTATGCCATGAGTGCATGAACCTAATTATGGGTCCCTCACCGTCGTACGTTTATATGTTTAACTCATAGAAGTACTGCTCTAAAAAGTCTACTGTCACATCACTTACAATAAGTTTAACTATCAAATACTCCTACTCTTCATGCTTAATTATTTTGTCCCCCATCTATTGGCTATTTCCCTTCTCCAAAAGAAACTGGCCATCACAAGGAAGCTGGCTTCATGGATCACTTCTTGGAAACCACCACCATACAAAATGGTGTGTGAATTCTGATGGAGCGAAAACAAGCAATCATTTAAACAACATGAGATTATGACAAAAATATATCCATAAACTTATTGTTTTATTATTATTATTATCATTATTGATGTGTAGTCTTTGGCAAAATATATCAAAGACTTTCAAGCATTCCACCACCATCGATCTGACATGGGTTTTAGTGTTTGTGGCTATTTAAGTCCATTGCTCTTCAAACTGTTGAGCAAAAGAAAATGTCTCTCCTGAGAGGCTGCTTGATCTCTGTGCCTCCTTGCACTTAGAAGTGAAGAAGCCTTCTTTGTGATGATTCTTGAGGAGGACATAGGAGACAGTGCTGCTTTGTGGCTGTTCAATCCTCCTCCATGGCTCTTACAAGGGCCGAGTCTTCTCTTCGATGGCCTCCCAGGCTTGGCAAGATCTCCCAAGCACCTCACTTTACCAAGAGATGTGAAGGACTGGGACTTCCCATCAAAATGCTTTGACAGCCCTCTCCTGTAATCCACAAATAAGTTCACGAGAGTTTAATCAAGATTCATAATAAATCTGAGAACTGACACTGACTTCCTTCCTTCTGAGAATTGAAATGTCAAAGGTCCATTCATGGTTACATAACAGGGAAACCTAGCATATATATATATATATATATATATATATATATATATATATAGGTTTAGAGGTCATTTATGCTGGTATAAAGGTTGATAAGTATGCCATGATGAATGGTTTCTTGTACGTTCTCTTGAGCATGGATTATTCGTTCTCTTCAGGAGCTGACCATGATTGCTGTACCGGAGTGGAGGGTGGTGGTGGTGATGGAACTTACTTGATAGGAAGCAATGAAATGAGGGAAGACATCTCGAAGAGAGGCCCGTCTTCGACATGATCATCCAACGACGGCGTGCATGACGGCGGATAGAAGGAGAAAGATGAACCCGAGGACGTCGCATCCTCCCTCGGTTCCTCATCAGAATCACCCTCTTCACCATTGAAAGATGAAGACACGGACTCGAGGTCTTCCTCCTCATGCATGACCCCAAGCCTGCCTTGTGGCAAGAAAGAAGCCTCCATTCCCGAAGGCCTTGCTACCTCGGGCCCACTTTGCTTTGTGCCTCCGCCTCCACTTCACCATGCATTTATCAATCCTGAGAGAAGCTTCAACGGAGAAGCCACCATGGGGGAGAATGGGAACCTTGAGAAGTAGCTTGGACGAAGGCAAACGACAGGAGGTTTAGCTGATCTCAAGTTGATTCGGTTTTATCCTCTTGTGCTCTGGCTGTCCCGCCTCGCTTTCATACCATACCAAGCAAGGGAGAGAGAGAATGAGGATAAGACCGCCACATCCTTCCCACATCCGAAGCTTGTGGAATACTAATCTCACCGACACCCTCACTCTTCCCTATCGAACGATGACTTGACACGCGCCCGCATCCTCCTACTATGAATCCGTGTGTCTTTCTGTCCCACAAAGAACTGGTCATTGCTTTGTCATTGACTCGTCAGACCATGGTTGTGCAGTGGAATTATATATTATGATTACACCGGATTTGGGTCATATTTGATGGTTTGATTCTAATTTATTAAATAGGAGCAAGAATTATTATTACTTAACCTCGAGATTGTGAAGTTACTTGTTAATTGTTAACAACGAGAGAGAGAGAGAGAGAGAGAGAGAGAGAGAGAGAGAGAGAGAGAGGTAACTCTCAACCACCAAAGTTAGAGAGATTCTCGGATATTTAGAAGATCCCAATTTAAGACTGATTGATCCTGACACATAAAAGTATGTGCCGTAAGAGCTTTTGATGCTCAAATCAAAATCAATCAAATTACTTCAAAATAATATTTTAGATCGAAAAGAATGGATATATGCGTATATTTGTCTTTTTTTTTTTTTTTTTAGGATTTGATGTTGTTGTGGCAAATATTATTATCATCTATACATATAATGGCAACGCACGGTTTGCGTCCATGTCAAATTAATGTCAATCTTATGATGGGTTAATGTTTAAATAACACGGTTTAAAGTGTGAGATGATGCCGACTTCACTTATGCGAGATCCACAAATCAGATATGTTCCCACATGAGAATGTTTTGTGGATGGAAAGTTGAATGTTTCTAAATAAAAAAATAATATAAACCATATGTGGGCCACACTAAAGAATGCCTTGTTTACCAGGATAATTATAGTGATGGGTTGTGGAAGCAGGATACTTTAATTGGGCCTAATGGGCTTTGAAGGGTTAGTTAGGTATTTATGGCCCATGTAATTGTGGCCCGTATTCTGTTTAGCTCGGCTCTACGCTTGTTAACGGGCTCAGGCATGCAGTGGGCTACACACGTGGTAATCACACGCTATTTTACGCTTCACGTCACGTTTTTGTCACGTTTCTTTCTCGAACTCACTGTAGATAAAATAAGGAGGTCACCGCCTCCCCTCTTCCTCTTCATCCGCTGTCCTCCGCCGCCGCCGCTGACTGTTCGCGCTCGGTTCCCTCGATGGCGATCCTCCATCGCCTCCACAGATCCGCCGCCGCCGCCTTCTCTCCGGCCGCTGCGGCGGCTAGGAGGGGGCTCTCCGCCCTGGCGGCGGAGCGGACCCTCGAGCGGAACGTGCAGTGGGTGTTCCTCGGCTGCCCCGGGGTCGGGAAGGGCACTTACGCCAGCCGGCTCTCCCAGCTCGTCGGAGCCCCCCATATCGCCACCGGTGACCTCGTCCGCGAGGAGCTCGCCTCCTCCGGCCCTCTTTCTCAACAGGTTACCCCTCAGCCCCTTCTTCCTCCCATCGAACTATGGATTTGATGACAAGCCTCGGAGATGGTCCTTGCAAGCAAAAAAGTGGTTTGTCTAGTCCTTCTTGTTCGAATGGAAAACGATCATTATGTCGCTTTCGATTGGTGCAATACTTGGTCGGAAAGATTGTGTTAGGGTGACTGTTCTGGGTAAGAACTAAGAACACAAAGCCGTGGAGTTATTCCCTTATCCAATTCCTTCAGATACCCCTTGCCATTAATATTGTCATGTCTGTTCTTAGTCCAGCACTACAGAGGAGTATGAGAAGTGGAAGCACGGGAGAGAAATTATGAGGAAATCACGTTGTTCCGTATGAAGACTTCAAATATCCTTCTGGATCTGGTCAAAATGTAGAATGATGTGATGGCTATGATAATAGAAGGCTTATTGTTGGCAGAATGATGGAACCACAATAGCTTGTGTTTTCTCATTCTTGATCCGGATTATCCGAGACTTTAAATTATCAGCGGGAAATACCACTTCTTCTACGTAACATTTGAGGTGCTGGTTGGTTGATGAAGTTCGATACCTTAGTCTTGATTGATTAAAACACTCCGCGTAGTTTGTTGAGGATTGGATATCTTGTATAAGTCTGTGGGTGGAAAGTGTGATTTTCTGAAGCACATATATTCTATATAGTATCAAGGAGTAATTGTCTAGTATGGCAGACGACATTTGGTTCCATGGACTATCCTGCTAAATGCATTATCTAGAATTGACTATTCGATGATGGACGTGAAAAAGCTATTGTGTGTGTGACATAAGTTGCACCAGATCTTACTCCGAATACTAGTATCAAAACAATTCTTTACTAAAGGAAGTTTTTTTTTTTTTTTGAAACAACATCTTGGGGGATTACCATTTCAAAAATTTAGGACTACATTTAGAAAAGGTAGTTTGCTTAATCTGTATCAGTGAATTTGCCTTTTTGTTTTTGCCATAAATATGTTTTCTATATTACCCCAGCACAACAATTTGGTTGATGATTAATCTTTCTCTCCTGCAGCTTGCTGAAATTGTTAATCAAGGAAAATTGGTTTCTGATGAGATCATAATAGATTTATTGTCGAAACGCCTTGAAAGGGGAGAAACAAAGGGTGAATCAGGATTTATTCTTGATGGTTTTCCACGTACAGTTGTACAAGCCGTGAGTAATCTATAAACTTGAAGCATTTGAGCAATGTTTACTGCACCTGTAGACCATGTTCTGTACCTCGGAAAGAATTATATTAGAAGTCAGTTTGTAAAAAGAGCTGTAATAACATTTGGATTGCTTTTATTTCTTTCTTAGAACCCAATTTCTCATAAGTATATGTCATTTAATTTCTTTTCCAAATTTATCCCATCGCTTATGCTCATAATTTCTTACATATTATCTAGCCATCTAAAATTGGTTTTCTTAGTCATATGGGTAGCTCTTTGTTATTAGTTCCTATTGCTTTAACTTTTCAATCTCTATGGACACTGTATGTGATTCCCATTTAGAGTTTGTTAGTTTGCGTTAGCTTAATTTATTTCCTTGTCATCAGGAACTATCAAGTAGTAGCTAGCCAGCCCGTACATAAACTAGCATTATTTTTGGTACAGTTCCTCATGTAATGATAGAATGTGTCTGCTGGAAAAGAAGCAGAAATTTAGAGTGAATTAAATCTGAACTCATTGAGGTATCATCATGACTTACAGTCGTGAAAGAATTTATCATCTCTACAGCACAAAAGGTTCTGGTTTATCTTCGATATTAACTTGATTAAAAAGTGTGGTTATGTATTTGAAAAAAAAATGATAATTTTCTCTGATTTGTGATTAAACTCTCACATAGTTTTATGCCTGGTACTTTCTGTCGATTTTTTTTCTCAGCCGTCAAGGGTAGGGTCCACTGTCTTGTATGTCATCCATGACCTCTTGGCATGGATGAGTGAGGAGAAAGTTGCCCACCTTACTTACTAGGACTTCTAGAAAGAGAAATAAAAGGATTCTTCTCTGCTGTCTAGTTTTGTTCCATATGCAGACTTGCGTCTGATTAGGAAAGTGATGTAAATAACAAGAACTCACTAACCTAACTAATTTATCCTGTGTTATTTGACATCCATTTCAGACTTTGGAAACTCTTTGAAGAACCACTTCAGCTTTATTGTATTTCCTCACTTGGCTGCATGAAGAATCTGGCTAGATAATTAGATTCCATTAGTGATTATTTAGTAAGGAGTGATGGAAATTCTTTTTCAAGAGTGGAGTGGTTTATCTTGTTAATCCATTTGGATACTGCTCTCCCTTTTCCCAGGGAACTGATCCCATTTGGATTTCTTTAAAAGGAAACAAAGTGGTAGCAGCAGGACCTATATATTATGTATTTGCATCCATTCATCTCCTAGTTTAGGCCTCCCAGAAGTCATCTTTGTTTCTTACAAAACCTAATCCCTAGGCCAACCATGACCAAGTTTCAACTATAAATTGACTGGATCACTAAAATTGTCGTAGCTGACCAAAACAATCAAACCAAGAAGTCCAATTAATAGAAAGGGGTTGAACTAGAGATGCTAGACTCTGCTAAGACTGAATCCAGAAATCTCACTAGCATGCACAAAAAGTAAAATCAAGGAAGACCAACAGATTGAGAGTTTCAAGTCAAGGCAGGTAACAACAGAAGCAGCTTGGGAACTAATCAGTAGGAAGATGGAGGAGGATTAGAAGCTGTTTTAGTGTGTATGTATGTGCGATTATGTGCATGCACATGCTTGTGTGTCTTCGTGTTTGTGTGTTTTCTTTTTTTAGCAGGGTTACAATAGAGGTGGAATGGGGGAGACCACCTTGTGGCCATGTAAGAAATGTGGCAATAAGGAACCATGTAATGTGATACTTGTCTCGATTAACATTAATTTTACCAAAGGAGGACTGGATCATTTTTCTATGTCTTGAAGGCTATGGTAACCTGATTCTTTTGGGTGGGTCTTTGTGATCTGTTATGTTTTATGAGCCCATTTTACTATTTTACTGTATTTAATACTAATAGGATGTGCTATAGTTGGACTCTAAATACTTCTATTTAAAACTTTATGGACCTTTCTTCTATATGCCAGCAATTACGTGAAACATGAGTGTTCACTGGGAGTAAAAATAATAGTAGACTTAATAGTATCCATATGAGAATTAGACAAGATCAAGTTAACCAGTATATCTATTTCGTGACAGTTTTCTGTCATGTTATGGTTTTTTATATAGAGGAGTGCAATGGCATACTTTATTGAGATATCTAATATGCATAGAGAAGTTTGAAACATCGGGATTTGGAGGTTATAACAGGAAAAAAATTACAAAATGGCTATAAACTTTAAGATGGAGAGTTTTTGCTAGAAAAGTTGATCCTATTCCAGTTTGCTTCTTGCAAAATCTGCATTTGGGTAGACATGAAATTGCAGTAGAAGAAGAATCTTTATTCCTTCAAGCTAATCATAATTTCACCTTTTGGTTTATGCCATCTTTAGCTCTAGAGTTACCAGAAATGTGATCTACGTGTAAACTGGTTGTAGTGCTTGCAATGTGTCGCCGATTAAAGCGTATAGATTGCTGTGCTGTAACATACCGCCATGTCAGAAATGAGTTGGCCTATCACATAATGTGCTATGCCATGCTGTGCCGCTGTTCTGGGCTGCTGTCATGGCATGGTTGCAGGCATTCCTTGTGTATAACCAAAATAAGATGTCCTATTTAGTTGATCAAGCTTGACTATTTTCATCCTTATATTCTGTATCTATTTCTTTATTTTTCAGGAAATTTTGGAGGGTGTGACTGAAATAGATCTGGTGGTGAACCTAAAGCTCAGAGAAGATGTGTTACTTGAGAAGTGTTTGGGAAGAAGAATATGTACTCAATGTGGTGGGAACTTCAACATTGCTTCCATCAATGTTGGGGAGGGAAATGGGAAGCCTGGAATGTACATGGCCCCCCTCCTACCTCCTGCCAACTGCATGTCAAAACTGATTACTCGTGCTGATGATACTGAGGAGGTGGTAAAGAAAAGATTGCATATCTACAATGAAATGGTAATCCTTATCCCTTTTTTGCACCTTTACCCTTTTTTGTACTTTCTTTATATGTCCAAAAAATTCTGTTTTGTTTAAAAATTACTTATTTTCATTGCTAATAAGTTCCTCTTTGTTTAAAATGCCCTCCGACAAAGATTTATGAAATTTGGAACTTCATGCATTGTTTTTATAGATACGAGTTTCATTGACTCTGATACCCGAGGAACATGAGTAGTTCGGACAGTTTAATTTTTGATGGTAAAGTATCAAACCATCTTATAGGTGTCTTGATTTTCATGTTATTTTTGTCCATATAATTTACATTAATATAAATTCAAACCATTTTGTTAAAGTCCCACTAAGTTGAGTGGTATGCAATTTTACATTATCTTGTGCAGCTTGCACACCTTATTCACAACAATCTCTAACCTTTTTGACCTTCTACATATTTTATAGTTTGAGCGCACGATATGCCTCTATTGTTAAAAGTACCATCACCTCCATTCAGCCCTTGTATCATAGAATGCCCCTATTTAAATTCTCTTCACCTCCATTCCTTTTGATATCGTAAAGTAGGTGTCTAAACTCAAAAAATTGATGATATGCTGTATACTAAAATCAACATTTCCTAAATAAGAACATCAGTATTATGATAGTAACCAAAGGAGAAACGAGCAACTGAGCAAGTATGGTTGGTCTGGGACTTGTTGCATCAGCTGGGTGCACTTGCAACATATGCGAGCACCGTGAGAGTCATATACACTTGTCAGCACATGACAATGATAGGCATGGTATGCATGCCTATGTAGAGATCCTTGTGATTGAAATATGCATGGTCTGCACAAATTTAAATAAAGTGACTTTTGGCATGTTGTAAATATCTTTCTGAGTTCTAGAAACCATATATTGAACCCAAACCAAATTCCTACCTCTTAATGTTCATAAATGGGATGAAGATGCTATTTTTTTATTGATGAATATCCTTTTTTTACTGTTAAGAAATCAATGTGACCTTATATTATGTGTTGTCCTAGCTTTTCATTTGACCCATGATTTAAATTTAGAGCAACAAATGGTTTATGTTGTTTGTAACTAATTTCTGACTAGCTTGTTATAGATAGTTAATTTGATATTTTCATTATATGATAGTAAGTATATTTCTTCTTCAAAAAATATTTTCTTCTTTGTACTTCCTATTCTAATTGCCCTTCTACTTTGTCTTTGTGGTGTTGGCAATATACCCATGTCGAATGGGATGATTTTGCAAAGCAATTTGGAATTAGAAAGTGTAAGTAAGGCAATCAAGTATAAAGATCGAAGCACTAGAAAATTTGTATTACCAAAGAATTGGCTTCCAGCTATGGATTTCATTCATCTAATGGCTTCAGCCATTAATTATTTGGGTGCTCTGAGTTTGATTCACTGGGTAAAAAGAATGATCTTATTCTTTTTTCTTATTTCTTTAGCAGCACTTGGAGTGCCTTGAGAACCCTGCATAGTTCATCTTGAAAGCTGGTTTCAGTGTAGGATTAGATAATAGGAGAAACATTTTGTAGGATTCACTTATTTTGGCAGTTTTTCTTGAAGTGATATTCACTGTTTTTGTGTTGTGATGTAGAAGTTTGAATCATAAATATGTCAGTGGTATCAATTATGACATCAAAATTACAGAAGGTTTTCCATTGTCTAAATAGTTTATTAAAAAAGAAGTATGATGTTGTAAAAGAGTTTGAGAAACAGAACTAATAAACTGCTAAGTGAAGGGTTAACAAAATCTACTCTTCTGAATCAACTTGGGGCTAAAGGATGATGTTTGATTGGGAACTCTTGGTTTCTTAATTGGACATATATTGAATAGTTTCTTGTTAATTCTAGTTATACAAAAATCTTGAGTAGCTTTTATTCTTTCATATACTGTCATAAAATCATGGTTCGTCTTATTGATCCGTATCGGTGTACCGACCAATTATTGATACGGTACATATGAATGTACCAACACATGATACAGTGGGATGTACCGACCGATTGGTATATACCGTCCATACCGATTCCCTATTGGATCGGTATGTATCGCCCATACTGAGCGGTACATCATGGTACGGTGAACCTTGCATAAAATAGTAATTTCGATGTTTGTGTTTCTCATGAAATTTATTATCGAAAAAGTACTGGCACCTTTAGCTTAGAAATGGTTGGTTCTGCAGAGCCGACCAGTGGAAGAGTTCTACCGCAAGCGAGGCAAGCTTTTGGAGTTTGATTTACCAGGGGGAATCCCAGCATCTTGGCCGAAGCTGTTGCAAGCACTGAACATCGAAGACCTCGATGACAAGCAATGTGCAGTGGCATAGTTTTGAACCTCCAGGAGTGTTGAGACACATTGTGGTGATTAGCACATTCTTTCAATAAGATAATGAACTCAGCCCATCAATCGAAGGGGCGAGGAACTGTTACAGGGTTGTCCTACTATTGGAGGTGCTCTCCCCGTAGGATGGTGGATCGATTTTATTTATATTGATTGATCAAGTCAAAACAACAGGTTACTAGTAGGCATTTTTGAACCTGAGTTCTTATACCTTTGACAGGGTTTTGTATTGTGCTTGTAGGAATTACTAGCCAAAGCAGGGGTTTCACGACTTCTGGCAGTGATACTTTGATCTCGATGTTAGGAACATGTATGGCGATGTTTCAACTCATTTTTTGTCATATCATTCACTGGTGGATTCTGCTTTAATTTTAGTTTAAGCTTTACATATGTCTCTTATGGAAAACAGATGCTCTCCGGGATGCGAAATTAATGATAGATACTAAAGTTACATAAAGCGTTTCTTCAATCCTTTTTCTTCTTGTAATTGCCCCTCGCCTGGTTGGCTTTACTTGCCCTTTGATTTAATGCAGCAAATTTGAGCGGGTGGAGCGGAGAACCAGCAAGTACTCGATGCAACCAGACCATAATGTATGTCCATGGGTAAGTGTATGTAAATTTGTCATATACTCTTTGACATGTCCACGTTCTTGCTCGTGCTTTATGCAACAAAATAAAAAAAAGAGCGAAAGGAAAAAAAAAAAAAGAGTGATTCAGAGCTCTAGATCAATGTTCAATTTTGCAATTTAGTAAGTCGAGAAATTCTCTGGATTCAATAGATCTGTTTTGTTGCCTCTGCAAGTCTGCAGCCGAGTGTGCAAACCATCGATACAATTAAAGCCCTTCTTTTATATATATATGAGCCAAATTAATTGTTTCTTTTGGCATCTTACCTTCATCATGGTGTCAATATAATCCTCCAAATGTTTGACCTGGTTAGTGAAGCGTAATGGAAATTAACATCGAAAATTAGGAGGGACATGATTCAGTTCTACAAGACTGAAACTAAACGCTAAATGGTGAAATCACAATTTAAGTACAATCGACTAATCATCAGCTGCAAGTATTTCCATTTAATATATAAAAGCACATGGAAGATGTTACTTTCCCCTACAGATTCTTGCACTGAGACTCCAGTGTAGCTTTCTCTTGGATGGAGGTCTTCTTCTCCCGGTCCGAATTCTGCTTTGCTAGAAACAGATCTGTCAGAAATGTAGCCACGCCTTGTCATATACTTCTGCTTCATGCTGTCAGAAATGTAATCATCGAGTCAAAACCACCAAATGAGAAAGGAAACCAAGATTTCAGAACAGGAGAGAAACGACAAACCCCGAATTGACCCTGCAGATTCTTGTACTGCTGTTGCAGCGTGGCACATGTTCGCATCCCAAGTCTCCTCCTCCTCGTCGGAAGTTGCTTTGCCTGGGATGCATTCGCTTATTTCTTTGGCATTTGCTTCGGCTTCGTTCTGTCAAGATCATGACAAGATTGGAAGAGGGGGAGAGAGAGAGAGAGAGAGAGAGAGAGAGAGAGAGAGAGAGAGAGAGAGAGAGAACCTGGTATTTGTTCAACTCGGCTTCCAACCACTTGATATGGCTTTCCATGGAGAGTTGCCGGAGGCTGGAGTGGTCGCCGTTCTCAGTGATAGCCGGAAGGCCTGAACTCGAAGGGAGATCAGCCATGCTGCGCAAGGTTGTGCAGACCTCCCAAGAAAGAACCCCAGAGAGCTTAGGTGGAGGAACAGAGGACTCTGGAACACAAGGCTTTGGTCCAACAACCACAGAGAGAGAGAGAGAGAGAGAGAGAGAGAGAGAGAGAGAGAGAGGTGCGTCTTTTGGCGGGTGAATCTAATGTGGTATTGAGACCCGTCCATACCGGATCCGGTTTGAATCCGAGCCAGTTGAAATCCGACCCGTTTAAGTCCAGCTTATAAAGCAGAGATGAATGTTCGCGTTGATTAGTAGGCGGGTGGGAGGTCAATGACGTCTCATTTTTCTCCTTCCTCCCCTCTGTCTTCGCCGGCCAAGGCTAAGGTTTGGCTCGAACGTGGAAGAAGTTGTAGTTTTGTACATCCGTAACTTGTGTCTTCTGTCGTCTTTGACCGGAGAACAGATCGATGTTGCGGTGGGATCCTTACATGAGGGTTTTGAGCTCTGTTCTCTGCGACAACGCCACTAACGTCTCAGTCGAAGATTGGGTCTCCAAACTGCACCTCGGAGCAGATGACAATTTGTGACTTGCTTAGATATATATATGAACTCGGAGTTGTACATAACTTGAAATCAAAATGCTTATAGCATCCATCATACATGGGAGGGGTAGAGCTGCATCCAAAGGGCGGACAAATGAGCAATAACTGTTACCATCTAAATCCATGTCTTTAAACCATTACAGCGAGATCTGACCTGAGTCATCGAGGTATAGGGGCTTTTCGAAGCATCTGTTGTGAAATAAGTTGCGCAGATGCGAAGACGAGGAGGTGTGTTTAAGACAATTGTGGCAGTGATTTAAGAGGAAATCGTCATCTGTGAAGTCACCAAGAAAGAAGATGCCTTGTTGTAGGCAAGAATCTCTTCTTTGACAGTTTATATTGAAGTGTAAAGAGAACTAATTACTTGGACAAATGCGACTATGAGATGAAGTTTGACCTTCTTAAAATTGAAGGACAAATGCGACATTGATAGCGCTGCAACTTCGAGTTTGGGGTTCAGGAACTGCAGTTGTTACAGACCGAAGAACCATTCAATAGTCATTTGAGACAACGAGAAACTACCAAGTAAGAAAAAAGTAGGAACAATGGCAACTACATAACAAGCGAGTGAATCAGCAAAGAACCCTCAGACACGATGTTACTTCTTCAGACTGAGTGGTTCCATAGTAGCTTCAATGTGGCAAGCATCGGGATTTCGTTTTCCCTGCCCAACAAGTGTTGAAATCATACACAAATGTTGAGAGACGGGAGACATAGAACAAGCAGTTGCAGCCATCAATCAGAGCTGTGTATGTGTCGGAATCAGAACCTTTCTTGCTTTGGCACAAGGATGCTTTCTTTCCTGTTTTATCTTCAGATAGTCGATAACAAGCTTCGTACAGGTATTATTAGCCTCTGTTTTCGATACATCCTTCCGCAGGCAGTCATTTTCCTTCGATTAGCTTCATAAATTTATGGATAGAGAGAGAGAGAGAGAGCTCTGAGATCGGTTACCTGCTCTTGGAGTTGGCGACGTTCGTCCTTGCACAGCTGTAACCGGTTAGTGATCCCCCTGCTCACATCATTCACCTGCTCATCCTGTTGCACTCGACGGAGGTCAGAATCGCCAAGAACTAGACGAGAAACGTAATCACAAACCCTCGGATCTTGGAAGCGTGATGTCGGTGGCGGCGGCGGCGGCGGTGTCCTGCTTGTGAGATCTTGGAGACGGCGGCGTTCCCCTTGGCAGAGAAGGAGTCGGTCTTGCAAGCTCCAGGCAGAAGGGACCCCATCTTGGTTGGCGCCGTACTGGAGAGAGAGAGAGAGAGATGAAAGATAGGATTACTGCAGAGAGAGAGAGAGAGAGAGAGAGAGAGAGAGAGAGAGAGAGAGAGAGAGAGCTTGGTGTATGCACCTTGGATGCAGAGGCATCCATCGTCGGCTTTGATTTCTGCACCTTGGAAGCAGAGGGATCCATTGTTTATGTTGATCGGGAGCTTGGAAACAGGGCTGGGTTGGGGAGGGGGTCGCTGGTCTTTTTATACAGGCTGCTGACAAGCTGTGAATATGACATACCGGTAGTTATCGTGTCCATCAAAATTCGTGCTATTGCCCAGATCTATTTGGTTACCCCCTGAGCTCTTCATCAAAGATGGCCTCTTCTGACAACTGTCAAACCGACGTTTGTTGA
This sequence comes from Ensete glaucum, assembly GCA_021527575.1. Taxonomy (NCBI): domain Eukaryota; kingdom Viridiplantae; phylum Streptophyta; class Magnoliopsida; order Zingiberales; family Musaceae; genus Ensete; species Ensete glaucum. The sequence goes on along the minus strand of CM038559.1, from coordinate 25,013,412 downwards.
CCCTAACCGCTTCTCTGCCCGCAGCCTCCTCCATCCCCCAATTCAACCTCTCTTTCTCTCGCTTTCTCTCTCTCATCTCTCGACTCTGTTGCTGCGAGATCAGCGGTAAGCTCCATCTTCTTTACTTCTTCAGCCTGCCGTTTCTCTGTTTGTATCGTGGCATCAACCTGGTTCTTCTTCTTCTTCTTCTTCTTCTTCTCCTTCTTCTTCTTCTTCTTCTTTTGTTTGGCCCCTGGCAAAGGACGACACCGGGGCATCCATGGGGAACGGCTACAGCAGCGTGGAGGAGGAGAAGACGTTGAACCACCAGCTCGACGTCTGCACTGATCTGCTCCGTGAGCTGGAACGCAAGCTCTCTGAGGCTGAAAGGGACGGGGACGCAAAATTCAAGAAGCGCTTAAAAAGTGACAAAGTCCGCACTCTTTTCTCGTCCTATGACTCTGGTTATCGGCTCTGTGTCTTCGGATCTTTCTCGGCTTTTTCATGGTGGTTCCCCTTGCATCTCGATCGTAATAGGAGAAATATATGATGACTGCTGGGAAGTTGAGTGACTGCACCGAGGAGTACGAAAAGATGCAAGTGGCGTACGATGATTTGCGGAGGCTCAAGGCAGCAATGGATGCAGAGGTATAGCAGGCATATCTTGCTTGAAGTCTTGACAAATTGCATCAAACCTGACTTAATTTTTTTTTTTTTTTAGTTTCAGTTCAGATCTTGTATTTTTATACGGAATTTGCTGCATGCTTAGGCTGCGAGATTGGAGAAAGAGATGCGGTCTCTGGAAAAAGGAGTGAGAGACGATGATGACGAGGTAGGTGGCAATTCTTGCATGGATTGCAGATCTCCACCAAAATCTTGTTTAGCAAAAACTTCAAATTGGTGGTCTGAATTCCTCAATCATGCCGAAATTTTCCCTTTTTCTTTCCCTTTATAATCTGTAAATTTCTTTAGGCTGCTGTTGAGGACAAGCCCCACGAGGATCCTTCATCAGGTGATATGAAGCAGTAGAGAATTTTTTTTTTTTTTTCCTTTGTCTTCTCTTTTTTTTTCCTGGATCATTAAATTAACAAAATAGTAGCTTGTCGAAAATTATTAAGTGAGTGATCCTGGATATACTATTAGTGAATCAGATATGAATTTTGGGTGTTAGGGACTGAATGACATGTGAATGTTTGTTTATGGTTGCTTTTTACCACAGGCTGCATCATTAGCTGAAAAGGTTACGACCATTGCAATAGAAGAGCTGCCGAGGGGGTCTGAGCTGCATTTTACTTCACGAAAGGCCCAAAAAAGACAAGACATTCTTCGACGGGGTTTCTTGAAACGGTGATTGATTGTAATGACAAAAGGACGGGTGATATATCTTTCTGTACACGTGACAAACTAACTAAAATGCAATAAATTGGGAGGAGCCAAAACTTTCATATGGAAATCTTTGGAATACCATGTGTACATGATTAAATTGTTTTAATTTTTTAAGGGGATAAAACAATATTTTTCTTTTCTTCTCTTTTCATTCTTTCAATCATAACTTTGATATAACTTCAATGCCATTGCTGCAAGCCAAGAGAACAGTGATGAATTAAATTAAATAAAAAAGTAGAACAAGAACATGATAATGAATTGTGAAGTAACTTCTTACTACGCTCTTCGATCAAGTCAGAAACCACCTCCATAAAAAAATTTTAAAAAAAAATTAAAAAAAAAAAAAGCAACGTAAGGTTGCCTACATACATAAGCAAATAGAAAGGAATAAATTGTATGATGCTTCGTAGAATTCGTAAAATTATAGGCAAAGCAATCAAAAGCTTTTTGTTCGATTCGTAATACTCCCAGTTCGAAACGTCTTCTTTTAGCAGTGGTAGGAGGAGGTTGTATCAATTTGCACGAAACCTTAATGATGTCACAAAAGTTGTAGCAATCAAAGGTACAGGAGATCATTCACAGCAAGCCCGAATTTTTGATGCACCCTGACACCTGCTGTGCGTTGCCTCAGCCCGCTTAAAAACGGCCTCCGATGGAGTTCCACCCATCTCTCTCTCGCTCTCTCTCTCTCTCTTTTCACCTAGTCATCTTCTTAATCAAGGACTCACCATGGAGAAGGACCCCCTTGGACGACTGCGTAACGCTAGTCGACGAGATTGAAGGCCTGCTCTCAAGGCTTGAAGAGCAAGACAAGTCGATCAAGAAGGTCCTAGAAAAGAACGGGGTAAAGAAAGCTCCTACCCTTCGTTCTCAGTATCTTCTTGCCTACAGAGTTTGTGTTTTTCTTTTCTTGGATTCTTCGGGTCCATGTTCTTGGTTTCATTTGGATCGTGACAGGACCAGCTGAAGCCCAAGGACGATGATCTGCTGAGACAAAAATGCTTGTTGTGTGATGTGCGAGGCAAATCTTGGTTTGCTTGTAACTTTTTCTTTAAGCAATCTGGAGGTTGGTTTCTGATTTGATGTGCTTATATAGGCTGTTCAGTACCAAACTGCTGAGGAGTGGAAGAGCCCCCTGGAGAAGTATGATCAACTGCTAGGCCAAACATCTAGATGTGATGCAAATCCTTGCATTTGAATCCTTCTCGATTCTTGAATTCTTATTTCTTCATGTGCTTATGCATTTGGTGTTAATTATTTTGTCATTCTAGACATCGTTGTATTACTTAGGTTGCAAGAAGGAGCGACGTGATCCTACCGATGGAAATCATAAGGAAGCGCATTTCATATGGTATGAAGTTTTAATCTTAATCTTGACCATAAATATTTGTTTATCCAGTTATGCTCATGTGGTGATTGCTAAATACTAACTACAGGGTGCTGTTGTTGGCATAAAAACTATAATCATGTAAATTATTATACGAAAAACTATTATGTCAGGATTGAAATCAAACAATACGATATCTGTTTACGATGCGTATCTTTAGATGCCAATTGATTGAGATCCAATAAGATCTTCAAGAGCACCGTCTATCGGATTTGAATAACGCCGAATATCGATCTGTAAGAAGAACCAGAATAGATCTATACCCCTTCTCTCTTCCTATCCTTTCACAGGATCACTGTAATTGATAGTTTTGGAGAGATCGAGAGAATAACATTAAACTTTCTAACTCTATTCCCTATTGTCGTTCTGTATATTTTCGTGCTTTAGGTTTATAGTAGGTCCTATCTATTTATAGGCGAGATCAAAGAGTTTAGGGTAAATTACTAGGAGAATTCTTTCCATCAAGGGCATCCCCTAAAGTATCCCAATATAATATAGATTTTATTTAATATTGGCTAATATCTTTTATCAGAATCCAAATAATCCATAATATATCTTATTCAATTAATAAAGGACCACATAATCTTACATTCTCCCACTTGGCCCATTAATTGATAAGATATGAAAGATATCCAAAATCAAAATAAATAAAATAAAATTTATTTAAAAATAATTTTATATAATTGGATTCTGAAAATTTTAAAAAGTATTTTATTCATGGCCATGATTTTAAAAATAAGCTAATAAGTTTAATAAGCACAAGAATATTATATTCAATCCAACTATCAATGTGAGTTATAGCGATTGTATGTCATCAATGTCATACTTACTTCCATATACTACAACACTGTTAGTCTTTCATTATATAGTCTATAATGACCCCTGTAATTTGTCTTGTCAAAACAATCTTGTTTCTTGCATTCAACCATAATATTTATAATCATAAACACAAACAGCATAGTAGAAACAAATAACTTTAATTATGTAAAAGAAATGTCAATAATAGCATCCACTTAAACATGTATCACCATATCCTTTATGGCTTGCTCACAAGCCCCATTCTAAAAATATGTTCTTTAAATATTTTACACTGTAAAGCTTTAGTAAATGGATCATCAATCATCATAGTGGTGCTCAAATTTTTAATTAACACTTGTTGTTTCTAGACTCTTTCTCTAACTACCAATTACTTTATCTCAATATGCTTGGAACCACTAGAGTACTTGTTATTCTTAGAAAAGAAAACCACTGCAGTATTATCACAAAATATCTTTAGCGGCTTGGCAATTGAGTCGACTGCACCAAGTCCTAAGATAAAATTTCACAGCCATAAAGCTTGATTTGTGGCCTCAAAGCATGTCACAAATTCAGCTTTCATCGTAGATGATGTAATAAGTGATTATTTTATACTTTTTCGAGAAATTGCACTACCAACCAGAATGAACACAAATCCTGAAGTGTATTTTCTACTATCGAGGCAATTTGCAAAATCAACATCTGAATATCTCATTACTTCAAGCTGATCTGATTTCCTATATGTGAGCATATAATCTTTTGTCTCTTGCAAATATCTCATTACTTTCTTTGCAGCTTTTCAATATTTCATTCTTGGGTAACTTTGGTATATACCCAGCATTGCCACTATAAAACTGATATATGGCCTTGTACAGGTTTGAGCATATAATAGACTTTCAATTATGCACCCATAAGGAATATTCTTCATTTGATCCCTTTCTAAGTCATTTTTCGGGCACTGGTTTTGGTTGAATTTTTCACTTCTAGTAATAGGTGTATCATTAGCTTTATAAAGCTACATATTAAACCTTTCCAAGATACGATTAATATAACATTTCTGAGACAGTCCTAACAAATCTTGAGATCTGTCCCTGAATATCTCAATGCCAATAACATAGGATGCCTCATTCATATCAACAATCTTAAAGTTCTTATTGAGAAATATCTTGGTTTTGTACAATAAACCAAGATCACTACTGTCAAGCAATATATCATCCATATATAAGACCAATATAATAAACTTACTCGCACTAACCTTCAAATGTATACAATAATTAACAGTATTTTTCTCAAATCCGAAGGAAGTAATGGTATCATGAAACTTTATATACCATTATTTGAAAGCTTGTTTAAAGCCATAAATGGATTTCTTAAGTTTGTAAGCCCAACTTTCCTTTTTCTTTTATATGAATCCTTTATATTGTTCTATATAAATTTCCTCATCTAGATTCCCATTCAGAAATATTGTTTTCACATCCATCTGATGTAACTCAAGATTATAATGAGCTACTAACGTCATGATGATTTTCAATGAGTCATTTTGAGAAACTAGAGAACATGTCTCATAATAGTCAATGCTTTCTTTCTGAGAAAAACCTTTGGCCATAAGTCTGGCTTTATATCATTCGATATTGCCCACCGAGTCACGTTTAGTCTTAAAGACCCATTTACAACCGACTGTTTTATAATTATTGGGTAATTTAATAAGTTCTCAAACACCATTCTGGTCCATTGATTTTAACTCATCTTTCATTGTATCATACCATTTTTCAGAATTATTACTTTCTATGGTTTATGAAAACGATAACAGGTCTCTTTTTATTCCTATATCAAAATCTGATTCTTGCAAATATACAACATAATCATCAGAAATGACATGTTTCCTTTTTCTTTGATATCTTTTTAAATCTACCAATTATGATTATTCTACAAGACTATTAACGGTGACGTCAACATCATGTGACAATTTTCATCAATGTTATTTTGTTTTTCACCCTTATCAATTCTCTCATTGATTTGAGGAATAATAATTTCTCGAATATAGGATTGTTGAAAAACCTACAGCAAGTGCATCACATGTGTAACGAAAATCAAAACAAAAATCGATTTCCCACATAAATCAAATCATCGTGCAAAAGATTGAGGTCATAAGAAAAATGTAAAAACCGAAAAATTACGATGTGTGAGAGATTGATTTTACCTATGGAGATCGTATATTTATGTATTCCAGATCCAGATGGAGAAGATGAATGTGGTCAAGCGTCCTCATCTCTAGCAGTATCCACACGATGGATCTCTACAGCGAAACTCCTACAATCTGATCTTGCAACTCTTGCTCAGAAGGAGAGAGGAGAATATGAGGTGGTGGCTAAAGTTTCAGCCTATCAACCAAGAATCTCCCCTCCTATTTATAGAGAGCCACCAAAAAACCCTAGGGCTCCAGCCTTAGTGGGTAATTACCTACTAACCTTGCATTATTGGATCTCTATCTAATAATCTCCTTAGGCCTCTAATTTGGTCTTAATCAAGGAGCCCATCAACATAGGGTCTCATCTAATGAGAATAATGGCTAATTGGACCTCCATCCAATCGTCTATTCGTTGAAGCATCCACCATATGTGTATGACCCTCTAGGCCTGATATCGAGTTGGCCGTGAGTTACTTTCATCATAACTCCTTCTGATATAGTGAATTATTATCTCCATAATAATTCACTCGACTCATCGACTATAGACGTACTAGGCCGCTACGCCATAGTCCTCATACGGTACAGGGAGATCGAATCCATTGGTCCTATCTATCAATAGTTATCATGTATCTATAATCCTTCATCCAACTAATATCCCAGAGACCGTATTTTATATATGGTACTGTCAGGTCACATATGAAATCAGTTTATCTTGCTCTAATCAGATTCTACCGGAGAACTCCTTCTCTCTCAATCCAAATAACCCTGGCTAGAGATTTGTCTAAGCAAGCACATATAGAGTATTCTTCTCATGATACTGAGAGTGGATGATCCTTTATTGACACTTAATTATCTTCGTAAGGTTGGTTACTAATCCCGATAACCAATTGTATCAGATCTAGAGCTTTCAAAACTTTTAAGTCTAGCGTCAAAGAAAGGAGTACTCATACAAGACATCCTTGGTGTCTCAAGTCCAAAGACCAGATACACAACTAGGACTATGGAATCGTTGTTTGACATTAGGTATCATTAACTATATAGTATTTCATAAGTGGATCAATCGGTGAACTCATTCTCCAATGAGCACCTGTACTATATCCTTAGTGTCTCCACACAAGTGGCTATGAGACTAACCGCCTCCATCATATGGACATGTATATAGTACATCGGTCTGTTCGGTTATCTCGATGTCCCTCTCGAGTAACCTATAACCGGTATTATTTATGATCTGTGTTTAAAAATGAATCGATCTCATTATCGTGATCTCATCACGATCTGATTCCCATTGCACTGAACCAAGGACATCACAATATATATGCTACATATAATATAATGTGAGAATATGCCAATATTAATCATAAGCAAAAAAATTATGCAGTGTGTCGCATGTGCCATCACTCACGTGATTGACTTGCAGGGCACTTATAACTGGCAATCTCCCACTTGACCTAAAGCCAATCACCTATGTGTCTAATCCCCATCAGACCCCTGTGACGCTCAAATACAATCTGAGCCAGCGGCTTCGTCAGTGGATCTACAATGTTATCTTTAGATGGAACTCTTTCCATTGCTATATCTTTATGGGTTATGATCTCTCTTATCAAATGGAACCTCTTCAGAACAATTCTGATGAGACCTGGGTTCCCTTACTAGAGTTATCACCTTATCACTATCACAATATATAGGAGTCAGCTCCATGCTGCTTGGTATGACTCCCAAATCCTTGATAAACTTCTTCATCCACACACTTTTCTCTGCTGCTTCTGCTGCAGTAATGTATTCTGCCTCTATTGTCGGGTAAGTAGTAGTATCTTACTTAGAACTCTTCCAGCTTACTGCTCCTCCATTCAGGGTGAGTACATACCATGAATTTGACTTGCTATTATCAATGTCGAATTAAAAACTTGAGTCAGTGTAGCCCTCAACCTGGAGGCTTCCTCCTCCATATATCAGTAAAAGATCCTTAGTCCTTCTCAAGTACTTAAGGATATATTTTACTGCCTTCCAGTTTTCTAAACTTGTATCTGCATGATACCTGCTCGTGATACTCAGAGTATATGCTATATCAGGTCTGGTACATAGCATCTTATACATGATATACCTTATCACTGAGGCATAAGGTATATTATACATGTCTGCCCTTTCTTCAGGAGTGTTTGGGGATATACTCTTAGAAAGTGATATTCCATATCTCATTGGTATAAGACCTCTCTTGGAGTTCTTCATGCCAAACCTTTTGATAATAGAGTCTATGTACCTAGACTGGGACAAACCAAGCATCCTTTTGGATCTATCTCTATAGATCCGGATCCCAAAATATAGGATGCTTCCCCTAAGTCTTTCATGGAGAAGTTTCTGGATAGCCAAGCCTTTACTGTAGAGAGCATTCCTATATCATTTCCAATGATTAAGATATCATCCACATATAGCACCAAAAAGATGATAACGCTTCCACTTAACTTTTTATATACACAAGGCTTAGCTTCGTTCTTAATGAAGTCATAAGATCTGATCACCTCATCAAATCTTGTGTTCCAACTTTGGGAAGCTTACTTCAATCCATAAATGGATCTAAGCAACCTGCACACTTTATCTAGATTTTTTTTGGATACGAATCCCTCTAGATGTATCATATACACCTCTTCCTCGAGGTTGCCATTGAGGAATACTGTTTTGACATCCATCTGCCAGATCTCATACTGTGTTGCAATGGCCAAAATAATTCTAATAGACTTAAGTATGGCTACAAGTGAAAAGGTTTCGTCATAGTCAACTCCTTGTCTTTGATGATATCCTTTAGCTACCAGCCTTGTTTTATAGGTCTCTACCTTTCCATCCACTCCAATCTTCTTCTTAAAGATCCATTTACAACCGATGGGTACAACACCCTCAGGTGCATCTACAAGGTTCCAAACCTTGTTAAAGTATATGGAATCCATCTCAGAATTCATAGCTTCTTACCACTTCCCTGAGTCTATACTCATAATAGCCTCCTCGTAGGTCTGAGGATCAACATCCTGAGAGTCATCTCTATTGATATGTCCCACATATCTTTCAGGAGGGTGAGATCCTCTATTAGACTACGTAAAGTTGGAACTTGTGTGTTAGGTACCTGAACAGACTCAGGCTTTGGAATAGTGCTTGAGCTAGGTTCTCCAACCTCGCTCAATTCTATCTCACTCCCACTATTTCCACCAAGAATGTGTTCATTCTCAAGGAACACAGTTCTCTTAGCAACAAAGACCTTTCAGACCTCGGGATGATAGAAATAATACCCATAAGTTTTCTTTGGGTATCCCATAAATGTGCACTATTCTGTCCTTGATTCTAACTTATCGGGGTTGTGTCTTCTAACGTAGGCAGGACAGCCCCAAATCTTAACAATTTTAAGATCGAGCTTCTTTTCTTTTCATATCTTATATGGTGTAGACACTACTGACTTTGATGGAACTCTATTCAGAAGATATGATGTAGTCTCTAGGGCATACCCCCAGAATGAAACGGGTAGGTCAGCGAAACTCATCATGGATCATACCATGTCTAACAGCGTATGATTCCTCCTTTTGATACACTATTGAGTTGAGGTATATAAGGAGGTGTCCATTGGGATAGAATCTCATTGTCCTTAAGGAAATGAGTGAGCTCCGTACTCAAGTGCTCTCCTCCTCGATCTGATTGAAGAGTCTTAATACTCTTTCCAATTTAGTTCTCTACCTTATTCTTATATTTCCTAAATTTCTCGAAGGCATCAGATTTGTACTTCACTAAGTACATGTGTCCATACCTAGAGAAATCATCAGTGAATATAATAAAGTATGAGTAACCACCTATATCTTGAGTCGATATAGGACCACATACATCACTATGTATGAGTTCCAATAACTCGGTGGCTCTCTCTCCAGTTCCACTAAAAGGGGAGTTGGTCATCTTCCCACGAAGGCAAGGTTCGCAAGTTGCATATATCTCATAGTCAAATGAATCTAAGTATCCATCTTTCAACAACTTTTGAATCCTTCCCTATTGTATATGACCTAGCCTACAATGCCATAGGTATGCATTATTCACCTCATCTCTTTTCCTCTTAGACATATTTATATTCATGATATGTGGAGAATTGTTTAACATATATAAGCCATTTATTAGGGTCCCTCTAGTGATGATCTTATCATCCATAATTATTAAACAACTATTGTTCTCAAAAACTAATTTATATCCACTAATTATCAAACAAGATATAGAAATAATATTTTTGATAATAGAGGGAACAAAATAACATGCATCTAATGCAATAATAGCTCCACCAAGCAGATGTAGGGTGACCTCTCCAACAACAACTGCAGCAACTCTTGCTCTATTGCCCATCTTGAGGTCCATCTCGCCTCTAGCCAATCTCCTAGGTCTTACTAGAACCTACAACAAATTGTAGATATGATAAACACTCCCGTTATCCAATACTCATGTGTTATCATGAAAATCCGATAAGTAGAGACTAATCATGAATATACCTGAAGTTTTTTCAAGGTTCTGTCTCACCTTCTCTGCAAGATAGTCCTTACAATTCCTCTTCCAATGTCCGTCTTGGCCATAGTGGAAGCATTATCCTTTATCCTTTGCCAGGTATTTCTTAGCAACATTTGTCTTACCTGGTCTTTCTTTGCCCTTGCCCTTCTTAAGGATCTTGTTGGCTTTTCTTTTCTTTTTGGTCTCACTAATATAGAGAACTGACTTCTTCTTCTTGATGACACTCTCAGCTTCCTTCAACATATTAAGGAGCTCAGGGAGAGTCACCTCAAACTTGCTCATGTTAAAATTCGTGATGAAGTAAGAAAAAGAATATGGTAGGGACTGAAGTATAAGATTAACGTACAAATATCCTCTAGGACTATTCTTAGACCTGTGAGTTTCTCGATCCACTCTATCATCTTTAGGACATGGTTCTCAACCGATGTCCCTTCTGCCATCCTAGCTTGAAAGAGTTTCTTAGATATCTTATATCTTTGAGTTCTTTCCTGTTTCTCAAACAACTGGCAGAGATGAAGAAGGATAAAATCTACATCCATGCTCTCATATTGCATTTGCAACTCAGGAGTCATGGAGACCAACATGTAATATTTTGCTAATATAGAATCATCTATGTACTTCACATAGCGAGCGATCTCATCCTCGCTTGCCCCTTCTTCCGGTGTGGGCACAATTGTGTCAAGGACGTATGTGATTTTCTTCGCCATGAGAATAATTCTCAAATTGCAAAGCAAATCTGTATAGTTTGGACTAGTGAGGCAGTTGGCATCAAGTATGCCACGTAGGGGGTTTATGAGTGACATGGTTCTGACAAAACAAGATATAACAAAAATAAATAAAATATATATTTTGTAGAAAATATTAATTAAGATATGAACTTCTATCTTAATGTGTTCCCACTATTTTCTTAGTGAATCACACAAACCCTCGGCACGTGAGATGGAAGTCTCCAAAGACTCCTAGTGGGGATCGGGATCCAATTAGCGTCTTATTACAATCTCGAGGGACTCGACCAATTATACTAAGCCTAAAAGGTAGACAACTCTTGCCAATCACAACTCTTTGCGATTCCCGTCACGTTCGGCCTCCAAATTATGATGGTCTCGAGGGACTCGACCAACCATAACTTTCAGTTAAGTCATCATCATCGTTACAAGATGAGTTTGATTCAATGATATGCCCTCAAGGGACTCAACCAAGCATATCATGTTCTCAGGTCATCGGTGACATTTCTATGTCATAAGCAAGAACTCGATCACGTAGATAGGTGAGCCTCGAGGGACTCGACCAACTCAACCTATGTCATGATTCAATTTCTTTCTATAACGATGGAAGGTCACGTGGGTCAATCTTATTACCTCACGCTTACCGACTTAATATTATCTTAGAAGGGGTTTTTATTTTTATCGGTCTCCTAATATGTCGTGTCACACACATACATATTCAATATCTATCTACATCACATGCAAATATATACATATATCTAGTAGGTGTATAACACATCACACATGTAAGCCACACCGGATAATCATGAGCCATCACCTAATATGATTAAGCCCGAGCCAATGGACTTAATCACTCATAATAGGATCTATGTGTGCATCGGCGCATCTCCATGCCCTGTGATTGTTGATCTCGTCATCATCAGTTATGTCGGATCATCGCATCACCATGCATCATAATCTCCCGCCACGGTATTGTGGGTCCCATTGTCATCTCCACGCTCCCAACGCGCCTCTCCATGTAATTATAAATAATCACAAGCATGTAGGCCCGACAAGAAACGAGAAAACAAAGTCACACATGCCCTAATAATAATAATAATCACAATTACATATATCACAACTCATGGCTCATAATCATCCATCTATATCATGCATAACATGTACATCACATCATATGTAGGATTACTAGATATATATAATAATTAATTAAATTATTTAATTAATTATTTTTCTGAAAATCAGAACATGCTCGGAATTTTCAGAATCGTCAAGGGTATTTCCATAATTCTGGATAAGAGGACAGTCCTCGAAATTTCTAAAATCATTAAGGGCATTTTTGGGATTATACATATGAGGATAGTCCTCGAAATTTTTAAAAAACAAAGGGGTATGATTATCCTTTTTCTTAAAAGGATGCCTTAGCCCTCTCTTTGCCCCCATCTGGCGCCTGCAGTGGCGGCTGCCGTGGCGTCGGCGGTACCCTGGCGGCACTCGTGGCACCTCGCGGCACGCGGCCGCCTCCACAGTGTCTGCTGGCCCGGGCGCCCGCCTACGGTTCGCCCTTGTTGGCGGCGCTCATGCGCCACCCTTGCAGCGGTAGCCCTAGCCGGGTTGCCCGCCTTGCGGTGAAGCCGCCACTGCGGCCGGCGGGCCCTGCGATCGGGCCGTGGGCAGCGCTTGTGGCTGGCAGCAGCCCCAGATGGCGTAGTCGGTCGCCCCTTACAGGTGGCCGACCACCCCTTGCAAGGGCTTCCTTCGCTGCGAAAACACAGTAAGAACGCGTAGAACAATTCTACGCAATTCAATCTCATCACACGCAGTTTAAAATCTTTCGCACGAAAACCTTAGCTCTGATACCACTATTGGGAAACCTACAGTGGGTGCATCACATGCGCAGTGAAAATCAAAACAAAAATTAGTTTCCCATGCAGATCAAATCATCGTGTAAAAGATTGGGGTCGCGAGAAAAACGTAAAAATCGAAAAACCACGATATGTGAGAGCTTGATTTTACCTAGGGAAATAATATATCCCTATATTCCAAATCTATATTGAGAAGATAAAGAAGGTTACGCGTCCTCCTCTCTAGCGGTATCCACATGATCGATCTCTGTAGCGAAACTCCTCCAATCTGATCTTGCAACTCTTGCTCTGAGGGAGGGATGAGAATAGGAGGTGGTGGCTAAAGTTACAGCCTATCAACCAAGAGTCTCCCCTCCTATTTATAGAGAGCCACCAAAAAACTTTAGGGCTCCTACCTTAGTGGGTATTAGATCTCCATCCAATTACCTACTAACCTTACATTATTGGATCTCTATCCAATAATCTTCTTAGGCCTCTAATTGGACCTTAATCAAGGAGCCTATCAGTATAGGGTCTCATCTAATGAGAATAGGGGCTAATTGGATCTCAATCCAATCCTCTATTCGCTGGAGCATCCACCATATGTGTGGGACCCTCTAGGCCCGATACCGAGCTAGCCGTGAGTTACTCCCATCAGAACTCCTTCTGATATAGTGAATTATTATCTTCATAATAATTCACTTGACTTCTCGACTATGGACGTACTAGGCCACTACGCCATAGTCCCCAAACGGTACAGGGGGATCGAATCCATCGGACTTGACTGTCCACAGTTATCATGTATCTATAATCCCTCATCCAACTAATATCCAAGAGATCATATATTGGATATGGTACTGTCAGGTCACATACAGAATCACTTTATCTTACTCTAATCAGATTTTACCGGAGAACTCCTTCTCTCTCAATCCAAATGACCTTGGCCAGAGATTTATCTATGCAAGCACATATGAGATATTCCTCTCGTGATACCAAGAGTGGATGATCCTCTGTTAACACTCAATTGCCTTCATAAGATTGGCTACCAATCCCGTTAACCAATTGTACTAGAGCTTTCCAAACTTGTAAGTCTGGCGTCAAAGAAAGGAGTACTCATATAAGACATCCTTAGTGTCTTAAGTCCAAGGACCAGATACACAACTAGGACTATGGAATCATTGCTTGGCATTAGGTATCATTAACTATACAACATTCCATAAGTGGATCAATCAGTAAACTCATTCTCCAATGAGCACCTGTACTATATCCTTAGTGTCTCCACACAAGTGGCTATGAGACTAGCCACTTCCATCATATGGATGGGTATATAGTACACCGGTCTGTTCGGTTATCTCGATATCCCTCTCGAGTAACCTATGACCAGGATTATTTAGGATCTATGTTTAAAGATGAATCGATCTCATTATCGTGATCTCATCACAATTTGATTCCCATTGCATAGAACCAAGAACATCACAATATATATGCTACATATAATATAATATGAGAATATACCAATATTAATCATAAGCAAAAAAATTACGTAGTGTGTCACACATGTCATCACTCGCGTGATTGGCTTGCAAGGCACTTGTAACTAGCAGGGATAATATAGGAGTAGAAGCTTGAATCTCCTCAATATCAAAATTAATCATTCGAGACTTTTGACTCCCACTGATTTCATTATTTTCTCAGAATTTTGCATTACCAGATTCTACTATCCTCATATTATGATTAAGGTAATAAAATCTATATCCCTTGGATCTTTCTGGGTAACTAATAAAATATCCAAAAATTATTCTTAGATCTAATTTCTTTTTATGTAGATTAAATACTCTTATCTCTATAGGACACCCCCAAATATGTAAATGTCTTAAATTGGGTTTTCTATTAGTCCATAACTCAAATGGAGTTGATGGAACTGACTTACTACGAACCCTGTTCAGGATATACATACATGTCCTAAGAACATCACCCCACATTGACTCAGATATAGAGGAATAACTCATCATGGTCCTAACCATATCCATAAGAGTACAATTTCGCCTTTCAGTAACACTGTTATGTTGTGGCATACCTGGTAATGCATACTGAGCACAAATACCCCGCTGTTCTAGGAATCTAGCAAAAGAACCAATATTCTGACTAAATTCATCATATCTTCCATAAAATTTACCACCCCTGTCAGATTTGATAATTTTAACTTTTCTATCTAATTGTCTCTCGACTTCATTTATATACACTTCAAGAATGTCAACGACTTGAGACTTTTCATGTATTAGATAAACATAGTCATATCTGGACAGATCATCTATAAATGTGATGAAATACCTTCTCCACTAAAATAAGAAATATAGAGTGGTCCGCAGATATCAGTATGAATAATTTTAAGAAGTTTTTTACTTATTATGGTATTTTTCTTTATATGCTTAGTTTGCTTTCCTTTAATGCAATCTATGCAAACATCAAAATCAGTAAGTTTAAATTTTTTAAAATATTATCCTTCACTAATCTTTTAATTTTTTTCTTGGAGATAAGCCCAGACGTCTATGCCACAATATAGAAGATCTTTCATTATTGGAATTGCATTTCATTCCAATACTTGATTGTAGGGTCAATAATGTATTTGCAAACTCAAGATTCAAATTAATTCTATATAAACAATCACACATAATTCCAGAACCAACTTTTATTGAATCATAAAATATACTCAGTTTACCATTACCAAAAGAAATACAATATCCTGACTCATCAATTATATACAGAGAAATTAAATTTCTAGAAATTGTAGGAACAAAACATGTGTCTTTTAGATCCATCAGATGACCCGTCTCTAGGCGTAAGTGATAAGTCCATACTGATACCACTTTTGCTTTGAAACGATTTCTCATAATTATGATTCTTTCATGTTCTTTTAGTTTCCGGATCGAAAGGAATCCCTACATATTATTAGTAACTTGAGTTAAAGCACCATAATCAATCCACCATGTATTGGAAGGAACTTCTATAATGTTTAATTCAAAATATACAGTTTATACTTTTCTTTTTGAACCAAGTCCTACGTTTAATGCAGTCCTTTTTTACATGTCCTTTTTTGCCACAAAAGAAGCACTTTACTGTAATATCTTTCTTTTCAATAGTCTGTCTAACACTTCCAGACCCGGTAAATTTCTTTGATGGATAATGTTTCGATTTTTTTTCTTGTTACTAACTACTTGAGTAGTAGTCAATACATTATATAAACTTTACTGCCTTAATCTTAATTCTTCTTGAATACACATACTAGTTAACTCATTCAAGTCCCACTTATCCTTATTTGTATTGTAGTGAATCTTAAATGGGCCAAACTGAGAAGGAAGAGAATTAATAATGAACTATACAAGGAAAGATTCATCAATGTTCATTCTCAATGTCTTAAGTTTTACAGCTTTGTCAGTCATATTGAGAATGTGATCCTGAATTCCTCGAGTACCATCATACTGAGTTGTAGTCAGTTCTTTCATTAATGTGTCAGCCAATGACTTATCAGCAAATTTAAATCTCTCTTCAATAACCTTTAAATATTCACGTGCGTTAGATGCAACCGGTAATAAAGTCTTTATATTATTTACAATTGTTATCCTTATGAACATTAAACTAAGCCTATCAGATTTTTTTCCAAGCCTTCATTTTATTGACTTGTTCTACAATACTTTTGTCAGTTAATTCTGCGGGCTTTTCAATAAGCAATGCCAAATTAAGATCTAATACGCCCAATGTAAATTGCACATGCTTTAACCATTCTAAATAATTTGATCTAGAGAGTACAAGGACACTAGAAGCATGAGAATGTATGGATAAAATTACCACTACAGAATATAAAATAACATTAATGCGTTGAATTTTACCAAAATATGATGAACTATTGATGTCATCAATATTTAACCTTTAGGTAAAAATATTGACATATCTAGTATTCACTCAAGATCATTCATGGAGGACTGATACCATCCTTATGGAATAGTTTTGCTACCTTTGGGTGTACAATTCTAAACTATAAGGATATCCAAAATAGTATCATCCTACCCCATCACATAATTATTTAAAATGGATTATTCTTTGGGATTATCTAAATATCCTAATTATGCATGTAATTTTAAATATTATTTTCTTAATGTCATTGAGGACTTGTTCCTTAATGTAATTTTATAGATCATTAATCTAGGCCACTTTGATGACTATAACACTAATACAGTAATATAAAATATAAATTAAATTATTCTATGAATGATAAGACTTTAATTATATTTCATATCCTATAAATCTATCATCCCAGGCTACTTTGGCAACTACCGGTCAGGTATAACTTAATGAGATGAACTACAAATAATATTCATCTAAGTTCATTTGAACTAATTTATGTTGTAACAGTTTAATAATAAAATAATAATCATAATAATTATTGAACACTTAATTAGTAAGAAAAAACTCATATGATAACTGTAATCATGATAATACATAAGTCATGAATTCATGTGAAAAATAAATATTATTTCATAATTACTAATATTTGCTTGTGAATAACTAAATAAATATCCAAGAAACAATAATTGGATTTAACATATATAATTAATAATTCATATGAGAATACTTATAAAGAAATAATAATTTATATTTTTTTTAAAATTAAATTAATTAATTTTATTTAATTGGAGAAGATCATAGGCCTAATTAAATAAATTGATCAAAATAAAATATAATCAATAAATAATCAAAATATAATCATGATTAACTTTTATTAGATTATATATTGATTAATTTTATAATTAAAAAAATAAACCATAATTTCTCAATTTTACAATGGCAAACTATAATTTTAAAAGAATATAAAAGAATTATGAAATTTTTTTAAAGGGTAAAAATTTTATAGAATTAATAAAACATAGAAAGTGTAAAATTATAAATAATTCTATTCAACCGAAGGATAAAACTATAATTTCGGTAAATGACAAAATTGTAATTTAAGCCTAATGGTAAAACTATAATTTTTCACTTAATGGTAAAACTATAATTTTTTATTTAGTTAGCAAAACTATAATTTTTTTTAAGAAAAACCCTAATTCTTCCCCTTCTACCGTCACCACTGTCGTTGCAACGCGGTTTGCTTGTTCGCTCGCTAGTGCAGCGGCATCGTGTGCGTCTTGGCGTCGTCGTAGTTGGCGGATCCGGCATGCGGTGGGACTGCGTCATTGCCATCGCATTGCGTGCCGTCGGCCGTTGGGACGTGGCCGTTGGCATGCAGCCGCTAGTGCGTAAGGCCACCGCTTGCGTGGCATTTTCTGAACGCGACCGCCACTTGACGCAACTGCGATCAGCCATTCGTGCACCACGCATGATCAATTCAGGCCGCCGTGGCGTATCGCCCTATCGCCTTCTTTGAGTGCAGCATTGCCGCAGGCAAATTCGATAAAAAAATGTAGTAAGATTGCTGCGTCTTTTCCACAATGCACAATAACCATTAAGAATCGTTCACAAGCAAACGATTAAAATTAACAAATAAAAAAATAGATAAATAAGATATTCAGATCAACGCATCATAAACAAAAATAATAGATTTAATATTTTTTATCTCAAAACCTAGGCTCTGATACCAATTGTTGGCATAAAAACTATAATCAGGCAAACTATTATACGGAAACTATTATGCTAGGATTGAAATCAAACAATACGAGATCTATTTAAGATGCATACCTTTAGATGTCATTTGATTAAGATCCAATTAGATCTTCAATAACACCGTCTGTCGTATCTGAATAACGTCGAATATCGATTTACAAGGAAAACTAGAATAAATCTAGACCCCTTCTCTTTTCTTCCTATCATTTCACAAGACCACTATAATTGATGGTTTCAGAGAGATCAAAAGAATAATCGTAATCTCTCTAACTCTATTCCTTATTGTCATTTTGTGTCTTTTCATACTTGAGGTTTATAGTAGGTCCTGTCTATTTATAGGTAAGAGCAGAGGGTCTAGGGTAAATTATTAAGAGAGTTCCTTCCATCAAGGGTATCCCCTAAAATATCTCAATATAATATAGCTTTTATTTAATATTGATTAATATCTTTTATTAAAATCTAAATAATCTATAATATATCTTATTCAATTGATAAAGAATCGTGTAATTTGCATCATTAGGTGTAATCATTTACGGGACCAAATACAACATTTGGAGGAACAGTTATATCATGATCCAAATCTACACACCCAAGTCATTTAAATCAGCCAAACGTTTCATCTCCACATTTTAAGAACTAATAACTTGCAATTTCTGCCCACGTAGTTAATGTGTACCAGCTTCAGCACTTAGAACTACCGCAATTTCTTGTAATTTCTGATCATATCTATATATATGAATGAATTCTAATTTGATCCTGGGGAATACATGCGTGTTTATGGTTTTGCTGTTATCAACAGAGTGGGAAGCTCAAGTACTTGGTGACCATTGGATGCATCAAATATGATTTTTTTTTCATATCCCCTCCTTCAGGGATAAAGACCGCGCGCACATAATAAAAAAAGAAAGATTCTCTCTGTTCATCACAGTAAAGTGTGTTTCGCTTTCTAGTCAACTTCTTCTATTTTTTATGGACATCTATGGATTTTTATGGGTTCTATTATGAATTAATCTTGATTATTCTTGGACTTAACTCAAAGAGAAAACTGATTAATGAACGTTAGCAAATGAGATTTAGATGAGATAAAATTAAAGTTTAGTCTAGATAAGATTTAGATCTTATTAAATTGTTACAAAAAAATCCTTAAATTAATGATGACTCATGGAAATAAAGTAATTTTTTTTTCCTCTTATTTTATCATGATATCAAAACCGCTCTAAGGACAATCGTTTATCGACTCCTCTTCTACAAAGTCGTAGCTATTGGTCATGCAACCTTTATTTTCTGACAGAAAAAGAGTAACACTGCTCGCTACCTTTCTTCTATTGCTGGTCACACCCATTTCTTCATCGCCCATCGCTCAAGCATCATTGTTGCTCCTCCATCGCCAGCACCCTTCTCTATTTCAGCCCTAAAGAATCGTGGGAGGAGTACTACGAGGGTTTGAAGATCCGGGTCCCGCCCTATGCTGGCGCCCACGTCGCTGTCCTTCCCTTATTCATCCCTCCTCGACCTCTTCTGGTCTGACAGCTCTCTCGCTCAACCTCGCTAGCACCACTTGTGCCTTCCTGGCTCTTCACAGCAATCTTCCGATCGTGCCCATCGCTGGTCGTGCCAGGTGCCCTCAATCCATCACTGCAACCCACCCACGCCGCCTTCCTCTTCAACATACATAGCAGCATGCGTAGTAGAGAAAGGATCGCAGAGCCAGTGATACCCACTGGCACCGGGGACATCGCCGCCATAGCTCACCCCATCTTCACCCTTTGATCGCAGCCAAACGCACTTCCCTATCCCCAAACTCAGCTTCTCGCATCTCCCCTACTGCTGCTAGGATTAGAGTTCAACCTCCAATATAGAGGTGTACAAGGACTCCACCTTTCTTCCTTGGCAAAGGTCTTTGCTACCTTAGCTGATTGTGCGGGCACCTTCGGCATCAGCCTGGTTGTAGTGCACTTTTGCCTCACAGCTGCTAACTTCGGCTTTGGCTTCGTCTTCGGCTTTGCGAGCGCCGGAGCTTTTGGCTTCCCCTTGGTCTTTGCTATCGCTGCGATGGGTTTAGCCTGCCGCTTGGTGGGAGCGACAAGCTTGGCTTTCAACTTTGGTTTAGTATTCAACCTTCGTATTGAAGACAACTATATCTTTATAAATTTCACCATATTTCAACAGTGCTTCATCCTTAGATCGGTACATTACTATGTCTTCGTCATCAATATCTAATGTGCCTATTACACACCCTATAGGAAACCATAGCACTTGTGCTACTCCAGGCCTCATCTCCATCAATACCGCAACTCTCATCCCTTTCAAGTTATCCAAAAGTGGCAACTATGCACTTTGACATGCCCAATTTTCTAATCTTCTACTCGGGTATGATCTACTTGGCTATGTCGATGGTTCTCTCTGTGCTCCACGGATGATAATCAACCCACTTGTTGCATCTAGTCTGGTACCAAATCTGGAGCATAAACTATAGTTCTGCTAGTATCGTCTCATCCTTCAAGCAATACAAGCTTCAGTCTCTGTATCCCTCGCTCTAGTCATCTCCTCGTACAACACTACTATTGAAGCATGAAGTAAGTTATAAATAATCTTGGTAATTTGTTTCCGTACACGTAAGCTTAGACTGCTATCCAATCTCATGAACACAAAATAAGAGGGTACCATTGTTGCTGATTATCTTTAAAATATAAAAATAATTATTAATAATTTAGCTTTGATAGGCCATTACCTCGGTGATAAAGATGCTATTGTTCACACTCTTAATGGCCTTGGCGCTGAGTACAAAGAATTAGCAGTAGTAATATGGGCACACAACTCGTCGTTGGCGTTTGAAGAATTATATGACAAGTTGATTGACTATAAGACATATTTGAAGTAGGAGGATAAGGTACCAGGACTATATATCACTGCTCAAGTCAGTCATAAGTCTAAAAAGAAGACCAATCAGTATTCTAAGTCTGTCAACAAGGGTTTGGGTTAGGTGCCACATACACCAATGGGTATCTAACATAACTCGTCTCATCTGTCTCAATATAATCAAGGTGGTCATTTAAATTACCATTAGCCCTGGCTTCCGACTCCCATAACTCAACAAATAATAGTTTGCCAACTATATGTTAAAGTTAGTCGCTCGACCAAAGTCTGTCACTCTTGCCCTCGACCTTCAGCCTCCTCCAACTTATCTCAAGCACATCTCACGACTACTCCGACTATTGGTCAACATCATTAGATTATGGACTCTGGCACCTCCCATTATATTATCTCAGATATTCAGAATTTGTCCATTCACAACAATTATGATGGTAATGATGACATCATAATCGGTGATGGTAAGCATCTCCCCATTACTTATACTGGTTTCACGATACTTAATTCGTATAACTTTAACTTTATACTCGATCATATGTTATGTGCTCCTCATATTAAGTGAAATATTATCTATATCTCTCAGTTCTGTAAATAAAATAATACCTCTATCAAATTCTTTTCTGACTCTTTTCTTGTCAAGGATCTGAGCACGGGGGCATAGTTCACGGTCTGAGTAAAGACAATATCTTGGCCATCGGTCATCCAGCCCACTGCATACACCTTTGTTGTTGCTCCAATGGATATGTAGTATCATTGTCTTAGTCATCCATCTTCCTCAATTCAACAAAAGTTAGTCTCTCATTACTCTCTTTCTACTCTTAGAGCTAGTTGCAATTTTAATCACTGTGATGCTTGTCTTAGTAATAAAAATCAACTCCCTTTTAAAATTTCTTGATTTTATGTCATCTTTGTAAACTATTTTGTTGAATCTCGTATTTTGATGATGAAATCAATTGATGGGTTATTAATCTAATAAAGTTGTTAGAGGTAATTGATGTAGGATTAACTACGAAAGAGAAAAAATTACAATAAGAGGTTTGGCCAAAGTCAAGTCCAAGTATCAGACTCGAGTGAGGACGATGCGGTTGGAAACTTGCCTGAAGTGTGTCGAGAGCTTGCCGAGCGTATCGGGAGCTTGCCAGGATAGCATAAGAGAGTTCATCGGAAGAAGATTAAGACTCATCAGAAGATTATCGGGGGTAGCCAAAATGCTTCTCGAGAGTTGAGAAGGTCTTGATTGGATTTGTTAGCCATATTGATTGTAATTAATTAAGTTATAGTTAGTATCATTAATGTTGAATCATATTTGAGTTAGATTTGGAAGGGATCCAAATTAACTCAAGTGAGGCTAACCGGGTCTATTATGGAGAGTGAATTGAGCCCAGGTCGAGCTTAATTGGAAGTGATCAATAAAAGGTACAAGTCGGAATTCAAAAAGTAAAGGAAATCACTTTTTTGGATTTTTCGGTGGTTGTACCGTCAATGAGCAATGGCCGTATCACCTAGGTTGGTGGTTGTACCATTGTTGCGCAAGATTCTGGGCAATTTTTGACGGTTATATTGTCAGCATCAACGATTGTACCACTCATATTCGGTTTTTCCAGTTATGTTTGCATTTTGGCTCCAAATTCTGAAGTCAATTGGGGTCTATAAATATCATAAGTTTTCTTACATTTCATACAACAATTTTAGGCTAGAAATTTAGTGATAAATGTTGAATCTCGAATTTTGATGATGAAATCAATTGATGGGTTATTAATCTAATAAGGTTGTCAAAGTTTATTGATGCAAGATTAACTACGATAGAGAGCTATAATCAAAGATTTAGCCAAAGTTAAGCCCAGGCATCAGGCCAGAGTGAGGACGATGTGGTTGGGAACCCATTGAAGTACGTTGGGAGCTTACCAAGGGTATTATGAGCTTACCAGGATGGTGCAAGGGAGTTCATCGAAAAAAGATTGACTCACCAGAAGATTGCCAGGGGTAGCCGAAAAGCTTGCCAAGAGTTGGAAAGGTCTTGAAGTAGATTTATTGGCCATGTTAATTATAATTAATTAAGTCATAGTTAGCATCATTAAGGTTGAGTCCTATTTGAGTTAGATTTAGAAGGGATCCAAACTAACTTGAGTGAGGCTAACTGGGTCCACTATGAAGAGTGGATTGAGCTCAGGTTTAGCTCAATTGGTTGATCTGAAAATTGATCAACAAGAGGTACAAGTTGAAATTAGAAAAGTGAAGGGAATTACTTTTTTGGGTTTTTCGACTATTCTACCACCATCGCCCATGCTTTGAGGCTGCTGTCGATGGTTGGACCACCCGCACCCTATTTTTAGGGTGGCTTTCGACGGTGATACTGTTGGCACCGACGGTTGTACCACCTATACTCGGATTTTTTGATACATTTAAATTTTGGCTCCAAATCCTAAAGCCATTTGGGCCTTATAAATATCCCAAGTTTTATTTTGGGTTAGAAATTTTATGATAAATTATGTACAAAAATTATAAGAAAAAGAAAAGGGGGTGAGGGAGAGAGGAAAGGATGGTAAAACTTGTAAATCTCCCTTATGAGTTTGTAAGGTTCCTCTCCTAAGTATGTGAAAAGGAGAGTGGGAAGTATAAAAGTTTGATCTTCACCCAAAGAAGATTGATAGTGGATATCGATGGGCCTCGGAGAAGAGGACTTGGGAGTGAACGTAGGCCAGGTTGAGATCGAACCACTATAAATCTGTAAGTGTTTCTTATCTTGAATATTATTTAGATTTGCATGTTCATACTTGAGCTTTCATTAATCAAGAATCTTAGAATTATCTCTAAGTTAAATTGCTCACTTACTCTACTTAAACGAAATGCTTCTGATATCAATTTTATTTTGAATGAAGTTTTCTTTAAATCGAGTTTTCATCACTTGCACGAATTCATAATCCAACCCTACCCCCGCACCTCACACCCCCGCTCTCTCTTAGTTCCAATTGATCCTAACAATTGGTATCAGAGCAAGGTTCTTACCCATTAGATTAACACACACTTGAGTAAATGACTTTGTTTGGCATGAATGAGGATTAATGCATCACAAGTCCCCCTATGTTCAATGGGATAGACTACACATCTTGGAAAATTTGAATACATATCTTTTTTATTTTGATAGGTATTGATTTATGGTGTATTATTGAAAAAGGTTTTAAGAAGTCATAGAATCCGATAAATGATTAGAATGATTATGAAAAATAAATATTTTCTTTAAATATAAAAATAATAAATGTCTTAGTTTGTGCTTTAAGCAAAAAATGAGTTTGATCGGGTTTCTTCTTATGATTCGGCTTTTGATATATGGTATTAATTAAAAATCATATATAAAAGCATAACTAAATTAAATGAATCATTAAATGAAATAATCCATAAAAATAAACTTGAAAAACACCTTCCAAAGAAAATAAAGGATAATGAACTAAGAACAAAAGAAGACCTTACAAAGAACATGAAGGAATTTGTAATCATGACATATGACTCATCGAGTGAAATCTTGAGTGATGAGGACTTTGAATCTTTGACAAATGAACTGAATAAACTAATGAACATGAACCATACAAATGATCTTAACATGGATAAGACATCTTGCTATCAATGCAAGAAGCTGAGGTGCTCCAAAGATGAAAAGCACAATCAAGAAGAAATAGAGAATCTCGTGCTTATGCCATTGATGATGAGATTAGTGATCATTTAAGTATTTTTTTACCAAATTATTAAATATATTTCATGAATTATTTAATAAATTTAGAAAAATTAGTAAATCTTATAAATTACTTAAGAATGAACATAATTTGTTAGTTAGTGGACTTAATGAAATGCATGATTCATTAGTATCTCACAATCATTATTCTAAATGTGAAATACTAGATAATGTTAAAAAGGAAAATATCATGCTTAAACAAATATTAGAAAATTTTGAAAGAGAGAATAACTCCAAAATATGATCATTGTTAATAAGGGTCATGTTAATAGAAAAAATAGTATAAGCTTTGTGTAACACTCAACAAAAGTCAACCATTTTTGTTAAAGGACCTACTTTAAATTTACCATCAAAAGTTAAATATAATTTTTATAAAAAATTAGGACATAAAGCCAACAAATATTTATTTAAAAATTATAGTCATAACAAATTAGTTTGGATTCCTAAGGGAATAACAAATAATAAAAAACTATTAGATAAAAAAGATAAAGTTCTTCATATAGGACCCAATGTAAGATGGGTACCTAGATCTTTCCTATAAATGTGTCTCCTAACAAGGTTAGAGCACTAAATGATATCTTGAAAGTGGATGCTCAAGGCATATGACTTGAGATCTAACACTCTTTCAAGCTCACTAGCCTAAATAATAATAAGAAAAATTATTGAAAATAAAATTATTGGTAATGAATCTTTAGATAATTCATTATTACAATCAATCTTGATTGCTCTCAATGATGCATAACTTTTTGCGTAACGAGAGCATGCTAAGTGTAAAATTATCTAAATTGAAATATATGAAAGAGAGATTTTGATAATGATTATACTTGTATGCTTATATTGATTTGTAATGTTTAAAAGAGTGTACGTTGTCTTGAGATAAAATTGAATGATATAATTAAATATTAAATTTGAACTTAAAAATTATATATATGAAATCATGCTTTATTTTCTAATGTGGTTTAAAAAATTAAAATTTTAAATGAAAAGAAAATTTTTTTGGTAACATATTAGACTCATTTAACAAAGAAAATTTGGGTGGATTGAAATTAAACCAAAAGATTTCGTTTAAAAATATTTTACTCGTTTGAAAATTTTATATTGTAATAAACTTGATGATGTTATGCTAATGTTAGTGTTGAAGATGTGACTTGAAATATGATTGAATGTGTGTTGTTAAATGATATATTACTTTTAAATTTGAACAACAACAAAATAAAAATTTGAAAATGAGTTTGTCAACTTCTTGCACTATATGTAAAGAGTTAGACCCATTTAAATATTGAAATTGAGATAGGTTGAATTTCTGCTATGAAGTTATTTTATTATTTTGATGTAATGACCTTGATGATTTCTTTTGATATTTGGCTTTTGGTCTTAATCGAAAATTCATTGATTTAAAAACTATTCTTAAAACAAACAACTAAAAAGAGGATAATTATTCTTGAAAATATTTATCCTATCAATCCTTCATTTCATAACTTAAATCATGATTTTGACATCTTAGGAAATCAAAACTTAAAATCCTTATATAAATCAAGTTCGTTCAAAGAAGTTATATATATATATATATCAAGATCTTCTATTTTTTCTTTCTTGAAATTAACTCATGTTCTTGATATTTATAATTTGATATTTTTAAAAATAAAGATTATTTTTAGATCTCTTAAGATTTTATTTTATCATCTAAGAGTAGATTTATTAAATTATATCTTTTAGTATTTATTAATATATTTTGATATTAATATATTTCTTGACATGATTCATTTTATAACTCATGAATGGTATAACCTATCATCAAAATTAATATTCTTAAATTAATGATAAGTTGAAAAGAGATTTATTTTATCATGAATATTTCCTTAATTTCTTGAGTTTATCATTTATGTAATCATGTTTAATCTCTATGATTTTCTCTTTTTAATAAAAGAGATTTATGATCTTGATAATTATAATTGAGATTTTTATCAAGATCTTTCTTCTGTTTTACTAAAAAGACTTATCTAAATGAATTAGATATTTTGATATTTATCTTGAATAAATTAAGAGTATATGATCCCCTAAAACTCATTTTCATTATTTACAAAGAAAAAAACAAGAAATTTATTAAAAAAATCATATCTTTTGGTACTTAAAGATTTGATTTTATTTTTAGTGATATGATCTCTTTGTACTTATGGGCATAATTTGAATTTAGATATTAAGAAGAAATTATACAATCATATTTTCTTCTTGAGAATGACAAAAAGTGGGAGATAAAAGTATTAATATGATTAGAATTAAATTGGATATGATAATATTGAATGAGAAATAATTTACTTAGAAGAAAATTTAGAATTTTAAATTTTCTAAATACATGTGAAATGCATAATTTAAAATTTGAGCTTGATTTACTATCATATTTTTTTCTTTGGATTTCTTAGACTTTATAAATTGCACTTCTTATCAAAACTTGCATGCAAAATGCATGATATGATATTTTTCACTTTTCTTCTTTGTTTTCTACCTTCTTATTTACAAAAGAGAATAAAATTTATATGAAGATAATGATTTGCTATTTTACAGGTTTATTTGTTACGTTTGCTTGAAATTTATATGAGATGATTTTAAATGTATGTGTAGCTCTTAAATTTTTGAATCTTTTTGGATTTCTTAGATCTTTGAACTTATCTTTAAAATAATCATTTCAAAATTTACATATATAAGATTGAGATTGAGAGCTAGGAATGCTAAATCATGAGAATGTCTGAATTGCTTGATTTGGTAGTCTTGTTTGAAATGAAAATGAATTAAATTAAATGGGTAATTGTTATCTTTTGGATTTCAAAATTTATAAAATTAAGTTTTATTTTTGTGATATGATATTTTTCACTCCCCCCCCTTGTTTCTTCTTTATTATTCAAAGAAAAAGAAAAAATTTTCATAAGAAAATTATGATTTTATCATATTTCATTAAAAGGGAGCAATGTAAAATTTATTTTGTAAAAATATGAAAGCTTTGACATATGATGACCTTATATATCATAAAATTACTTGCTTGTTATTTTACCTCTTTCTGATGATGATAAAGAGGAAAAAATAATGAATTGATGATACAAAAATGATGCATATATGTCAAAAACAAAAAATTTCATAAGAAAATTATTGACACATATGCCTTTAAATTATTTGCTGTAATATTTCACTATTTTGTTGATGACATATGTAAAAAAATAGATATTTCTCCTATTTTTGTTGATAAACAAAGGGGGAGAAATAATTGATGACTTAAGGAAGAGAACTTTAAATAATGTATGATTGATGCATAATTCAAGTTGTATACTTTGAAATTTTGATGATTCATGATTGGTTGAGATAAATATCATGTATCATGTATAATTTGATAATTTTAAAATTTATGATATATTATTTCAGAATTTGATAAATGGATGTTATAATACTTGAATTCAAAAGTGGTTGGTTTTCTTGAATTTAAATTTTCCTTATTTAAAGTATGACATGGATTTAGGGGGAGTAAGGTTTAACTCCCGTCATCAATTGATTATCATCATCATAAAAGGGGAGCTTATTAAATCTCAGATTTTGATGATAGAAATCAATTAATGCATTATTAATCTAACAAGGTTGTTAGAGTTGATTGATGTATGATTAACTACGATAGAGAGAAAATTATAATCAAAGGTTTGGCCAAAGTCAAGTCCAGGCATCGAGCCGGAGTGAGGACGATGCGGTTAGGAACTCACTTGGAGTGTATCGGGAGCTTACCGAGGGTATCGGAGTTTGCCAGGATGGCGCAATGAAGTTCATCGAAAAAAGATCGAGACTCGTCGGATAATTATTTGAGGTAGTCAAAAAGCTCGATGGGAGTTGAGAAGGTCTTGAAGTGGATTTATTGACCTAAAAATTGGTCAATATAAGGTACAAGTCAGAATTGGAAAAGTGAAGGGAATCACTTTTTTGGGTTTTTCGGCAGTTGTATCGCAGGTAAGCCACAGTTGTACCATTGCCGCCCAGTTTTTCAGTTGACTGTCGATAGTTAGACTACTCATACCCTATTTTCAGGATGACTTTAGGTGGTCATACCAGCGTCAGCGATTGTACCGCCCGTACCTAGATTTTTCAGATACATTTGAATTTTGACTCCAAATCTTAAAGCCAATTGGGGCCTAATAAATACCCTAAGTTTTTTGCATTTCAAATAGCAATTTTGTGCTAAAAATTATGTGATAAGTTATGTGCAAAAATTGTAAGAAAAAGAAAAGGGGTAAGGAAGAGAGGAAAGGATTGTAAAACTTGTAAATCTCTCTTGTGAGTTTATAAGGTTCCTCTCCTAAGCTTGTGAAAAGGAGAGTAGGAAGTGTAAAGGTTTGATCTTCACCCAAAGAAGATTGATAGTGGACATTGATGGGTATCGAAGAAGAGGACTAGGAAGTGGACGTAGACCAGATTG
The DNA here is from genome assembly GCA_021527575.1 of Ensete glaucum. Lineage (NCBI taxonomy): Eukaryota > Viridiplantae > Streptophyta > Magnoliopsida > Zingiberales > Musaceae > Ensete > Ensete glaucum. Next base: position 24,983,890 of record CM038559.1, on the reverse strand, counting down.
AGGCTGAACCACTATAAATTTGTGAGTGTTTCTTATCTTAAATATTATTTGGATTTGTATGTTCATACTTGAGCTTTCATTAAGCAAGAATCTTAACATTATTCTATAAGTTAAATTGCTCACTTACTCTACTTAAACAAAACGCTTCTGATATCGATTTTATTTTGAATGAAGTTTTCCATAAACCAAGTTTTCATCACTTTCACTAATATTCAAGTATTACTTTTTCTAAATTATTGAATATGTTTTATGAGTTATTTAATAAATTTAGAAAACTAGTAAATCTTATAACTTGCTTAAAAATGAACATGATTCATTAGTTAGTAGATTTAATCAAATGTATGACATACAATCTTTGCTCTAAACGTGAAATGCTAGATGATGTTAAAGAGGAAAATATCATACTTAAATAAATATTAAAAATATTAAAATATGAAGTAAATCTATTAATATGATCCTTGCTAATAAGTGCCATGCTAATAGAATAAAAGGTATAGGCTTTGTTGATAACACTCAACAAAAGTCAACCATTTTTGTTAAAGGACCTACCTTAAATTTACCATCAAAAGTTAAATATATTTTTATAAAAAATTAGAAAATAAAGCCAACAAATGTTTATTTAGAAATTATAGTCCTTATGAATTAGTTTGGGTTCATAAAAGAACAATAAACAATCAAAAACTATTAGATAAGAAATACAAAGTTCTTTATATAGGTCCCAACGTAAAATTGGTACATAAATCTTTCTTGTAGCACCAAACTAAGGCTAGAAGCAAAATAGAATGATATCTTGATAGTGGATGCTCAAGTCATTTTACTTGATATCTAACTTACTTATCAAGCTCTCTAGCCAAAATATAAAAAATAATAAAAATTATTTGAATCAAGATATTTAAAACTTAATAATCTTTTTTTCTATTATAATAAATATTTTTATTAAAAATAGTTCATAATTATATTTAATCTTAATAATGCATAGCTAAAGTATGAAAATGAACTAGAACTAAAGAATTTAGTTATTATTAGTGAAAATATTTATGTTTAAATTTATAAAAATGGGATTTTTTTGATGATGTATTAGTTTATATGATTTGAAAGATATTTTATATAAAATAACCCTCTTGACTCTCAAAGATATTTATCCAAATAAACCCTTTTTATATGAGCCTAAATTTTTTTAATCATGGTTATGACTAAAGATCTTTTAAAATATATTTAATGATTGATTTGAATGTTATATTATATTTACTTGAAATATGTTGCATTATTGAATGTTAGATTATTCTTGAATTGAGACTTAAAAAAATAAAAATTTGAAAATGAGTTTATCAACTTCTTGAACTATATGTAAAGAGTTATACTTATTTAAATGTTGGAATTAAGATAGGTTGAATTTTTTACTTTGAAGATGTTTTATCATCTTGATGTATTATTGTAATGACCTTGATGATGTTATGTTAGTGTTGAAGAAGTAACTTGAATTATGATTGAATGATAGATTCAAAATCATTGGCTTAAATATTTATTGATTTAAATACAAAGGCTATTGTTGAATGACTTAATGATATTTTTAGCTAACCTAAATATCATTGTCGAATAATTGATTTAAATGCTATGATTTAAATGCTAGGATAGTTGTATGATTGTATGATTAAATGAATATTATTGGATGATAGAATTTGAACATAGAACAATACAGAAAAGGGAGAGAAAAATCATACTTCATTATCTAGTAGTTTTGAAAAATTTAAAATATTTTTGAAATAAAAATAAAATAAGTATGATAGCTCATTTCACTAAAAATCATTGGAATTAAAATAATTTGAAGCTCTTGTTTAAAAATATTTTATTGCAATGATCTTGATGAAACTTAGTTTTTGACTTTAAATGACATTGAATTCTTGAAATAAATTTCATAAGTTAAAACAACAAAAAAATAGGATAATTCTTCTTGAAAAAAAATTATCCTATCAATCTTTAACAAGAGATAAACTGATATAATTATTGTTGAATCTCTTTAACTACAAAATTGAATTAGAGAACTTTAGCTATTTTCATTTGAAAAATAATCTATATTGCCTTCACTAAAATTTTTTTAAAAATAATTTTTGATGATGATTTTGTATATGTTCTCAAATCTTCTAAAATAGAGAGTAATGAATCTATTCAACTTTATTGATATTTTGATGATTCTATTATGATTTTTGACAAGTTGAAAAATTATGACTTGAAATCCTTCTATAAATCAAGTTTGTTCAAAGAAAATCATAAAAATGAATTATAATTTATATCTTTGGATCTATAACTTAAAAATATTATTATAAACCATGAGCTTGATCTTCTATGTCTCCTTTTCAACTTACTATAGAAAAGTTTTGATCTTGATTTCTCAATATTTATAACTTGATATTTCTATATGAATCAAGATCTTTCATGTTATTTAATCTCCTATAATTTCATTTTGTCATCTAAGAGTAGATTTATTAAATCATATCTTTTAAATATCTTTTGATGTTAATATTTTTATTGACATGATTTATTTATGACATTTTATAATTCATGAATGGTATACCTTATCACCAAATTAATATGTCCAAAATTATGATAAATTATAAATTAAAAAGTATTTGTTTTATCATGAATATTCCATTAATTTCCTGACTTGATTTATCCTTTATAAAATCACTTTTAATCTCTATGATTTCTTCATTAATAAAAAAAATTATGATCTTGACAATTATAAATGGAGACCTTTTATCAAGATTGTTTTTCTATTTTATTAAGAAGATTTATCTAAATGAACTAAGTGTCTTAAGATTTATCTTGGATGAATCAAGATTATTTAATCCCCTAAGATTCATTCTCATTATTTATAAAGAAAAAAAGGGAGAGATTTATTAAAAGAAATCATGTCTTTTGATACTTATGATTTGATCTTTTATCTGTAATGACATAATCTCTTTGTATTTTTGGGCGTAATTTGAATATGGATGTTAAGAAAAAATTATGTCATCATATTTCTTTTATGATAATGACTGAAAGGAAAGATAAAATTATCAATATGATTAGAAGTAAATTATATAAATTGAGCTATTTACCAAAATTTACATAAGATGATCTTTAAAATACATGATTTGCTATATTTCAGATTTCTTTATTTACTATTATTTTTGAAATGCTACATAAGATGAATATATAAGTGGATCTTGGATTTCTCGAATTTTTTAGCTCATCTTTAAAATAATCATTTCAAATTTTACAAATATAAAAATGAGGTTGAGAGCTAGGAATGTTAAACCATAAGAATGCTTGAATTATGTGATTTGCTACTCTTGTTTGAAATAAAATAAATTAAATTGAATGGGTAGTTATTAACTTTTGGATTTTAGAGTTTACAAAATTAAGTTCTATTTTCGTGATATGATATTTTTTCACTCCCCTCCCTTGTTTCTTTTTTATTATTCAAGGAAAGGGAAGAAAAATTTTCAAAAGAAAATTATGGTTTTATCCTATTTTATTAAAGGGGAGCAATGCAAAATTTATTTTATAAAAATATGAAAGTTGTGATACGTGATGAGTTATGTATCATGAAATTACTTGTTTATTATTGCACCTCTTTTTTTATGACAATAAAGGAGAAGAAATAGTAAATTGATAACACAAAAATGATACATACATGTCAAAAAGAAAAAAAAATCATGAGAAAATTATTGACACATGTGCCTTGAAATCATTTGCTTTTACATTTCACCTTTTTGTTGATGACAAAGGGGGAGATAATATATTGATGACACATGTAGAAAAATAAAAAATAGATATTTCTCCTATTTTTGTTAATAAACAAAAGGGAAAAAATAATTGATAACTTAAGGAAGAGAATTTCAACCTAATTAATGACTGATATATAATGTTGAAATTAATGTTATATCATGAGGATTTGAAAGAAGAAAATTTTGCATGAAATTCTTAGAATATTCTTGAAAATTTGATGATTCATAATTTGTTGAAGTAAATATCATGTATCATGTATAATTTGATGACTTTGAATTTCATTGTATCTCATTTCAATATTTGAATGGATGTCATGATACTTGAATTCAAGAATATATGATTCTATTAATTTAAGTTTACCTTATTTGAATTAATGACATTAATGTTGGAGGAGTAAGGTTTAACTTTTATCATCAATTGATTACCATCATTAAAAGGGGAGAGATTGTTGAATCTCATATTTTTATGATAAAATTAATTGATGGGTTATTAATCTAACAAGATTGTTAGAGTTGATTGATATAGGATTAACTACGACAGAGAGAAAATTACAATCAGAGGTGTAGCCAAAGTCAAGTCTAGGCATCAAGCTAGAGTGAGGATGATACGGTTGGGAACTCGCTTAGAGTGCATCGAGAGCTTACCGAGGGTATCGGAAGCTTGTCAATATGGCGTAAGAGAGTTCACTGGAAGAAGACCAAGACTCGTCATAAGATTATCAAGGGTAGCCTAAATGCTTGCCGGGAGTTGGGAAAGTCTTGATTAGATTTGTTGGTCATATTGATTATAATTAATTAAGTCATAGTTAGCATCATTAAGGTTGAGTCTTGTTTGAGTTAGATTTGAAAGAGGTTAAAAATTAACTGTGAGGCTAACCGGGTCCATTATAGAGGTGGATTGAGCTCAGGTCAAGCTTAATTGGTTAACCTGGGAAGTGGCCAATAAAAGGTACAAGTCGGAATTGAAAAAGTGAAGGGAATCACTTTTCCAGATTTTTCGATGGTTGAACCACCGGTGAGTGGTGGTTGTATTGCCCAGGTGGCGGTTGGACCATCCAGGCCAATGGTTGTACCATCATCACCCAGGATTTTGGGCAGCTTTCGATGATTATACCGTCAGCGTCGATGATTATACCGTTCGTACCCGATTTTTAGATACGTTTGAATTTTGGCTTCAAACTCTGAAGCCAATTGGGGCCTATAAATATCTCAAGTTTTTTTACATTTCATATAACAATTTTGGGCTAGAAATTATATGATAAATTATGTGTAAAAATATAAGAAAAAGAAAAAGGGTAAGGAAGAGAGGAAAGTCTTGTAAAACTTGTAATTATCCCTTATAAGGTTGCAAGGTTCATCTCCTAAGCCTAGTAAAAGGAGAGAGAAAGTTGTAAGGATTTGATCTTCACCCAAAGAAAGATGATATTGGACATTGGTGGATGTCGGGGAAGAGAACTTGGGAGTGGATATAGGCCACGTTGTGGCAGAACCACTATAACTGTGAGTGTGCTTTAATTACTTTTATTTTACTTTTGATTGCTCTTAAACACTTGATAGTTAGATATGAACTTTCAATCTCTCAACTTCTTTAAATTGGTTTCTAATCGGTTTTATTGAAATATAAAAAGAGAAGCTTCAATTGTTCACTCTTCATTTTTCACTATTTCTCTTGCACTAATTCACCCTTCCCTCTTAGTACCAATTGATCCTAATATATTTTACCAAATATACCTGGTTCTATCCTCTTCATCACAAGTCTGAAGTTTTAGTAATCTTTCTTAACTTCAGAAATATGATGGAGAATATTTTTCAGTTTACAATTAAAATGATTTATTCTAACGATGTAGGTGAATATAAAGCATTCACATCGTGTTTCTCAGCATGTGATATTCAGTATCTCAAGTCTCCCCCATACACTCCCTATTTAGTTGGCTTGGTCGAAGGAAAACATTGGCATATAGTTAAAACTGGTCTCACACTTCTCCATCAGGCCTTCATGCCATCTAATTTCTGGTCTACAGCTTTTTAAATGATAGTCTACCTTATTAATTGTATACTTACCTCAGTCCTCCACTATCAGTCGTTAGTTAAAAAATTATTTTATAAATCTCTAAATCTTTAAAAACTTAGTATTTTTGGTTGTGTCTGTTATCAATAGCTACATTCTTATGCATCATAACTTAACCCAGTGTCTAAGCCTTACGTCTTCATCGGATACTCTCTTAAACACAATGCTTACCGATGCTATGATCCTCAGACTTGTAAAGTCTTTTGTGTCCTGCCATGTTGTCTTTATGGAGTCATTCTTTCCATTTTATCATTTCAAGTCACCTATCATGCAAGCTACTCCAACAAATATACACTAATGGAGTATGTTGTCACTCTCGTCCAACGAGTCTCCACCAGAATCATCCACTTCGGATATGTACTCTATTATTCTCCTAGTTCAACATATTCATTTTTCACAAATATTCCCTAATCTTGACATCCAACCCTTGGAAACCCAATCACTGTCTTTACCGTCCTCTTAACCCAATAGCACTGATGTTCCTCAATCTGACTCACCCTGTGCTAGTGCTTCCTCATCACCCATTCCACCACTACAACCTAAACCCCTTGGACATCCAATGACAATACGCTCTAAAAGTGGTGCTTCCTTATCACCCATTCCACCACTACATACTATTGTAACTTCCTCCTTTGAGACCAGTGAACCCATCACGGTCACCTAAGCCCAAAAATTCTTATTCTGGCGTAAAACCATGTGTGAAGAATATGATGTCTTTATTCATAACTCTACCTAGACACTAGTCCCATTTCATCCTACACAAAATATCATCGAGTGTAAGTGGGTTTGTTGAATTAAGCAGAACCCAGATGGGTCCATTGACAGGTATAAAGTGCATCTAGTGGCCAAATATTTTCATCAACGTCATAGTGTTGACTTTATAGAGACATTCAGTCCTGTTGTTAAATCAACAATAATTCAATTTATTTTGAGTTTGACTATCTCAAAAGGCTAACATTTCTAATAACTTGATGTGAACAATGCTTTTTTATAAGGGATCTTAACTTAAGATGTCTTCATAGAATAACCTCTTGGTTTTCTTCATCCTTAGTATCCGAATAATGTCTATAAACTTCATAATATAATTTATGAACTTTGTCAGGCTCCACAAGCCCAGTACACAGAACTTAAAGTCATTTTTGACATCAGTTAGCTTCATCAATTCTAAGTCTGATACTTCCTTATTTATCCATCAATAACTTGAAAGTATAATATATCTTCTAGTCTATGTAGATGATATTATTGTGACAAGTAATAATTATACGAAGATCACAACATCCCTCAAACAATTGGCCGATACATTTTCTCTCAAAGATCTCGGTACCTTGAATTATTTTTTGGGTGCAGAAGCAACATATACTTCTTTGAGACTCTTTCTCTCACAATGAAAGTATATTCAAGACTTATTATTGAAGATGAAATGGAGGAGGCGAAAGGTGTTTCAACTCCTTTCTCAGCTAGTAAATCACTTAAGTTAAATGATGGAAGTCCTGCTACATATTATACTCAATACCGATAAGTATTTGGCTCTTTACAATACTTAGCTCTCACCTGACCAGATATCTCATTTGCCGTTAACAAGTTATCAAATTCACGCATCGATCATCTACTATATATTAGTCAGCAGTTAAGCGGGTTTTACGATATCTTAATGGAGCTCTCAACTATGACATATTTCTTCGTAAACACTCCTCGCTTCAACTTTATGCTTTTGTTGATGCTGATTGGGCTGGAAACTTTGATGATAGAACATCACGTTAGGGTACATTGTATTTCTTGGAGCTAATCCAATTAGTTGGAGTTCTAAGAAACAAAGGATAGTCACTCGATCGATAACTTAAGTTGAATATCGTGCCATTGCTATTGTTATTGTAGAACTTAATTGGATCATGAATCTGCTAAGGAACTTGATATCTGCTCCATTACTTCTCATACTATATACTGTGACAATGTCGAAGCTACCTATTTATATGTCAGTCTAGTATTTTACTCTTGTATTAAGTATATAACCATTGACTTTCACTTTGTATGAGATCAAGTTATTAACCAAAAATTATGTGTTTCTTATGTTCACACGGCGGATCAATTGGTAGACTCTTTCACGAAGCCGCTCGTCCGTAAATTATTCTCATTGTATAGATCCAAGATTGGTATCCTCGACATGAGCTCGATCTTACGGGGGAATGGTAACATATAAGATTAGATGATATTTAGATGAGATAAGATAAGAGTTTAGTAGATTTAGATATTATTAATATGTTGTGAAAAATTTTAAATTAATGATCAATCATGAAAATAAAGTAATCTTTTTATCAATGCATATATATTATATTGCTTAGCTTATTGATGTTGTAAGAATAATTCATATAAGGCAAATTTCTTGATTATTTTATTATAGAATAATAATACGACCAGGTGCATTTAGCTTCAGCTCTATATCCCAATATGATTTCTTTAAAATCTGCTCGTCGTTTGAGAATTCTCAATCTGCCTAGGCTGCAGCTGTGACTTCCAAGATGCAATCTTTGAAAAGGGCAACACCTGCAGAGCCATAAGCATGTGAAATCCGTCAGAAATATGAAAAAGAGGTATCAGATGGCATCCATTTCTTGCCTCATTTTATCATTTCAAGTATCATATATTCACCTTGTGCAAGGTCATGCAATATGCATGGATGGATTTTGACCATTTGAACTGTTATGCAATCATAAATAACGAGGGCACTTGTTCATACTTTCTGGACATTATTACATGCGGTTTGAACCGGGAGACGGAGGAGACGAGGGGGCGGGGCGGTTGGTTTGTTTTGGTTTGGGTGGAATTTTATATATAATTGACGACGACTTGACCCACAGTTGGCGGGATGAGCCGTTACTGAGCCCTGACCAATGGGAGGGCATCAAGATTTCATCTAATTGTTGTAAGGTTCTACTTCACATTAGACTGCGTAGGTAGCATCAGAGTGTGCAGGGCCCCACACGTAGTGGGCTGAGCATATGACCGTGGATTGGTAGCAAAGCTAGAATTGGAACATTTTATTTAAAAGCATTTCCGAATAGGATCCTCAAGCATACATAGAATGATGGGACAGATACGCTGACCGACGGCATTAATTTGGAACCAGGGAGGACGGGGTTCGATGGTGGCCTCACGGTCTCTGCGCGGCCGCGGCCATGACGACTCCGCCTCCACCGGCTCCCGGCGGCTACGCTTTCCTGGACGCCGCCACGCTTCGCCGCGTCCTGCCCCTCTCCGCCCTCATCCCCCATTTCCGCGCCTCCCTCCCTGCCCTCTCTGCCGCCGTCCACTCCCCTCCCCGCAGCGCCTTCACCCTCCCCTCCTCCCCGTCCGACTCCCTCCTCCTCATGCCCTCTTGGTCCTCAGATCCCTCCCTCCCCTACATCGGCGTTAAGATCGTCACCTCCTTCCCCCGCAACTCCGCCCTCCACCGCCTTCCCGGCGTCCACGCCTCCTACTCCCTCTTCCACGCCGCCACCGGCGTCCCCCTTGTCGCCCTAGACGGCTCACAGCTCACTCTCCTCCGCACCGCCTCCGTCTCCGCCCTTGCTGCCTCCCTCCTCGCCCGGGCCGACGCCCGCGTCCTCGTCATGGCCGGCGCCGGCTCCCTCGCCCCTTTCCTCATCGCTGCCCACCGCCTCGTCCGCCCCGGCATCGACAGGGTCATCGTCTGGAATCGGACCCCCGACAAAGCTCGGATCTTAGCGCAGAGTCTGCAAGAAGAGGAGGGCGGGGCCGATGAAGCCGTGACCTTTGAGTACGCGGAGAACTTGGAAGAGGTGGTCGGGCTTGCGGACGTGGTGAGCTGCGCCACGAGCTCGGAGAGCCCGATCATCCGAGGGGCGAAACTGAAGCCCGGGGCCCATCTGGATCTAGTGGGTTCGTTTAGCCCTCGGATGCGGGAATGCGACGATGAGGCGTTGGCTCGGGGAAGGGTTTTTGTGGATTTCGAGGTGGCCATGGAGGAGGCGGGGGAGTTGGTTGGTGCGTTCGACAGAGGTGTCATCTCGCCGGGGGATGTGGCTGGTACGCTGGTGGAGTTGGTTGGTGGGGCAAAGTCTGGGCGGAGGAGCTACGATCAGTTGACCGTGTTCAAATCTGTGGGAACCGCAGTCGTCGACCTCCTTGCTGCTCAACTGGCGTATGAGAACCTTTTGCAAGGTACGACCATTTCGATATACTTGTGTTCTTCATGGTAAATATTTATTTAGCGCTTGCCGATCAATTGGTATCTGAGGACTTCTTGCATCATTAGAACTTTTGCATGTTTCAATCTTCTTGTGTCATTGCCTTCTTCTTTGCATTGTGTGTTTTTGATATGCTCAAAATTGTCTCTTTTTTATATTTTTGATCGAACAGGACTCAAAACATTTTTTTCTTCTTTCTTACCCCACTTTTATTATGCATCCATCTTTGACATTTTTGTATACTAACTAGGATTTCATCTGCTTATTCGTTACTGTAGACGCTACTCTTAATGGTTTTAATTAACATCAAATTTACCTCGTCTGTCGTTTTGTTTGTATGGCACATTAAGGTGGTTGACCCTTTAACAGCCTTGAAGATATATAGGGCGATTTCTTAGTAAAGGTTATCTTTTCCCAAAGAACGTCTCAGTTTTTTCTGCAGAGTACTTTTGTCAAAATAACAAAAGTAATTTCAATTACTTTTTATCTTTTGCCTTTTTTCCCTTACTCTTCAAACTCATTCAATTAAATTAACCCATTAAATTAAATCGATTCAAAATAAAAATATCACATATAATATCAATATATCTATTCATATTAATAAAAAATACATAATTATATAAAAATATCTTAAATTATAAATAAAATATTATAAAAATTTATATAATATAATAAATTTAAATTTAAAAATAATATTAATATAAAGTAAAGCATAATATAGTAATATTATTTATATATCTTAAATAAATAATAATAAATATATTTAATTTAAAACTTTTCGAAAGTCTTATAAATGATTTTCAAAGGCCTCAATGTATTTAAAGTTTAACTCAAGTTTTTAATCCAAAATAAGATAGAGGTGCTTAAGAGATTACCTTGAGGTCTAGGGTTCAATTTCATTGGATCTTATTTCAGGTTTTTCTTTTTTTTTTCTTTCTTCTTTTACTATATAATTATAAAGTTGCATCAACTTCAATTAAGTCTTATTTGGTTTGACAAAGATGATATTTTTTTGGTCTAAACTCATTCTTCAGTCTTACTTATGTATCTCAATATATTTTTAGTATAACACTTCTCTTTGATTTGTATTTTCATTTATTTTTTAATTATTCCATCCATACTTAAGTATCTTATTATCTTTCATATACATGATATTTAAAACTCAAACTTCCCTACTTTAATCATGGTCAAACTCATTCAAATCTTGATATTCACTTGAGGCCAATTAAAATTTAACCACTACTTCTAGTCATTATATGCATGCTTGTTACTATAATATAACTTCATATTCAAATCCGTTAATATACTTTGTTTAAAGTAGACATTGATGTTTATGCATGCTTAACCAAAATTTTGTAGAACAATTGTGAATAATGCATTTTGAGAAGCATGTACTTCAACCTTAAAAACAGAAAACATAAATATGCCATTTATCATATTTATGAAGCATAGACATTGCAAATCATATCACTATGCGGGTACCATATACATATTATTTTTATGCTTTTATTGATATGTTAATTGTAATTTAATGTGCATGAGACTCAGTCACTACATATATTATCAGAGATAATTTTTATAATGTTTTGGGAAAAGAAGTTTTTGGATCCTAAGTCCTATTCCAAAATAGTGTAACCCTTTTGTAATTGAATTTTTTAAAATAAATATATTAAATTTTTCATAAAACCTTGGAAGGACCTCCAGAAACTCTAACTAACCACTTTTTCTATTTTAAAACCAGTAAAGGGCCTATATTCTGTTAAAGCAATCTTAAAAACTGAAATTTTCTAATTTTATCATTTTTGACTGATTTAAACTAAAATTATAAATTTCTGGCCAAAAGTTTTATGAAACTTAAAATATCTAATGAAGTCCTAAATGACCATTTTTTTTATTTTTCGGCCTTTAAAACTCTTATTTTCAGTTAATTTATCTTATATTTTGTTTTTGGTTTAAAAAATACTTAAATATTATCAAAGATGGTTTTATATTATTTTTAAAAAATAAAAATTTTCAAACTTAAATTATGTTATTTTTGAATTTAACTACATTGTTTTTGGTATCTATTAAAATATAGTGTAATGATATTGAGAAACAATTTAACTGGAACTTTTATCCAAAATTATCAAAATTTTCATGAAACCTTGAAAATATCTAGGGAAGCCCTAAATGACCACTTGTTTTATTTTGGGCCTTTAAAAGTCTTATTTTAAGTAATTTAGCCCTTGAAAGCTATTTTTACCCAATTTAAAATGAATCTAGAATCAATTTGGGTAAAAAATACTTGAATATTATCAGAGGTGAATTTATGATTTGTTTTCAAATAAAATTTTTTGGACCTTGAGTTACTTTGTTATTGAATGAGGCTACATTGTTTTTGGTCATATTAAAAAAATGTATAACTGAAGTTTATCGTCCAAAAATATTATTTTTGTATGAAACCATGGAAATCTCTAAAAAAGTCCTAAATGATGATTTTTTCTATTTTTAAAAATTAAAGGACCTATTTTCAGATAATTCAACCATAAAAGCTTGATTTTTTATTTTCGACCAAACTAAACTGAAATTTTCATTAAACCTTGGAAATTCTATTTTTGATTTTTTGGGTCTTTAATTTTTAGTTTTAGTTAATTTAACCCTTAAAAGATGAATCTAGAATTAATTTGTGTAACAAATCACTTGTATATTATCATAAAGGATTTTATGATGTTTTAGAAAAACATACTTGGAAATTACTAATGAAACCCTGAATGATCAGTTTTTAATTTTTTTTGATCTTTAGAAGTCTTATTTGTAGTTAAATTAGCCCTAAAAGATTGAAATTTCTAATTTTTCATTTCTGGTCAGTTTGAGATGAATCTAGAATTAATTTTGGTAACAAATCACTTGAATATTATCATAGATGATTTTATGATGTTTTCGAATGAAAAAAATCACTTGAATAGGGTTACAAGTTACAACAAGGATTTTTGGGTCTTATCATGTTCAAAAAGAATTATTGGCATCTTATTTTTAAAAAGAATAATTGGTATCTTATTTTTGTATCCAAAAATATCAACATTTTCATGAAACCTTTGAATTCCTAGAGAAACCTTAAATGACAACTTTTTATTTGTTTGACCATTAAAGGACCTATTACTAGTTAATTCTAAGGTTCGTTGTATCGATACGTACCGGCGTATTGAGATTTTCTCGGTACGGTATGGTGCCCGGTACCGGATGGTATGCAAGTGCATATCGGCTGGTATATTATAGTATAATTTAATAATTTTTAAATATAATATAATATAATATAATATTAATATAATATAATAAATATTAAAAAAAACTAGGCAACGCCTCGTCCCAGACTGGGAAGAATGAGGCAACACCTCATCCCAGTGCTGGAAGACGAGGCGCCGCCTTGCCTTCCAGTAGAAGAACGAGGTAGTGCCTCATCCTAACGAAGGAAGACGAGGTAGCTCCTCGTCCCAGCGTTGGAAGACGAGGCATCGCCTCGCCTTCTAGCAGAAGAACGAGGTAGCACCTTGTCCCAACGAAGGAAGACGAGGCGTCTGGAAGATGAGGTGCCACCTCGCTTTCCAGTAGAAGAACGAGGCAGTGCCTCATCCCAACGAAGGAAGACGAGGTAGCTCCTCGTCCCAGCGCTGGAAGACGAGGCACCGCGTCGCCTTCTAGCAAAAGAACGAGGTAGCGCCTCGTCCCAACGAAGGAAGACGAGGTGACGCCTCATCTTCCAATGGGAGAATGAGGCGCCGCCTCATCTTCCAATGGGAGAATGAGGCGCCGCCTCATCAGAGTGCAGGAAGACGAGGCACCGCCTCGTCACAACATAGGAAGACGAGGCGTTGCCTCATCCTTTCCTCGCCTTCTAGCAGAAGAATGAGGCAGCGCCTCGTCCCAGCGTCGCCTCATCTTCCAGCTTAAGAACGAGGCAGCACGTCATCCCAACTTTGGAAGATGAGGCGCTGCCTCGTCCCCATATTTTTTTCTTATTTTTTTATTTTTTTATATTTATATTATATAATTTAATATTATTTTATATAATATAATATAATGTATCACGCGGTAGAGGGTGGTCCATGTCGCACCGTGATTGGGGATATGTCATCGGCTGCAGCGAAACGACGATCCTTGGTTAATTCAATCTTAAATTATGAATTTTTTATTTTTATTTTAGCCAATTTAAGCTGAAATTATAACTTGATTAGTTAAAATTTTCATAAAACCTTACAAATATCTTATGAAACCATAAATGTTGACTTTTCTATTTTTGGACCTTTAAAATATTATTTTCAGTTAATTTAATCCTTAAGATTATTTTCATTTTTGTCAATGTGAATGTAGAATAATTTGTCAAGGTGATTTTATGTGAAAATAAGTTTTTTTACTATTGTTTTTGAATGGGTCACACTTTTCTTATCATGTTCAAAAAGAATAATTGGCATCTTATTTTTAAAAGAACAATCTTTAAGAAATAAAAATAGCTTATAAAGTTTTGTATGGTCTTTTTAATTTTAGGCATTTCAATAAATACTTTTACTGATTTAAATTGTTAAATGAAATGAATTTAACCATTTAAGGATTAAAATCAGTAAAAATTATTTTAAAGGCACAAAAATGAAATAATGGTCATTTATGCCTTTGAAAATCATTTTAAAGATTTTTTGAAAATTTAAAATTTTATACTTTATTGTGATTTATTTAAAATATATAAATAATATTATTATATTATGTTTTACTTATATTTAATAATATTATTTCTAAAATTTTTATTTTTGTACTTTATTTATTTTTATAATATTTCATTTTTAATTTTAAGTGAATTTTGTATAATTATCTTTTATTTTGCTAATATAAATAGATAGATGTTGATGTTCTACTTGATATTTTTTATTTTGAACTGGTTTAATTCAACCAATTCAATTGAATGAGTCTGAAAAGGGATAGAAAGTAAAAAAAATAATAATAATTGAGATTATTTTTATCATTTTATAAAAAAGTTTTATGCAGAAAAACCTATATTGGAATGCTA
This sequence comes from Ensete glaucum, assembly GCA_021527575.1. Taxonomy (NCBI): domain Eukaryota; kingdom Viridiplantae; phylum Streptophyta; class Magnoliopsida; order Zingiberales; family Musaceae; genus Ensete; species Ensete glaucum. The sequence goes on along the minus strand of CM038559.1, from coordinate 24,968,812 downwards.
TTTGAAAAAAAAGGTCAACATTAAGGGTTTTTTTAAGGAAACTCAGTCATATATAACAAATAAATTATATATAATTATGTTAAATTATTATACAAGTTGCATCAAATAGCGAAGTATCCATTTTTTGTCTCAAAAAGAATGACTTTAATTAATAGAAAACCACTTTGTAAACACCAACTGTAATTGATTTAGAGTAATTTATCAGAAGGATGGTTATCAAAAGCAATTTTGATGAGGCCAACTTGATTTTAGTAGGATGGTTACCAAAACATGATTATACCAAAGATTTTAGTAGATTTTCTTTTTATTATTTTATGATAATTACTTGTCCAATTTTGGCATGTTTTTGGTAGGTTATATGAACTTCAATCATTTTCGAGTGTAACAATATCAATTTCAATGAAACTATCTTAAACTTTCACAACATTTATTTTCAGCTATTTTATCACTTAAAAAGACTAATTTTGTTTTTAGTTTTGGTCAATTTAAAGTTAATCTAGAACCAATTTGGGTCAAAATTTTTTTTAATATCATTAGAGATGTTTTATCATATTTTAAGGAAAAAATTTTGGACTCTAAGTTAAACTGTTTTGGGGGACATCTTCAAAATAGTGTAACAAAAAAAAATCAAAAAATTTAAGAAAACTTGGAAATACATATCAAAGCCTTAAATGACTACTTTTTCTATTTATGGACCATTAAAGTAGCTATTTTCAGTTAATGCAACCTTAAAAACTGAGATTTTTCTTATTTTTATTTTTTGCTAATTTAAGCTGAAATTATAACTTTTTATGGCCAAAACTTTTCATGAAATCTTGAAAATATTTATGAAGCTCTAAATTACCATTTTTCCATGTTTGCGCTGTTAAAAGCAAGGATTGCCTTACCGGTGGCTCAGATACGGTATGTCGGTCCGAGTTGATTAGTCGTGGGTCGTCCGGGCGATACCATCGAAATTGGCCGTCGACAGTCGATTTCGGTCGTCGGCGGTTGATACCGTCTATTGTCGATTGAGGGAGAAAGAAGAAGAAGGAGAAGAATAGGGAGAAGAGGGAGAAAAATGCCTCGCGCATTACTCTTCCCCTATTCCCCCGTACGGTCTATCACCCCTGTGATCTGTTGCATGCAAGCGATTCCTTTTGCCCGCGCGGGGAGAAGAACGAGGTGACATCGTCGAGCTTTTTGTTTTAATAATATCTATTATATTAAATTAATATTATATTATATTATAATATATCGAGCAGTATACACTGTGTGTACTGCTCGGTACCGAGTATTATATCATACCGAGATAAACTCGGTATGTCGGTATGAACCAGTATGACGAGCCTTAGTTAAAAGTATTATTTTAAGTTAATTTAACACTTAGAAAGATGGATTTTTTATTTTTAACTAATTTAGAGTGAAATTAATACCAATTTTGGTCAAAAATCACTTTAATATTATCATAGATGAGTTTATTATGTTTTGAAGGAAATTTTTTTATTTGAACTCCGAGTTACAATGTTTTTAAATGGGTTACACTATTTTTAGAAATAGTGTAATCTTATTGAAAAATAGTGTAGTTGAAATTTTTTATCCAAAATTTTAAAAATTTCATGAAACCTTGGAAATACCTAAGAAAATCCTAAAAACCTTTTTTTGGATCATTAAATGACCTATTTTCAATTAATTTACCCTTAAAAAATGAGTTTTTTAAATAGGTTACACTTTTTTTTGACAATGCATGCTTTGTAACATCAAAAATGATGTAGCAAATCAGGTGACACCATATCTCACCAATTCTTTGTTGCTTGTGAATTCTCTCATCATGTTCAAAACTTCAATATGATTAGTAAGTTATGTTTAAACCATCTACTAATAAAACATCTTCAATCAACAGATTTGATTTGTTACTAATATTTCTAATGCAGATAGTTTTTCCTTTGTTGTTGTCTCTGAGGGTGACATATCCTCCATCTCGGTTAGATCTACCTTTCTTAACCTTTGGTATCAACTCATTAATTGTTCCTTTAGGAACCCAAAATAATTTATGAGAGTTATATTTTTTGAAGGAGCAAGTATAAGCATAATGATCAAATCTTCTACAAAAATTACCTTTATCTTTCAGGGGGATATGTAGTGTAGAACCTTTTATAAATTTTATTAGCTTTTGTTGAGTATTACTACATGCTAATTCCTTCGTTTCTATAGACATAAACTTGGTTAACAAGAATCATGCTTAATGATTTATTTTTAATTTTAAACTTTTCTAAAGTTTGTTGTAATAACATATATTTTTGTAAAGTGAATCCAACTCTTCACATTTAGTGTAAGATGTACAATTGTCATGCTTATTTTTTAATTTATCAAATTCATTAGAAAGAGATACATGATCCTTTTTTAGCAATTTATATTTCTAACTAACCTTTTTAAGCTCATCAAACAAATCATGAAATGCATTAAGTAATTAATCATAAGAAAATGATGTTTCGGGTGAGTTATATACCTCATCGTTAAAGGTCATCAATACATAGTTTGCCACTTCGTCTTTGATTTGTTTTTCGTCCTCTAATACACTTGAATCATCCTAAGTTATCTTGAATGCTTTCTTCTTTTGGGTCGGTAACTTCTTCTTTATTTGTGGACAATCATTTTTGAAGTGCCCTTGCTTCTTACATTCATAACATATTATAGTATCTTTTTTAGGTTTATTCTTATTCTGATGAGTTTTGTTCCTTTCATGAATTTTTTAAGTCTTCTTGTGAGGAGTGCAATGTCATTATCATTATCATTAGAGCTTTCTCTCAAGGAATCTACTTTGGTTCTAAGTGCAATATCCTTCCTATTCTTTAGAAGGTTTTTCTATTGTTTATCATGTGCTTTGCAAATCATTTTATATGTCATTAACGATCCTATGAGATCTTCAAGATGAAAATTATTCAAGTCATTTGCTTCTTAGATAGCCATTATTTTTGGATCTCAACATTTTGTAAGAGATCTTGAAATTTTATTTACCAATTCAAGGTTAGTATAGTATTTACCAAGATATGTTAAACCATTGACAACATCCGTAAAACAGGTGTACATGTCACCAATGATTTCGTTTGTTTTTATTTTAAATAATTTATAATTATGTACCAAGAGATTAATTTTTGATTCTTTTACTCTACTTGTGCCTTCATGAGTAACTTCTAGTGTGTGTCAAATGTCATGTGCAGTGTCACAAATGAAAATACGATTATACCCATTTTTATCCAAAGCACAAAACAAAATGTTTATAGTTTTAGCGTTCAAGGAAAATATTTTCTTTTTAAAATTATTTCTTTCATTCATTGGATTAGAAATTTTTAAAAACCACTTTCAACGACGTCAAACAGATCGAAATTCATAGAAATCAAGAAAATTCTCATTCGTGTTTTTCAGTAAATGTAGTCCGTCCCATTGAACATAGGAGGACGAGTGATAGGGTGACCCTCATGATTGTCAGAAAAAGCTATTAAAACTCACTTGGGTGTTAATCCAACTGAGAGAACTTGACTTTAATACTAACTGCTAGGATCGTAATGGGGGGGGGGGTGTGAATTTATGCTATCATAAAAAGATCCGATTTTGAAAAAGTTTGAATGAGAATATAAATCAGAAATGCATTTAACGTGAAAGTGTGAATAGAAGCAGTGAGTAAAATAAATAAGTTAGGAATAAAAAGGAAATGCAAACTGATTTATAGTGGTTCGGTCATCTCGACCTACGTCCACTTCCGATTCCTCTTCTCTTGAGGGCATCGACTTTCACTATCTTCTTTCCAATGGGCAAAGACCAACCACCCTTATTGCGATCCTTCTCATTTTACTAATCTCAGGAGAGAACTTTTACAAACTCTTTCACACAAGACCTCACACCTCAGATTAACCGTTAAACTCAAGCAAGAAGAGACTCAAACCCTTTTAAGAGTTTACAACACTTTAACCTCGAGAATTCTTTTTCTTTTAACCTTTTTTTTATACTTATTAGTGCTTCATCAAGCAAGAATGAATGGAGTATTTATTGACACCAAATGGCTTCAAAATTGGAGCCAAATTTCATATCTTCGATTTTTTGGAGTACTGGTGGTACCACCGCCGGCACCAGGTAGTATCACCGCGGAATAGAGCTCGGGAATCTAGACTTTGGCAATACTACCACCGGCAGGGGATGGTACCACCGGCAGTTTGGGCTATACCACCGCTTGGACTTGGCGGTACCATCACCTAGGTCAACTCCATATTAGCGAATTGGCCTTTCATCAGTCCCAAGTCAACCCTGATTCAGGCCCAATGAGCTCCAATCAAGTTGGCATAGTTTTGGCCCAATACCAGCTTAATTTGACTCTAAACGACCATGATTAAAACCTAACCACTTTAATTATAATCACGAAGCACGTTGTTCCATCATTCAGACATGTCATCTAATCGTCTGACACTTCATCTGAACTTCTAATGCATCTTCCAGCTCGATGCTCGAACTCTGGAAGAAGTCCATCCTACTATATTGTCACGAACTTAGCTGGTTTTGCCTAAGTTGTGCAGCACCATTATGTGTCTATCCGCAAAGGTCAGCCTCCTCGAAACCTCCTATAGTCCTTTAGGACCTACAAAAAAAAAAAGGGTTAAAAAAAGTATTTTCTATGGGATCCACAAGCAACCACTTTAGCAAATACTTTATATAGCCAATACAAATTATAACTATGGACTTTACAAACTCTGAACGATCGCACACAAAGGATCAAAGTCCATTACAGGTTAAAGTCCACGCAAGTGTTCACATGACAACTCTCATTTATAAGCCAAAACCGACCACGAAAGCTAGCCAAACTAAGGCTGCGAAGCTTGCTGCGAAGCTTGCTGCTAGCTCGCTACATGCTGTACAACATATGAACAAAACCTGAAAGACACGAATATACATGAACATTACATTGAGCACCCTCTTTATATTTTTGTCCGTGACAACACGTCGACCAATCCTCTGGCCCGATGTCCAATCTTTAACATGATACTTTTCAGCCCAACATCTACTTTGATAAATTGCCTTCCGATAGATCAAGTTTATGATCGAAATTTTTCTTGCATTAATTATCTTGAAAATATATTAGTTTATAAATTCATTAATTGATTTCATCATCAAAATCCGAGATTCAACAATCTTAACTAATAGAAAATCACTTTGTAGTGTAATGTAGAGTAATTAATCAAAAGGATAAGTATAAAAATAATTTAAATTCATATTTTATAAATTAAATTTTTGTTAGTGTACCCTCCCACTAGTCTCTAATTATCTGATATACCTGCAAAAAATAAAAAAAATAGAATTGCCTACACAACCATTGCAAACATAGAAAAAAGGTTATACCTTCCATCAACTCTGTGATTAGAACTCATCAATGGCGTTAGTTAAACCTTTGGCTTAGTCATCCTACCGAAATGTGTCAGCATATGTCAGCTTTATAAATTTCTTTGAGAATGTTGTATATGCAAGTTTCACACTTTTATCAGCTAGAACATTGTGCTTGATTGATTTAATATTTATAAATTGTCTTTTCTTGCGAAACATCAACTGCATAAACTGGTCTACTGAGCTGGGTAGACTTAAATCCATTGACAGAAGTACATAAATTTTGAAGGATAACTTATTTGGTAACGTGGAAAACTTTCTGATAGGGGACATTCGATGACTAGATATGGCAGGGAATCTTTTTTTTTTTACCTTCCAACTTCTACCAAGCCTCTTTGAACATTGTTATTGTTCCTTGATAATTGCTAGTAATTACCTTGCCGTTCATCTTGATTGTGATCCCTATCGTCTACCAACAATGATGCCTCATCATTTTTGTTTATAATCACTGTAAATACAATATTATGCTATACAAATAATCTTTCTCCAGCCAGCAAGTGATATTATGGTTTCAATAGTAGCTACTGGTATCTCGGTTAAGTTTAAGGAGCCTGAAACATTTCATTCTTCTTACGGTTACCGAGGATCAACATTTGTTCATTTGTTTTGCCCTGAATCTATTTTACAATTGTACATGGGAAAAATTTGTGACTTCATTTGTTCCGAGCATCTCTCGCGGATGATGGATTGTTTTGCCCTGAATCTATATTACAATTGTACATATATTCTCTACGAATATTTTTTGTAGGGTTCATTTTCTATTAACTTATATTATAATAATTCAGTGCATCATTTATGTTGTAATGACTTGTATTAAATGGACTTTGGAAAACAAAAATGAAAGCTAGTGGTAGGTAACCTCAAGAAGGTATCTAGTTTATTTTTTCCATTGGAGTGTTCTTCTCAGGTTGGTCTTGAGGGCGACTTAATTTGAATATTGATGGTTTTTTTCTTCATCTAATCATTAGAATTTCTTTCTTTGCATATTTTGCCATTTCAATCATACGCATATGATATTATTTTTATTTTCCTTACATTTCTTGGCTTTTGTCACAGAATCATCATAATCTGATCTATTGAAGAGTCGAAGTTTGTTCGAACATGGCTTGAATTGGCGCATGCCTCATCGATACGGCACAAATTATATCATGGACCAAGAGTATGCAAAAAAAAAAAAAAAGTAACAACTTAACTAGAAATTGTATAGGTTGTTTTCATAAACAAATTATTAGTAAATAAAAGCAATATGAGAGTAATTTGTCTAAGAAGATCATGATGCTTTAGTCAAAACTTGAAGGTTTGGCTTTTTATTATATGCAGAAGAAAAGCCTGTTAAATGGTAGGTAGCAATGTGGATTGTTCAATAGCTTTTTGCAGCAGTCAGTCAGTAAAACTCATCTTTTGCAGAAATCAATAAAACTCATCGAATGACACTGTCGTCGAATGATGACCGTTGCTGCAATCAGCAACGAAGATGCTAATTTCTTGATTTCATCTCATCATTTTACTCAAAGATTAGTACTAGCTACTGCACCTCCGCTTGTTTCTATCAGATATGGAAGCTGTAAGCAGCGAAGAACTCCACGAGTTACTCTGTGGTCATACCATGCAGGCCAGGAAATCACTGTAGTTTAGTTACATGGTGGGCTGAATCGAGAGATTTGGTTGGAATAAATGATGTAACATATCAGAATAAATGCATTGCAAGGAGTGGGTGTAACACTAGAAGAAGGGTGTAATTTATCAAGAAAAAAATTATGGTATTATGTTTTTAATCAGATGATGCCTCCATAATTAATTTTTATTAGGGATTTTTTTTAATTTTAATCAAAATACCCTTATTAAAATCATAAAGAGATATTGATAGTCCTTTAGGTTGGATTTTTAGAGATATATATTTATAATGATTAACCGGATCAAATCAGTTCAATAAAACCCTAGTTACGTGATTTGGTTCAAATTTTTTGAGCCCTAGATCATTCCTTGATTTCTCCTAAATTAACTTGAGCTACCCAATTGATCTTAGTGATGATCGATACCATTCGTTGATGAAGCCTTGTGGAGCCTCAATGGTCAATTGTACATCACTGATAAGACTTTAGGAGTCTTATAGATTTTGATCCTTGAGGGGGATCAACCCTTGGAATGCTATAAGGGTTCTCCCTTCTAAACTTGGCACAAAGGCTGAATTGAAGATGATAATTGATTAATTCAAGTGGGGGGGGGGGAGTGTAGCTACATCTTTAAATAGGGATCAAAGTCCTAGCCTAAGGGGGCACCTGTCTAAGTGGAAGTATCTTTTTACCCCTACTATAACTATCCTGCCTTAATAGGAATAAGGGGCGATTAGGTTGGCTCTATAGTCGACCTAAGCAGGGGGAAACCCTAGTCGACTTGCCCAGTAAGGGAGGCGGTAATTACTAATCCCTAAGGGATAATCTAAACCATAGCTATACTCCTTTATAAAATAGAAGTGGGTTTATTACAATCTAATAGGGTTTTTATTGACTAGTATTAAGATGATTATGACTTAACCTTACTGGAGTCCTATTAAGTCCGCCCTCTTCAGATCAGCCTTGTCCTTAAGGCTGAGGGTCCATAAACTCTAGAAACTGGATCTTCAACTCCTCATGTGACTCCCATGCTATCATTAACTGAACTTTGACCTCATTATCAGTTGGGATATTAGTTGGAAGGATTTGGGCTGAGTCATCTTCTTTAAATTTCCATTGGAGGTAGGATACATAACGGATCAATTGTAATCTTGATCTGATACACGAATTTAATCTCCAAGTTAGGGCCCCAATGTGATCCTCAATTTTACAAGGCCCAAAGAAATAGGAAAACTACTTCATTAAGGCTCGAGTTTTCTGCTGATCGGGCTAAAGGTGTAGAAAAACTCGATTTTCAATTTTTCGTCCATTTTGAAGTTTGTCGGGAGGTCGTTTCTTATTTACATGTGATGGCATATGGTTAGTCTTTAGTGATAGCCAATCTTTCTTCTGAACTGGTGACTGCCCTTTGGTATGATTCAGGATGATGAGAGTCCAATCTGGCATGAGCATGGATTGCAATTCTTCTAGTTTTACTCCTATTTCGTGCCATAGACCATCTTGTATAAGAATAGTCTCAATTTCAACTCCTGACGCATTGGCCTCAATGACTAAAGTGAGATCAAAATCGAGCAGCGCTAGGACCGATGTTATTGTCATAGCTGCCTTGAGTTGTTTAAAGGCTGTGGAGACTTTATCCGACCGTAAGGAGTCTTTCTTCAGTAAGGACATGAGCGGGGCACTGATCTTGCCATAATCCTTCACAAAATTTTGGTAGTAGCCCGTGAGTCTAAGGAAACCATGTAATGATTGTATCCTTGCATTGCCTCGATCTTTGTCGAGTCTACCGCCACTCCATCCTCTAATATAGTGTGCCTAAGATACTCTATTTTACATTGTAATAAGCTATACTTTGACTGTTTAACATAAGAAGTATTCTCCTGAAGAATCATTAGAACAGTCCATAAGTGCTGAAAATGTATATCAAGCATAGGGCTATAAGTGAAAATATCATCAAAGAATACCAATATGAACTTACATAGAAAGCTCCGGAAGATGTCATTCATCAGACTTTGGAAAGTAGAAGGAGCATTTATAAGTCCGAAAGGAATTACCAGAAACTCGTAGTGGCCGTTATGTGTGCGAAATACAATTTTCAGAATATCTTCAGTGCATATCCGAATATGATGATATCCGAATCAGAGATCTAATTTAGTGAAGACTCGGGCTTCTTTTAATTCGTCCAAGAGTTCATCTACAAATGGGATAAGATATTTATCCTTGACGATGATGGTGTTTAGAGCCCAGTAGTCGTCGCACATCCGTCACGTACCATCTTTCTTGCGCACTAGCAACATCGGTGATGAGTAAGGGGTGCAGCTCGATCGAATCACCTCGGTGTCAAGCATCTCTTTAATAATGTTCTCGATCTTGTCCTTCTATAAGTGAGGATAGTGGTACGATCATAAATTTGTTAGAGGTTTTCCTAACAAAATAGGAATGCGATGGTCATATGGCCAGTTAGGGGGTAGCTTGCACGGCTCCAAGAAAACATCCGCGAATTCGTTTAGGCAAAGGGCAAGCTTAGGATCTGAGTTTTGTATGTTCTCCCCTATAGATGGCTATTGAATATGCATCAAGAATCCACCATATGCTTTATGCAAAACTTTCTCCATTTTTTGCGATGAAACGGTGGAAATGTGGCCTCGCGCTTGCCTCGTAACATGACCTGTCTCCCTTTGTAATAAAATTTCATGATTAATTTAGAAAAATCTCAGGAGATATCACCTAGTGTTATGAGTCATTTGATCCCGAGTATGGCTTCATAATCATCGATGGGTAGGAGGAAGAAATCAGCTACCACTTCTTGGTCTTGGAGGAGTAGTTTCACCCGCGGGCATCGTTGGTCATAATTAAAGATTCGGCCGTCGGCGATCTTTACGTCAAACTTGTTGTAACCTTCGATTTGAAGTGCCAAACGTGCAATAACCTTACTGTTGAGGAAGTTATTGGTGCTGCCCATGTCAGTGAGAATTGTGATGAGTTGCTATTTTAGACATCCTCCAACTTTAATCATCTGTGGGTTGGAATAGCCGGCTAATGCGTGCACTGCATAGTTGGCTGGTTGGGACTCTTCCTTTATGGCTTCTTCTTTAGGTTCAAGGGCTTCTTCAGATGTTTCATTGTCCTCATCCTCCGCTGGTTCAATCACAAGGAGTCAGCCCTTTTTGCAGTGATGTTCATGGCTCCGTGGTTCGTCGCAATGCTAACACAACTCTTTGGCCGATCGTTCGCGAAGCTCGTCACTTGTCAACTTTTTTAGTGCAGGGGCTTGGATGGCAGTAGAGGGGGCAGTAGGCCTCGACATGGCTGGTTGTGGAGCAACCCTTGTCCTTCGTACCTCGTGGTTCAATTGTTCTTCCTGGATACGTGCGAAGGAAATCGTCGCTATAAGAGTATACAGTTGTCGCGCCCTTTACTTCTCCTCGGATCTCTAGCTTTAGGCCCTCGATAAAAGTACCTAAAAGTTGTTTCTCAGACTAATTCTTAGTTTGGTTAGATAAACGTACAAACCTTGTTTGGTATTCTTGTATTGTAGAGGTTTAACGAATCTTTGCCAATTGTCCGTCGATGTTATTGAAATCGGTTGGTCCAAAGTGGTCTAGTAGTCCTTCCTTAAATTGCTACTAAGAGAGTCTTCCATGGGTGTGCTTAAACTAATTAAACCATTAAATAACATCTCCCTCGAGGTGGATGGCAGCAATCTCCACCCGTGTGGCGTCGGCGGTTCGGTAGAACCGAAAACAGCACTCCGCGCATGAGATCCACCCGATCGGGTCTCCTTCTTCCCATCTAGGGAAGTCAACCTTCATGTATGGATTATTGAGATCAGAGGTGATAGGACCATATTTTTGAGGATTGTCTCGCCAATCTAAAGTTTCTCCATGTTATGATTTCCTCGGGTTCGACAGTCGGCCAATGCTGAATTCGACGAAAAGGAATCACATCTTCTCTTTCATGCGGTTTTCAAAGACTTTAAGCTTTGTATCGATAACATTCTCTGATACCATAGTATATGCCTCAAGATCTGTAATATTGAGATATTTGTTTCTATTGTCGGGTTAGTGGCATGGGAGTTTTGGAGAAGGGGTGGCCGGTTGGAAGGTGGATCTGTTTTGGTAGAAATAGACTGTGGTTTAGGGCAGATTTGGGGCTATAATTATGTAGAGTTTAGGCTGCGAATTGGTATGATTTTAGGGCTATGATGGCAGTAGATAAAGGTTAGAAAAATAGATTTTAGATCTGAGATAGATGGCAGGAAAGGTAGGTGTCTTGGTAAAAAAAGTTTTCTAAAAAGGTAAGTGGATCGATAAGAAAGTAGGCTGATTTGGAGGGCTATTTGGTTTCAGTTTAGGGTAAAGTTTTAAAGAGTTTTTGGCAAGGATGGTAGGGTTTTGAGATGAGAAAAGAAAGTCTAAAATCTCACAAAAAAAAATTCTCAAATCTGATAGAATTCGACGAAAGAAAAGTGCTACGATGTGCTGTCCTACTGAACCAGTTTTACGTTGGAGAAACTATGACTTCTCGATATAAATTCCAAAGGAAAGTTCAAGAAAATTTTGCAAAAACTCTTAGTTCAGATGTTTTTAATACTAGTAAAAGGTTTGACAAAATTTTGGCAGCATAACAGTAGGGAAATAAGGCAAAAGATGAAAGGTAGATTCCTTCGTCGTAAAATTATAGAACTACGTGATTGTCAAATATTGCACAAGAAAATTAGTTCTAGAAGTTCTTTCGTGAAATCAAATCCAGATGAAAGCCAACTTGATCTTGAGAATTGTGTAAAAATTTTGGCCAAAAAGGATGAACAAAAGTTTGGTTTCAAGAGACCAATAAACGGAAGGCAGATTATGTATTGTAAAATTTTAGTACTATGCAACAAAGAATCGCAGCACTATAAGTCCAGATCTAGAAGAAGTTTTTTCATGAGATCAGTCTTAATGAAAGCTAAGACAATCTATGAAATTGTATAAAAGTTTCAGCTAAAAAGGATGATTAAAAGTTTAGTTTCAATAAGCAACAATCGGCTAAAACTTTCTATAGCATTTCGTCTTTGCAATGATGATAACGCTTGCGATAAATGAATTTTACAGCGGATAAAATTTGAAAAAAATCTTCAACATATAAAGTAAGGAATCTTACAGTATTGAAGAGGTGTGGATAATAAAAAAATACCAGATTTTTAGATCAAATGCAGGGGGCAGCGATATATTGATTTGATCTACAGTTGGGGTGGAAGGTGGAGGCGTGTGTCACAGCAATTGTGGGAATTGCTTGGGAAGATGGAGGCGGCTGAGATGGCTACAGGGACAACAAGATCGCTACTCTGATACCAGATGATAAGATCCCAAAAGGAGTCATATAGATTTTGATCATTGAGGGGGATCAACCTTTGGAACGCTATAAAAGTTCCTCCCTCCTAGACTCGGCACAAAGGCTGAATTGAAGATGATAATTGCTTAATTCAAGAGGTTTTGGGGGGGGGGGCAGATGTAAATAGGGATCAAAGTCCTAGCCTAAGGGGGCACTTGTCTAAGTAATTATCTTTTTACCCCTCCTATAGCCATCCTGCCTTAATAGGAACAAGGGGCGGCTAGGTTGGCTCTATAACTGACCTAAGTAGGGGGAAACCCTGGCTGACTTGTCCAGTAAGGGGGGCGACTACTAAACCCTAAGGGATAATCTAAATCCTAGCCATACTCCTTTATAAGATAAGTGTAGCTTTATTACAATTTAATAGGGTTTTTATTGACTAGTATTAAGATGATTAGGACTTAACTCTATTGGAGTCCTATCAATCACCTTATCCCCGCTTAGGATTATGGAACCCTAGCCTCATCATCGCCAATGTCTCTGCTTGTCGCCTTCGACAATATTCTCCTTCTCACAATGGTGGTTAAGAGGTTTTTTAGTATGTAGTCATTCAATACTAAAGAATATATTTTTGCACAATTTTAAACAACTTATTTTGTTTTAAAAAATAATCATGAGTTACAAGCACAACCTCAAACTTGTAGCTTTGATTTGAATGAGACATTTGTGTTGAATGACAATGTAGTTATGAGATATTTGAAGAAGAGTTTAGTAGAGAATAACATAAGATGTCAAAGATCATAATATATTTGATGCCTGTGACGTTATCGGTGAGCCTATCGAATCCAGATATATATGAGTATCTCCTAGATGATAGGGTTAGAGAAGAAGATATTTTCAACCTTTGTGCTTTAGCTTCCTATTGATGAAAGAGTTCTTTGAGAGAATCCTGGATGCCAGGGTCATTCAGATTGAGAGAGAAAGAAGATTATTGGATAGAGATCCAATAATGCAAGGTTAGTGGATAATTGGATAGAGATCCAATACCCACTAAGGAAGGAGCCATACGATTTTTTGGTGGCTCTATATAAATAGGAGGGGAGACTCATGGTTGATAGGCTGCAACTTTAGCCACCACCTCTTATTCTCCTCCCTCCCTTTGTACAAGAGTTGTAAGATCAGATTGGAGGAGTTTCGTTGCAGAGGTCCATCGTGTGGATACTACTAGAGAGGACGCTTGACCTCCTTCATCTTCTCTATCCGGATCTGGAATACAGGGATATATGATCTCTCTAGCTAAAATCAATCTCTTATACATCGTGGTTTTTTTATTTTTACGATTTTTCTCACGATCCCAATCTTTTGCATGATAATTTGATCTATGTGGGAAACCAGTTTTTGTTTTGATTTCCACTACGCATGTGATGCACCTGCTGAGGTTTCCCCGCGGTGGTATCAGAGCCAAGGTCTTTGTGCGAAAGATTAGTTTTAAACTGCGTATAATGAGATTGAATCGCGTAGAATCGTTCTACGCATTCTTATTGTGTTATTGCAGCGAAGGCAGCGAGGAGGGGCAGCCAGCCATAGCCAGCCCCCATACAGGGCCAGCCACCCACGTCCTGATTTCTAAAAAAATAATTAATTAAGTAGTTTAATTAATTATTATATATATCTAGTAATCCTACATATGATGTGATGTACATGTGATATATGATATGGATGGATGATCATGAGCCATGTGTTGTGATGTGTGTAATTGTGATTATTATTATTATTGGGGTCTACGAGCCTTCATTTTTCTCGTTTATTATTGGGCCTGCATGCTTGTGATTATTTGTAATTACATGGAGAGGCAAGACGAGAGCATGGAGGTGACAGTGGGACCCACGATGCCATGGCGGGAGATCACGCTGCATGGTGATGCGATGATTCGACGGAACCGATGATGACGAGATCAACAATGACAGGGCATGGAGATGTGTCGATGCACACATAGATCCTATTGTGAATAATTAGACTCATTGGCTCGAGCTTAATCATATTGGGTGACTGCTCATGATCATCTGGTGTGGCTTGCATATGTGATGTGTTATACACCTGCTATATATATATATATATAGCATACGATAGATATATATTAAATATGCATATGTGTGACACGATATATTAGGAGACTGATACAAAACAAAAACCCATCCTACGATAAATATTAAGTCGGTAAGTATGAGGCAATAAGACTGACCCACGTGGCCTTCCATCATTATAGGAAGAAATTGAATCTCGATATAGGTTGAGTTGGTCGGGTCACTCGAGGCTCACCTATCTATGTGATCGAATTCTTGCCTATGGCATATAGATATCATCGGTGACCTGATGATAAGATATGACTTGGTCGAGCAACCGAGAGCATATCTATTGAATCAGACTCATCTTGTAATGATGGTGATGACTTAACTGAATTTCATGGTTGGTCAAGTAGTGAAGACCATGATGATTCAGAGGCCGAACATGATAGGAATAATAAGAAGTTGTGATTTACAAGAGTTGTCTACCTTTTAGGCTTAATGTAATTGGTCGAGTCCCTCGAGGTTACACTAAGATGCCAATTGGATTCCGATCCCCACTAGGAGTCTGTCGGAGACTTTCGTCTCACGTGTCGAGGGTGTTACGTGATTCTCTAGGAAAATAGTGAGAGTATATTAAGATAGAAGTTCATATTTTAATTAGTATTTTTTGTAAGATCTGTATGTTATTTATTTTGCTATATCTTGTTTTGTTAGAAACATATCGCTTACAAACCCTCTACGTGGCATACTTGATGCCAACCTCCTTACTAGTCCAAACTATACAGATTGGCTCTGCAATTTGAGAATTGTTCTCATGACGGAGAAAATCACGTACGTCCTTAATATAATTGTGCCCACACTGGAGAAAAGAACAAGCGAGGATGAGATGCTCGCTTTGTTAAGTATATAAGAATAGTCCCAAAGGATAACCTATGCATTGATCTTATACTTTAGTCCCTACCAGATTCCTTTTCTCACTTCCTCATGAAATTTAACATGAGCAAGTTAGAGGTAACTCTCCTTGAGCTCCTCAATATGTTGAGGGAAGCTGAGAGTGCCATCAAGAAGGAGAAGCCATTTCTCTATATTGGTGAGACCAAGCAGAAAAGGAAGGTTAGTAAGACCCTTAAGAAGGGCAAGGACAAATAAAGATCAGGTAAGACAAAGGTTGCCAAGAGAGATCTGACAAAGGACAGTGCTTCCACTATGACCGAGATGGGCATTGGAAGAGGAACTGTAAGGACTACCTTGCAGAAAAGGCAAGATAGAAGCTTGGAGAAGCTTTAGGTATATTCATGATCAGTCTCCACTTATTAGATTTTTATAATAACACTTGGGTGTTGGATACTTGGAGTGTTTATCATATCTGTAATTTTTTGCAAGTTCTGGCAAGACCTAGGAGATTGGCTAGAGGTGAGATGGACCTCAAGATGGGCAATGGAGCAAAAGTTGCTACAATTGCTATTGGGGAGGTCATCCTACATTTGCCTAGTGGACCTATTAATGCATTAGATACATATTATTTTATCCCTTCCATTATCAAAAATATTATTTCCATCTCTTGTTTGATAATTAGTTGATATAAATTAGTTTTTAAGAATAATAATTATTTAATAATTATGGATGATAAGATCATCACTAGAGGGATCCTTATAAATAACTTATATGTGTTAGACACTTCTTCACACATCATGAATATAAATATGTCTAAGAGGAAAAGAGATGAGATGAATAATACATATCTATGACATTGTAGGCTACGTTATATGCATGAAGGAAGAATTCAAAAGTTGTTGAAAGATGGATACTTAGATCCTTTTAACTATGAGTCATATGCAACATGAGAACCTTGCCTTCGTGAGAAAATGACCAACTATCCTTTTTGTGGAACTGGAGAGATAGCCACTGAGTTATTGGAACTTATACATAGTGATGTATGTGGTCCCATGTCGACTTAGGCTATAGGTAGTTACTCATACTTCATTACATTCACTGATGATTTCTCTAGGTATGGACATGTGTACTTAATAAAGTACAAATATGAGACCTTTGAAAAATTCAAAAATATAAGAATGAGGTAGAGAACCAAATTGGAAAGAGTATTAAGACTCTTCGATCAGATCGCGGAGAGTACTTGAGTATAGACTTTACTCATTTCCTCAAGGACAATGAGATTTTATCCCAGTGGACACCTCCTTATGCACCTCAGCTTAATGATATATCAGAAAGGAGGAATCACACACTATTAAACATAGTGCGGTCCATGATGAGTTTCGCTAACCTATCCGTCTCATTCTAAGGGTACGCCCTAGAGATCGCAGCTTACCTTCTGAACAGAATTTCATCAAATTCGGTAATGTCTACACCATACAAGATATGGAAAGGAAAGAAGCTTGATTTTAAGATGGTTAAGATTTGGGGCTGTCTTGCTCACGTTAGAAGACACAACCCCGATAAGTTGGAATTAAGGATGGAAAGGTGCACATTCGTGCGATACCCTAAAGAGACTTTGGGGTATTATTTCTATCATCTCGAGAACCGAAAGGTCTTTGTTGCCAAAAGAACCATGTTCCTTGAGAAAGAACACATTCTTGGTGGAAACAGTATGAGTGAGATAGAATTGAGCGAGGTTGGAGAACCTAGCTCAAGCACCATTCCAAAGCCTGAGTTTGTTCAGGTACCTAACATGCAAATTCCAATTTTGCATAGGTCTAGTAGAGTATCTCATCCTCCTGAAAGATATGTGTGACATATCAGTGGAGATGACTCTCAGGATGTTGATCCTCAGACCTACGAGGAGGCTATTATAAGTATAGACTCTAGGAAGTAGCAAAAAGCTATGAATTCTGAGATAGATTCTATGTACTCTAATAAAGTTTGGAACCTTATAGATGCACATATGGGTATTATACCCATCGACTGCAAATGGATTTTCAAGAAGAAGATTAGAGTGGATGGAAAGGTAGGGACCTATAAAGCAAGGCTGGTAGCTAAAAGATATCGTCAAAGACAAGGAGTTGACTATGACGAAACCTTTTCACCCGTAGCAATGCTTAAGTCCATTAGAATTATTTTGGCTATTGCAGCACATTATGACTATGAGATTTGACAGATGGATGTCAAAATAGTATTCCTTAATGGCAACCTCAAGGAGGAGGTGTATATGATATAGCTAGAGGGATTCATATCCAAAGGAGTTCAGATAAAGTGTGCAGGTTGCTTAGATCCATTTATGGATTGAAACAAACTTTTTGAAGTTAGAACATAAGATTTGAAAAGATGATCAGATCTTATGACTTCGTTAAGAATGAAGATGAGCCTTGTGTGTACAGGAAGGTAAGTGAAAGCATTATCACCTTCTTAGTGGAATGATTTAGGAATGCTCTCTACAGTAAAGGCTTGGCTATCCAGAAACTTCTCCATAAAAAACTTAGGGGGAAGCATCCTATATTTTGGTGATCCAGATCTATAAAGATAGATCCAAGAGGATGCTTGGTTTGTCCCAGTTCAGGTACATAGACTCCAATGTCAAAAGATTTGGCATGAAAAATTTCAAGAGATGTCTTATACTGATGAGACTTGGAATATCACTTTCTAGGAGTATGTCCCCAAAGACTCCTGATGAAAGGGCAGACATATATAAGATATCTTATGCTTTAGCGATAGGGTCTATTATGCATGCAATGCTATGTACCAGGCCTGATATAACACATACTTTGACTGTCACGAGCAAGTATCAGACAAATCCAGGTTCAAAACACTAGAAGACAATAAAGTATGTCCTTAAGTACTTGAGAAGGACTAAGTATCTTTTACTGGTATATGGAGGAGGTAGCCTCCAGGTTGAGGGCTACATAAACTCGAGTTTTTAGTCCAACATTGATGATAGCAAGTCAAATTCAGGGTATATTTTTACACTGAATGGAGGAGCAGTAAGCTGGAAGAGTTCCAAGCAATATACTACTGTTGACTCGATCACAAAGGCGGAATACATTGCTGCAGTAGAAGCAGCAAATGAAGGGGTATGGATGAAAAAGTTCATCAAGGATTTGAAAGTCGTAATAAGCAGCGTGGAGCTGACTCCCATATATTGTGACAGCGATAGAGCAATAACTCTAACAAGGGAACCCAAGTCTTATTAGAATTATTCTGAGGAGGTTCTATCTGATTAGAGCAATCAGGACCCAAAAAGATATAGCAATGAAAAGAGTTCCATTCGAAGATAACATTGTAGATCCACCAAGTCGTGTATTGTATTTGAGCGTCACAGGGGTCTGATGGGGATCGACATAGGTGATTGACTTTTAGTCAAGTGGGAAATTACTGGTTACATGTGCCCTGTAAGCCAATCACGTGAGTGATGGCACGTGTGACACACTCTGATCTTTTTGCTTATGATTAATATTGACATATTCTTACATTATATTATCTGTAGCATATATACAGTGATGTCCTTGGTTTTGTGTAATGGGAATCAGATCGTGATGAGACCATGATAATGAGATCGATTCACTTTTAAACATAGATCCTAAATAATCTCGATCATTGGTTACTCGAGAAGGACATCGAGATAATCAGACGGACCGATATACTATATACCCGTCCATATGATGGAGGTAGTTGGTCTCATAGCCACTTGTATGGAGACACTAAGGATATAGTACAGGTGCTCATTGAAGAATGAGTTTACTGATTGATCAGCTTATAAAATGCTATATGGTTAATGATACCTAATGTTAGACAATGATTCCATAGTCCTAGTTGTGTATCTGGTCCTTAGACTTGAGACACTAAGGATGTCTTGTATGAGTCTTCCTTTGTTTGACGCCAAACTTATAGGTTTGGAAAGTTCCAGATCTGGTACAGCTGGTTATTGGGATTGGTAGCCAATCTTACGAAGGTAATTGAGTGTCAATAGAGGATTATCCACTCTCGGTATCATGAGAGGAATATCTCATATATGCTTACTTAGACAAATCCCTAGCAGGGTTATTTGGATTGAGAGAGAAAGAGTTTTTCGGGAGAATCCGATTAGAGCGAGACTATGATGGATTCCGTATATGACTTGACAGTACCATGTCCAATATATGGTCTTTGGGATATTAGTTAGATGAGGGATTATAAATACATGGTAACTATGGACAGACAGGTCTGATGGATTCGATCCTCCTGTATCATCTAGGGACTATGACGTAGTGGCCTAATACGTCCATAGTTGATGAGTCGAGTGAATTATTATGGTGATAATAATTCACTATATCAGAAGGAGTTCTGATGGGAGTGACTCACGGCCAGCTCGGTATCGGGCCTAGAGGGTCACACATATATGGTGGATGCTTCAGTGAATAGAGGATTGGATGGAGATCCAATTAGCCCTTATTCTCACTAGATAAGACCCTATACTAATGGCTCCTTGATTAAGGCCCAAATAGAGGCCTAAAGAGATTATTGGATAGAGATCTAATAGTACAAGATTAGTGGGTATACTCTATCCAATTACCCACTAAAGAAGGAGCCTTAGGATTTTTTGGTGGCTCTTTATAAATAGGAGGGGAGACTCATGGTTGATATACTATAACTTTAGCTACCACCTCCTATTCTCCTCCCTTCCTCTGCGCAAGAGTTGCGAGATCAGATTGAAGGAGTTTCGTTGTAGAGATCCATCATGTGGATACTGCTAGAGAGGAGGATGCTTAACCTCCTTCATATTCTCTATCTAGATCTAGAATACAAGGATATATGATCTCCCTAGGTAAAATCAATCTCCCACACGTCGTGATTTTCTAGCTTTTATAGTTTTTCTCGCGATCTCAATCTTTTACACGATGATTTGATTTATGTGGGAAATCGATTTTTGTTTTGATTTTCGCTGCGCATATGATGCACCTGCTTAGGTTTCCCAACAGCAACATCGACTCAATACTACTAATAGTGGTCTCTTCCATGATGATGACTCTTCTTGCCATTGATAATGGTCTCTGTTTCTTTTTAAACTAAAATAATTCGTGTCATTGTATTAATGATTTATTGTGAGTCAGCATACCAACTAGTAGACTCTAACATGTGTTAACTTAGTTTTAATGAGAGGAGCTTATATGCTATATTTTAAAAAAATATAAGGATTATTTTAGACATATGTAAATCCTAAGGATTTAAGAGGTATATGACTAAAACCATAAGGACCAAAATGAATTTTAACTCATATTTTTATATAATATAATTATTGATCAAGGACGATCTCAATAATACTTAACCATATTATTCGGCCATTGCCTAAGGGCCTCTTAAAGCCTTGAAACCCTATTCAGTCAAGCAAGGCTATTATCATACTAGTCCATTCACCATAGTCTCGGTCCTAGCAGAACTAGGAGACTTTCTCCTATCTAGAGCAGGAGAAGTTTGTGAGTAGCGAAATTTCAAAACCCTTACGACTCTTACCCTACCTTAGTTGTAAAAGAGGGAGGAGAGACGCCTCTAAAGTGTTCCTTAATCAACTCAACCTCAATCCTAGTAGAACTAGAATTATGGTAACCCCTAGCCAACTATGCCAGCCCCAACAGAAGACTCCTACGGTTGTACGAAACTATGGAGAAATTCTATCAGGTTAGGACTTTAGATGCCCTCAATTCTATAGATCTAAGGGGTTACAGCCCCCTTAAAAGCAATCCAAGTCATGCCCCCCCTCTTGAGAAGCTAATCGAAAAGAAAATAAATAAAAGAGGAGGAGGATAATAGTAGGACATAAGCAGTGCCTTTTTTTTTCCTTCTAGCTTCTTAGCTAACAACAATAGTAGAAGAAGTGGAGATGAGGAAAAAGAGCCTTTGCAACCCTTCTCCAATTGTAATCGAGATTAGCAAACAAGTAGTCATCTTCTTTCAACTTGCGACAAAAATCTGTAGCAAAGAATTGTCACAGAACCAGAAGCTTTGTCTTTGTCCTTGACATCCAAAGATGTAGCAAACTTAACATTTTCGGCCCCTTTCACAGCGCCAAATAGAGATTGGTGAGAGGTCGGAAGAAAGGAAGAATGAGCAATAAGCAATCCATCATAATTTGTTTATGCTTGTTGCATGAGAATTTCTGAGCAATCATCACTCGAGAACACTTTGCTTTAGTTTCCTATTTGAGGCACTTTAAATTCAAGGCAAGAGTAGATTAGTTTTCTCTTTCTAAGTTGTGTTTCTTGTAGCACAAGGGCAAACTCCTCTGCCAAAACTTTCATTTGAGATATGGCATCAGATTGACGAATTGTTAAACCCAAACCCCAAACCCCAAACGAATTAGGTGATATCAGGGCCTTGCCTGTGGATGATTTCCACTTAGAGAAGGGACCATTGACGAGATGCTAACTAACACCCCAACAACATTAGCTGACCTTACCGTCCAAATGACAATATTAACTTAGTGGATGGAGATCGTGATGGATTGGGTGCAAGCTACAGCCAATCCATCAACAAAACATAATTGAGTAAAGAATGTCACAATAAATGAGAGAGAGCCGTCTCCATTAGAAATGCACAATCATGAAAAGGACACCATTGAATAGAACATCTTAGCAAGATATCATACCCATGGGTAGCTCAACTTGAAACTTATTTTCGTCCATATGATTATAACAATATGAAGATAGGGTGATGCTTGTATGACTCAAATTAATTAGACACACGCTCATATGGTATAAAGTCTATATTTGAACCAATAATGATTAAGAAATGTTATGAACATGATTCAAAAGTCTCATACGAGAGGAATTCTACCCTATGGGGTATCATGAAGAAAGTTGAAGGAAATTGTACTTCTAACGTTAAGGAAGAGACCAGTCCGAGTAAGAATTCACCATCGAGTTTTAATGACAATTGGTGGTACTCAAAATCTCTCTCGGTGATCATTTGACAATGATGAAATATATTATCAGCCTCCATGCCCAGATCAACATAGAATTGAGCCTTTTCAAAACTCATGACATCACGATGGCAAGCATGATTGCAGTGATGATCGAGTGAAAGAATCATACTCATAGTGAGAAACCTATAGAGAAGGCTAAAGGGAGCCACCCAAAAGCCTAAGAGAGTTTCAAAAATGGTAAATCTTCTTCCTTGAAATAAAATAATCTTTTTTGTGAATATTATTAAATTACAAGTCACTTTAGAGAAAAATATTATAAGGTTCACCTAAAACTCTTACTAAAGAAGTGGTTGAAGAACAATCAAAGTCGGTGAATCGTGGCCACGACTAGGAGTGACAACTCCATCAAACCTTCACCCAGTTCCTTATATAGATCCAAGTTTATCGTTGATAGCTAAATCAAAGGCTATATATTCGAATCCAACTCCAGATCTAAAGGTTCGAGAAAAGTTCATTATAAAGATCTAAGAAAAGCAAGAAGTCATTGGTATGATCTTCGACATTGGGTGCTAAAAGGACCTCACCTCGACGAGCTTAGGCAAGAAGCATAGCCTAGAGATGACACTCCATTTGCGCTCATATCATTTTGGATGGCTTCATAATGATGTGGAGATAACGATCGACCAACAATGTAAGATATGCTTTGTCATTACAAAAGAATTCATCAACGAGATGATATGTAAGGTGGTTCTCCTTGATATATGCCAAGTTATCATTGGGAACCCTACTTATGGGATTAAGATACTATTTACTTTCATCAACCCCAGAAGTATCAACTCTAAAAGAATGGTAGGAAATTCATGATCACCCAAGATCCAATTAGTTCAACAAAAGACTTAACATTCATTGGCAAGTAAAGAAGATGACGAATGCTTGTCAAAAATTCATGACTCTTCACTTCAACATATAAAGAACTAGAGTCTACCTCCAACATAAGAGAAGAGGAGACATCAAAAGGGACAATAGTAACCTCAAAGTCTCGAGAAGAAAAAGTTTAAACCCTCAAGTCGATATTGATATACAACAAGGAGAATCTTACCAAAATAACACATGTAGATGGCATGGCCAAGTATGGCAACACTGACTACATCAATGAACTAAAGCAAAACCTTCAACCTACAGTTGGAGAGAGGATAGCTTCAAAGTATGATTTAATAGGATGTGAATCGTTGAATTAGAGGAGGCATGATAAGGGACAATCTCAACAACACTCAACTAGACTGGCCTTATCCAAGGGCCTCTTGAAGCCTCAAAGTCATATGAAGCTAAGTAAAAGCCTATAACACAACAGTCCACTCACCTCAATCTCAATCATAGTAGAACTAAAATTAGGATAGCCTCACTCAAATAAGGGCAACCATCAAGCAGGGGAGGCACACACCTACTTGGAGTAGGAGAAGGCTTTGTGCAGCACTACAAGGAAAGTCCTAAAACCCTTACAACTCCTACCTTATCTCAGCTATAAAAGAGGGAGGAGAGACCCATCTAAAACATCCCCAAGTCGACTAAATTCCGACCATAGTAGAACTAGGATTAGGGTAGCCCCTAACCAACCAGGGTTTCAAACAGAAGACTCTCCTGAGGCTACAAGGAACTGAGGAGAAGTATTAGTCAGATTAGGATACTAGATGCCCTCAATCATATAAATCTAAGTTAGTTGACCCTAAGTTGAGAAGAGAGGAGAGAAGAAGAGAAAGAACATAGAAAGAGGATAGAAGCAACACCGTTCTTCCTTCTATCAAGCTTTGTAGCCAACCTAGGATAACTTTCTAGCCGAGACCAATAGAATAATAAGAGGAGAATAGGAAGAAAGCCTCAGTAGCAACCAATATCAACAAGGAGACATCTTCTTTCCGCCTACGATAGAAATCTACAGTAGAGAGCTATTGCAGAACCAACAACTTCGTCTTTATCCTCGATATCCAAAGACACAATGGTAAACTTAGGCATATTTAGCCCCTTCCATAGTGCCAAATAGAGGTGGTCAGGATTGTGAGAGGAGGGAAGAAAGGGAAAACTAACAACAAGCATTCTGTCGCAATGTATCCATGCTTGTCTCATGAGAACTTCTGACTAAGAGCTCTTTACCTTAGCTCTATATTTTATGTTCTTTATAAATTCACAATAAGAGTAAATTAAAATTTTCTTTCTAAGTTATGCTTATTATAGCAAAATCATAATCCTTCCATCAAAACCTACATTGATTTTTTGTAGTCTACATTGCTTATAGGAAGTTGTTTTTGTGTATAATATACCTATACAAGTTTTCGATAAATGTGCCATAATATTATAAAGCATTATAAATTATTGATAATTTTAAAATATGAAGTTATCATTTTGCAATTGACATTTTAATCCTTATTATAATTATGTTTTAATTAAGTTTTAAGAGTGGATTTTAATTATACTAGGATCATGATTTTGTTAAGATACCAATGGGATAGGATCTTATATTATGATCATAATGTGCCAAATTCACTAATTATAATAAAATTATCAAAAAAAATAAAATGTGCTACTAATCAACTTAGAATCAAGGCCTAATAGTTTGAAAAAAATTTGGATTGCCTTGGTGAAATTTAACTCGAGTTACACTCGATTACAAATTCAAACCAAAAAATCTTATTTCAAAATTCAATCATCCTAAATAAAAAAAAGAGAGAAAAGTGATAGTAAACATCTTAGTATGGATTAGTTGGGTGTAAATTAACTTAGTGATATTGAAGTTATACTCATTTACAAATTTAACAAAAAAATAACTAAATTTAAAAATAATCATCATAAAATCTAAAAAATTAAAAAATGGATAAAGATTCGTTAAACCTCCCCAATACAATAATATCAAATAAGGTTTGAATGTTTATCTAATCAAACTATAGATTGGTCTAAAAAATAACTTTTAGGGACTTTCATCGAGGGCCTAAAGTTGGAGATTCAGGGAGAATTAAAGACACAACAATTGTACACTCTTATGGTGGTGATTTCCTTTGCGCGTATTTAAGAAGAACGATTGAACCAAGAGGCACGAAGGATAAGGGTTGCTCCCCAACTAGCCATGCCGAGGCCTACACCCCCCTCTACCGCATCTGAGTCCCCACACCAAAAAATTTGATGAGGGATGAGTTTCGTGAATAATCGGCCAAAGGATTGTGTTGGCACTATGATGAACCGTGGAGCCGAGAACATCATTGCAAAAAGGGTCGCCTTCTTATGATTAAACTAGTGGATGATGAGGACAATGAACCATCTGAAGAAGCTCTTGAATCTGAAGAAGAAGCTATAGAGGAAGAGCCCCAACCGGCTGACTACACAGTGCACGCATTGGCCGACTACTCCAACCCGCGGACGATGAAAGTTGGAGGACTTCTAAAATAGCAACCTATCACCGTTCTCATTGACACGGGCAGCACAAATAACTTCCTCAACAATAAGGTTGATGCACATTTAGCACTTTAAAATGAAGGTTGCAACAAATTCGACATAAAGGTCGCCGACGGCCGAATCCTCAATTGCGACCAACGGTGCCCGTGGGTAGAACTACTCCTCTAAGACCAAGAAGTGGTAGCTAATTTCTTCCTCATACCCATCGATGATTATAAACCATACTTAGGATTGAATGGATCATAATGCTAGGTGATAGATCCTAAGCTTGCCCTATTGCTGGACAAATTCGCGGATGTTTTTCGGAGCCACGTGGGCTGCCCCTTAACCGACCGCATGACCATCGCATTCCTATTTTGCCAAGTAAACCTCTAACAAACTTGTGACATACCACTATCATCACTTGCAGAAGGACGAGATTGAGAATATTGTTAAAGAGATGCTTAACACTGGGGTGATTCGACTGTGTTGCAGACCTTAGTCCTCACTGATATTACTAGTACGCAAGAAGGATGGTACGTGACGGATGTACGTTGACTACTGGGCTCTAAACGCTATCACCTCAAGGACAAATATCCTATTCTAGTCGTAGATAAAATGATAGACAAATTAAAATGAACTAGAGTCTTCACTAAATTAGATCTTTGATCCGGATACCATCAGATTTGGGTATGCACTAAATATATTCCGAAAACTATATTTCGCATGTATAACGGCCACTACGAATTTTTGGTAATGCCTTTCGAACTTACAAATGCTCCTTCTACCTTTCAAAGCTTGATGAATGACATCTTCCGAAGGTTTCTACGTAAGTTCGTATTGGTATTCTTTGATAATATTCTCATTTATAGCCCTACACTTGATATACATTTTGATCACTTATGAAATGTTCTAACCATTTTTCGAGAGAATACTTTTTATGTTAAACAATCAAAGTGCAGCTTCTTACAGCATAAAGTAGAGTATCTAGGGCACATTATATCAGAGGATAAAGTGGTAGTAGACCCGACAAAGATCGAGACAATGTAAGGATGGCCGAGACCTATAAATGTAAAATCACTACGCAGCTTCCTTAGACTCACGGGCTACTAATGGAAGTTCATGAAAGATTATGATAAGATCAGTGCCCCACTCACGTTCCTACTCAAGAAGGACTCCTTTTTATGGTCAGATTAAGACTCTGCAGCCTTTGAAAGACTTAATGCCGCCATGGCGATGACGCTAATCCTAGTGCTACCTGATTTCAGTCGAACTTTCGTGATTAAGGCCGACGCATCCGGAGTTTGAATTGGGGCTGTTCTAATGCAAGATGGCTGACCCCTTACCGACACTAGCAAAGCTTTATCTCCCTCACATCTTAAAATGTCATATATGACAAAGAAATGCATCCCATTGTATATACAGTTACAAAGTGGAGACCCTACCTGATCGGTTGGCGCTTCCAGATTAAGACCGACCACTGAAGCCTTAAATTTTTTTGAAGTAAAAAATATCCCCCTTGGAGTAGCAACAATGGGTAATTAAACTCCTTAGCTTTGATTATGAAATTACTTACCGAAAAGGAAAAGAGAATATTATTGTAAATGTCCTATCTCGGCTACCGGGATAAGCCAAAATTTCAGCCATTTCCTTTCCCTCCATCGACTTTCTCAATAACATTAGGGAGGAATGGAAGAATGTTTCAGAAGTCCGAGACATCATAGAAAAATTGGAGAAGGATCTGGATTCTATGGGCCACTACACTTGGGATTCGAAGGACCTGCGCTGCAAAAGCCGAATTGTGATTATTCCTTCTTCCCCTAGCATCCAGATTATTCTGCATGAAATGTACTCTTCACCTTCAATAGGATACTGTAGATTTCTGAGCCACACTATAGAGAAGTCACCATCCCAAAAGAAAGATTGGCTATCACTAAAGACTAACCATATGGTAGCACATGCAAAGAAGAAACGACCAAACTTCAGAATGGATGAAAAATTAATGATCAAGTTTTTCTACACCTCCAGCCTAATCACTAGGAAACTCGAGTCTTAATAAAGTGGTCTCCCTATTTCTTTGGGCTTACAAAATTGGGGATCACATTGGAGCCCTAACATGGAGATCAGATCCATGCACTAGATCAAGATTATAGTTGTCCAGGTATCTCACTTTAAATGGAAATTTAAGGACGACGACTCAGCCCAAATTCTTCCAACCGACACCCAAGCTGATGAGGAGCTAAAGATCTAGTTTCCAGAGTTTATGGACCCTCAACCTTGAGGACAAGGCTGATCTGAAAAGGGTGAACTTAATAGGACTCCTGTAGGATTGAGTCCTAATCATCTTAGTACTAGTCTATAAAAACTATGTTAGATTGTAATAAAGCCACTTCTATCTTATAATGGAATATGACTAGGGTTTAAATTAACTCTTAGGTCTTAGTAGCCATCGCCCCCTTATTGGATTGCTCGGCTAGGGTTTCCTCATGCTTAGGTCGGCTATAGAGCCAACTTAGCTGCCCCCTGTTCCTATTAAGGTAGGTCAGCTATAGGAGGGGCAAATGGATAATTTTATTTAGGCAAGCACCCCCTTAGGCTAGGATTTTGATCCCTATTTAAAGATGTAGCCGCCCCCCTCTTGAATCAAGCAATCATCAATTTTATTTCAGCCTTGTGCTGAGTCTAGGAGGGAGGAACCCCTACAGCGTTCCAAGGGTTGATCCCCCTTAAGGATCAAAATCTATAGAGCTTCTTCTGAGGTTATATCACATGGTCCTGTGGTCCAACATTGTCTTGTATCTCTCCATCAATGGTAGTAGTGTCTGGACGGTGGTGCATCATGATCTTGCGATCCCACGTGATCATCAGCTGAACTTGGACCTCATCACTAATCAAGATATCCTGTGGGTGGCTCTGGATTGAGCCATCATCTCTAACTTTTATTTGCGGTGAGATATTTGGAGGATCAGTTGTATTTTTAAATTAGTGCGCATATCTGATCCATATGTTATGGCTCTAATGTGATCTTCAATTTTGTAGGGTCCAAAGAAATAGAGAGACTATTTCCTTGAGGCTCGAGTCTTCATAGATTCCTACTGGTAGGGCTGAAGATGAAGGAAGACTCGATCTTCAATAGCAAACTTCCTTCTACTCTAGCTTTTATTGGGCGGTTGTTTCTTTCTTGCGTGGGCTGGGTGTGATTGTTCTTTAATGGTAGCTAGGCTTTCCCCTAAGATGGTGGCTGCCCTCTGGTAGAGTCCATGGTAATGTGAGCCTGATCTGAGTTTAGAGTGAGTAGAAGTTGTAATTTTCCTGGTTTTATAATCATCTCTCCTTTGTGCCATTGACCAGTATCATACCAAGACATAAATTCAACAATGGTTAGTATTTTCTTATCATAGATTGAAAGCTTCAAGTGATATGGAGAGAGGGCTTTGCTAATGTAGGCTAGGGGTCGGCTATCTTGCATGAGGACATCTCCAATTCTGGCTCCAGATGCATCAGATTTGATCATGAACACTTTGTCGGAGTCAGGCAAAGCTAGCACCAGTGTAGATGGAATCGCAACCATGAGGGCATCAAAGGCTGCTATAGCTTCATCTAGCCAGAGGAAGACATCTTATTTTAGTAATGTCATAAGAGGAGCACTAATCTTGCCATCATCCTCCACGAACTTGCGATAGTCATGCGGCTGGGTAGGAGGCAGTTTTGTCGATTCAACAAACTCATTCAAAAATTTAATAAGCAATAAGGGGAGGTTTGGATCTTTATTCATCATTGATTACTCCGTTAGCAGCCCTTGAAGTTGTATTAGGAAGCCGATATGTGATTTGTGCAATGCCCTCTCCATGCGTTGTGTAGAAATAATCGATACTTCGCCCCTGCGCTTTCCTAGTAGGATCACCTATTTTTCATGGCTGAAAAATTTTATGATTGATTTGAAAGAATTCTAGGAAACAACACATAGAGTGGACAATCATTCAATGCCAAGAACTACTTGATAATCATCAAGTGATAGGAGGACGAAGTCTGTGGTGATTACTTGGCCCTGTAAAACTAGTTTCACACGAGGGCTCTTTCGGTTACAGTTTTAGATTCGGCCATCTGCATCTTTTACATTGAACCTATTACAATCTTCAATCCGGAGAGTTAATTAGGTAGCAACCTTGCTATCCATGAAATTATTAGTACTTCTGGTGTCAATAAGAATGGTGATCGACTGGTGTTCGAAGAATCCATCGACCTTCAAGGATTGCGAGTTGGCGTAGCTAGCTAGGGCATGTATGGTTTTAATGGTCGGCTACAGTTCTTCCTTCATATCTTCCTTCTCAAGTTTGGGATCTATGTCTTCAAGTTTTGGATCCTCAATTGGTTTAATCACCAAAAGCTTTTCCCTTTTGCAGTGGTGATCTCTACTCCATGGTTCGTCGTAGTGCCAATATAGCCCTTTCGCCAATCTTTCTGGGAGTTCTTCTCGGGTAAGTTCCTTGGGCTGAGAGGTTCGATTGGTAGCAAGGGAGGCTAAAGGCTTGATGGTTGTTGGTCGGTTCATGATTTTGGTCCTTTGGCCATCATTGTTCAGCCATTCCTTATGGATGTGGGCAAAGGAGATGGCAGCCCTCAATGTATACGGTTGTCATGCCTTGACTTCGCATCTAATCTTCGACTTTAATCCTTCGATGAATATCCCTAACATCTTCTTTTCAAACTAATCTTGAATTTGATTTGAAAGATGTTAAAACCTAGTTTGATATTCTTGCACAGTTGAGGTTTGGCGAATCTTCACGAGTTGGCCATTCATGTTCCCATACTCCATCGATCTAAAGCAGATCAGCAGCCCACTCTTGAGTTGCCTCCATGTGGGGACTCTGTGGGTATGCTTATACCAATCATACCACTGGATGACAGTAATATCGACCATAGAAGCCTCCGGGGTCCTGTGATAATAGAAGTACCGCTTCATGTGTGAAATCCACCTGGTCGGGTCTCCATCTTCCCATCAAGGGAAGTCCATCCTTATGCATGGATAAGATGAGTCCATCACTTGTTCCTCTTTCTCTAGTGGGTTCTCCTTGTGATTGAAACTCTCACTATACTGTGATCTTCTTGGGGTCAGTGATCGACCCAATCTAAGCTCCGCGAAGAGAGCACATAGTCTGTCCTCCATATATGTCTCGAAGGTCTCCAACTTGGCACCGATCAAATCTACCAATGCCATGTCGTAAGACTCTAGATCTATAATGTTGAGGTCCTTCTCTTACTATTGGGTCAATGGTGTGAACAAGTTGAGTGGCTTGGTGGCCGAAAAAGGTGGTGGATCAAGGGTAGATGGCTACTATTTGAGGTTGATAGTTTATTATTTTTGGTTGATATTGGGGCTGTGGTATGAAACTGTTGTAGGGGTCGTATAGGGGATATGATGGCCAAGGGCTAAGGTTAAAGGGATGGCTTAGGGTTGATATTGGTGACAATAATGGTTTCAGTGGAGATTGATGGCTAAAAGGATGATGGATTAAGGTTGCGATTTTGGATTGATAGTTTGTGGTTTAGGTTGCTGTTGGTGCTACGATCTGAGGGTGTTGCAGGGGCTGGAAAGGGTTTTGATTGTAGTGGTTTGAGACTAGGAAGGAAGGTTTAGGTTGTTGTTAGGGGCAACAACCGGTTTGGTGTGGTTACGGTAAGAAGTGCCCAGGAACAAGGCTGTAGAATTCTTCATCACGGGTAGAAGTTTTATAATGAAAGAATTCCAATAGTATGCCGAGGATTTTGGTGTAATTTTGCCAACAAGAATTAAAAGAGGATGGCAGTAAATAGGTAGAAATATCGATAACAACAAAGTCAGCAAAGCTGGTTTAGATGTGTAGTAAGAAATAATGACAATCTTGCAGCATAACTTTCATTGTAACGACTTTGTGACAAAAAGTTTCAACGGCATGCCAACAATATATAGATAATTCCAATGAAGAGTAGGTGATGATGAAAGCCACATCAACGTAAAATATTGATGAGAATATAGCACTACAATATAGTAGCAAAATTGGCAAGAAGATAGTATACAGTTAGAAAATTACATTAACGATGGAAGATCATTGTAGATATTTTTACACTGTTGTTTGGGACAGTTGTAGAGATTAAAAATGGGCTAAGATAACTACATCTCAAGGTTAAATGGGTTCCTTAGGGTTTATGTGGGTGGTAGCAACAAATTCAGTAGAAATTATTATATATGCAACAAGAAACATGGAAAAGTATGGTAGCCAATTTTTTTTGTCAAAAGACAATAATTTTACATTGAAAGTTCCAACAATGTTGCAGTAATATTTTGAGGAATATGGTAGCATGAAATCAACAATGATAGTAGCAATATAGATAGAGATATGGTGGCAAATATATCAGTAAGATCGGATACAGTAGTAGCATGCAGTTGTGATTTTGTAGTGTAACTTTTGTTGTAAAGATCATAACTTGGTGACGATAAGTTTTTGCGGTGAGATAGATGATGATGAAGGCCAAATCAATGCAAAGTAAGTATTGAAGAGAATATGGCAGTGAGTTTTTGGCAAAAAACATGGCAGCAAAGTAGTAGGCAGTTGAAAAATTATGTCAACATCGAAAGATCATTGTAGGAGTTTATTTCCGCCAGTAATTTTTTTAGCAAGATAGATGGATGGCAAGAATTATAACAATGGTAGATGTAACTATTTTTTTGGTTTTTGGATAAGTAAATAGCAGTAGCAATAAGGTAGATTACTAGAACCTGATGTAATTTTGGTGGAGGCTATAGATGATGTTTATGTGGCAGTGGTGATGACGGTAGAGTCGGCGATCATCACAATAATTGTGAGAATTGCTTGAAAGGTGGTGGATGATTGGATGAAGGTAGCGGCGGTTGTAAAAGGGCAACGAGGTGCTAAGAACGTTGCTCTGATACCAAGTGTTAGAATCCCGCAGGATTCGAAGCTTGGGTTGACCTATGTGGGGGATCGACCCTCCTTAGAACTCTATAGGGGTTCCTCCCTCCTTGGTAGTCGGTCATAATAACTGAAAAAAATATATTGATTACTTGACGAAAAGGGGTGGCTATAAGTTCTTATATAGGGTTCCCAAACCCTAATTATAATAGGACTCTTACTTATAGTAAACTTCTTCTTAATAAGACTCCAACTCCTAATCAAACTCCTACTTAAACCCTAGAGAGAGTCCCAAGCTAAGTGAAACTCCTCCTCTCTGACCCTAACCATCTCCTCTCAGCCCTAGCTGACTTCCCCTCATCAAGGTGGGTGATCAATTAGGTTGATTATAAGCTTGATTTGGTTGACCCGACCCAAATCTAGCTCCGACTCCTAATCGAACTCCAGTTCAGCCAAATCCTAATCCTACTAGAATTTGAGTTGATTTATTACAATGGACTCAAATCTCCTCCTAGTCGATCTAATATCAGGTCTAGGCCAGCCAACAAGGCCCAATCTAAAGACTCAACTTAATCGATTAGGACCTGACTCAACTGGGGTCCTAATATACCACCATTGGCACCGATGGTACCAACGCTGAAAGCATCTTAACATTCTAGGCGGCGATAGTACTATCGTCGAGTAATCCAGAAATAATACTTTCCTATACTATTTGGTACTTGAGGTGTACCTCATGTTGACCTTTTTCCAGGTCAACAAAGTGAGCTCAACCATGAGCTCAAGTCTACCCCAAAGTGGACCTGGTTGGCCTCTCATTGAGTTAATTTAAATTTCTCTAAAACTAACTCAATTAGGACTCAAAACATATGATGCTAATTATGACACTTAAGATATAATTATAATCGTTCTTGTCTGGTATGTTAATTGATCTTTTGATCTCTCAGTGAACTTCCTGGCATCCACTAGTGAACTCTCGACGAGCTCTTGATCGTCTTTCGGTAAACTCCTAACTTACTCCCAATGAGCTCCTGCAGTATCGTCAAAATCTCAGCCTGATGCCCAATCTTGACTCCGACTCAACATCAAATTGTATTACCTTTTAACAGTCAGTTAATCTTGTATTACTTATCTCTAACTCACAAGTTAGATCATAAACCCATCAATTGATTTTATCATCAAAATTCGAGATTCAATAATCTCTCCCTTTTTGATGATGACAACCAATTGATAACAGAGTTAACCTTAACTCTCCCTATACATATACCATAAGATAAATAAAATAAACTTTAATTAAAAAAACCATCACATTTGAATTAATGTATAGTATTTTGACTATTTTGATTAAATATTAAAATTTTCATAATTTAACAATTCATGATACCATGTATGATAAAATTTTCAAAGCATTCATCTTCTTGGTATTATATAATACATAATTTCATACAAAAATATATTTAACATGATAAACATTTCATTTATATTATCAATTATGCCATTTCTCTCCCTCTGTCATCAACAAAATGGAGAAATACTCAATTATATTTGAACATTTTTTAAACATTTATTGTAGCATTTAGCACATAAAAAGAAGAATTTAGTTCATTTCTCGCCCTTTGTAGAATATGAAGAGGATAAGAATAGAATTTTATTTATCATAAATTTCATATCAAATTTCTTTTCTCCCCTTTTGTAAATAAAATAGAAGAAGAATAAAGCGGGGGGTATGGGTGTGGAATTAAGTATAGATCAAGTATCCAAAAAATTAAATATCAAGAGGGGAGATACATGTGAATGTATTTCATTAAAGATTTAAAAGATCTATAAATTGAAATATTTTTTCTTAAGAGATAGGATTTAAATGAGAGCTCATTAACCTTATCACAAAAGAAAATTTGAATCATATTTTCTGTTTTGTAAATGTCAAGGGGAAAGAATCATTTCGAAAGAGAGGTAAAAAAGCTGAGAATTCTGAGAAAAATATAAGAGATACTCATATCATCTCATGTAAATATCAAGAAATTCAAAAAAATGATAGCAAATCATGCATTTGGATGGTTTAACATTCCTAATTCTCTTCTAATAAAATTAAATTGTTCTTCACTTAATGACTATGAAAATATCAGCTAATTGATGCTTTGTATCAATAAATTCCAAATATATATCATGATTATTCATATGATCTCTAATAAAGTGATGCCTAATGTTAATATATTTAGTTCTTGAGTGTTGAATAAGATTTTTAGTTAAACATATTGCACTAGTGTTAACACATTTGATAGGAATATTTTTTAAGTGAATTCCATAATCTTCTAGGGTGTTTTTCATCCAAATGACTTATGCATAACATACAATAACTGCTATGTATTTAGCTTCAGTTATAGATAATGCAATCGAATTTTATTTCTTAGAAGACCAAGAAACAAGATCATGTCCTAAGAATTGGCATATTTCAGTTTACTCTTTCTATCTATTCTATAACCTTCAAAATCGACATCTACATAGGTAAGTAAATCAAAATTTTTGGACTTATTATACTATAATCCTAAATTAGAAGTTTCTTTTAAATATTCGTTTAACTATCATAAAATAGGAATATTTAGGGTTGGATTAAAATCTTGCACATAATCCAACACTAAATATTATGTTTGGTCTCGTAGTAGTTAAATATACAAACTACCTTTTATTCCTCTATATATTTTTTGATCAAAATTTTCACCTTCATTATCCAAGTCTAATTTCATAGAGGTGCTTATGGGTGTATTTATAGTCTTAGCATTGGCCATACCAAAACATTTTAAAAATCTAAGATATACTTAGTTTGACTTATAAAGATGACATCATTTAATTATTTTATTTATAATCCTAAGGAAAAAGTTAACTTGCCCATTAGGCTTATTTCAAACTCTCGGCTCATACTCTTGACAAAAGATTTACATAAGGATTTATTATAAGAGCAAAAAATAATATCATCCATATAAATTTGAATAATAATAAAATTATTTTTAAAATACTTAATAAATAATGTAACCTTACCTTTTAAAAAAATATTTGAGATAAGAAAAAAGCTAAGTCTTTTGTACCATACCCTAGGGGCTTGTTTCAAACAATAAAGAGCTTTGGATAATCTGAAAACATGATTCAGAAAAAGATCATTTTCAAAACCGAAGGGTTGTTCAACATAAACTTCTTCAGAAATGAGAATATTTTCGAAAGTGAGCTAAAAAATCTGATAAATCCAAGAAGAATTAGGAGCTACTCATGCATTTACTTATGCAAATTTTAAGCAAGGGTAGCAAATAGCAAATATCAAATAGCCAATCATTCATCTTGAAGATCATCTCACTTAAATTTTGATAAGAAGCATAATTTGTAAAGTCACAAATTATAAATCATGTATTTTGTAAATATTTTAAAATTTTAAAATTCTATATTTTTTTCTAAGCAAATGTTTCTCATTGTTATAAGATTCATCATATCCAATTTTCAATTAATCATATTGATAATTTTGTCTCCCACTTTGGTCATTGAAAAAAATATGATAGTATAATTTTTCTTTACATCCACGTTGAAATCACACCCAAAAGTAGAAGGGGATCATGTCAATAAAGATAAAACCAAATCTTTAAGCACCAAAAGACATGATTTAAATTAATAAATTTGCCCCTCCTTTTTATTTGTGAATTTTGACATAAGTACATAAGTAAGCTTATGTATTTAAAATTTCAAGTAAAATAAAAATCAAATCATACAAATCTCATATATTTAAAATTCCTAATTTTCTTTTAAGCAAATCGCTCCTCATCCAATGTTAGAAAATTTTTTATATCCAAATTTTCTTCTAACCAAATTAATAATTTTGTCTCTCCCCTTTTTATTGTTAAAAAGAAATATAATGATTTAATTTTTCTTTTGCATTATGTTCTAAATATAGCCAAATTATAATTACCAAAGATATGATTTCTTTTAATAAATCTCTCTCTCTCTCTCTCTTTTTTAAATGAGTCTTAAGGGATTAAATACTCTTGATTCATCCAAGATAAATCTTAAAACACCAATTCATTTAGATAATATTTTTAATAAAATAGAAGAATGATCTTGATAAAAATCTTAATTATAATTGTTAAGATCATAAATCTCTTTTTTATTAAAAAAATAAAAATTATAGAGATTTAAACATGATTCCCATAAAGGATATGTCAAGTCAAGAAATCAAGGAAATGTTCATGATAGAACAAATCTCTTTTAGTTTTCAACTTATCATAAGCTTAAGTAATATTAATTTTGGTGATAAGTTTTATTAAGAAGGAAGTCAAATAATCATGTCATAAAGGATATTATTATTAAATGTCAAAGGATATGATTTATTTTGACAAATCTCTTATTAGATAAGATTCAAAGCTTTAGAAAACTTAGGAGATCAAATAAGAATCTTCATTCATAAAAATATTAAATTATAAATATCAAGATCATGAGTAATTTCAAAGAAGAAAAAACAAAAGATCTTGATTTATATATATGAACTCTTTAAGTTCTCAATAATATGGTTCATAAGAAGATTTTCAAATTATAGATCCGAAGAGACAAATTATGATTCATTTACATACTTTTCTTTGAACAAACTTGATTTATATAAGGATTTCAAGTTGTAATTTTTTAAAACGTCAAGTTCATGATAAAATCATTGAAATATCAATAAATTTGGATAGATTCATCAATCTCTTTTTTTAATTATTTAAAAATATATCTAAAACCATCATCAAAAATCATTTTTCGAAAAATTTCAATGAAGGCAACATAGATTATTTTTCAAATAAAATTAGCTAAAGTTCTCTAATTTATTTTTGCATTTTAGGAGATTCAACAATAATGGTATCATTTTATCTTTTGTTGAAAAGTTGATAGGATAAAAATATTTTCAAGAAGAATTATCCTCCTTTTAGTTGTTTTATACGATTTGTTTCAAGAATGATTTTTAAATCAATAAATTATCATTTAAGACCAAAAACTAAATTTTATTCTAGAAGAAATCATCAAAGTCATCACTGTAACACATCAACATAATAAAACATCTTCAAAGCAAAAATTTAACTTATCTCAATTTCAACTTTTAAATGAGTCTAACTCTTTACACATAGTGAAAGGAGTCGACAAACTCATTTCCAAATTTTTATTTATTCCATATTCAAATTCAAAAGGAATCTATCACACATTCAATCTTAACATACAACTATTTAACCAATTAAATCAATCATTCAACAATGATATTTATAAGCTAACTTAGTCAAAAACATCATAATATTTAAGTCATTCAATAATAGTCTTTAAATTAACAAAAATCCAAGCTAATGATTTTGAACCAATCATTCAATCATCATTAAAATCTCATTTTCATAAATTTTAATATAAATAATAATTTTTTTATCAATAATAACTAAGGTTCTTTAGTTTTAGTTTTAGCATGCTCTTACTATATATCGAAAGATAATTAATTTTATAATAATGAATCATCATAAAATTTCTTATCAATAAGCTTAATCCTAATAATTTTTCTTGTTATTACTTAGACTAGTGAGCTTGAAAGAGTGTTAGATCTCAAGTCATGTGGCTTGAGCATTTACTTTCAAGATATCATTTAGTACTCCTAGTCTTGTTAGGAGATAACTTTATAATACGGGAGGTTTTGATTTAGGTACCCATTTGAGTTTAGGTCCCTCATGAAATGTTCTTTCCATTTTCTCTAATGGCTTTAGGTTGTTTATGGTTCCTTTAGGAACCTAAATTAATTTGTGTGGGCTATATTTTCTAAATGAACATTTATAGGCTTTATGTCCTAATTTACCACAAAAGTTACATTTAATTTTTGGTGGTAAGGAGTGTAATATGGGTCTTCTAATTAGCTTTTGATGAGTATTGCTCACATTGCTAATACCTTCATTATAAATATGACCCTTATGATCATGTTTAGAGACTTATTATCTATCTTAAGTCTTTTTTGAGTTTTTTGTAATATGTTATTTTCTTATTTAATTACCTCTAGTGACTCACAGTTTGAATAAGAAATACATGATGTTGATGCATCATTCAAAGTTTTATATTTAGTGCATGAATTATATGATGGTGCTACTTCATGCATTTCTTCAAGTTCACTAACTAGTGATGCATGCTCTTTTTTAAATAGTTTATAGGATTTATTAATCTTTCTAAAATTATCATAAAGCTTATGAAAAGAACTTAATAAATCATTAAAATTAAAATAGCTTTCAGATGGGTTATTTACCTCATCGTGGTTAGCCACGAGCGCGAGATTTTCAACTTTTTGGTTATGCTCCTCATCTTTGAAGTGTCTTGGCTTCTTATTTTCATAGCAAGAGTTCTTGTTCATTTTAAGATTATTTTTATGATTTATATTTATTAATTTATTTGGTTCATTTGTCAAAGGTTCAAGATTCTCATCACTCGAGGTTTATTCGATATGTCATATGTTATTCTAAGTTCAAATTCTTTATTGTTCTTTGGAAGGTGTTCTTGGATTCTCAATGTCAAAACCTTCCTTTTCTTTGAAAGGTATTCTTATTGTTCATTTTTGTAAGATATTTCATTTAATGATTCATCTAGATTAAGTGTGCTTTTATGTGTCAATTCTAATATATGTCAAATCTCAAAAGTCGAATCATAAGAGAAAATTTGATCAAATTCATTCTTATAAATTGCATAAAATAAGGCATTCATAGCCTTCGCATTCAATGAAAAATCTTTCATTTCATTCATTCATGGGCTTAAAGATTTTTTAAAATCATTTTCAACAATATGCCATAAGTCATAATCCATAAAAATCAAGATAGTATGCATTCTAGTTTTCTAATAAGTATAATCTATCCCATTGAACATGGATAGACATGCAATAAAATGTCCCTTATTCATGCCAAACGAAGTCATTTACTCACTTAGTTTTTAGTCCAATGAGTAGAACATCGCTCTGATACTAATTGTTAGGATTAATTGGCAATAAGAGAGGGGGTGAATTAGTGCAAGATTAATTATGCTCATTTCAAAACCTTTGCTTTCGAAAAATGATAGAACCCAAGAAGGAGACATATAGAATTTGATCTTTAAGGGGGATCAACCCTTGGAACACTATAGGGGTTCCTCCCTCCTAGGAGTCGACCACAATGTTGAATAAAAAAGAATACTTGCTTGATAAAAGAGAGGGGGTGGCTACATCATTATATAAGGTCCTAGACCCTAGCCCATAAGGTGTTTGCCTAAGTAAAATTACCCCTTTGCCCCTTCTATAGCCGACCTGTCTTAGTAAGAACAAAGGGCGGCTAGGTTGGCTCTATAGCCGACCTAAGCAAGGGAAAACCCTGGCCGACTAGCCCAGTAAAGGGGGCAATGACCACTAAGCCCTAAGGCTCCAATCTAAACCCTAGCCACACTTCTTTGTAGGATAGAAGTGTCCATATGGGGTTTTACTATAATCTCACAAGTTTTTGTTGATTACTTCTAGGGTGATTAGGATTCAACCTTGCTGGAGAGCCCTCTTAGAATCAGCCTTGTCCTTAAGGTTGAGGGTCCATAGACTATGGGAACCAAGTCTTCAGCTCCTCGTAAGACTCACACATTGCATCTTCGAATGATAGATTGTTCCACTTTATGAGTATTTCAGCTGAGGGGCATCGACGGTGCATCACAATCCTCCAATCAAGTATAGCTTCGAGTTGAGAATGAATCTCGCCATCATTTGTAGTGCTCGGCAGTTGAGTCTGAGCCAACTCACGTTCTCCCAATTTTGGTTTTAGTAAGGATACGTGGAAGATGGGATGGATCTTAGCATCATCTAGGAGTTTTAACTTGTATGCCACGGCCCTAATACACTCCAAAATCTAATATGGTCCATAGAATTATGGAGATAGCTTCATCGATGCTCTAGTATTGATTGATAGCTACTTATATAGTTGTAGGTGAAGGTAGACCTAGTCTCCTACCGAGAATTCTCGCTCGCTTCGGTAAATGTCGGCTTGTTGTTTAATGCGAGCTTCGGTAGTAATTAGGTTGTCTTTCAGCAATTGTAGAATCTTGTCCCTGTCAATTAAGCTTTTATAGACCTAATCCACTTTGACCGTACTAATTACATACTTAGGTATTACAAGGGGCGATCGACCATAAAATGTCTCATAGGGGGTACATTTAGTTGATGAATGATAAGTTGTGTTGTACCACCATTCGGCCCAAGGAAGCCACTTTGTCCACTCTTTAGGTTGGTCACTAATGAAGCACCATAAGTAAGTCTCGAGGTATCTATTCATCACTTATGTTTGGTCGTTTGTCTATGGATGATAGGTTGTACTTATCTTTAATTGGGTGCCTTGTAGTTAGAAGAGCTCGGTCCAAAATTTACTTGTAAACACCCTATCATGATCATTCACAATCAACCTTAGCATCCCATGAAGTATTATAATATTTTCCATAAAAAAATTGAGCAATACTGGCAGCAGTGTAAGGATGTCTCATATCATAGAAATGAGCATATTTGGTTAAACGATCTACCATCACAAAGATCGTGATTTTACCTTGAGATGGTGAAAGCCCTTCGATAAAATCCATAGAGATGTCGGTCCATGTTGAGACCAGTATAGGTAATGGTTGTAGTTTTCCCGGATTTGCTATTGTTTCACCTTTTTGCTACTAGCATACATCACATTTAGATATATAATTATAAATTAATCTTTTCATGCCTTTCCAGAAGAAGTTTTGCTTCACCTTCTTGTATGTTCTTAGAAATTCGGAGTACCCTGCTGAAGGTGAAGAGTGCAACTTATGCAAAATAATTTTGATGCAAGGGGAAGAAGGAACAATTACAATTCAGTCTTTGTAGCGTAGGTCCTTCGAATCCCAAGTATAGTGGCCCATGGAACCCGGATTCTTCTTCAACTTTTCTATGATATCTCGAGTCTCTGGATCACTCTTCCATTCCTCCCTAATGTCTTTGAGGAAGTCGGTGGAGGGAAGGGAGATGGCTAAAATTTCGGCTTGTCCCAGTAGCCGTGATAGAGTATCTGCAACAACATTCTCTTTCCCCTCTCGATAAATAATTTTGTAATCAAAGCCGAGAATTTTAGTTACCCATCGTTGCTGCTCTGGGGAAGATATTTTTTGCTCCAAAAAATACTTGAGGCTTTGGTGGTCGATCTTAATCTAGAAGCATCGACCGATTAAATAAGGTCTCCACTTCGTGATGGCGTGTACAATGATAAGCATTTCTTTATCATATACAGATATTTTAAGATAGGAGGGAGACAAAGCCTTGCTGGTGTAGGCAAGAGGTCGGTCATCTTGTATTAGAACAATCCCAATCCCAACTCTGGACGTATCGGCCTCAATCACAAAGCTACGACTGAAATTGGGCAGTGCTAGGACTAGCGTCGTTGTCATGGCTGCCTTGAGTCGATCAAAGCTGCGGAGGCTTTATCCAGCCACAAGGAGTCTTTCTTCAATAGGGATGTGAGTGGGGTACTGATCTTGCCATAATCTTTTACGAATTTTCGGTAGTAGCCCGTGAGTCTAAGGAAGTTGTACAGTGATTTTATGTTTATAGGTCTCAGCCATCCTTGCATTGCTTCGATCTTTGTCGGGTCTATCGCCACTCCATCCTCTGATATAATAAGGATATCATCAAAAAATATCAATACGAACTTGTATAGAAACCTCCGAAAAATGTTATTCATCAAGCTTTGAAAAGTAGAAGGAGCATTTGTGAGTCCAAAGGCATTACCAAAAAATCATACTGGCCATTACGTATGCAGAATGTAATTTTCAAAATATCTTCAGTGCATACCTGAATCTAATGATAACTAAAATGGAGATCCAATTTAGTAAAGACTCAGGATCCTTTTAGTTCATCCAAGAGCTTGTCTACTACTGGTATAGGGTATTTGACTTTGGTGGTGATGGGTTATTGTTTAAGAAGTCCTCTAACTTTTAGCGTCTGTGGGTTGGAGTAGCCGGCCAGCGCGTGCACTGCGTAGTCGGCCGGTTGGGGCTCTTCCTCCGTGACTTCATCTTCGAGTTTGAGGTTTTCTTTTAATAGTTTACTATCCTTAGCCTCTACTGGTTCAATCACGAGGAGCTAGCCCTTTTTGCAATGATGTTCTCGGCTCCACGATTCATTATAGTGCCAACACAACCCCTTGGTTGGTCATTCACGAAGCTCATCTCTTATTAATTTTTTTAGTGCGGGGGCTCGAGTGGCAATAGAGGGGACTGAAAGCTTTGGTATGGTTGGTCAGGGAGTAACCCTTATCCTTTATACTTCATGGTTCAATCGTTCTTCCTAGATTCTTACGAAGGAAATGGTTATCATAAGAGTGTATGATTGCCGCACCTTTACTTCTCGAATCTCTGGCTTTAGGCCCTCAATAAAAGTCCCTAAAAATTACTTTTCAGACCACTCTACAGTTTAGTTAGATAAATATTCAAACCTTATTTGGTATTCATGTATTGTAGAGGTTTGCCGAACCTTCGCTAATTGTCTGTCGATATTGTCGAAATCGGTTGGTTCGAAGCGATTTAGTAGTCCTTCCTTGAATCGCTGCCAAGAGAGACTTTCATGGGTGTGCTCATACTAATTAAACTACTGAATATCATCTCCCTCATAGTGGATGGCAGCAATCTCCACCCATGTATCATCGGCGGTTCGGTAGAACCAAAAATAGCATTCTGCGTGTGCGATCCATCCGATTGGGTCTTCTTCTTCCCATCTAGGGAAGTCAACCTTCATGCATGAAGTGTTTGGATTAGGGATGATGTGGACATACTCTTGAGGATCTTCTTGCCAATCTAAAGTTTCTCCTTATTACGATTTCTTCCAGCT
Source organism: Ensete glaucum (assembly GCA_021527575.1). Classification (NCBI taxonomy): domain Eukaryota; kingdom Viridiplantae; phylum Streptophyta; class Magnoliopsida; order Zingiberales; family Musaceae; genus Ensete; species Ensete glaucum. The sequence goes on along the minus strand of CM038559.1, from coordinate 24,925,364 downwards.
AGGTGGTCGACCCATGCTGAATTTGGCGAAAAGGGATCGCATCTTCTTCTCCATACGGCTTTCAAAGTCTTCAAACTTGGCATTGATGGCCTCCTCTGATGCCATGGTGTAGGCCTCTAGATCTATAATATTGATATCCTTTTTTGGTTGTCGAGTTAGTGGCATGAGAATTTTTCGAGAAGATGTGGTCGGTTGGATGGGTGGATCGGTGTAGATGGAAGTAGGCTGTGATTTAGGGCTGATTTAGATAGCTATTTAGGATCGGTTTAGGGTGCGGTTTGGAAGGATTCCTAGTGAGGATGACACTATTTGTAGATGAGAGAAGGAAAGTCCAAAAATCTACAAAAGGTAGCACTCAAATCCAATGGAATTCGATAAAGAAAGGTGCTGCGATGTGCTATCCTACCGAATAGAATTTACGTTAGAGAAACGATGAATTCTCAGCATAAATTCTAGAGGAAAACTTAAGAAAAATATACAAAAATCCTTGGTTCAGATGTGGTTAATATCATCAAGAAGTTTGACAAAATTTTGGCAAAGTAATTGTAGGAGAATAGAGCAAAAGACGGAAGATAGATTCTTCATTGTAAAATTTCAGTACTCCGTAACGATGAATTGAGGCACAATAAAACTAGTTTCAGAATGAGTTTTTTCCAGATATCAATCTTAGATGAAAGCTAAGATGATATATGAAATTCTAACAGTTTCAGCCAAAAAGGAGAAGCAATAAATCAGTTTTAAGAGGCAAATAGGCGATTGAAAATTTCTACGGCATTTCACCTTCGCAACAATGATAACGTTTATGACAGTCAAAATTTACAGTGGATAAAATATGGAAAAACTCTTCAACGTGTAAGGCAAAGGATTTTGCAGTATTAAAGAGGCATGGTTAATAAAAATATACCAAATATCTAGTTCAAACGCAGGGGGGAGCAACAGATTGATTTGATCTGCGGCTTCGGGACGACGGTGGAGGCGCGTGTCGTAGCAATTATGGGAATTGCTTGGGAAGGTGGGGATAGCAGAGATGGTAGCGAGGGCAGCAAGAATGCTATTCTAATATAAGATGATAGAACCCCAGAAGGAGCTTTATAGAATTTGATATTTGAGGGGGATCAACCCTTGGAACACTATAGGGGTTCCTCCCTCCTAGGAGTCAGCCACAAGGCTGAATAAACGAGAATACTTGCTTGATAAAATAGAGAATATGGCTACATCATTATATAGAGTTCTAAACCCTAGCCCATAAGGTGCTTGCTTAAGTAAAATTATCTCTTTGCCCCTTCTATAGCTGACTTGGCTTAGTAGGAATAAGGGACGACTAAGGCGATGGCCACTAAGCCCTAAGATCCCAATCTAAACCCTAGCCACACTTCTTTATAGGATAGAAGTGGCTAGGTGGGATTTTATTATAATCTCAGAGGGTTTTATTGATTACTTCCAGGGTGATTAGGACTCAACCCTATTGGAGTCCTATCAGAAAAGCAGAAGCTTTCTTTTATATCTTGAAAAAATCAATTTAAAGCTGATTTAAAAGAAATAGAGATATTAAAGCTTGGTTTTAACTAGAATCAATTTAGACACTCACAGTAAAAAGCAAAACAAATTTAGACACTCACAGTTATAATGGTTTGACCTTAACCTGGCCTACATCCACTCCCAAGTCCTTTTCTTCGAGGCCCACCAGCATCCACTATCAATCTTCTTTGGGTGAATTTCAAACCCTTATAGCTTCCTCTCTTATTTTGCCAAGCATAGGAGATGAACCTTAAAACCTTACAAGGGAGATTTATAAGTATTACAAGACTTTCCTCACTCTCCTATCCCTTTTCTTTTTCTTACGAGTTTAGCACATAATTTTTTCTCAAAATTTTTAGCCCAAAATTATTGTGTGAAATGCAAGAAAACTTGGTGTATTTACAAGATTTTCCTCACTCCCTTTTTTCTTACAAGTTTAGCACTTAATTCTTAGAATTGCTAGCCCAAAATTATTGTGTAAAATACAAGAAAACTTGGGGTATTTTTCAAGTCTCAGTTGGCTTCAGAGTTTAGATCCAAAATTTCAAACGCACCCAGAAAAGCTGAGAACGGGCGATACCACCGTCGGCGCCAACGACACCACCATCGAAACCAGCCTGGAAAATAGGGTAGTGGTGGTACAACCGTCGACCTGGGCAGTACAATCATCGGGAATCCCAGAAAAGTAATTCCCTCCACTTTTCCAATCTCGTCTTATACCTTCAATTGACCACTTCCCTATTCAACTAATTGAACTCGACCTTAGCTCAATCTACTCCCTAAAGTGGACCTGATTTACCTCACTTGAGTTAATTTAGATTTCTTCCAAATCTAACTCAATTAGGACTCAACCTTAATCGATGCTAATTATAACTTAATTAATTACAATCAATATGGCCAACAAATCTAGTTCAAGACCTTCTCAACTCCCGACAAGCTTTCGGCTACCCTCAATAATCTTCTAATGAGTCTCTCGATCTTCTTCCAATGAACTCCCTTGCATCATCTTGGCAAGCTTCCGATACCATCGACGAGCTCCCAACGCACTCCAGACGAGTTCCTAATAGCATCGTCCTAACTCCGGCTCAATACCTAGACTTGACTTTGAGCAAACATCTTATTGTAATTTTCTCTCCATCGTAGTTAATCTTGTATTAATCATCTCTAATACATATGTTAGATCAATAACTCATCAATTGATTTCATCATCAAAATTCGTTATTTAACATGTAATACTCCAAAACATCGGTAGAATTTTCATCGTCAAACTGCTAAAATTTTTGACCAAAAATTCTGTCACTATACCTTTCTCATTCCTCACCACATACACCACCTAATCCTACCAAATCTGTTACTTTCACCCATATCATGCTAGTTATAGGTGCCCTGCAAGCCAATTACGTGAGTGATGGCACGTGTGATATGATGTGCGATCTTTTTGCTTATGATTAATATTGGTACAATAATGCAAAGTTAGTAGGTTATTGGATGGAGATCCAATACCCACTAAGACAGGAGCCCTAGGGTTTTTGGTGGCTCTCTATAAATAGGAGGGGTGACTCATGACTGAAAGGCTACAGCTTTAACTACCACCTCTTATTCTCATCCCTCCCTCTACATATGTGAGATCAGATTGGAGGAGTTTCACTATAGAGATCCATCGTGTGAATACCACTAGAGAGGAGAACGCTTGACCTCCTTCATCTTCTCCATCCGGATCAGGAATACAAGGATATATGATCTCCCTAGGTAAAATCAATCTCTCACACATCGTAATTTTCTAATTTTTACAATTTTTCTCGTGATCCCAATCTTTTGCATGATGATTTGATCTGTGTGAGAAATCGATTTTTATTTTGATTTCTGATGCACATGTGATGCTCTCGCTGAGATTTCCCAATAGTGGAATCAGAGCCAAGATTTTCGTGTGAAAGATTGATTTTAAATTACGTGTGATGAGACTGAATTGCATAGAATCATTCTACACGTTCTTGTTATATTTTTGTAGCAAACATAGAGAGGAGAGGTGGCTAGCCATTGCCAGACCACTGCAGGGTGGTCGGCCATGGCCAGGCCCCTTGCAAGGGCGGCCACCCATAGCCAGGCCAACTGTAGGGGTAGCCGGCTGCGGCCAAGGCCCCCTGCAAGGGGCGGTTGGATGCCCGCAAGCGGTCGCCCGCATAGGCAAGCAGCCCCGGCGCCAGCCAGGCTGGGCAGGCACCTGGCACCTGCAAGGGGCCGGTTGTAGGGCACCATGGCCACGCCAAGAGGCCAGACCCATTAGGGGTGCCGGGCGAGGTGAAGGCAAATATGACTATGGCATCGTTTTGCAAAAAGATGACTATGCCCCTCCGAATTTTAGAAATTCTAATTCTATCCTATTTTGTAAAATTCTTAAAATACCCTTAATAATTCTAAAAATTCTAAGAACCATCCTACCTTTAAGAATTTTAAAAATACCCTTAATAATTCTGAAAATTCTATGAACTATCTTCTGATCCAAAATTATAAAAATGCCCTTGACAATTCTGGAAATTATAAGTATGTCCTTATTTTCAGAAAATTAATTAATTAATTAGTTAATTAAATTATTATATATCTAGTAATCCTACATATGATGTGGTGTACATGTGATGTATGATGTGGATGGATGATCATGAGTCATGTGTTGTGATGTGTGTAATTATTATTATTATTATTATTATTATTATTATTATTATTATTATTATTATTATTATTATTATCGGGGCTTGCGAGCCTCTATTTTTCTCGTTTATTGTCGGGCTTGCATGCTTATGATTATTTGTAATTACATGGAGAAGCGCGACGGGAGCATGAAGGTGACAACGAGACATATGATGTCATGGCAAGAGATCATGTCGCATGGTGATGCGACGATCCGACGGAACCGATGATGACGAGATCAACAATCACAAGGCATGAAGATGCGTCGATGCACACATAGATTCTATTGTGAGTGATTGGGCCTATTGGCTCGGGCTTAATCATATTAGGTGACGGCTCATGATCATCCGGTGTGGCTTGCATATATGATGTGTTATACATCTACTAGATATATATATATATATATATATATATATATATATATTTATTTATTTATTTATTTATTTATTTATTTATTTATTTATTTATTTATTTACTTATGATGTAGATATATATTAAATATGTGTGTGTATGACATGACATATTAGGAGACTGATACAAAATAAAAATACCTCCTACGATAATATTAAGTCGGTAAGCGTGAGGCAAAAAGATTGACCAACATGGCCTTTCATCATTATAGAAAGAAATTGAATCATGACATAGGTTGAGTTGGTCGAGTCACTCGAGGCTCACCAATCTATGTAATCGAGTTCTTGCCTATGACATATAGATGTCACAGGTAACTAAGGATATAGTATGACTTGGTCTACTAATCGAGAGCATATCCATCAAATCAGACTCATCTTATAACGATGGTGATAAATTAACTGAACTTCATGGTTGGTCGAGCAATCGAGACCATGATGATTCAGAGGCCGAACATGACAGGAATCACAAGGAGTTGTGATTGGCAAGAGTTGTCTACCTTTTGGGCTTAGTGTAATTGGCTGAGTCTCTCGAGGTTGCACTAAGACACCAATTAGATCCCGATCTCCACTAGGAGTCTGCCGAAGACTTTCATCTCACGTATCGAGGGTGTCGCGTGATTCACTAAGAAAATAATAGGAGTACATTAAGATAGAAGTCTATATCTTAATTAGTATTTTTTTTATAAAATCTACATGTTATTTAATTTACACTATATCTTGTTTATCGCTTACAAACCCCTTACGTGGCATACTTAATACCAACCGCCTCATTGGTCCAAAGGCTCCATAATTTGATAATTGTTCTCATGGAGGAGAAAATCATATATATCCTTAATACGATTGTGCCTACGTTGGAGGAAAGGAAAAGCGAGGATGAGATCGCTCACTTTATTAAATATATAGATAGTCCTAGAGGATAATCTATATATTGATCTTATATTCAGTACCTATCGTATTCCTTTTAACAGTTCATATGAACAAGTTTGAGGTGACTCTACCTAAACTATTAAGAAAGAGAAGTCAGTTCTCTATATTGGTGAGACCAATAAGAAAAGGAAGGCCAGCAAGACCCTTAAGAAGGGCAAGGGCAAAAAAAGACCGGGTAAGACAAAGGTTGCCAAGAAAGACCTGGCAAAGGATAAAGGACAGTGCTTCCACTACAACCAAGATGGGCATTAGAAGAGGAACTGTAAGGACTATCTTGCAGATAAGGTGAAACAAAAGCTTAGAGAAATTTTAGGTATATTCATGATTAGTTTCCACTTATCAGATTTTTATGATAACACATGGATATTAGATATCGGGACTGTTAATCATATCTACAATTCGTTGTAGGTTTTGGCAAGACCTAGGAGATTGGCTAGAGGTGAGATGGGCCTCAAGATGGGCAATAAAGAAAAAATTACTGCAGTTGATATTAGGGAGGTCATCCTACATCTACCTGGTGGAGCTATTATTGCATTAGATGCATACTATTTTGTCTCTTTTATTATCAAAAATATTATTTTCATCTCTTATTTGACAACTAGTGGATATAAATTAGTTTTTGAGAATAATAGTTATTCAATAATTATAGATGATGAGATCATCACTAGAGTACCCTTATAAATGGCTTATATGTATTAGACACTTCACCACATATCATAAATATAAATATGTCTAAGAGGAAACGAGATGAGATGAATATACCTATGGCATTGTAGGCTAGGTCATATACATGAGGGAAGAATTCAAAAGTTGTTGAAAGATGGATACTTAGATCCATTTGACTATGAGTCATATGCAACTTGCGAAGTTATTGGAACTTATACATAGTGATGTATTGGTCCCATGTCGACTCAGGCTATAGGTGGTTACTTATACTTCATTATATTCGCTGATAATTTCTCTAGGTATGGATAGGTGTGCTTAATGAAGTATATATCTGAGGCCTTTGAGAAATTCAGGGAATATAAGAATAAGGTAGAAAACCAATTGGAAAAAGTATTATAATTTTTCGATCAAATCAAGGAGCCGAGTACTTGAGTACGAAGTTCACCCATTTCCTCAGGGACAATGGGATTATATCCCAATAGACACCTCCTTATACACCTCAGCTCAATGGTATATCAGAAAGGAGGAATCACATGTTGTTAGACATGGTGCGGTCTAGGATACGCCTTAGAGACCGCAGCTTATCTTCTGAACAGAGTTCCATCAAAGTCGATAGTGTCTATGCTATATAAGATATGGAAAGGAAAGAAGTCTGATCTTAAGATTGTTAAGATTTAGGACTGTCATGCCCATGTTAGAAGACACAAACCTGATAAGTTGGAATCAAGGATAGAATAGTGCACATTCGTAGGATACCCAAAGGAAATTTATAGGTATTATTTCTATCATTTAGAGGACCAAAAGGTTTTTTTTGCCATGTGAGTCATGTTCCTTGAGAAGGAACATGTTCTTGGTGGAAACAGTGGGAGCAAGATAGAATTGAGCAAAGTTAGAGAACCCAACTCAAACACTATTCCAGAGCTTGAGTCTATTTAGGTACCTAACACACAAGTTCCAACTTTACATAGGTCTAGTAGAGTATCTCACCCTCCTAAAAAATATGTGGGACATATCAGTGGAGATGATTCTCAAGATGTTGATCCACAGACCTACGATGAGACTATTATGAGTATAGACTCTAAGAAGTAGCAAGAAGCTATGAATAATGAGATGGATTTCGTGTACTCTAACAAGGTTTGGAACCTTGTGGTTGCACCTGAGGGTATTGTACCCATTGGTTGCAAATGAATCTTCAAGAAGAAGATTGGAGTTGATGGAAAGGTAGAGACCTATAAAAGGCTGGTAGCTAAAGGATATCATCAAATACAAGGAGTTGACTATGACAAAACATTTTCACTTGTAGCCATGTTTAAGTCCATTAGAATTATTTTGATCATTGCAGCATATTATGACTATGAGATCTAGCAGATGGATATCAAAACAGTATTCCTCAATGGCAACCTCAAGGAGGAGGTGTATATGATACATCCAGAGGGATTCGTATCCAAAGAGAGTCCAGATAAAGTATACAGGTTGCTTAAATCTATTTATGGATTAAAGCAAGTTTTTCGAAGTTGGAACATAAGATTTGATAAGGTGATCAGATCTTATAACTTCTTTAAGAACAAAAATGAGCCTTGTGTGTACAGGAAGGTAAGTGGGAGCGCTGTTACCTTCTTGGTGCTATATGTGGATGACATCCTAATCGTTGGGAATGATGTAGGAATGCTCTCCATAGTAAATGCTTGGCTATCCAAAAATTTCTCCATAAAAGACTTAGAGGAAGCATCCTATATTTTGGGGATCCGGATCTATATAGATAGATCCAAGAGGATATTTGGCTTGTCCCAATCCAGGTACATAGACTTCATTATCGAAAGGTTTGGCATGAAGAATTCCGAGAGAGGTCTCATACTAATGAGACATGGAATATCACTTTCTATGAATATGTCCACAAAGACTCCTGAAGAAAGGGCAGATATGGATAAGATACCTTATGCCTCATACGCAATGTTATATACTAGGCCTAATATAGCACATTCTTTGAGTGTTATGAGCAGGTATCAGGCAGATCCAAGTTTAGAACACTATAAGGCAGCAAAGTGTATCCTTAAGTACTTGAGAATGACTAAGAATCTTTTACTAGATTATGGAAGAGGTAGCCTCCAGGTTGAGGGCTACATGGACTCAAATTTTCAATCTAACATTTATAATAGCAAGCCAAATTCAAGATATGTTTTCACCCTAAATGGAGGAGCAATAAGCTCGAAGAGTTCCAGCAAGATGCTACTACTGACTCGACCACATAGGAGGAATACATTGCTGCAGTAGAACCAACAAAAGAAGGGGTGTGGATGAAGAAGTTCCTCAAAGATTTGGGAGTTGTACCATGCAACGTGGAGCCAATTTCCATATACTGTGATAGAGACAGGGCGATAGCTCTAGCAAGGGAACTCAGGTCTCATTAGAATTATTCTGAGGAGGTTCCAATGGATTAGAGTGATTATGACTCATAAAGATATAACAATAGAAAGAGTTATATCCAAAGATAATATTGCAAATCCACTTATGAAGCCGTTGGCTCAGATTTTATTTGAGCGTCACAGGGGTCAGATGGGGATCAGACACATAGGTGATTGACTTTAAGTCAATTGGGAGATTGCTAGTTACAGGTATCCTACAAGCTAATCACGTGAGTGATGGCACGTGTGACACGTTGTGTGATCTTTTTGCTTATGATTAATATTGATATATTCTCACATTATATTATTTATAGCACATATACTGTGATATCCTTGGTTCTGTGCAATGGGAATCAAATCGTAATGAGATCACAATAATGAGATCAATTCACCTTTAAACACAGATCCTAAATAATCTCCGTTATATGTTACTCGAGAGAAACATCGAGATAACTAGACAGGTCGATGTACTATATACCCATCCATATGATGGAGGTGGTTGGTCTCATAGCCACTTGTGTGGAGATACTAAGCATATAGTCCAGGTGCTTATTGGTGAATGAGTTCATTGATTGATCCACTTATTGAATGATGTATGGTTAATGATACCTAATGTCAGATAGCGATTCCATAGTCCCAGTTGTGTATCTGGTCCTTAGACTTGAGACTCTAAAGATACCTTGTATGAGTACTCCTTTCTTTGACGCCAGACTTACAAGTTTAAAAAGTTTCAGATTTTGTACTACTAATTATCGGGATTGGTAGCCAACTTTACAAAAGCAATTGAGTGTCAATAGAGGATCATCCACTCTTTATATCATGAGAGGAATATCTCATATGTACTTGCTTAGACAAATCCCTGGCCAAGATTATTCGGATTGAGAGATAAAGAGTTATTTGGGAGAATCCGATTAGAGCGAGACTATGGCAGATTTCGTATGTGACTTGATGTACTATGTCTAATATATGACCTCTAGGATATTAGTTGGATGACAGATTATAGATATATAGTAATTGTGGATAGACAGGTCCGATGGATTCAATTCCCTTGTGTCGTTTGGGGACTATAGCGTAGCGGCCTAGTACGTCCATAGTCAATGAGTCAAGTGAATTATTATAGGGATAATAATTCACTATATCAGAAGGAGTTCTGATGGGAGTGACTCACGACCAACTCGGTATCGGGCTTAGTGGATCACACACATATGATGGATGCTTCAGCAAATAGAGGATTGAATGGAGATCCAATTAGCCTCTATTCTTATTAGATGAGACCCTATGTTGATGGACTCCTTGCTTAAGGCTCAATTAGAGGCCTAAGAAGATTATTGGATAGAGATCCAATAATGCAAGATTAGTGGGTTATTGGATGGAGATCCAATACCCACTAAGGCATGAGCTCTAGGGTTTTTGGTGGCTCTCTATAAATAGGAGGGGAGACTAATGGTTGAAAGGCTGTAGCTTTAGTCAGCACCTCCTATTCTCCTCCCTCCCTCTATGCAAGAGTTGCGAAATAAGATTGGAGAAGTTTCACTACATAAATCTATCGTGTGGATACCACTTTAAAGGAGGACGCTTGACCTCCTTCATCTTCTCCATCCGAATCTAGAATATAATGATATACAATCTCCATATGTAAAATTAATCTCTCACAAATCGTGAATTTCTAATTTTTGTGATTTTTCTCATGATCTCAATCATTTACACGACGATTTGATCCAAGTGAAAAATCAGTTTTTATCAATACTTTATAACTAACCTATACATAACTAATGTATAGTCTTTTTCATACATATAACATGAAACTATTGCTTCAATATCTACCACTCTTTTATCGTCTGGATTACACAAAATCAAACCAACATTGGTTGGGTGGAACTCAACTGCGACTCGAACAAACAAATAAAGTGCACCCCTCACTCGTGTTTCGAAATACCAAAAAGGACAGATTGACATATTAAAAACATATTAGAAATATATGCTATATGATCAAATCAAGTCTACTTTTAGCACTCGGTTAAAATAGAAATCACCTAAAATAATTGATATAATTACGATCATTAACTATATATTATGCAGTATATGATGTGGTGGGTGATAAAGCCTAGGGTTGTGAAGGAGGGGGTAACGAAAGCATCACCAACTTGACATCTACTAAAAAATAATTAATTAGTTGCATATAACATAATAATGATTATTATAAATCATTGAGCAATCAAATCTATTACTTATCATAATTCCTCGATCTGCATTTACATTTATCACCTCAAAGTCCAAGAGATCCACGCAACAGCATCATTTTATTTATATACGAAAGCAAATATGATAAATAGGACAAGGGTAAATCAACATTTTGAATATAAGGAATCAAAATCATCTACAGAATGCTGTGTCAGTAAACCTTAACATAGGACCAAACTAGGTTGAGTAACAAGTATCACAAAACTAGATATTCATCAAACAGGAACTAGTCGTCACCAATACTAGGATCCCAATCCGTTATCCACAAAACTTGATTTGATCCATCTCCAAAAAAACACCAAGCCAAAATGACTGATTCATTGCAACAAAACCCAACCCAAAATGACTTAACCCAAATCGAGAAGTTCCAACCAAACCAACCCATGATTTGAATTGAAACAACTCGATTCAAGAATATTATCCAAAATTTAGATAAATAACCCCACCTATTAAAAGCCAATTATGTATCCCACGTTCAGCATCACACAAATAACAGCTGAATGTAACACAAGTAAACAAGGATGTCAAAAATTATCTAACAAGAAAACTTGGTCTGTAAATAGGTTACAAAGATGCTAAGCGAGTGATATAAACATATATCTGATCTGTTGCAACTCTTGATTCACACGTCAAAATCAGTTAAAACTGCAAATCTGACATGTTCCTTTGTTCGCCAATCAAAGTCCAATTCACAAGGTTAGTGCTCATCAATCAAACTGTAACCTCGTTTTGTATAGCATTCAGTTCTTGCTTGTCATTTGGCTGATTGCCGAAAGTCCAGCCAGGAAATTCAGATTTATCAAATAGGGAGGATGGAATAACTTTATAAAATGCGACCGGAACCTGCTTTATCCGCCGCCGGACCTGCAAGAAATTGTTTTGGTTTGTTTCAGCTGGACAATGTACAACCAAATGTTGTTAGCAATCATCTCCATTAGTTTTACTGACCATTAAATTATCAGGAATCACAATAGAAGTATGTGTGATAACCCATTGGAAAATGCATGTCTTACCCACAATATATATATATATATATATAGAGAGAGAGAGAGAGAGGGTCAATATGCAGCATGTGAGATTGCATAATGCCCATGCAATGGTAAACGTTTTATCACCAGGTCGACTGTTCACTACACAAGTAGTCCTAGGTCAATTCTAATGACTGAAGCAAATGGTGACCAATAAGCAGCTCTACATACCCACATCTGATGTGGGATCATTAGAAGGCTAATAGTCTATATTCCAATTGTAAAAGCCACATATGAGAAATAAAGGAACATAGTTTTGACTGGAAGCTGACCTCTTCTCTGAATACTGTGGCATAAGACCCAGAACTGAAATCTGCAACAGTTACTTCGAATGTTTTGGCTCTAACTGTGAGATCATTCTCAAGAGAAGCCACAAATCTGATAATGAAATTAATATCTCAAACTATGATGTGGAAAACATTGATGCAGCACAATAGAGAAAAAACTTCACTACCTGGAGACAGCTGGGGAATAATGATGTTGGAGAGTTTCAATTTCCCATAAAGAACTTCCTGCAGCATCATAATAAAGGACTCATCAGGCACAGATTTGATTCAAACAGAATGCTTTTCCCTCAGTGGACACCAACAGATCCATGCTATGCTAATAACCGATGGTTCAAAAAGAGGCCAAATCAAACTCTCCCAACAATAAATAGTTTCAAGATCAACTTGTTGAGGAATAAGAACCTATTTCCAAAAAAAATAAACCTTCAGGGTTACACTTCTCTTCTTGCATCGCCTAACTACGTGTCTTCTGTCGTCCCTCTGGAGGAACAGAACAATGAGAAACTATCCCTTCTTCCCCTCTCTAATTGAACATACAAGAAGCCTCAAGTTGCCTTCCACAATTTTTTTAGATTTAAAAAAGAATAAACAGCCTGATTCACAGAAGGATGGAAGCATTCGTTTCAATCTACAAAAGATAAAGATTTTCCACAAATGAAAGAAGAGATAAATGACTTCCACAGTTTCTTAATAATATATCAAATTCATCAGCATAAATGTTAACAAGGTAATTATAATCATCACCATAACCCACCAACTGTGAAGAGCAGCATCCTTAGCACTGTTATTTATTGGACCTTATCTCTATGTTTAGAAGAATATGATTTGGGGAAAAGGGCATCTATGATCAAAATAAAAAAAATGATAATATCTATCAGATTTGCTAAAGTAAGCAATACTTCTGGTGAACCTTGCATTACATCCTTAAATAATTAGTCTATCCATTTTAAATGCAGCAAAAACGGTAATGTCACTATTCATTATGAAGAAACTTACGCATGGCATTCGACTTAGCAGGGTCACACTCTTGAATATCAAATGGATCAGTGCCAAGCTTTGCGCTCAGAATGATGTGCCCATTCTCTGATTCCCTTACATCCTCACCAGATCTATTATCTTCCATAGAAGTACCTCTGTCATTTTCATCACCAATTGGCTGCATGAGACCAAAAGTACAATAAGAATCTCAGCATTTGCACAACTTCAAAAATGAACTACAGTATTCATTATCTTATATTATGATTAGGATACGAAAGTCAGACTCAAACATAAAGAATTTGCAGTTAGACTAATTTAAAGATCCAGATGTGTGCAGTCATTTATATTAATGTACAAGCAATTTAAGTAGAAAATGTTCATGCTGGAGGGAAGTAGTGAAGGGAGAACCTGATGAACTAAAAAATTAATTGCTGGATGCCTCCGCAATAAATTGTGAATTACAGCAATTATAATAAGCGCCCCGGATGGCGGTACTGAGAGAGCCAGTCTACTCAATTTCTTTGCAAATGTAGCGGCAAGATATGCTGGAAGATACGATGATCTTAAACAGGTATCCAGGAGCTACACGACATAATATTTCCAATGTCAGCAAAAAATTCACCATTTGATGTAAAAAACCCTTTCAGACCAACAATCTTTAGATCCTCAAGTTCAATTCTAAAAGTCTAGTAGAAGCAACAAACCTTTTCTATCAATAATAAAAATTATTTTATTATGTGGTTAAAATCCACAAGTGTACTTCTAGGAGATTCTTTACAAGACTGGTAAAAATATACAAAATTACTCTACGTATGTGGTTAAAATCCACAAGTGTACTTCTAGGAGATTCTTTACAAGACTGGTTAAAATATACAAAATTACTCTACCTAAGTGATTGCAAAAACCCTCCATTAGAATGGTTCGCAATGTCTTCTGGCAGATTGACTTCCCAGATTTAGGTGACATCATGAAATGATTAAGAAGTTAAATAATGTTAGTCTTTCAAGACAGTTCTTCCTAGATTCTCTTTTCCTTTCCTTTTTTTTCTTAGTCTTTCTTTCTTCTACTCTTTCTTCTCAATTGTACTTATTTCATGCTCTTAGTGATATATGATTGCAGCATTGCTAATTTGGCAGAAGACAAAAATCATGGTAAGTTTATACACAGATCACTGCAAAGAAATAATTTTGCAATGACAATGACAGAGACCACAGTTACAACTTGTGAGTCCAATGAACTAAAACTAAGTATTTTGCTTCAACTATACGGATTTTTCCATCTTTCAGCAAGGGTCATTCCATTAATTGAGTTAAATAAAGGTCATTTAATTCATTATTTATCCTGGTCCAAGCTTGGGAAACACAACATTACTTTTTAACATCTTTGGAAACACAACTAAATTATCAAGGTTGCATAAATGAATAATGGGGTTTAACATTTAAAACTACACCAACATGTGGAATGTTTTTGAAAGAAGGTAACTAGTTGCTAATGGGAAAACATCTCATAGCTTAGTGAAGAACCCTAGCCTAATAAAAGAATTACTTTCCTAAAATTAACATGAAACAATTAGCATCAGGTAACAGAAAATCAACATAGTAACTTTATGGCTGTTACAGAACTTACTTGGAAAAACCCCGCTCGATGTTTTGCCATGAAAACCGCTGGGGTCAACAATGCATAAAGTTTTTCATAAAATTTGGGATACTCCAAACCATGATGGGTCATGAGGATGAAAAGGCCACTAAGTGCCATTACACTAACTACACCTCCAATGTCATATGACCTAGTTAAAAAATCACTGAAAATCATTGCAAGATGATATGTCAGGTTTCCCAGGAGTCCGTAAGAGCATTAATATTTAACAAAAAGTTGAGTAATTTAGAATGTCTTACCAAAGGATGGAAGGGTTTGCTAAATATGGAATAATGGTCTGATGGAGTGAAGCAAGAACCTGAATAAGAAGAATGCATATTGGTGAGACAATCAGAAAATATTAGTTGCATAACATCTGAGTATAAAAATAATTATAAATTAAAGAAAACTGCACCAGATTTCAGAAGCAACTATTCAGATAATTAAAAACACAACAAAATGAAACATCAACAAACCAATACTAAAATGTATTACAAGTCTAAGAACTAGCAGTCAAAAACCATGTGTGCTGCAAGTTGCAAAAGCAGAGTCAAAAAGAAAATTGGTGCAAAGAACTCAAGCCAGTGCACAGTGTTGCAGCCTTAGCCCAGATGCAAAATTAAATAGATTGTCTCCTCAAGGATAAATTGATAATGTGTTAAGAAAAGGATATACAAAAAATGAATTATGGATCCAAAATAATCAATTATTGTAACAGGAATTTATAAATGATTATGCCTACAAAATTTACAAGGACATAGCCCCACAAAATTTGAAGTATATCTATCTCCTGCAAAACTTAAATTTTTTGTCTGTGCAGCATTGTTAGGCATGAATCAAAATTCTTCACAACTAATGGCATCTTAAGGTATAAGAATAGAAGTTCTAGAGGACACATCACAAACAAAGGGTCAGCTAGGTGTCTACATGTGGGTTGGTGTAATTTTCCTCTAGTTTACATGTGTGTGTGCTTATTGGAGGTGGAGTTTTGTTTCTAGATTTTTCTACATAATCAAGAAGGCAAAGACAAAGATTAAGAATCTTCTCAACCATGTTGCATTTACCTATTATTTCTAATATTTATATTATCTATTTTTCCATTTTTTCATACCTTAAATTTATCAATAACAAGTTGGTAATCATTACCATAAAACTGAGAATGCCCTTTCCCTGTATCACCTTCCACCACCTTCCAGTTCCCTATTTCCAGCTACCACTTCTTTATGGTGGCAATTGCATTTGCCACCAACATAAGACAGAACTTATTGCGCCATGATGACCACTGTGGTCACTGAAAGTATCTCACCAGCCACCACCATACATCAAAGCCACTACTAATAATCAAGTGTCTTCTTTCTCATAGGTGTAACATTGTTAAGAAATGTATTGCCATAAAGACAATTTATGTTGATGCACTGCACCACATAAGGCACAAAATTATTTCTTATATGTCCTTAAGATGTTTTAATAATCCCTGAAGAATGATGCCGCCTTTGCTCACTTAGAGAATGCAAAAGCAAACTCATAAAGTTTTTAAGTTGGAATTTCGTAAAGCCAACCAGATATCAAGGAATGAGATCAAAGCAAAATCTGAAATCAATAGAGAAAAATGGAAAAAATAGAACCTAGTAATCTTGCAACAATAATTACCTCCTTGTAAACATCAACAGGAAGTGGTAATTTGAGAAAGGAAATCCAAGCTTTGGCAAACTTTAACTTAATCTTTTTGGTTATGTGGCTTGAAGATGAAACCTGCAGAAGTGGCAAAAGAGATGATGCCAAATTTAATACATGTAGGATGACTACTCTCCAAGCTGAAGCAAATAATACAAGTACAATAGAAATTAACTCATTCATTCCTACATCTCACTATTTCATGTTTTAATTGGTTGGCAGATAATTATTAGCATTTAATATACATTATCATAAACTTATTAAGTTGCAAGAGTGATGTCTTCATTAGATGGAAATTTTAATGATTACTGAAAAGATGTTTTCCTGTACAACTCTCCCTCCATACTCGTATTGTCCTTGGTACCACCACAAGTACCAGCACATCACATCTCGAACAGGAAAAGCCAAGGCCAATGTGGATCAGTAACCAAGACCTCAAACCATGTGCGAAAATACAAATTATTTTATGATATAGCAAGTATTAGAACAAAGAGGAAACTTTATGCATTTTGTCAGCTTACAGAAAATCAATAGTCAAATATTATGAAAGCTTAATTTTTATGATCAATACAGAAGGTATTCCATATGCATGTAATCATCAGGATAGGTAGCTTGAAGTAATTATAGACATCAGAAACTGTCATGAGTTAGAAGCAGCATGCTGGCCCAATGCATGAAACAAGACTCAGCTGACATGAACAAAAATACTGAAGGCAAGGTTTCTGGGCATCATGATACCTCAATGAGGTGGTGACAAGAAATAGGCCACTAAATCAATGACCCTAGAATGAACCATTCTGCATCTCCCAAGTGATATTAACAGGGTGCCATAATATCACAGAAAATGCTGATCAAGCAGTGATTGTGTCAGATCATGAGTCATCGAAAATCTGGATGAAAATGGCAATATTCTAGAAAGCCTAGACAAAATAAAGAGACAAAAAAGAACATACAGATATACAATAGTTTGCTAGTACTTTCATTCATATGATATCATGTATACACATGCACGAGCATATAATATGCATGTGCTGTGTTACACATTTTGGATCAACGTACTGAGATCTAAAAATGGTCTACCCCTACTGAACTCACTGTTGTCAAGGGCATTAGGAGCCAAGGGTTTAAAATGCCCTAGGTGCTAGAGTGAGTCAGTTTCTGCTTTCATTCTATGTACTAGAGCAAGCCAAGCTCCATGTAACCTATTCTTGAACACTTCTTATTAGACTGCTTCTGAGCTTACAGAACTGCACATATACAAAAGATACATATAGATACATGTCCATGTATGTGTGTGTGTAAAGACGTGCTCCACATTTCAACTGTGTACTTCATTCTGAGAGATATAGTAAAAGTCGATCCCTACCAAGCCAGGTTCCGAAACTAGCAACGTACATCCCTGATTAAAAATACTAGAGTGAATCATGCCCTTCATAATATAATCTTAAGCGCTTTGAGAGAAGATTAGACTGCTTCAGAACTTCGAGAGAGAACTGCAACAAAGGAACAGCACACTACCGCTCTCCAGAGCTTGATGATGCACATTGATTTACAATACATTACAAACAGAATGGGGCCACTATAATCAACAGAATAGCATATTGTGCTGCTGTTGTCACGTTTTAGAAAGAAAATGGCCGCAAAGAATTCTGTTGTCCGAAAGAAAATGTAAGTATTACTGCTGATTTATTTCCCAAGTCATGAAAGGCCATGGAAAGAGAGAACAAATAGGATAAAAAGACTGATTTGATGATTAGTAGAAGCAAGGTTTTGAATACTGTACCATACCGGTGTACTGATCAACTATCAGTACGATATGTACAGAGCTATACCGAGCATATCGACATATGATACACTAAAGTACCAAACTGTTCCGAGCGATATGGTACGATATTGCAAACCTTGAGTAGAAGATTTGTAATTTTCAAAACTGCAGAAGAATCATCATGAGTATTGAGATGGTGCATGTTTATACAATTGGTGTACCTACAAGAATATTTAAGCTAAATCTAATCATATTTAGAAAATTTTGGAATTTACTCTTAAACATGGTACTAGGACGATGAAAGTTAAATGTACATATCAGAGCATAGCAATGCAAAAATTAGTAATACAGTGCACCTTGAGATGAACAGTGGCATTTCTAAAAAAATATTACATGGAAGCATACTACCACAATTCTTTTCTACCAAACTCCTCTTTTGTTCCTTTTATCACGCACAAACAATGCATACCCACGTATACAATGTGGCAAAGTAGGAAAACATAAATACAAACTCAAACTTACATCACTGTCAACTTTCTTCGAGTTTTCTGGTTCTGCATCTGAAACCAGATCAATAGAAGACAACTTCCCTACTTCTTTGGATGAGATACCTACAGTAATGTTGTAAACTAAGTAATGACAATCCTTTTGCAGAAAGATAGTGAAGGATTTATGAGCAATTTCTTGACCATCACAAATAGATGATAAGATATTGGTTTTAAAATGATAGAATTCCCCTAGAATCTAAATAGTAAAACTTAGACTTCATAATAGAAGATATTTGCTGTTGGATACTTAAAAGCACTACACCCGCCCAAACCTACTGCCTACAGTTCTTTATTATTTACACTATTAAACAGGAAGGCAACCTTCTGCATTAATACATTTTCAGCTTATGCATTCATTGGTTTTCTTCGAAGTATGCAAATATGTGGATCATATAGCTCTTTTGAACTAGAACCTACACTGTGACACTCTATATGCCAAGAATATTCAACATTCCAACATTTTTTAGAAAACAACAAAAAAATTTATCATACCATGAATGAAAAAGATGCACCAGTAATTATAAAATGAAATCAAGTAGGTTTTCTTCTAGAACAAAAAAATGGTTTCAAAACAACATAGTCAAGCAGATCAATAAAAAGAAGAGAAATTATAAATTGGTATCTATTATTCAACAATATTGATTTAAAAATTAACAGATAAATGCATATATGCACAGAGAATATGCACATTGTCTATATATCAAAATTCAGTTTTCTGTTAGTGCCAGAAAATACTAACAGTTACCAATGCTCCTAAGAAACACCAAAGAAAAAACCTTTGACACAGACAAAAAAACCTGAGTTTTCAGCATAAAAAATATCTTCTACAGAAAGAAATAATTGTAAGGAGAGTTTATAGAAAAATTGCAAGGAAACACAACCATGATCACAAAATAACATGTGTTCTCATTGAAGAGAAATATCTACTTTATCTTTTAATCAAGTCCATGCCTACAAAGAAGGGAATGATTACAAAGAAAGTATATGTGATTACAAAAGAAGTATATGATTACAAAGAAAGTACTACCCAACGGACACCACATTTTATAATTTTTTCTTTCTCAGCTTCTAAAGGAAGGCAACAGGACAAAATAACATGTGTTCTCATTGAAGAAGAGAAATATCTACTTTATATTTTGATCAAGTCCATGCCTACAAAGAAGTGTATGATTACAAAGAAAGTGCATGTGATTACATAAGAATTACATGATCACAAAGAAAGTATATGATTACCCAATTGACTCCACATTTCATAACTTTGTTCTTTCTCAGCTTCTAAAGGAGGGCAACAGGACAAAATATTGTACATTATGCGAACAGGAAACTCCATACTACTGCAAAGAAGTAGCAAAAGCAAAATAAGGATATCATGAACTGAGACAATTTCTGAAAATGCCACTGATTAGAAAATAAGAGTAAGATGAAAAGCAGAACAAATCTCCAGATGTGAAGTAGTATAAAACTGTGATTCGATAAAAGAAGACAGTTAAGATTCTGCAAAGAAGTTGTGATTCACATGCCTCAAAAATATAAACTTCACGTAAATGCTTCATTGGAAAAATTATTATTGAATGAGATACAGGAACAATATCATTTCCTAATTTAATTTGACAGTCAACAATTCAATAACATGATAAAAAGAAAATACCAATAACCCATAGTTTGATTGTGCGATTGAAGAAATCTACGAAAGTTAAGATTGAACAATGTTATTCATCATAAAGTCCATTCAAGGGGATATATCCATACAGCCAGCACGTAAAATGGGAGCTGGAACACTATTCAATCAATTTAAAATAACTCTAATGTTTGGTTCTGATAGGGGATTATGACACATAGATGGCTGTCGACACCTCATCCCCATGTGGCCGACATTTTATCTTCACCTGGCTTACATATCATAACTGAGCCGACACGTCACCACCACCTGGCCGACCCCTCAAACCCAGTCGATCGATGTGTCAACAAGCAGGGCACCAACTAAAAGGTTGACTCAGCCCTGCAGAGTTAGTCACGTTTTAAGATGCTGTTTCAGCCAGCTCTTAGCCCCTTACCCCATGCCTTCCGACTTTTAGCTAGCTTTTAAGAAGCGCATCAATGTTCTAGACATTTATCCACAGCCTCAAATGCAACGGTCTCATACCCCTAAGGTACACATCCGAATATCTGAACTTCTCCAGGACTACTTTTGTATCCATATAATTAGACACTTGACTGAATCCTCTGAACAAGAAACCAACCTAAGTATCGAAGGGACTTTATTGGGTGCATCCCAATGCAGTTCGAATATCTTTCCCCCATTGCCACCTTATTCTAAGACAAACGTGGAAGAGGACCTCGGTTAGATCCAAATCAGCATCCACGTCAACCAACTAAAATATGATTTAGTAGGTTCCAATATAGTTTTCATCAATTTGGAGATAAACCGTTTTCATGGAACACAGCTTCCAAATTCCAGAACCCCTTGTCTTAATTTCCATATAAAATCTACACAAAGTTAAACTTGAACCTGTAAAGCAACTCCAACCTTCTTTCTCTTCCAACAAAGAGTCTCTCTTTCTCACTCTCTTTCATTTCAAACCATGAATAAGCGATCTCCGAATTCTACCCTTCTCTAAGAGGGGAAAATTTTAGTATTGCAATTCTAGTTTCTTATACAGAAGTATTAACCATTCTTTTCCAGGGAAATGGCTTACATCCAGACATTTTAATTGGCCATGTGACAGAAGACTCCAAGAAACAAGAAAGTAGTGCACTATTCAACAACGAAAAAACAGAGAAAAACAGCAGATCAACTGCCAAATGAAATTTAGCTCCTCTTACTTGAGGAAACTCTCATTCCTTCTACAAGAAAACATCAAAAGAAAACCAATCCTTCTGCAACTCTACTATGGCTCAATCTTAAACACCTCTTTGTCCAGACTAGCCAGTAAAAGATACAACAATGAGGAAAAAGAAGGTGCAAAAGCAAAACATTTACCTTGAGAATATATTGGTAAAAATGCTCATAGATAAAATCATCTATTATGCTCTTAGCTAATGCTCCAACAAATACAAGGATGAGCAGAACCCTAGAAAAAAGCAGCAAACTAGCTAGTCAATATGCTATATTTGCAGAATAATTATGCTAATTATCTTAAGATTTCTATTTGGCATATTCACTAAAAGAGCCCATCACTTCATAGAATCTAACATTTTGATTGGATTGGAAACTATTGTCATAAATGACAACCAACTGTATGAGACTTTTGTCAATACAAGGTCGACACAGAATATTAATGCAGCCTTACCATATAAGCAAAAAAAATATTTTCATAACTCAAACCCGGATCGCCAGAGTTAAAAAGAGCAACCTCATTAGCATGGAGCCAAGGCTCCCTCCTTGGACCAAGGAGGATTGCTATACTCATAAAAGTAAATCGATGCATAGCCCCAAACTTCTCACCAAGAAAAGATATGCTTGCCACCTAATCACTAGCTTTTCTTAAGTTTTACACGCTAGTCTGCTATCTGCACATTTTGCCAAGATTTTGACAAGAAGGTACTACTTATTTGAAGATGACAAAGAGATTATTTTGATCCAAACACGCATATAAAACACCTGCCAGTCGTCGACACTGCTCTATATCTCCAAAAATTTGGCAATGATTCCATTAAAGAAAAGATGCCATATATCAAGAACATGTTATGTTCTAATTGGTACATACATCATCCATAATGTCATGATATACTATCTGAATGCACCCAAAACACAGAACTCATAAATGGACATAGTAAGACACAGATGGACAACCTTGCTACAAAGACAACAAATGCACACTGGACTGTTGATGAACTATGATAAGGGCATCCAGCTGGGGGAAGGTGCCAGATTACAAGAAATAATGGTTAAAGGATAGAATAATTTAGTGTTAAAGAATGACACAAGTTTTTCAGTTGATTAATGATTGATCGAACAGATGGAGATGTTTGGCTTAATATGGTTTCGTTTCTGTCATACTAGTTCTGTTTGGAGGTGCCTTGTTTTTCACTTTTCTAATAAACTTAATTTTATTAAAGATGTGTCTTACCTGACTCCTCTTAAATATCATATAAAGCTACAAATTGCAGTTGTAAAGTGCCTAAACAACTTTATGCTCTATATTGGATTAATTTTATTCTACTTAAGTGGTTTACAAACATATAATTACAAATGGATATATGGCTCAAAGAGTGACCATCTCTTTACTAGCATGAGAGCTGGACTTCTGGTGACTATTTCTTCTGAAGAGCACTATACAGTTCTAGAAGATAATTTGAATGTGAATTTTGATTGAGAAAAGACAATCTCATTGGCTGCTGGCACGTATCCACTTTCTCTCCTCACAAATCATCCTTTCCACCTATATTTCTTCAACTCTCTTCTTTCAAATAATAATCTTTCTCAAGGTTTTACTTACCAGTCCATACCGGTATACCGACACATTGTCCATACCGGTATGGTATCGACACCAGGCAATACGCACAATGCATACCGCTCGGTATATTAAAATATATTTATAATATCATATAATATTATGTTATATTATATTATATATTAAATATATTTAAAAAAAGGACGACGTCGTCTTGATCTTTCTCCACGCGCTGTCACTGACTTAGCTAAATTTACCTAAGCCGTGCGGCACCCTAGCAACAAACTTGAAGACTTAGCTGAAATTGCCCAAGTCAGAAGCAACCTTGTACAATGTTTCGAACTTAGTTGGGATTGCCCAAGTCTTGAAACGCCGAAGCGTTATTTGCCCACAAAGGGTCAGCCCACTTGCAACCTCGTGCGAGTCCCGAAGGACCTGCAAAAGAGAAGTTGATTAGTTTTGAAGACGAGCGATGGACAAGTCTCGACGTCTCGCAGAGAGGGCAGCTCTTACAAGCAATTCGTCGAACACCTTGAGTGCAACAGAGAAAGAGAGAAAGAGAGAAAGAGAGAAAGAGAGCGAAACAGGAATTTAGAGGGTTGGAGGAACAATCGCACACGAAAGATCAAGATTCATTACAGACCGAAGTCCCCACAGGTGCCTACATGACACAACTCCCATTTACAAACCGAAACCGACCACAAAAGCTAGTCAAACTAGGGCTATCAAGCCTACTGCAAGCCCGCTACTTACTATACCAAGAATGTACAAAAACCGAAGGACACGGACAAGCATGGGCATTACGTCGAACGCCTTGTTTATATTTTTGTCCGTGACATTCTCCCCCACTTATTCCTTCGATGTCTTCGTCGAAGCCACTGTAGACGCTACATCTCCTCTCCTTTTGCTTAATCTTCAATCTTCTGCTTTGGCTGCAACACGCCCCTTGGCTCCTAGTTGCTCACTGCCGCTGTTGTTGAGTAGTTGAACTCTGATCCGCCATACTGCTTCAACTCACCAATGACTGACTCTTGTGTAGGGTTAGCTGAGCTGTGTTGATCCTTATTGAATTATGTAGATCCTTCTGGTGAAGAAAAAGACCTTCGTTGTTATGCGTCAGTATTGTAATAGTTTCATGTTGCTTAAACTGGATGGATGCTTGTTGGAACTTTAACGAGCATCGCTTCATAGACTTTGAAGTTTTTTTAGGTCCTTCACAAAATTTGCTCATCCATTCTTCTTCAGCTTAGTTGTCACTTCCAAGTAGGTTCGCATCACTTCCACTTTCGATTGACATTCTGTTGAGAAATGAAGCGAACAATCTACTCTCAATAGCACTGATCACCATTGGTAAGGATTTGACAACTCATCTTACATTAGATTTCTTTAAAGGGTCTTGGAACTTATGCAGAGCTCCTTTGCTAGATAAATAAGAGAATCGGGGTACTAGGTTTCACCCATTCTCTTTGAGTTGAGAAGGCAAAGGTTACTTGATTTCGCCCGCCTCCTCAAGGTACAAGAACTGGGGTACTCAATTTCGCCCACTCTCTTGAGTTGAGAAGGCAAGGATTACTTGATTTCGCCTGCCTCCTCGAGGTTGTACTTCATGCATCGAGTTGGTTACTAGCATTTCGTCTGCTCTTTGCTCACAGTTCCAAAGTACTCGAAGTGTTTGCACTCCTTACGTTGAGTAAGCTACTATAATTCGCATTCCCATTGCCATCGAACTTTCGAAATGCAAGAAGTTTTGCCCGAATAGAGCAAAAGTTTACCCCAACTTGGAGTCCCAAACTTGGAGTAAGTATTTGATAGTTTTGGTCGCCTTTGGGATTGTACCATCTTCTCCATCATCTTTGTCGCCTACTCCTCTGAGTAGAAAAGGTACAGGACCACGTACTGCCTACTTCGTTTCTTGGTCGAGCACTCCTGCATCAAGCCGAAGTCCCTTACTTTCGGCTATCGTGATAAGAAGTCCGTCGACACCGGTCTTATGAAGTTCCTTGGCCTCTGCCCTTCCGCCCTGCCTTGGTACTTGGAGTTTGCCTCTGCATTCTCCACCTCCTCAGCCCCTTTTACAACCAACGCTCTCCCTCCATGAGAGCAAGGGATTGATGACTCCACGGAAGTCCCGCCTCTGCAATACCATGGCGTTGCCAACCCATGGCCCTACTATCCGTTGTCTTGCATATGTATCCCTTTCTTCGCGATCGGTAGGTCCGCCTCTGTGACACTGTGGCACTCGTTCAAGTCCACCTCCTTTCTGACCAACGCTTTGCTTTTGGGTAGTTGAGCCCCTCTGGATTCATCGTCGCTTCCTCGCCCCTTTCGATCACCTGCTTCGACACCTCTGTATTCTCCTAGCATTTCTCCTAGCATGGCCTCCACCATCTTGTTGCAGGGCTTGCACCGATTCTGTTCTCCTTAGCTTCTTTGGTAGCAACGTTCACTTACTCGGCCTTGTCCTCTGACTTGTCGGGCTCCCTTCAGCGAATATAAGCATTGAAGTAGTCCAACTCTCTAGTCGCTCCAATCATACCTCTGTATGATCAAGTCCCCTCCATGGGACTCATTGGCACTTGCAATCTGACTTCTCCCTCGCTGGTACACAGCCCCCATATGCAGATGACCAAGGCTTTCATCCGATGCAAGATTCAATGCACACATACGAAAGACCCGCCTATGCGGTACCATAGTATTCACTCCTTGAATTCATAGCCCTTCTTGTTGTTGTGTTCTTCACCGAAGTGGAGCTCCCAGTAGCTCCTGATCATACCTCCGCATGATCGTGTCCCTCCGACGTCGTTTGTGGACTTGCGACCGTTCCTACAGCCCTCTAAAATCTTGTTTCGCTTTCTTTCTCTCTTTCTCTATTGCACTCAAGGTGTTCGACGAATTGCTTGTAAGAGCTGCCCTCTCAGCGAGACGTCACGACTTGTCTGTCACTCGTCTTCAAAACTAATCAACTTCTTTTTTGCAGGTCTTTCAGGACCCGCACGAGGCTACAAGTGGGCTGTCCCTTTGTGGGCAAATAACGCTTCGACGTTTCAAGACTTAGGCAATCCCAATTAAGTCCGGTACATTGGGCAAGGTTGCTTCCGACTTAGGCAATTTTAGCTAAGTCTTCAAGTTTGCTGCTAGGGTGCCGCACGGCTTAGGCAAATTCAGCTAAGTCCGTGACAGCTCGAGAGAAAAATCGCGAGCGAGAGCGGCGACGGCTTGCGAGCAACCCGCGGGCGAGGGCAACGACGGCATGCGAACGACGACGTCGCGTAGGCGAGGATGGCGCGAGGTATTCTTTCTTCTTCTCCTCTTCTTTCTTCTTTCTTCTTTCTTCTTTTCCTCTTCTTCCTCTTCTTCTTCTTCTTCTTCTTCTTCTTCTTCTTCTTCTTCTTCTTCTTCCCTTTTTCTCCCTCAATCGACCGCCGACAGTCAATTTTGACGGTACCACTCGGTAGCGGGCAGTCCGCATACCGGTAACCTAATGGATCGGTTCGTACCGCCCGGTACGTGCGATACAGATCGATATGGAAAACCTTGATCTTTCTTTCTATGTGCTCTTCAAAATTTTGCTGCTGAAAGTTTCCATTCAGTTGGATCAACTTATAACTAGTCATGATCAAGATCTTCATGTAACTCCTAAACAAGCCTAAGTCACATGTTCATTATAAGAAAAACAAGCTGATAAAGACCTTTTAAGATAAGACATCAGAAAGGTTCAACCTTTCATGCAGAAAAAACTATGGTAAGACAGAAATCTTAGGGATAGAGAGAGTGCAAGACAAAGGGTTTAGACTGATCGTTTGCAGGAAGTTAGATTTGTATGTGAAGTATATTTAGTTTGCATCTACCTTTATTTAGAATTCAGACTACTTGCACTGGCTGAACACCCAAATGAAAACATCAAGAGCACGTGAAACAAAACAGGAGTTTGTGCACATTTCAAGTTAAAGCACTTATACAAGGAAGTTATTATCCATTCATCCATCAATCTGAATACAACATCAAAATTCTAATGCATTCATATAACAGACTTAATCACTAAGCATAAGCAAAACCAGCTTGGACAAAGAGACAAATAGCAAATTTTTTCGCATGACTCCCACAAGCAGGCAACTATAATGAAGCCAAACTGTGTACAGAATTCTATAGCTAAGTTTGCTACTGATTTCGTAGCATTAACTGCCATATCAAAATATATATATGATATCAAAGATATATGAGCTCAACAAATAGAAGACCATAAAACATATCCTTACGAAATTTAGATCTCACCTTAGTTCAGAGCTGTCTTCATCACTGTGCAAAGTAGCTTTTCCAACTTTTGTAGAAAAAATATTAATGTAAACAACAGCAAAATGTCAGTACAAATAGGTGTGAACTTTCTTAAGAAACATAATTGCAACTTCAATAATAACCGTTGGTATTACTTGATTCGAAACTTTTGATAATCTTCTCGATACTTGTATAGGTAAAATACCTGCATGAAAAATAGAGAACCTGATAAACTCAAAAGGGCCTCAAAGCAACCTCCACATGTGAGTTAATCATGCATAAATGCATATGTCAATGTGGTCTGTCATTGGACTGATGATGAAAAGAACAATAACCAAAAAGAAGAAAAAGAGGTAACAGGTGAGGTAGTATGCCTTCATTACTTAAACAAGAGAACCTGAAGCATGTCATACAAATTCAGGACAACAATTTTAAAGATAATCAATTAAAAGCACTAACTAACAACAAGCTACAACTTCAAACGCCATACTAATGACACTATTTATTGGAAGCAAAATTTGAAACTTGAAGTGAACAGAAAAGTTCCCGATTGTTTAAGTGCTTTAATATTTATATTAACCTTAACTATCTTTTTTTTACTTTGTAGATTTCCAGCAGCACCAAAACATTAATACAGACCCAAAATTTTCAAACAAATAATAGATAGGAAACAAAAAAATAAGCATCCCTTCTTGATGTAACCCTTGAAAACATTCATCCAGGAGATTTAGGGTGCCCACAAGAGTTGACTTCTTAATGCATATTAAGATCTCTTAAATTCTTGACATATAGTATATATTTGCTTCTCATTTATATATATGAACAAGAGAAATAATGCAGTCAAGTGCAGTAACAAACAGAAAAGGTATAACAGTGGAGTAAAGTAGCATACAGAAGAGGGTAATAATTGTTTAAGACATCATCCACTATAGCTAATGACTAAAGGTCTCTCCTTGACACAAAAAAGTCAACCAAAAACTTAACAAGAAAAAAAGATGGCAGCTTCATCAGGGACCATTGTGGCAACAGGCACATAACATTCAGCGCCAAGCAAGGTTTTTAGTTTTGAATACCGAATGATACTGGTCCTAGCCTGGACTGGTACGAGTCCATGCCATATCGTGTGTCAGTACACTGTCACATATTGGGAGTGTGAAAATTTTAAAGAAGGCTGAAAATAAAAAAGTTACTGCCCATCACAGGATCTGACCACTCGATGTACTAGGTATCCATTTCATTTACACCAGTGTTATCAAAGGTGCTAGGCGCCTCAAAAATATAAAACTTATAAATAAAGGAAGAAAGATGAGCATTAAAATAAAAATAAGACAATCCATGAGTTCCATATCATTTTATATTCAAAATATCACCATTCAGACATCAAATTACATTTATTTAACCATCTAGAAAGCAAAAGTACTAAATTCTCCAAATCTAATAACAGATATTGCAAAACAAAAGTAGAATTACCATAATTCAAAATTCAGGATCCTAAAACTAGAGTGATGATTGAAAATTCTAACAGTGATAAATTCAGTAATTAACACAATTTATAAACTATTATTGACCAGAACTAACATAATTCAACAGGGGAGAGGCTGAGAACAAGTAGAGGTTGGCAGGGAGTAGGATAATACAAGGGAAGGCAGGGATAGGGCCTCACAGCAGGGGGAAGCAGGAAGGCTGACAGTAGCAAGTGCAAACAGAGCTAGGGGACAGAGGACAGAGGGGGCGGAAGAGAGAGAGAGAGAGAGAGAGAGAGAGGGGTGCGGACCCTACCAAGAAAAAGAGACTGGCAAGATGGGCTGTTGGTAGAGAGAGAGGCAGAGATAGCTACCAAAAGAAAGAGAGGCAAGAGGGGCCGATGGGAGAGAGAGAGGCAGAGACAGCAACAAAGAGAAAGCGAGTAAGAGGGGGCTGCCAACAGAAAGAGAGAGACAGAGGAGAGAGGAAGGTGCAGAGAGCTATGGTGCAGAAGAGAGGCGGATAGGGAGCTGAATTGCAGGGAAGAGGGAAAGAGAAAGTGAGCGAGAAGAAGGGGTAGGGGAGTCGCTGCACCTTTTGGAGAGGAGGGAGAGAGAGCTACAAGGGAAGGCACCATCAGTCGCCAAGAGAAGGCATTGCTAGGGGAAGGCACCATCACTTTGGCCCGCCAAGAGGGAAGGCACTACCATAATGGGGAGAAAGTCAATCATCATCGATCGTTTGGTCACAGAACGCCTTGCATGCAAGAGGATAGTTCTATCGTTGGCTGCCTTCCACACAATGGGGATGGATGCTTAGGTATTTCCAACAAGAGGAGACGTCAAGGATTGGGTGGGAGGTTACAAGGGTAGCTTTGGTTCGGGTGAACTGTTAGTTGGTTAAGTTAAACCAATTGAATCTCAATCAACTATTAGTTGGGTGCTCGATGTAATGCTCATGTATGTCTGTGCCTTTCGGGTTTTGTTCATGCTTTGTATAGCAAGTAACGGGTTTGCAACAGGCTTGAGAGCCCTTTTTTGGCTAGCTTTCGTGGTCGCGTTCGGCTTGTAAATGAGAGTTGTGTCATTTGGACACTTGTGAGGTCTTTGGTATGTAATGGATCATGATCCTTTGAATGTGACAGTTCATAACTCGTGAGTCCATGGTTGTAATTTGCATTGACTATATAAAGTGTTCGCTGAAATGGTTGTTTGCGGATCCCATGTGAAACATTTTCTCTAACCTATTTTCTCTTTTGTAGATCCTAAGGGACCATAGGAGATTTCGGGGAGGCTGACCTTTACGAACGGACACGCAAAGGTGCCGCACGACTTAGGCAAAACTAACTAAGTTCGTCACAGGTATCAGAGCGGGACAAAACACGTAGAAACGCTTGCCATGCAAACGTGGGGGCCCTACCTGGGCTGCATGGAGGGCAACCAGCACGTGCAATCATTTGGGGAAACGAACATTAAGATGTAGGGAAAGGAGTCGCTCAGAGGAGCAGGGATCCGAGATTAGTATTCAAAGGAATAGCCAACCCATGCGCGAGAGGCACCACGAGGACAAGCAAGCTAGGAAGAATGCGTAGCGTACAAAGATTGAGATAGTTGAGTTCTAGCTATGGCTCAACGTTGGCAACCAAACTTGACGGTGCTTAAGGCAAGCGAGGTGCTTGGTAAAAGATGAGACCGTGCAAAGTGGGATGGATTGCAAAATGACCAAAAGAGTTGTGCAAAGCTCAAAGAGGTGAGGGGAATTGCTAACTCGAAGAATTTGGTACTCATGCAAGGGCTTGTATGCGGACGATGAAGTGTCTGTAGCCATCCCAAGGCGACCGAAACTCGACGCCATGTGAGCATTGGAACTTTCTTTTCGGCATGGGAAGGATAAATCCGTAGGAGGCTAAAGCGTGCAACAAGTTTAGCATGTTGCTAAGCCTTGAAGGGTGTAGCGGGGGCCATATTAGCGAAGAGTCGCAATCTAACAAGTGCATTTGCGAGGGCAAAACAATGCATAGTTTGTTTAGCAAGATATAGTAATCCAAGGGGATGGTGGTCTTCGAAACTTCCAGAGGGAAAGATGCGAAGAAAAAAGTTACTCCAACAGGACAAATATTCAAGAGATATAAGTCCTGATTCTCCAGAGAGAGAATCATGTGCAGCAAACCACACATGTTGAGGAGAAGTACCTCAAGACAACAACTCCATAAAGCTCAACGGACCGAGCAAGCGGCAATGAGTTGTCGCATGATCTCGCATGAGGTAATAAATTGGTGGATGCATTGCGAGATCAAGTGGGAAAGCAACCGTGGCAACATCGAATGAAGGCACACTTAGAACCGATATGAAAATCGGACTCAACAAAGGGTTAACCCGTGGAATGGTGGGCGTGATGGGCACCATCAACTCAATACAAATCGAGGGAGAAGCAATTTGGGTGAAACTTGGTGAAGTGTCCAAGTAGCATGAAGAGAGTGGACATAGAAGATGAAACATGGAGCGGAGGCACGAAGCTCTCCTTGGACAGAGGTCAAGGACATGAACTCATGCAGAGGCAAGAGCGGGATCATGTCGTTCCATAAGTTCTTCATTTTGATGAAGCAGACTCATCTTACATGGTGTCAAAGACGAAGGGAGCTTTGAGTCACATGCACCCTATCTCAGAGAAGCATTTGACGAAGGAACTAAGGTGATTCAACTGGCTGAGGCGAAGTTGGGATCAAAATGCCTTAGCTCGGGGCAAGAGGATGCAAAGGCGGGCACACTTGAAGAATATGCCATAGTGCTGTCATTCTAGTTGTCATAAAGAAAGCGATGCGCAGTGGAGATTATGCTGGTGGGGGATAGAGGCCCAAGATCCAGAAAATGATGCACAAATTTCAGTGAAGTCAGTGGACTTCGAGAGCTACTAGGTGACGGACTGTCCCAGAGCGATGCTTCATCCTAGTGTAACCCAAAAATGGGTGGACGCAGGTCAATTGCCAAAGGAGCGAATACAATCGGAGGTGGCGAAGGTCCAATGATGTGCTGGCGGAGGCCACATTATCACAGGCTTAGCTGATTTTACCTAAGCCGTGCGACACCCATGCATGTCCGTTCGCAAAGGTCAACCCTCCCCGAGATCTCCTAGAGTCCCTTAGACTTACAAAAGAGAAAACGGGCCAGAAGAAACAATTCCCACGGGATCCACAAGCAACTGCTCAAGCAAACACTTTATAAAGCCAGATACAAATTACACCCATGGACATTACAAACTCAAAGAGGTTGCACACAAAGGATAATGGTCCATTACAGACCGAAATCCCCATAAGTGCTTACAAGACATACTTGTATTTATAAGCCAAAATTGGCCATAAAGTAAACCAAACTCGGGCTACTAAGCCTACTGCAAGCCCGCTACTTGCTGTATGAGGTATGTACACAAACCGAAGGACACGGACAAACATGAGCATTTCATCGAACACCTTGTTTACATTGTTGTCCGTGACAACATGGAGAGATCATAGTCCAAGTTTCATCCCACAAGAATCGAAATACAATGGAGATATCACCAGGAGGTGACATGGTATAACGGAGGTATGATCAAGAGCTACTAGGAGCTCCACTTCGGTGAACAACACGATAGTAAGAAGGGCTATTCAAGGGGTGAATGTCATGGTATCACAAAGGCGGGTCTTCCGTGCGTGCATCGAATTTTGCATCGAATGAAAGCCTTGGTAATCAGTATATGGAGGTTGTATAGCACCGAGGGAGAATTCTGAGTGCAAGTACCAATGAGTCCCACTAGGGGGTAGGGGAGGCGACTTGATCATACAGAGGTATGATCGGAGCGGCTAGAGATTTGGACTGCTTTAGTGCTCATATTTGCTTAAGGGAGCCCCACAAGTCAAAGGACAAAGCCGAGTAAGCGAACGTTGCTACTAAGGAAGCTATGAAAGTCCATGATTGTAATTTGCATTGGCTATATAAAGTGTTTGTTGAAATGATTGCTTATGGATCTCGTGTGAAACGATTTCTCTAACTCGTTTTCTCTTTTGTAAGCCCTAAGGGACCATAGGAGGTTTCGAAGAGGCTGACCTTTGCAAACGAACACGTAAAGGTGTCACACAACTTAGGCAAAACCAACTAAGTTCATGACAGAGTGCCTAAGCGAGTGAACAACACTGATTTACAATGATCTATGTGCCAATAGATTGTCAATCTGCCAAGCTATATATATCATACCATGGTAGTCATGCCAATAAATAACCAAACTAAATAAATTACATATGATGCCAGGCCTAGTTGTCACGGACAACAATGTAAACAAGGTGTTCGATGAAATGGTCATGCATGTCCTTGGTTTGTGTACATTGTATACAGAAATAACAGCTCAGAGGTTTAGCAGCCTTATTTTGATTTGCTTTGTGGCTAATTTTGGCTTATAAATACGAGTGTGTTTTGTAAGTACTTGTGGGGACTTCGGTCTGTAATGGATTATTTTCCTTTGTGTGCAACCTCTCTGAATTTGTAATGTCCATGGGTGTAATTTGTATATGGCTTTATAAAGTGTTTGCTTGAGCAGTTGCTTGTGGATCCCGTTGGAATTGCTTCATCTGGCCTATTTTCTCTTTTGTAAGTCTAAGGGTCTCTAAGAGATCTCGGGGAAGGTTGACCTTTGCGGACGGACACGCATGAGTATCGCACGGCTTAGGCAAAATCACCTAAGCCCGTGACAATGTAGTATCAGAGCAAGACAAGCACACACAGAAACACCTGCCATACAAACGTGAGGGACCTAGCTGGGCTGTGTAGAGGACAGCTGGCATGCGCAACCGTTTGGTGGAAACGGACATTGAGATGTAGGGAAAGGAGTCGCTCAAAGGAACGAGCATCTAGACTTAGCATTCAGAGGAATAGCCATCCCTTTGCGCGAGAGGCACCACGAGGACAAGCAAGCGAAGAAGAATGCGTAGCGCACAAAGATTGTGATGGCTGAGTTCGAGCTACGACTCGACGTTGGCAACCAAACTTGATGGTGCTCAAGGCAAGCGGGGTGCTTGGTGAGAGATGAGACAATGCAAAGTAGGAGGTGTTACGTAACGACCGAAAGAGTTGTGCAAAACTCACAGAGGTGAGGGGAATTAGTGTTCGTGGCCATCCCAAGGCGCGATCGAAACTTGACGTCATGGAGCATTAGAACTTTCTCTTCGACATGGAAAGGATACGTCCGTAGGCTGAAATGTGTAATAAGTTCAGCACGTTGCTAGACCCTGAAGGGTGCAGTGGAGACTGTATTGGCGAAGGGTCGCAATCTAGCAAATGCATTTACGAGGCAGAACAAGGCACAAGTTGTTCAGCAAGACGGAGTAGTCCAAAGGGGATGGTGGTCTTCGAAACTTCCAATGGGAAGTATGTAAAGAAGAAAGTTGCTCCAACAGGATAGATATCCAGGAGGGATAAGTCCTAGTTCTCTAGAGGGAGAATCATGTGCAACGGACCGCACACATTGAGGAAGAGTTTCTCAAGGTAATATCTCCACAAAGCTCAACGGACCAAGTAAGTGACGAAGAGTTGTCACATGATCTCGAATGATATAATGCATTAGTGGATGCATTTCGAGATTAAGTGGGGGAGCAATCCAAGGCAACATCATATGAAGGCACACTTCGAGTCGATGTGGAAATCGAACTCAACGGAGGGCTGACCCGTGAAATGGTGAACGCGAGGGCCACTATCAACTCAATGCAAATCGAGGAGCGGAGCGACTTGGGTGGAACTTGATGAGTAATGGACCATTTTCCTTTGTGTGCAACCTCTCTGAGTTTGTAATGTCCATGGGTGTAATTTGTATCTGGCTTTATAAAGTGTTTGCTTGAGCAGTTGCTTGTGGATCCCGTTGGAATTGCTTCCTCTGGCCCGTTTTCTCTTTTGTAAGTCTAAGGGACTCTAAGAGATCTCGGAGAAGGCTGACCTTTGCGGACGGACACGCATGAGTGCCGCACGGCTTAAGCAAAATCAGCTAAGCCCATGACATAGTGGGGATACCACCTTATCATGTAAAATCTATATCAAACTCTAGTTGCAAAATGCAACTATTTAAAATCTTATATCAACCAAATGGTCACATTAACTAAAATCCTTTCTAAAATCACAAAAAATTAAAGATCAACATAGTACCTCAAAATCCACTAAGTAATGTAGATCACTAAATTTTCCTTAATAGTATTCATCACTTCACTCAACTTTAAATTTGCACCACCAAGGCTATTTCATGCCTTACACAAGCCAAATAAGCTGAATGTTCAGAAATATCACATTAGAATGCCATGACACAATACATGACATGTTTCATAATGCCTTAAACAAGCCAAATTTGGTCAACATTACAACTCTCTGGAATGTCATGTTTCATAAATATAACAAATGTGAACATGGTGCCATGACACAATAAACAAATCCATTGTTTGAGATAGAGTTGCACATGCACTTGAAAAATAAGATGGGATCAACATGCTTTATACATACTGAATCCAAAATAATCAATTAGTAAATGACATTGAAACTTCAATATGCATGTTAACTTATGCAAACTTGTTGTACATGATCTTTTAGGTAATAATTATCAAGGTCTTCCATACCGAACATCTATGTACTTGAAATACTTTGGTCCAAGCAAGTCTAACAAAGGATCAACAGCAGATGTAGCACGGACCTGCATAGAAATATAAATACTAAAAACTAAATATGCAAATTAAATTGTTAAAATGTTATACGCAAGCGAGGTGGTAATGTAGTTAAAAAGGTACCTGAAGGTCGAAAAAAATAAACACTACTTCACATAAACAAGCAATTATTTCAAAAGGAGGTCAACTAAAACAGGTTTAAACTTTAAGGGACACATTTACACGACATTTGATGAGGTTATGAAAATGAGGCATATGCTCCATCGAAGGTTATTCTGATCTACAATAATGTCTTGGAACTTTCTTTGTCCTCTTGGTGTACCCATGCTTTATCCAAACTGTTGAGGATTTTTGACGGATGGGTATCTAATGTTCCAATATTTTCTTAGATCCAGCCTTCTCATGAAATTACAAAAAGAAAATAAAATCAACACGGAAGAGCCACCAAGATCATTTGCATTTGGTCAACAGTGTAATAGATGGATTAGCAATCACATTATTTCAGACTAATAAATTGTGATTTACTTATCTGATAATTCTGATTTAGACTATCTTATTGAGGAAATAAGACATGGAACATGGTTAGCCTAAGAGACCTTATTACAACTTCCATGACTAGCAACCATGAAGAATTATTAGCATAAGAGAATTTTCAGAAGAAAGAAGCAGGGAATCAGAAAAGAAATAATTTAACTTTGCTTGTAGAGCTACATATAGATAATAGCAGAAGCACATAATATGCCTCCTCCATTCTAAATCAATATAGCCAAATAAGATGTTGCTCGTGCCCAAACTGACACCTAGAAGTTTGACTTTGTTTATTGTCAGCAGTTATGAGTTATGAAGTTATAGTGGATTTTGAAAACAATAATTAAAGTAAGCCCATTTTGAGATTTAAAGCTTATTCAGAAGTTGCATCTAGTTTTTGTCCCGCTTACAGTATAAGATTAAAAGTTATTTCATCAATTCCCATAGCAGATTATTTGTCTGAGCCATACCATAAATTATAACCAATAGAATGACAGCTGCAGTTAACAATGACTGACCAATCAAGTGAGAATGATAAAAATCTTATGGTAAGAACAGATATTTGGGAACTTATCAAACAAATTGAGAAATTTTCTTTTATTCTGAGCTCCCAAAAACAACATCTAGAAATCCATAATTGTGTGGTAAAGCCACTTGCAAGAGCGTTGTAGATTCGAAAGAATATCTTACAATTCTATGCAGAAACCTATGATAAATAGCCGAGTGGAACCTTCCGTCCTTTCCCAGCTTGACAAAATCCATAATCGCGTCCAGGGCGACATCCTAAAATAATCCGGTTACAAGAAGGGATTAAGAAACATCCTGGCTGCCTTAAGGGTATCTTGATACAATCCAAAGAATTCTTACCCTGAGGGCGTCGACGGATTGCCCCGAGACGGTGATCTCAATAAGACCATTCAAGAACTCCCCGAACCGCTCCCTGAGCCAGTCCTTGAAAACCAACTCGACGTCCTTCTCTTCGCCATCATCGGTGGGAGCCTCAGATCGCTTGTTAGGGACGGACAACGACGAAGGGATCTCAGGGAAAAGCGGAACGAAGAAGGATTGGAGAGAGATGAGGGATTCAAGGGCAAGGGCGACCGGGGAGGACGGAGACAGGAAGGAGAGGAGGACGGGGAGGTTGTTGATGTGGGCGCGGGAAGAGAGGAGCTGGTGGCCGAGGGCTTTGAGGTCGTCTAGGGCCAGGGTTCCGCCGCTTCTCCTCTTCCTCCTCTCCTCGTTCCCTTGGGGTTGCTTCCGTTTCCTGGCTGGAGACGCCATGGCCGAGGGGAAAGGGCGAGGAAGAGGTTCTTCCAACTCGGTTGAATCTGTTTCAAGGGTTTTGAAGTAGAGCAGCACTTTGGTCATGGGTTAATATACCGGACGGTGATTTAATTTAAAAATATTTTAAAATTTAATAAAAATATATAACATAATTCAAAATGTTATATAATAATATATAAAATATCAAAATTAATAAGAATATCTACCCAAGAAATTGAAGACAAAATTACGGTCGTATTAAATGTGACAAAATATGTAATCTAACTAACCAAAAAATATATTAATAAATATAAGTTAAAGAAAACAATGTTAATAAAACGAAATACACTAAAAAGATATTTTAGAAAATTATATAATATATTATATATTAATGATTTAAATCGTTAAATGACATAAAGTCAACTTAAATTATAAAAAAAATTCTTTCAAAGGCTTAAATTAAAATAATTATCGTCTAGACATCTGAAAGTCATTCTAAGATTTTTATGAAATTTAATTTTTTATTTTTTGCATTTTTATATTTGATAATAGTATTTTTCATAAATTTATTATTCTTTTTTGTAAATTTTTATTTATAATTTAACATGATTTTTAATAAATATATTTGTGTTATTTTTATTTATAGTTTCTTTTCTGTTAATATAAATATATTTTTTTGAACTAGTCTAAGTTTAGGTTAATTCAACTGGTTCAATTAAATGATTTTGAAGAGGGAAGAAAAAGAGGAAAGATTAGTTGGGCTACTTTTATCGTTTGAAAAGATGATGTCCTACAGGAAAAAATCAACATGTAGTTTAAAAAATGAACATATAAATTTTATTATATATTTATATGTATTACAAAATTTATGTTAATATAAATAAATATTTTATTAAAATACAATATATATATAATATGTATTATAAATAATAATAGATAATACACAATAGATATAATATGTAATGTATAATTATTAAGGAATGATTATTAATGACAGCTATTAGGGAATAATAACACTGTTCAATGAGGCGCAGGCCAAGTTGGACGGGGAAAAAGATCGATTGCTTTTATTCTTTGAATATTAATTATCATAGTTAATGTGTATTTTATGTATTATATTGTTTTTTAAATCCAAATTTTCTATGAAACCTTAAAAAATCTAAGAAGTTTCTAAATATTTTTTAATTTTTAAGTCATTAAAAGACCTATTTTAAATTAATTCAACCTTAGAAGCTAAATTTTTTTATTTTTGATCCATTTAAGTTGAAATTATGTAAAAGAATTCCGAAATTCTGACACCTTCCTTTTTTGCCTCAAAAGATGGTCGAACTTAAGCATCAAATAAAAATGAAAAATCATAAATTTTCAAGACATGTACATTCTTGTAATGATAGCAAATAAATTATTGCATTACCGATTTAGTGTTATATCAATTAATGTTTTTATTTTATTATATTAATGAAATATAAATAGAAAACATTTTAGTGTAATGAAAAACAATTCATACAAATATAAATCATACAACATATGTGTAAGACGATCATTGCAATCAACAAATGGGTGAGATGCTTACATAATCAATGATCACACATATAACGAAGATAAACATTTTATGTGATCTATATATATACCTCAACGTATTAGTAAAAATTTACGCTTCTACTCAAATTTTCTTCGAACGGACTTATATATTTTGTTCCGAGTTTTGTAGTACACCACCTCCGAGAGTTCTCAATTTCCTTCATATAAAATAATATATTTTTAAATCAGAAATTAATCTTGGGACTATATATCTAATAATTTTTAAATTTGAACACACATATATATATATATTAATGATTTTAAATTATACAAATTTGAAATATTAAAACTAATACAAAACTAAAAAATAGACAAATAAAGATTGAATTATAGTCGTACGGAATATGACAAAAGTAATAACACCAATTAATGTTTTAAACCTAAACCCTCATTTGGATTGAATAACACCAGGATGTAGTCAGAGAGTGACTGTGTAATTTAATGGCTCAAACAAGAATTATATTCAAAGGTTGAAAAGTGACTTCTTGATTGATCCGAAAACTATTTATACTCTCCTGTTTTTTTTTTTTTTTATCGAGTTGTCTCAGTAGCCCATTTTGCATCATTCCCTTCATTTTGTCCTAGTTTAACTTTTTTTTTAACGTTCTTCCATTTAGCTGTCGATGCAGAATGTCTTCGAGTCTCCATTATTGTGCACACATGAGAATCAATATGTGGGTTTAATCTTGGAATTTGATTTTTCACGCTTTGGGCAATGATTAAATACGTCTGATTTTTTTTTCTAACTTCTTATTTAGTTCATTTAGCTTTTGCTATTGTCGATTATGTCATGATTTGTAAGTGTCAATATTTAGTCTAGAGAAGACATAGTGATCATGTTCGTCACTTCCCAAGGTCTTACTAACGAATCCTTGAGATATTATTCGACTTTGAGGCTCTGCACAACTAGCTAGTGCTGAAAGTGAGATTTCAACGTGATCTCTCTGAAGCTTAAGTAAGTTTTATAGATTTGAATCTCATCCCCTAGGCATCTATCTAGGGATGGTTTTTTATACTTGTCATAGAGAGTTCATTTTCCCTTAACTTGGTAGTGCACACTGGTATTTTAGACGTATGAACCCATGTTTTGCAAGGTTATGTCCTTGAGCTAGGTTGCGTCGGTTCAAAACACAATTGTTCTCAGACCAGTTCAGTGCTTTAGGGTACGTATATTATTTTTGCTGATGTGGTGCCACATATGATCAAAGGTGGCCTGCTAGTTGGATGGTGCCAAAATTGTCACTACCACTCTCTCTCTCTCTCTCTCTCTCTCTCTCTCTCTCCCCATATAAGCATACCACGTCTCTCTCGCAGAGGGATTCGGAGTGCGTCTTTTCTCATCGAACTTGTGCATAGTGCCCTGATCTTTTTATCAAGTGCATGGTTAGGGAGAGTGCGAAGGCTTGGTGTAATCCTTAGCCTTTTACATCGAGTGCACGATTAGGGAGGAGCGTGAAGGCTCGGCTTAGGTATAACCCTCAACCTTCTTTATCGAGTACACAACTAGGGAGGTGCTCAGAGGCTTAGTTTATGTGTAACACTAGGCCTTTTACACCAAGTGCATGGCTAGAGAGGATCGCAAAGGCTCGACCTAGGTGGAACCCTCGACCTTCTACACCGAGTGCCCCACTAAGAGAGAGTGCGGAGGCTCGG
Organism: Ensete glaucum; assembly: GCA_021527575.1. NCBI lineage: Eukaryota > Viridiplantae > Streptophyta > Magnoliopsida > Zingiberales > Musaceae > Ensete > Ensete glaucum. The sequence goes on along the minus strand of CM038559.1, from coordinate 24,884,778 downwards.
CCTACATGCAACCTTTGTTCTTCTACACCGAGTGCACAACTAGGGAGGAGCGTGGAGGCTCGATCTTCTACACAGAGTGCATGACTATGGAGGATCATAGAGGCTTGACCTAGGTGCAACCCTCGGCCTTATCATGGCAAAGTTTTATCTTTTCTCAAAACTTCTTTTATTTGGCCAACCAGGTTTACATTGTTTGTACATATGTCCTATAAGTGTAGTCTTGGTTTTCTTATAGATTTATTAGATGTTTCAAGATAATGTTGAGAGCCCATGTTCATGTGTAGAACTTTTTCAAGTTCGATATATGTCATATTAAGTAGTTGTCTCCATCCAAAGTTGCGAGATGGTAGGTTCTATCTTGGACTATGTCGATTACTCGATAAATACCTTCCTAATTTGGTGCCAGCTTTCCTCGGGTTCTTGTTGGTTTGTTGACTTTAGTCTTATGTAAGACAAGATCACCCATCCTAACTCGTCTAAGGTAGACTCTTCGGTTATAGAGTTTTGCCACAACTTTTTTATATGTCAAGGAGCATTTATGTGTTGCGGCTCTCCATTCATCGATAAGGTTCAAATTAGCTCGAAGTCCTTCCTTTGTTATTTTTTCTTCAAAGTGTTTGACCTAAAGGGTTAGAAAGACTATTTTTTGGGGGAATACTGCTTTAGTTCTAAATGCTAGACTATACGAGGATTCTCTTGAGGCTGTTTTGGGGGGTAGGCAGAGTTTTTGACTTTATTAAGAATAAAGATGAGTCTTATGTATATAAGAAGGTAAGTGAGAGCGTTATCACCTTTTTGGTGTTGGTATGTAGATAACATCCTAATCATTGATAATAATGTAGGAATGTTTTCCACAGTAAATGCTTGGCTATCCAGAAACTTCTCCTTGAGGGACTTAGGAAAAATATTCTATATTTTGGAGATCCGGATCTATAGAGATAGATCTAAGAGAATGCTTGGCTTCTCCCAGTCTAGGTACATAGACTCCATTGTCAAAAGATTTGACATAAAGAATTTCAAGAGATGTCTTATACCATTGAGACATGAAATATCACTTTTTAGGAGTATGCCCTCAAAGATTCCTGAAGAAAGGGCAGATATGAAAAAGATATCCTATGCATTAGTGATAGGATATATCGTGTATGCTATGCTATGTACTAGACCTGATATAGCACATGCTCTAAGTGTTATGAGCAAGTATCAGGCGGATCCAATTTGGAACACTAGAAGACAGTAAAGTATATCCTTAAGTACTTGAGAGACTAAAAAACTTTTACTACTATATGAAGAAGGTAGCCTCCGGGTTTAGGGCCACATGGACTTAAGTTTCCAGTATGATATTGATAATAGTAAGTCAAACTCAAGGTATATTTTCACCCTAAACTGAGGAACAGTAAGCTGGAAGAGTTTCATAAAGGATATTACTGGTTACAGGTGCCCTACAAGCCAATTATGTGAGTGATGATACGTGTGACACGCTACGCGATCTTTTTGCTTAAGATTATTACTGGCATATTCTCACATTATATTATCTATTACATATATATATTGTTATGTCATTGGTTCTGTGCAATGGGAATCGTATTATGATGAGATCACGATAATAAGATCGATTTACCTTTAAACACAGATCCTAAATAATCTCAATCATAGGTTCCTCGAGAAGGACATCAAGATAACTAGATAGACTGGTGTATTATATATTCATCCATATGATGGAGGTGGCTGGTCTCATAGCCACTTGTGTTGAAACACTAAGGATATAATATATGTGCTCATTGGAGAATGAGTTCACTGATTGATCTGCTTATGGAATATTGTATGGTTAAACATACCTAATGTCAGACAATGATTCTATAGTTTCAGTTGTATATTTAGTCATTTGACTAGAGATACCAAAGATATCTTGTATGAGTACTCCTTTTTTTGACGCCATACTTACAAGTTTGAAAAGTTCTAGATCTAGTATAACTAGTTATCAGGATTAGTAACCAATCTTACAAAGGCAATTGAGTATTAATAAAGGATCATCCACTCTCAGTATCACGGGAGGAATATCTCATATATGCTTGCTCAGGCAAATCCCTGGTCAGGGCCATTCGAATTGAGAGAGAAAGAGTTCTCCGATAGAATTCGATTAGAGCAAGATAAACTGATTCCATATGTGACCTGACAATACCATATACAATATATAGTCTTTGGAATATTAATTGGATGAGAGATTATAAATACAAGGTAATTATGGATAGATAGGTCCGATAGCTTCGATCCCCTTGTATCGTATGGGGACTATGGCGTAGTGGCCTAGTACGTCCATAGTCGATAAGTCGAGTGAATTATTATGAAGATAATAATTCACTATATCAGAAGGAGTTCTGATGTGAGTGACTCATGACCAGCTCAGTATTGGGCTTAGAGAGTCACACACATATGGTGGATGTTTCAGCGAAAAGAGGAGTGGATGAAGATCCAATTAGCCCCCTATTATCATTAGATGAGACTCTGTGCTAATGGGCTTCTTGATTGAGACCCAATTAGAAACCTAAGGAGATTATTGGATAGAGATTCAATAATACAAGGTTAATGGATAATTGGATGAATATCCAATACCCACTAAAGCAGGAGCCATAGGGTTTTTGGTGGCTCTCTATAAATAGGAGGGGAGACTCATGGTTGATAAGCTGTAGCTCTAGCCACCGCCTCCTATTCTCCTCCCTCCCTTTGCGCAAGAGTTGCGAGATCAAATTAGAGGAGTTTCGCTATAGAGATCCATCGTGTGGATACCACTAGGGAGGATGATGTTTGACCTCATTCATCATCTCCATCAGGATCTTAAAATACAAGGATATACAATCTCCCTAGGTAAAATCAATCTCTTACACATCGCGAATTTTTGGTTTTTACGTCTTTCTTGCGACCCCAATCTTTTGCACGATGATTTGATCTGCGTGAAAAATTAATTTTTTATTTTGATTTCCGCTATGCGTGTGATGCTCCTGCTAAGGTTTCCTAACAGATACTTTTATTGACTCAACCATAGAGGCGGAATACATTATTGTAGTAGAAGCAGTAAAGGAAGAGGTGTGGATGAAGAAGTTTGTCAGAGATTTGAAAGTCGTATCAAGCAGCATAGAGCCGATTCTTATATACTACGACATTAATGGGACAATAGCTTTAATAAGGGAACCCATGTCTCATTAGAAGTATTTTGAGAAGGTTCCAATTGATAAAAGAGATCATAGCCCTTAAAGATATAGTAATGAAAATAGTGTCATTCAAATATAACATTGTAAATCCACTAACAAAGTTGTTGGCTCATATTGTCTTAGAGCATCACGGGGATCTGATGGGGATCAGATACATAGGTGATTATTTTAGGTCAAGTGGGAGAGATCACTGGTTATAAGTGTCTTGCAAGCCAATTATGTGAGTGATGCCATGTGTAACATGGTGCATAGTCTTTTTACATTATTATTTATTGGCATATTCTCATATTATATTATCTATTAAATAGATATATATATATATATATATATATATATATATATATATATATATATATATATATATATATATATATATATATATATCGATGCCCTTGGTTCTATGCAATTGAATCAAATCATGATAAGATTACGATAGTGAGATTGATTCACATTTAAATATAGGTCCTAAATGATCTCGGTCATAGGTTATTGAAGAGTGACATCAAGATAATCGAATAGATCGGTGTACTATATACCTGTCCATATAATAGAGGTGATTGGTCTCACAACCACTTATGTGGAGACACTAAAGATACAATACATATGCTTATTAAAAAATGAGTTCACTGATTGATCCACTTACAAAATACTATATAGTTAATGATACTTGACGTTAGATAGCGATTCTGTAGTCTCATTTGTATATTTTATTCTTAGATTTGAGACACCAAAGATATCTTATTTAAGTACTCCTCTCTTTGACACTATACTTATAGGTTTGAAAAGTTTCAGATCTGACAGTCGATTATCGAGATTGGTAGCCAACCTTACGAAGGCTATTGAGTGTCGGTAGAGAATCATCCACTCATAGTATCATGAGAGTAATATTTCTTATGCTCTCGCTTAGGTAAATCTCTAATCATGTTGGTCATATTGAATGAGGAGTTCTTCGGGATAATTCAATTAGAGCGAGACTTAGATGGATTCTTTATATGGCCTGATAGGTACCATGTCCGGTATATGATCTCTAGGATATTAGATAGATGAAGAATTATAGATACATGATAACTAAGGATATATATGTCCAATAGATAATATCCCCTGTACCATCTAGGGACTATGACATAGTGGCTAAGTACGTTCATAGTTAATAAGTTGAGTAAATTATTACGAGATAATAATTTACCGAGTCAATAGAAGTTCTAATGGCTAGGACTCACGGCTAGCTAGATATTGGGCCTAGAGGGTCACACACATATGATGGATGCTTAAGCGACTTGAGGATTGGATATGAGTTATCTAATTAACCTATATTCTCATTAAATGAAACCTTACATTGATGAGTTCCTTGCATGAGACCCAATTAGAGGCCAAAAGAGATTATTGGATAGAGATCCAATAATCAAAGGTTAGTGGGTAATTAGATGAAGATCCAATACTCACTTAGGTAGTATCAATTCTAGTTATATTAGTGGTTCTCTATAAATAGGAGGGGAGGCACTTAGATGATAGGCTACACCTTTGGTCACCTCTTTTTATTCTCCTCCCTCCATTTGCGCAAGAGTTGCAAGACTCAGGGCTACAATTGGAGGAGTATCGCTACAACAACTCATCATGTAGATACCACTAGAGAGGATGATGTTTGACCTCCTTCATCCTCTCTATCCAGATCTGAAAAAATAAGGATATACAATCTCCTTAGGTAAATATCTCTCACATGGTGTGGTAGTTTTTTATTTTGTGGCTTTTTCTTTGCACCAATCTTTGCACAATAATTTTAATTTATGTGAGAAATCGATTTTATTTTGATCTTCTATTGTGTATGTGATGCTCTTACTGAGGTTTCCCAACATCATATCGTTGATTTATACTTCATTATTTCTTATGATCTGTGTTTTTAACATTTTGTGACTATCCTTTAGTATGTGGCCCCTGCATTTTTTAGGTCGAAAAACATAACTTTGTAACAGTATATGCCTTAGTCAGTGATGAAGGAAATATGTTCTTGATCTTGGGGAGCCATTAGGATGTTATTATACCTTGAGAAAACATCCATGAATATTAAGAACCTCTGCCCCAATGTGGCATCCACCAATTGATTTATCCTTAGGAGAGGTTAGCAATATTTTGGGCATGCCCTGTTGAGATTAATGTAGTCAACGCATATTCTCTAGCTCCCATTAGATTATTTGACCAGGAAACTACATTGGACAAACATTATGGGTATTTTACCTCGGTTATGAATCCTACATCTAATAACTGGTCTACTTCAGCGCTTATGGCTTGTTTCGGGTCGGGGATAAACTTTCATGGCCTTTGCTTCACGGGTGCAACATGTTCAAATGATGACGTGCGACCCTTATATCAATTCTTATAATGTCTTTAGGAGACTAAGGAAATAGATAAGTTAAACCTGGTCTTTTTCTAAGAGGGCCGACTCGATTATAGATTATAATGACTTTCTTTGATTGGCTTTTACCAATGGAGACTTCTAGCACCTCCTCCGTTGGTTCAGAGCGAAGTGGTGCCTTTATGGCATCTTGAGAATCCATTATGGGAAGCTCGAGTTTCAATTTCTTGGGTAGAGAAGTTGCCATCAAATAGTATTACCTTGATTTTTTGGAGTCACTTCTGACTTCACTAATCCCAGATCAAGTTGGGAACTTCATCACCCAATGGTGAGTGGATATGACTGCCCTCATCCTGTTAAGAGTCGGATAGTCGAGAACCACATTGTATACAAAAGAGAGGCCGACCACCATGAACGTGATCATCATAGTCTTGGACCTTGGTACTTCGCTGATAGTAACTAGTAAGGTTGTGGTCCCGAGGGGAGAGACTGAATCTCTTGCGAATCCAACAAGAGTCGAGCCATCAAGATGAGGCTTTTCTCTCTTAACCCAAGTTTCTAGAATGCATCAAAGTATAAGATATCAACGAAACTTCCTGTGTCTACTATGATTCTTTTTACTCGAGCGTTAGTAATCTTAACTGAGATTAATAGGGTATCATCATAATCCGAGTATTTAATCTCTTCTACTTTGAACGTAATTTTTGAATCGCCTCTTGGCCTAGGATGTTTTTCTACTGTGGTGCATGCATAAGCATTTCTTCTAGATGCGCTTTCGTCGAATGTAGGTTTGCCTACTATCACGTTAATATGTTTCTCTATAGGGCTATGAGGATGGAGGGAGGGTTCTCTAGAGGTATCTCTCAAGATTTCCTCTATGGATAAGACTCTCAATTTAGTATTGTAAATCTCAACATTCTTCGGTGTCATTGTTGTAGTCTCGATGACATCTCCAATACCTTATTTTGCCTTTAAATTCTGATGAGATTCTCATCGGTCTAGGCTCCCTTAAGAGTCCATTCTTATTGATTTGGAGGAATATCTCTATTCTAAAGGCATTAAGAGGTGATAGTGGTGGCCTCGAGATTGGAGGTTCTGGCCTGTTGAACCTCTTCCTAAGTGGTTTGAGAGAAGGTCTTCGAGGTTGTTTTATGCGAGGTCTTTTATTCATTTTGGAATATTGTCCACCAATGTTTCAACAATAATAAATTGGTGAGCTCTTTGGAATATTTCTGTGACTGTGGCTAAGGATCTTTCTACTAATGATCATAAGAATCTTGTGGGTTGTAATTCTTTTATGAATGCTTAAACAATCAGAGAGGGATTAGCATCAACCACCCCTTGAATTTCTATCGCACAACGGGTGACAAAAAGAGAAAGAGATTCTTCCTCTTTTTGTCTTAGCCTAAGGAGAGTTGCTACTGACAGCTTAGGTCATACACTAATTAAGAAATGCAGCTCAAATTTCTTGGCAAGTTGATCAAAGGATGTAATTAAAAATGGTTGTAGTCGATTATACCACACTTGAGTTGGTCCTCGAAGGGTGATAGAAAATACTCGATACATTAGTGCATCAGAAGCATCGTATAAGGCCATTTGGGCCCAAAAGGCAGTGACATTCTCTGTTGGATCAGCACCGCCTTCATAGGCTTCCAGCATTATGCAGTGAAAATTAAGCGGGATGTGTTTGTCATGAATTTCCTGAATGAAGAGGGATCCTATGCTTGTATGGTCATCCTGGTCCTCCTTGGTTTTATGCACCTCCTTCTGGACCTCGTTTAATCATCAATTTATCTTTCATAGTTGGGTCCGTAATGAGTTTTCTACTAAGTCATATTGTAGTGTGTTTGCTTCGCGAAAAATGGGGATGGTTTGTCCAATATCACATTCTAATGTTAGTCTTAACATCTTTTGGCTATCCCTCCGTCAGAGGCCTAGTATTGGAAATTATAGGTGGTGGGCCTATAGGAGAATTGTTATACCACGGAATATAGAGATTGTCTAAGATGCGGGTGAGAATGGCGAAAGAGGAGCCGATTTTTGGACGAGCTGAGCTAAATGGGGTGTGATGGTCAGCATCATTCATATCAACACTTGCACCTAATGAGTAAGGTTAATGAATGCCTTTGTGGGAACGACCATCTGTCTTGCATTGACCTTCGAGGTTGGGACTCGAGGTTGTTGAGGTAACACTAATGGCATGTGGAAGCATTTCCATTTATTTGTGGGGGAACAAATGGTTGGCCGCTAGGGAGGTAGGGAGCGAGCGCCTCTTTGGGTGGGCATTGTCTAAAGTCATTAGCTAATGGTCGTTGTAGCATCATCGGCTCTCCTTTTAGTGTCAAAATGATATTATCCTTTCTGTTGTGGCTTGTAAGTGCTATGACTTGGTCTGATCTAGATGAGGCGAAAGCGTCCTCACAGCTTTTCAAGGGAGAAAACTTCTTCTAGAGAGGAGGGTAGTGATCATGGTCGTCACCTCCCAAGGCCTTGTTGGTGAATACTTGAGATATTCTCTAACTTCGAGTCCCTACACAATAGGCCAGTGTCGGAAGTAGGATTCTGACATGACCTCTTTGAAGTTTAAGTCAGTTTTGTGGATGTAAATCCCATCCACTTGGCGTATGCTTGGGGATGATTTTTATATTTGTCATAGGGAGTTTGTTTTCCCTAAGCTTATTGATGCTTGTTGGTATATTAGGTGGGTGGTTCTTCTATTTGAGGGCGTCTTTCTGAGTCTACTTTTGTGGGGTTGCATCCTTGCTAACAGATGACGTTTGGTTCAAAAGTTTTGCCATGTGTTGATTTGGAATCGTGTTATGTCCCTTCTAAGTTATGTCATATCAGTTCAAGACAATCGTTCTCGGATCATTTGACGCTTTGGGGTACGTCTATTATGTTTGTGATGTGGTGCCATATCTGATCGGAGATGGATCGCTAGTTAGATGGTACCAAAATTTCCTCTGTCAACTTCCCTTTCATTTTATTAAAGTTCATAAATATACTAAGTTATTACTTAAATAACTTAAAATATTGGGATTTATTAAATGTTTATATGATAAATAAAGACACATTTAAAATCTATGGCGATTTAATTAATAATTCTATCACGATATTAGAGCATGTTATTGTTTGACCGATGCATTCGTCCCCTTTTATTTCATTCAGCAAAGTGGGTTCAATCCTTCTTTGACCTAGCCTTTGTTCAATTTTAGGCGTAACAATTTGCATACAAGTTAAGAGGTTAAAGCTTATAAATACAGTAAATTATTTCATAATGGTTTAGAATTTTGGGAATTTATGATAATAAAGAGATAATATAAATAACTATTAAATCTGAGCTTAATTTCGATTAAACTTAGACACAAGTGGAAGCATAATTAACAACACAAATACACTAATAAATTTATCAAGATTATATTTTAAAGTGTTGCAACAAATTTTTTTTAGAAAGAAAAAAAAGTGCATTTCTTCTTGGTTAGAACCGAGACACATGAATAGTGTTAGTACCTAATCATCCGTCAGACTTTTTGTCTATGATAAAAGATAAGATTTAGTCAGGATTTAGATATGATTTCCCCAACTGAATGAGGAAATCTCGTATGTTAGTTGAGGTAAATCCTCCTTCTCATTATGTATAAATAAACGATGAATCAAGTGAGGATTTTCATTACTTCTTCCTATTTCCAACATGGTATCAGAGCCCCTCTCTCTATAAGAGAGATTATCTTTCTTTTATTCACTGTCTAACGACAGTTTCTATTTCTTTTTGCTGTCAAACGACAGTCTATCGCTGACATCAAAGCCACTCTTCACGGCTTCTGGTGCGTTGGCTTCCTTTCTTTATTCACTGTCAAACGACAGCTTCTATCATTATTTGTTCGTGGACAACTCCGCTGCGAAACCACAGATACCAAAGGGTCATCCACCGCCACCATCTCGGACATCCTTTGCTTCCTTTGCTCCGAAGATAACTCTCTCCTCATCGGTGCAGATCTATCTCTTATTATTGTCAAACGATAGTCTCTCGTCGATGTCGAAGCTGGAGATTTCTAGTGCATCGACTTTCTCTTCCTCCGTTGGATCCTGTTGGTTTTCTCAATTCCTCTATCGAGACATTCTTCTGCACGAGGTCATCTTCTTTGTGCACCACCATTATCGCATCAGCTCCAACAAGCAGCGACACCTTGCCTACCCCATATGCAGTAGACGATGGCTTCTACACCTGCTCGCCGATGCCATCCCTCATGCAGCCTCTGTTGCTATGTTCTCTTTGCTGAGAGTACCTATACGGGTCGTCTATCGCTCTCGGTTTCCAAAGAGGGCACAACAAGTTCTTTCTCGTCAAACGATAGTAAATCTACGATCGTAGCGCTTCTCTCGCGCCACCATCGCCACGACGCAGCGTTCGCGCCCTTAGCTACAACCCTTGCTCCGCCGGACATCACCGTCAAAGTCAATTATCGTCAACGCCAACCACCGGTCTTCACCGCGGCTGACAACACACCGCTTCCTTCGCCATTGACATTGATTCAAGATCGACATCCTTAGTTCAAGATCGACGTCCTTACAGGAGCTCGATCTTGCGGGGGCATAATAAAAAATAAGATTTAGTCAGGATTTAGATATGATTTCCCCAACTGAATGAGGAAATCTCGTATGTTAGTTGAGGTAAATCCTCCTTCTCATTATGTATAAATAAACGATGAATCAATGAATCAAGGCGTTTTCATTACTTCTTCTTATTTCCAACAGTCTATTGGATTAGGCGATAATCTAAGATTATTCTCATTTGAAGTTTTAAATCCACAAGAAAACCAAAGAAAAAGTCTGCATTTTCTTAAAATTTTCATATATGCGTTAATAATTGCATAGAGAAAGGATTCAGAATATAAAATTTGAATCCTCCGTTTCTATGTTGGTCTTTTGTTATTTTTTGGGGTAACGTAAACTTGTCTTTTAAATGATTTTTTTTTGTGTTTTTCCTCACATCAGGTGCATATAACTCTTTGCGGATCCGGGCACAATCTACCCTATAAATCGGGCAGCCCGTCCGCTGACTTGTCTTTTTAGGGTTTACGCGGGGAGAGACCTTCGAAGGCGATGGCGACGGAGGAGGAGACGAGAGAAGCAGCAGAAGAGAGCTTGGAGTTAGGGGGAGAAGATGACGCATCGGGGTCAGGCCACGGTGGGGACGCGGAGGAGGGCATGACGCCTTGGGAGCAGCACGCAGCGGTGATCAACCTCCCGCGCTACGACTACGCCGCCCCCTCCTCGCTTCTCCACGAATCCCGCTCGGGGTTTCTCATCACCTGCCCCATCAGTGAGCCCTTTCCCATCTTGTTTCTGTTCTGCGCGCTACACGAGACAGAACCCTTGGCTACGTTTTGTTTTGCATTTTCGAGTTCGACGCTTCTTGGATTTGGCTGTCGGTTTTCGCTTATTGGGATTACTACGCCATGGAAGAATTCGAATCTGAATTGTTTCAAATAAGAAGTCTTTAGTTGTTTTTTTTTTTTGTAGAAACAAGAAGGCAACATGGTTGGTTTCGATGGTCTAACTTTAGCCGGAAATTCCAGGGAACAAGCATTAGGGTAAAAAGAGGAGGGTAGGCATACCTATCTTTTCCGCTAAAACTAAGTGGGGGCCGCATGCCCAAAAGTCAAATACATGGGGTTCTTCCACGTAGGCCATAAAAGAATAGCAATTTTACTAAAGAAGACAAGTGCACAACATAGCAAGCTACTGAGATAAGTTTCTTCCCCTCTCGAACTGATATGGATTCAAAATAATCAGTTTATATTCATCAAGAAAACCTGCCGCCTCCTTGTCATGCCCTTTAGTAAATTCAATTAGCAATCTCAAGAGTAGAAGATATATAAGATAGGAAACTGCGGCCTTTAAGAACATGTTCCTTAATGTGGTGATGATCAAATTTGATATATGCTTTGTGTTCTTGTGAAATACTGGATTTGACGCAATCTGTGTTGTATTTGTCATTTGTATTAGCCACATATAGAAGGGTCAGAGTGACATGGGGACACCAAGACAGAGGAACATTTGGCTTCAACACTAAGGCACAATATACTGTCTCCTGCATCTCCGTGACATCAAAGGCTTAAAAACATAATACTTCTATTGTTGGTTTACCTATGTGTGGACATCGTGCTACATAGTATTAGAATATCCTATCAACTCAAGTGTACGAATATGGATAAAACAAAGATAGACCACTGGTTCCTTTTACAACTTTTGAATTTTGTTGTCTAGAATAACAAATTGGTGTGCAATGTGAACATCATAGACAATATCAGGCTGCCATGGTGAGAAATACTAGACCTTCAACGAAGTGGCAACATTTTAGTAGGATTAACAAGAGGTTCACTTTTCATCCTTTTAACTTTTGGCCATATTAGATCTTCAATTAATTGGCAATATTAAGTAGGATTAACAACCAATTTGTCTATTAAGTATACCATGAACATATAATAGTACTGCAGTTCCTTGACGAGGCTGATGCACAAAGAGACAGATCATACTGACTGCTGAAAGTTTGCAGAAATCTAGTGCATGAAACAGCCTTTTGAACCGTGTTCTACAAGCTGGTTTGTGGCCATATAGAGCATTTTCTAAGGTTGCAATCTATATTTTGTTATGAAATCTGGTAGTGTGGAGGCAAAAGAAGTTTAAGCCTCTTCCATTAAATCACCACGTAATAATGCATTCTTCACGTCCAATTGATATATGCACGGGTTATTATAGGAGGTAAGTGCTCAAAAAAATACTTGAGTGGTAGGGTGTCATCACAATCCAATCCATGGCAGAGTTTATACCCTTGAGCAACCAATAATGCTTGGTTTCTTCCAAGCGACCTATTAGATCTCAATTCTATGAAGTAAGCTCACTTAATACCGACAAAATTCTTTCTATAAGGTAAAGACACGAGGTCCCATGTTCCAATCTTCTCAAGAACATTTGTTTCGTCCTTTATGTCCTGCTAATACATTGAGTTAGGATTAATTATTGAATTTAAGTTGTTAAAGAGGAATAATGGTAGTCTGTCAAGTGTGATATGGGTAGTTTGACGTAATTATGGAGGTGGCATGACCTCATGATGGAGAACAGAGTAGGGAAATAGAGAGAAAGAGAAGTGTGAGATAGACGATTAAAGAGGAGAAAAAGAGAGGAATGAGATTAGAGATTAGAGAGGAGTGAAAGAGACTAGACGAGAGAAGTTGCAATTCTTTTTCATTCAAATATGAAGTTTGATCCATTGATGAGCTCCATTATTTATAGGGGTTTAGGAGTCATGTACAATTAATGAAGACAATGATTCTCAAGAGTAATCTCCTAAGGGATTAGTATGTCTTTTAGAAATCCAACATGTTATTTATAGGATACGTAAATAGTAAATGAGTGCACTTAATATAAGAGTGCACTTAATATAAGAGTGCACTTAATATAAAAGGAGTCTCTATAAAAACCAAAATACTTTTTAATTTTCAACACAATGCTTAGAATTTCTAAGCCAACTAATTAATGATTTTTTGTTGATTTCTTGACCGAGAATAAACTTTCTGAAATCCTTTGTAAAGCTAGATGGTTCTCTATCACCTCAAGTTTTGGTCTTTGGTGATCGAGGCTCCAAATGGTCACCTTCTGTAATAGGATCCATGGCATTTTCCACATTTGAAAGAGCTACATTAGAACTTACAAAATTGCTAAATGACCAAAAAGTTCCTTGAACTTGTGATGGATGATGGGTTAGCTTATGGTGTTATTTGTGTAATAATTTGGACAAGGTTTTAGATAAGTCAAGTCTCAACTTACCCTTGATTGTGCTTTTGGATGAATTTGCAAAAGAACTCTACCCTAGCGGGTGATCTACAGGTAATAGTCCAATAAGTCTTGTACAAAGTCATGAAGTTCCTCTAAAGTAATCCAAGTGGCATCAGAAGCTTGACGATCACGCCACTTGATAAAAAAGTGTCAAGTAATGCTAGTGGATGTAACAAGATGTTCATGAAGAATGGTCTCTAGGTCATCGCTATGTTATGGGAGAATCGGTATTTTTAAAGGATTGTCACCTACAGGAACATCGATAGATAGAGGAGGCTCAAAAGTACCATGGTATGGAGTTAAATCCTCGACACTGAAAACTTGATGAATATCTAAGTCGGAAGGCAAATTGAGCATATATGCATTAGATCCTAGTTTTTGAATAATGGGGAAAGGATCAATGACTCAAGTATACAACTTATTGAATGAGTTTTTGGAGAATCCTTTAGGGCAAACGTGAACCAAGACATAATCACCAACTTGAATCTCTTGACTTCTACGATATGCATTAGCGGCAAGTTTGTAACTTCCCTTACTTAGGTCAATTTATGTTGAAACTCAGAATGCAAATCATGAATATATTGAGAGAAGGTCTGGGTTAGTTCTGAGGCATGATACTCAAGTGGAAGTGGTACAAGGTCAATGACATGTTGGATTTCCCGTAAGGGTGGTAGCTCACTAGGTAATTCTGAGGGTATGACATAAAAAATTTAACCTCAGGAGTTAGGTCAGGAATAGTGCAAGGGCTATGAATTTCTCTAGCAATGATGGTCACACAATTTGTTGTCTAGGCTCTTTATTTCAAAAGATTTATGATCTAGTAAGTGGAGTCCCTTGGTGGTTAGGGCTTGTGGAAGATACTTGGGAGTTCCTGATTTGTCCTTTTTTGATGGTTTTGTTTGTCGTATGATGATGTTCTTGCCTTTGTATCGATAGACATAGTTGTTTTCTCTTCCATGATTGGTAACATCAAGGTCATACAACCAAGGCCAGCCTAAAAGAATGTGGGCAGCATCTATTGGTAGGACGTCACAATAAATCTCATCTTGGTAATCGCACATTTTGATTGGTACCAGACATCTTTCGATCATAGGTGAAGTGGTTTTGTCAACCCAGACTACTTTGAATAGGATCAGACATGACTATTTTGAGGTTTAGTCTCTTGATAGTAGATTTTGAGGCTACATTCATAGTGTTACCCCCATCAATAAATAATTTGCAAGTTCTTTCCTTGTTTGGATGGAAGTATGGAAGATACTTATCCTCTTCCATTCATTGGAATCACTAGCAATCGAGAGAATAATGCGAACAACATTAATATGGGCATCTTCAACTTCTAGTTTGTTTTTTGTCACCTAAGTAGCCTTAGGATTCAACTACTTGGTTTGCTTCCTCAATTTGATCCTCTAGTTCTTGTTTTAAGATAAGGGTACGGTGAGGACAACGAGAGGCAATGTGACCTCTATATGACAATAATGGCATTGGATTGAAGACCAACTAGTTTGAGAATCAATAGTTGAACGAGTTGGATGATTCATGGTTGGGCCACGATTGTTGCTAGTTGTGAGGATTTTTGGCTTGATAGAGCCACTACTTCGGATAGATTGAGAAGATGCTTGATGAATTATATAAAGTTTGATGTACTTCTCAATCTCAAGGGCTCATCGGGAAGCTTCCTCCATGGTGTCGGGGAAACTAAGGGAGACTTCCCATTGGATGTCAAACCTCAACCCGTTAATGAATCTTCGGACAATGATAATTCGGTCCTTTTCTATTTCACACCAAATAAAAGTTACTCAAATTGGGTCAAATACTTTGCCACAATAGAATTTAATTGTTTTAAGGTTTAACAATTGTTTAACCAAGTGGCTTCGAAAGTAGGTTGGTAAATATTTTTCCTTTAAGTTTTTTGTTTCATGACTTCCCATTGAGTGATGGGAGGCTCTCGATGGTGTTCGAGACAATGTTGGATATGTTGCCAATATTTATAGTGGACCCTACTAGTTTCATTTTTGTAAATCTTACACGTTCAATATCAATCATTCCATATCACTCAAAGTAGGCTTCCATGCTATATAACCAGTCAACAAACACATTTGGGTCAAACTTACCATCAAAGTCCGACGCATCCACTTTGACTCTTCTGGCCAATTCCCCCAGATTGTCAACAAATTGAACTTGTTGGCCCATTATTTGGGTTTGTGGATTGCTAGTAGGTTCTAGGAATTGTTAAGGTCAAAAGCTTGGTCATCAAGAATTGTTGAAGCATGATTGTGAATAGGTGCCCTATGGGTGGGCCTAGGATTTATTCGAACTGAGGCCTGGAGGGTAGGTAAAATTTCTTGATTTGAATCTATGGATTGTGGAAAATCTAAATGTTGCCTAACCGACTCATCAACCTCCTCATTCATGGGTCGTTTTCCAATATGTTTGAGAGCTCTTAGGACTTGGGTCATTTGGTCACGTGACTGGTTCAACATTGTGTCATGATCTGCTAGCTTGGTCCTATGGTTGTTTACCTCACCCTATTGGTCTAGGGATTTATCAAGATTGGTTTGGTTTTCACCTCGTTGAGTCATGATTCTAATGCTATCGACAAATTATCTTTTGGTAATGAGGTTGTTAATTGCTGCAGTACACAAGGTAGAAATGTAATGTTTCAAATCGTTCTCACTTTTTTACGCTCACTTTTTTGTTTTAGTTTTTATTTTTTGACAACTTTCAGGGGTTCAAATTTTAGTGATACTATAGTTGTAGCTAAAGGGGAGAGAGTGGGTGATGGATAGAAAAAAAAGGAGAAAATGAGGCTTTTTTTTGCCAAAAAGTTAGTAAAGTTTTCAAAAATTTAGTCAGCGTTGAGAGCTATGTGTCCACCAATTCTGTAGGGACAGTTGCCCCAAAGTCCAACTCCACCCACAAGGGGTTGACGTTGGAGGTGCAATGATCCTTGAGTGTTGATTGAAGCTTTTTGCTACTAGTTGGAACCCAATGGGGTACAAGGCAGGTTTTTTGTTGGGATCTGATACCAAACTGATGGAGAATAGAGTAGGGAAGTAGAGAGAAAGAGAGGGAAAGAGAAAGAAATTGAAGTGTGAGATAAGAGATTAAAGAGAAGAGAAAGAGAAGAATGAAATTAGAGATTAGAGAGGAAAGAAAGAGATTAGAAGAGAGAAGATGCAATTTTTTTTGCATTCAAATCTGAAGTTTGATCCAATTGACAAGCTCCACTATTTATAGGGGTTTTGGATCCTTGGGACAATTAATGAAGACAATGATTCCCAAGAGTAATCACCTAGGAAATTAGTATGTTTTTTAGAAATTTAAAATGTAACTTCTAGGATACCTAAATAGTAAATGAGTACACTTAATAGTTAATACAAGAGTTCACATAATACAAAAGGAGTCCCTATAAAGAGTAAAAGATTTTTCAATTTTTAACATGACTCTTAGAATTTCTAAGCCAACTAATTGATGACTTTTTGTTGATTTCTTTGCCTTGAATATACTTTTTTTTCCTTTGTGAAGCTAGGTGGTTCTCTATCACCTCAAGTTCTGGTCCTTGGTGATCGAGGCCCCAAATGGTCACCTTCTGTAACAGGATCCATGGCATTTCCCACTTTTGAAAGAGCCACATTAAAACTTACAAAATTGCTAGATGTCCAAAAAGTTCCTTGAACTTGTGATGGATGATGGGATACCTTATGGTGTTATTTGTGTAATAATTTGGACAAGGTTTTAGACAAGTCACTTACCCTTGATTGCACTTTTGGATGAATTTCATTGTTATTAGTTAGCATCAATTTGTATGATTCAACTGTCCCTTCACACTCAGGGGCTTTCTTCATGCTGCTGTTGTACTGTAACCATGAGTCAAATGTCCTGCATGTGCAGATATGCTGAAGCTGAATTAGTTACTATGTTACTTTATATTTAATTTTTTCTGCTCATTTATGTTTGTTGTTGTTAGAAGTTGGCAAACTCAAATATTCTGATCTTTTTCCAGAACGCGAGAAAAGTGCCACAAAGGAAGCCATTTCCCTTCTTGAAGAGGTCAGTTTCAGTTTGGCGTTTGTAAAATTTTGGAAAGGAGATATACTTGCTCCGCAGATATGGATAAACAGTTATCTAAAAGTGTTTGCGGTGTTTATATTTAGTGCAAGAAGATAAAGATTAATTCATCTCAGGATAAATTTTGAAAATGCTGGCCTTAAATAATGCAACAATGGATCAGAACTTCTATTAGTTATTATAACATCATTAGATGAACACAAAAGATGTGCAAGATACGCATGGAGATTCACTATAAATGTTATCTGCGGATGCTACATAATAGTTTAAAACTTTGTGTGCACAAGAAACAATAGTCCCATTTTCCAGTGAATTTTGTAGATGTTATACAAATATATTTCACCTAATAGTCATTTGCTGATAATTTGAGTTGTAACATAATTGTTTGATAAAGATAGACTGCAACTTGTATGCACTGAACGGGATGCTGTTGACTTGAACATGTAAGCATCACAGGGGAAGCTGCTGATCTTTGCTGATATGGCAAAGATGGGCATGGAAATGCCTGGTGTACAGGTGGGGTGTTTCAGGACCAGTTTGACCAAGAGAACTGACTTTTTGCTTGCTCTGTGTTAGTCAACAAGAGAAAATAAACTTGGGTTGCTTTTAGATATCATAAAGCTATTTCTTTTGTCAAATTGAGAATGGGTTAAAGGAAGGTGTTATTTCCACATATAAGCAAATGATGTAGCTTGGCATGTCTAAATTATTTTCAAATTTGGTTAAGGCTGATTCAAGCAAAATGTTGGGGGAGCAAGGGAAGAATCTGCTGTGTTTGATGTTAGACATAGTGAGGACATTTCTTTTGCCAAATAAACTGCAAGATAGGATCAAAACCTGTGTAATTTATGTGTAAAAGTGCTCATGTTTGTTTCCCATTGTTATTTTGTGTATTCTGATTAACAATGAATTGGTAATACAATTATTTAGGTTATTTATATATATTTTTTGTTTGTGATCAGCTGCTATCTCCTTAGATGATTTGCCAGTACAAAGGCTTACTTTGCTTTTCATTCATCTAAAATGGGTTTTAGCCAGTGTCACATCCTTGCTTAAATTCTTGTGATATTCTGCAGTTTGTTAGCTGTACATCTAGAAGTATTGAGAGCAGCAGTACAGATACTCCTGCCAAGAAAAGGAAACTATCTACAGAAGTAGATCCTGAAAATGCTGAAAGCGAAGAAAAGAATGGAGTGGATAGTGTTTTGGAGGCTTCTGGTATGGGGTAGTAATTTATTGGTCTTTTGCAAATGAAGTTTATGTTTCTAGAAAGTAAAACTACAATTCCATGTGAAATGCAATTATAATAATGCCTTGAAGAGGTGGTTGTACATCTTCTTATATGCTACTTTTAAACAATTAAAGCATTAAAGGATGCTAAGTTCCTGTTGTTCAAGACAGGTGAGGATCTCAAAGGGAGCCTTAATCTTTCATTGATGAAGCTAACAAGGAGCGGTTTGCTTCTGTTCACCTTTCCTAATAATATTTCCTGTCCGGTGGTTGGTGTAGTATCAAATATATTTCAGTTTTTGGGATCTGGAAAGCTGAAACGTCCTCTGTGAGTTGCATATCTTACAAGCATGAGTTTATAGGTGCTATTTGGCCTTCTTGACCAGAAGAAAGTGTTTTAGTAGTATGTACCTACAGTTATTGCTTTTTATATTACCTGGGGATTGTACACCTTAGAGGTTTTATTGTCTTTTCTTCTTGCTGCTTGATAATGTTTGTTAATCTCTTGGTTAAGTAAAATTTTGAAATTAGTAATATTTTCTGTCCAACAGCTGGTGCCATCGTATCTTTCCTATTCAAGAAACTTGTGTCCTTGAGGAGAAGGATCTACAATTAGTTGTTTCAAAACTTATGCGAGAATACTTGGGCGAAGATCAGGAGAAACTTGAGCAAACTATTAAGGTTATTATAGTTGTTTCTTGATTTTATTTCATCAAATCTACATGAATTCTCTTGCTTCTACTTCTTCTATAGTGAAAATAGTTTGATGTAAGCAAACTCAATTTATCTTGATGAAATATCAATTTTTCTATGATATCAGCCTTTGAGTACCATCTGTTTAGTCATTACTCTCAATTTATCTCAATGAAATCTCAATTTTTCTATGATGCCTTTTACCATCTTTTTAGTCGTTTCTCTCAATTTATCTTGATGAAATCTCAATTTTTTCTATGATGTCTTTGAGTACTATCTTTTTATTCATTACTTGAAGCCTTGCTATTCCACCTCCAGTTTATATTGATGAAATCATCTGTCACCAAATGCTATGGTTTATATTAATTTACTCCCTGCTGTAGTTTGCAGTCGGATACAACAGAAGAGGCATTGATGAGACGGAGATGAAGTCACAGAAACATAGTAATAAGGGCTCAGTGGGATCAACTTTGTTGGATCGTGAAGCATGTTTCAAAGTTGTAGCAGGGGCAGTTAAAGCTGTTGCAAATAATTCAGTAGTCGATCTCAAGTCTCCTGAGGTATTGTCCTCTAAATTTTACTGCTATGCATTTTTGAAGTAGAACTGGCAAAAATACTTGTAATATTTTCTTATTGAAATGGGAGAATGAAGGTGCCAAATCCTATATCCCATTTCTGACAAGTATTGCAAGCCTGTGGTCTCATCTGCAAGGATCCTACTTACTTCCTTCCATTATCATGCTCATTCATTTGTATACAGAAGATCTACCCTGAATACATAGCATCGTGATGATTAAGCTGGTATACATGCGTTGTCATGCTGTAGTAGACCTTTATCATTATGCATGTTATCAGTAAATAATTCATGATGTCGTTCACGACGATCTGCAGGTGGCTGTGCTTGTAGAACTATTACCCATTTCAGGGGTTCCGCGTGGAGCATTAGTGGTTGGAGTATCTGTTCTTCCACTAGAAATTGTCACCACCAAGCCTCGGCTCTGCATCAAGTCTCTTGTTGCTGATATAAATGTTACAAAGAAAAGTGTTTAAATGCAAGACATCTGCTGGTGCTGCTGCTGCTGTTCAGTGTTCTCCACCAACACAAGGGCATCACCATCCCTGGCCATGCTAGTAGTGGGTTCACCCATTCCTTTCTATCCATGAGTTTCTATATCCAGAAGAAATTGGACCATAGGTCAGTCATCATGCCATCTTATGTTGTACAGTAAATGTTACGTTTATCAGGATGCCAAAACTAGAAAAAATTTCGTTTTTGTACTCGATGGTGAACTCAAACCGTATGAATGGCGGAGAACAGCAAGGTTGATGTTGAACTCGGGATGAACTTTTTTGCTGCTTTTGTTTACCACGAACAAGATCAGCATTTGACCAATTGAGTTTTTGGACTCTCAGCTCGAGAGATGTCATTGCTGAACAGGCATATTTTAACAAGTTTGAAAACCATCATCCTTGGTTTGTTTATAAATATCATGCTTTCAACTCTTCCGAGCACTTCCAATTACGAGGTAATTGATAGATGATTTTGTTCGTGATTGCTTGCAGGGCTTTTTTTTTTTTAAAAAAAAATATATCTTTGTAGACTAGCAGCAGGCCAACCCAGGTGACCTCTGTTTCAGCAGAACCACAAACATTGCTTTTGCTTCTACCACTTAATTTTTCTCTCTTGCAGTCGAGAATAGTTCGCCCAAAGCATGCATCGAGTCGAGTCATCCATTCCACAAAATTGACCAACCCAGGAGGGCCGCCGCACTTGTTATTCCAGCCAGAAAAAAAGTGATCCCTCATGATAGATAGTTAAAAACAATTATAACACCATGAATAGCTGTTGGATTTTGATGCTCCATCACCGTGCTTGATGTGAGGAGGAGGAACAAGAATTGGATACCGTTGGGGTGGTGGTGGGATGTGGTAATCCACTATTTTGATAGATTCCAACGTTGATTCAGTTTCTTTTCAGAAAAAAAAGTAAGCTGCTGCCACTCGGTGTGTGATGATGTATGGCATCCTGATGAGTGGGGGTGGGGTGTCCTTAAGCCACAACCACATGTTCCCGGTCTACCCTCCTCCTGTACTGAACAAGCAAAGCTTTGTCAGCCATAGTTCAGATATCGTATTGGAAGCAATTCTCTTTTCAGGTTTCATGCTTAACCCATATTAGCAGTTGGGGAATTACTAGTAGCTCCACCCACCACCACGTCCCCCATCTGAGCCTGAACGAAAGCGTGCATGCCTGCATGCATCTTTATGCAGGAACGCAGCACATCACTACTCCATGTCGCTTGAGATACCGAGTCATGGACAATGGACACACTATCTAAAAGCTCATGCACTACCTCCGGCCCTCTTGTGCTCCCTTAGTTTGGTCACTCACGTTTGCTGATCCCTCAGACACAATGAAGAGTTTTCAAGAAACATAGTTATTGGGTGTGTTGACCTTGGGAGTTGAAAGAGTTGTTAAAGGAAGGAGGGTTTTGAGTGTCCTTGTAACTCAAATCTTGATAATCCTGGTCGCAAATCATTAATTAATTAATTAATTTTTTTTATAATCAAACTCTCAGTAACGTTCAGGATCCATCGAAAATTAACTAACTCTTAAAAAAGATTTGGTGTCCTAAGCATAGAGGAACCCTACTAATCCATTCCGAACCCGGTGGTGATGATGTTTATGGAGAGTCGATGCATACATAATATATATCCTTATATATATATATATATATATATTGAATGAAGGACAAAAAAAAAAAAAAAGCCAAAATACTCTCCTGAATGAAAAATTAATCTTGTATCCCAAAGGTAAGAAGAACTGCTTTGATGCATATCAATCAATCCTTTCAAGCATGAGAGAGGAATATAACATTTATCCTATCCCTATGTCACGAATGTGATCGGCGGATTTTCAACATTTTTTTATCTTTAGATGTGTTATGATGCGTGTGAACCTACAAACGGCAGCAACATAAAGTATTCACCGAATTAAATATA
Organism: Ensete glaucum; assembly: GCA_021527575.1. Taxonomy (NCBI): domain Eukaryota; kingdom Viridiplantae; phylum Streptophyta; class Magnoliopsida; order Zingiberales; family Musaceae; genus Ensete; species Ensete glaucum. The sequence goes on along the minus strand of CM038559.1, from coordinate 24,862,389 downwards.
TCTGACTTATGATGACATAAAGCGCTTCCTGTTATGATCAAGAATCGATCATAATATCTATCTGTGGGAAACCCTGGCGATCCGTTCTACTTAGAATCCATGTTGTGGAAATGAAAAGTTACACATGACGGGTGACCTAAGAAATGAGAGAATTTTTTATCAAGCAGTGACCAAAGAAAGACTTGACTTGGTAGTCAAGTTTTGCTGAGATGTTCTTATCTGAGATTTGTGCTACCTCACACACACACACACACACACACAAAAAGATTCCCCTCTCAGATGGAAGATGAACAACGTCGTCATGAATTGTACTAAACAATTATTCCGTGTCTTCTTAGTGATACTTAATCCATGGTACATTATAGGCTTTTTAATTCTTGATGCTACTAGTAGAGGTATTTTGATCCTTCCAACTATATCGATGGAGACGGTTTACTTTAATGCTTTACATACCAACGTCAAGAACTTGATTACGGTGAATGCCAACAACTGTTACCATCTAATCTGGAAATGGTACAGTGAAGTGCAGCTTCTATCTGCAAGCAAACTATACAACCAAGTGCTGCTCATATTCACTTGAATTGTGTCGCGAAAACAGTCTCTATGTTTACTTCACTCCAAGGCCAAGAGACACCACGTTGTCCTACTATACTTAACTCAGTTACCTCAGCCAATCCAAGTCGCCAACTAGTAGTACATCCACCGTCTCACAATGGCACAACAACAACAACAACAACACAGACACAGATGATCCACAGGTGTGGGCTTAACACTCAAGAACCACAGATGGACATGGACAGATCCAGATTGATTCTGTGGCCACCGGAGTAAGCCGAGCATTCGCTGATGCTTCTTCCCGCGGAAGAACAGAAGCCAAACCCTCCTTTCCCTGCGAAAGATGCGTCGCTCCGCTGCGTGGAATACGGCGACAAGGACAGCGACAAGGAGTAATTGCAGGCTTCCTCGTTCTCCGGGGTCTCTCTGTGTGATCGGCATTTGCTCTTGCAGCCCTCTTCGGACCTGAGCTTACGTGCTGCTTGGCGATGCTTGTGGTCGAGAACGTTGACCTGTCAACCGTTTTTCCACAAGTCAATAAAAACTCATGGAAGTTTGCTGCATGCAGATGTGCTTGTTTTCTTGATCTCGTCTCATCATTTTTACTTGGTAAAAAGACTAGAAGAATTAGTCCTCCTCCGAATGTTGCTATCAGAGATGAGAGCTGTAATGAAGCGCTTGAGAACTCCCTCCACACGTCAGTTTCCATGTGGTCGGTCATACATAGGTGATTGAATCAAAGAGATGTGGGAGGCACAGACGATGTTAACAAAGTAGAAATAAATGCAGCGCAAGGAGTCGGTCTGGTATTGAAATTAAGAAGGCAAAGGACCAAATCAGGAAGAATATTCCAGTGATGAAGGGTTAGGATGTGCACAGTGGCAAAAGTGTCCCTCTCAAGGAGTGCCATGTACTGGGCAATTGAATCCACATGCATGAGACATGCATTTAAAGAGAGAGAACCCAAGTTCCATGCAGTCTGTGTCACATCAACCTCCCAACACAAGAAAACCCTAAGCAGGTGGTCAACAAAGTCATCAGAGGAGATAATTAGCGAAGCCAAAGATGCTAAAAAGTCTGGCATGTAAAAGCTTTGCAGGGTGCAGTAGATCGCTAGGGTAGGCTGTTTTGTGATCTACCTTAAAGGATATGGATTCTTCCACCCTAGATCCAGAAACTTTGAGCTTGGGAGGATGATGAAATGGCAAGAGAGCAGCATCTTTCTGCCATCTGAGTGCCTCCTCTTTGATTCCCCTCTCAACACCCAAGGCCGCTGCTGGCGTATAATCATCAAAGCAGGACTGGGAGGCGATCCTCTCACCGAGAAAGTGGCTGCAATGCCAACTTTTGGAGGTGGCCGCTGTCTCCATCCGAGCCCTGTGAGTGAAACAAGCAGGAAGAAGGTGAAGGGGGATTAGCGAAAGGTGGGCAGAAGGGGACTTGGGGAATTGTCTTTATGTGCTCCTAATGTGGGTGTCACTGTTGGAAGTGGAAGAAAAGTTAGTGAGCTTGCCAACCTTTTCAGAGGAGGGAGGGTGCTGTACATGGACTGGGACTGGAATCCCTGATGAGTGGGTTTTGAGTAGGTGCAGGAACCAGCATCATCTCGCTCATCAGCACCACCATCATTCTCACTCCATGACTGCTTCCTCGCTTGCAGTTCTGATGACAGATAAGACGAGGTAATGGGTTAGCTAAGGCTGTTCACAAGCTCATACCTTGGATTCATTTCAAGCAACAGATCAATAGAAATACTGAGGAGGGAGAAAGAGATAGTTTGGGTGACATGGAAACAGATGTTGGGATTCAAGCGTGAAGATGACACGAAAAGGGATGTGACTTGTTTGCAGCTGCACGCAGCTACAGCTGCACAGTTGATATACTACTACTACACCCTGTGGGCTGAGGAACCTACCAAGAACTCTTTGTTTTTGACATGGCAAGATTTGATACTGCAACAACTTGGTAGCAAAATGATAGAGATAGTTTCTGTAAGCATCTCCTAACCTTGTCTGCCCATGTCGTTCCTTAGGCTCCTATACATCTGATCAAACCATGCCTTCCGTTGTCAGCAACATGAACAAGAGCACACCAAAAAATGAAGAAAATTATGAACACATGAGAAGAGGAACCGGAGGCGGAAATCTCTACCTGGAGATGGCTCTTCACATGCGATATGGTTAAGCCTCGGACATCCATCAACTGCAGCACCAGCTTGGGTGTAGCCTCTGCAGACGGAGGAGGTCAACGATGAGAAGAACGAAGGAAGAGCACACTACAGGGAGGGAAGAGGTCGAAGCCATACTCTCCTGGCCTCCAAGCCTCTCGATGGCGTTCACGAAGCAGTGGTGGAGGTCAGGAGTCCATCTCAACCGAGGAACCTTAGACCTTGTGTACTGCCTCACAGCACCATTCCTCCCGCAGTTTCCCATCCGTCGCAACTGGACGACTCCTCCTCTCTCAGCAACAACGGGGTGGACTTACTAGTTTCCCAACACAAGAAGCCACCAGTGTGTTGGTTTCCCTTTAAGAAACTTTTGTTTTTTGTTTTTCTTTGTCATTTAATCCTTCTGCCAAGATAAACCTTCTTCGAAGACGCCTCCTTTAATGTGTAGAAGACGCAAGCGTTCCATCTTCCTACAGGTGTGTTCGACGCAAAGGTCTCTCACCTTTGAGCTGCCCTACTGGTGCATAGGGTCTCTAAATATCGTTGCGACTGTCGAGGATTAACGCAACACTCAGTGTGGGAGGCCACAGATCACGAGAAGAAGTCATTATTAAGAGGATTTAATGACCGTAGAGAGAGAGAGAGAAGACAAAATTCTTCGGATGAAGTGTCTGTGATATGCTATATTCCTCAACCTGAAAAGAGAGGTTTTCTAATATCATCGCTTTCCTCCGAGTAATCATGATTATGGCAGCCGCGCAGAACTTTTGACTCACCAAACAAGGCACAGCGGGAGGGAGGGCAGAATAGAGAGAGAGAGAGAGAGAGAGAGTTGAGCAGCCAAAGGTATGATCATGGGAAGGAGCGCAAGAAAACGGCTACAGAATCTCTGAGCACAGGATTTCTTTACCACTCCCGTGTCAAACCTTTTTATATTTGTTTTTTGTTGTGAACTATTATTATATTCCCATGGCACTGCCCTTTCTTGTTATGAGCGAGTGAGAGAATTTTCTCTTATTTATGAGACGAATTTATGAATGTGACAAGGCCTACTACATCCCTCATCCTACTGCCTCCACTCCGTCTCTCTGTCTCATCCTTTCTTGTCACAAAGTCAACTGCAGGGGGGGGGGGGAGGGGGGTAAACCTCCAAAAGAGGGGATAAACTATGAAGTGGTGGCTTCAGCTGCCAGACCTGAAACCTACAAGGCAGGCAGGCCTGAGTCCAACACTACGACCACACCACCAAGTTAATTAATGTGGTGTTTTGTAAGATGAGCTCACACAAGTCACTCACAACCAGTAATAACTTTCTGCAAAAGTGATAAAAGACGGAGGCTGAGCTCACAGAAGTAACACAGGGGATGATGGATGGGGGGTGGTGGGTGCTGCTGCACTGGTGTAGAGAGACAAGGTGTGAAAGAATAGAACACAACAAAGAGTAAAAAAGTATTCATTGTTTTCTTTTCAGTTGAGTACTTCAAAGCCTAGTCAGTCGCTGGCTACCTCTGAAAATTCTTCCTGCCCCCATGCAGAATTGGGCAGACCTAATAAAGGGGAGGGAAGGGAGGGTAGGGTGGTGTTAGGATTGGTGCGAGAGACATCATCTGTGGACTTTGTGGCCTTTTGGGAGGGACGGTGGGATTGAGAAGGCCTCCTCCTACATTGCAATCCCCCCTCCCCCCTCTCTCTCCCATCCATATATGTGTATGTTAAGTAAACTGGAATAATAATGAGATGGAACAGCTTTAGCTTTGGTGTCTGTCTAGCTTATGACTTCATGATAGGGTTTGGGCATTGGGCAACATCAACTGCCGCTGCATGCAGCGGAATGGTACAAGGGCTTCAAGTGTTACATCACTTTGAATTTGATCGATCCACTCCCCCCAAATTATTCTCAACCTTTGGATCTGCCATCAGCACCCAGATTGATGGATCCCAGAGTGTCTTTTGGCTCAGTATTTCCACATTAATATATATATATATATATATATTGCTAATACAAAAGGAGAAAGAATTATTTGTCTGTCATTTATTCTAGGTTAAACATGTATGCTTGTACTCTATAAGCTGCAATATTCTTCTTACTTTGAAATAGAGGTCGCTTACGGTCTTCAGCATAATATAGTCTATTTTTAGAGTCGTGCACACTGTTATGCTGAATCCAGTGAAAAGTCATTGGAGTCCATTTCTATGATTTCTGGGATTAATACTAATAAGCTGTTGAAGAGATCCTCAGCCACTGTACAATAGTACATGTTGGGATAAAATTACATTAAAAAGTAACTTTTATTTATTTAGGGATATAGAATATATTCTTCTACCATATATATTTACTTTTAGGGGTATATATAAACAGATACATTCATATTCATTGAGTTATATATATATATATCCAATTAAATTCACTGATACGGCCCTACAGAAGAAACTTAGCTTATTAATATCATTATATAATTCAACTATCAAGAACCTGCCACTTTATATACAATGCAATAATTGCTTGATCATGTGTGGGAGAATGGACTCCATACAGAATCATGCACCATGACGACCTTTTACTAACATTTTTGTAGCCTGTGTACCTTGATAACTTGCACGACCTTTCACATGTCATCCACCCCAACATATTTCCATAGGTCGAAGACTTGAATTAAATGGCATCTCTCTCTCTCTCTCTCTCTCTCTCTCTCTCCTGAGTACACAAAACATACATACCAGATGCATATTGCAGAAGAAAATTTTAATTAACCAAAAGAAAAGCTGGGAATTGGATTCCATGATCTGACATTTGAGATATCCACTCACTCTTTTTCTTGTTTAGATGTGAAGAATAAAAATCCCTAGCAAAAGAACACTAATGCCATGGCCAAGACAAAGCTCAGCACTCACTTTTTCATGGAGTCACTACTTGCAGTATATTGAAGGAGGAAGGAGAGAAAGAGAGAGAGAAAAAGAGAGAGAGAGAGAGAGAGGAGGAGGAGGAGGAAAACCTAATCTTCCTGCCTCTGCAGCGGCCATATCCCTAAACCAAATCCAATTCGATAGGTTCATAGGGGCTTAAAACTCCCTTCGAGAAAGATGTTTTTGCTCTGACAAATGGTTCTTATTTGTCTGCCAACAACAATACATCACCTTTTTTAGGATTCTCTTTTCCTAATCCTCTTTACACTTCCGATCCTCAGCAATGCCTTCCCTGTTGAGTCTTCGGCAATGATCAGCTTCTTGTCACTGGATTTGGATCAGACATGGCAGCAAATCAAGATTTTTTTCTGATATCAGTTTGAATATGAAGCAGCAATGCGAGCACAACATCACAATCCAAGGTCTTGGTCGATAAGATCCAACAAAAGTCACCAGAAGAGGTGCTGACGTCTGCTGTCAAAGATGAAGCCATGCACCCCACCACCATCTTTGACGACTTCACCTGACCCCACTTACGTAACTTCGATACACTTTGGATGCGGGAACCAAATGCATGAGACTACGAATATTTTTTTTTGTCATTCGACGCTCCATACATATAATCTGGGCGAAAAAAAGAAGAAGAAAAATTTAGGTCATTTATGATCGCGGTGATCCTAACGTAATATATCATTTTTATTCGGAAAATATTTAGTTCCCATTTTGAAATTACTTTAGGTGTTTACTACCTCGAGCGAGAAATAAATTACGTAATTTTTCCGCGTATGTTCTTCGAATATTCGAAACTTATATACTTACACATATTTGGAAGTCTCGACTTTTTACCAACGACGAGTTTCGCAGGCGACTCGACCACCGTATACAAGATGGATGATCAAATTCGAGGTTAGTATTTAGGATGCAGAAAACAAAAGAAAAAAAAAATCATGATGCTTCTCGGCACAAGTACTGATCAAGAAGTCATCACGGTGCTTTACGAGAACACGACTCATTCATCCACGAAAAGGCCCCAAAGAAAACAAAAAGGAAAAGTTATTTTGTAGTGCTGCAGCGTGGGAGAGGAGAGTAAATGTATGCGTGTCATAATTCTTTTTGTCGGCATTTAAAGAGGGGTTGGCAGGAGGGACTGATGAAAATTCCTGCCCAAGGAATGATGGTGGGCAGGACGGAGGTAGCAGACTCATCCTGCTAATATTTGTGATGAAGGAAGAAAAAAAAAATAATAAACCGGAGGAAAAGCCTCTCACCACACCAGCTGGAGCTGCTACTGCTGCTGCTGCTTCTGCTTCTGCTTCAAGTAGATAGATCTCTGCGGAGGGTTAATAAAGGGGGAAAGGAATAGGAAACAGAACAAAACAACAGTGGCTTCGAGGACGCCGGAAATTTTTGGCCTGTACTCCGCAGGACGACCGCATGGAGAGGCGTGGAAGCCATCTCTCTCTCTCTCTCTCTCTCTCTCTCCTGTCTCCCTTGCATTTGAATGTGTTCTCATATCATGTTTACATCAAACGCATATTTACCTTTGTTCCTCTTTCTTGTGGCGGTGTTGAAGTTCCACTGCATCAAACTTTTTTGTTTATTATTTGATCTTTCGTATACACATATACGTCATTCCCTTCGTTTTTTATTTATATGTTTAAATTATTTGAATTCTATTACGTTTCTTCTGTGTTGGTGTTGTTGTCGTTGTTTTTGGGAGATAATGAGGCGTCGAATTCCTATTAGATTCCTTTTTATCTTTAGCTTTTTTTATTTATAGATTAAAATCATTTATATATTGAGATTATGATTCCTTTTTTTCATTTCGTCGTGAGTTGCCTTTGCTGCCTTAAGACTGAAAGCGGTGATTATTTTTTTTAAATTTCTTTATCTATATTCTTGAATCGTAGTATTTTTATTTTATTTTTTGCTATTTCCTCTTCGTGCAATCCATCTAATAATACTAATTTATTATATTTTATTGTAATTTTATCATCATCATCATCGTTACTGCTGCTGCTGCTGCTGCTACTACTATTACTACTACTAATAATAATGTATTATAGTTTTATTATTATTATCATCATAATTAATATTATTACTAATAATAATAATAATTTATTATAATTTTATTATCATCATCATCGTCATTATTATTATTATTATTATTATTATTATTAAATCGAAAAGATTCATACCTATTCTAATATCGTTTTGTTTCTATGTGCCAATTTCACGAGTTTGCCATATGTTTTATTATTTCCATTTGTGATATAAATTACATTATTATGGACATCAGAAATCATATCAAAAGGTTCAATGTGTATTTTTATCCACTTATCATTGCATGCCTGTACGACAAAACACATCATCCTAACAATGCTTAGGGAATGCGGTGGTTTGAAACATGATATTTTGAAGGATATAAAATATGATCATTTCAAACCAATCGATCCACGAAACGATGCGTTTAATAATTTGATCCACCCACAGTGTAACAATCGGCTACTCTTTTTTAAATTTTGCATGCAACATTTGAAGTGATCCGAATTCAGATATCTAATTTTCTGATCTATACCTAATTGATGACCGAGATAATAAGATAACAAGAGGTAGGAGGATACTCACGAATTACTTAATTACTGAATCCAATTTAAATATATATCTTTTTTATTTGAACACATATCAAACCTAATTAAAAATATTTAAAATTTTAATTTAAATAATGGATAAATTATGGTTAGAATAAGAAAGGAAAAAAGAAAAAACAATATCGGCTGCCTCCCTCAACAAAGAATATAAATGGAGTTAGATAATAGAGGTGATCTATTATTCATTTATTTGGTAGTGTTGCAATCTTGTGCATGCATGGGTGGATGTGCCCAATGCGTAGGAGGAACCGCTTCATACATAACATGTTAAAAATTATTAATAACATCTTATTAAGAAGCTTGATACGTGTTATACGAAGCTCCGTATCTGTAACTTTAATGCAGGTTAGATTGTCATATATGTATTTTTATCCTTCCGAAGTTAAATGACTATACATTTAATTTTTTGTAAATTTAATCTGATCAATAGCCATTCTTACAAAACTCATAAGCTGATATTTATATGCATACTTTTTTGGAGTCATTATCCGCACGCAGGCTGACTGACTACTTTAAAGAGTAGGGACCTTGAAATACCAATTTTCATTAATATCAGTAAGAATTATTATTATATAATAAGATAATATATTCCTCGATATTAACAATATCATATTTCTTATAATGAATCTAAATTTATCACACGCATTCATGCAAAATCTAAAAGCTTATGTATCAATCCTTGTTAAAATGGATGAGTCATATTTGCACACCAAAACCTGATGGCTTCTATAAAAATATGCAGTGACAGTATAGTTATAGGTATAAATAGGGATAGACAATGTAAATAATATTATCTCTTTTGCGTTTATTTTTCAATTTTTTTTTTTTGTTGACTTAAGTGGAGAGTTTATCATATAAGCCTTAATGAATTAGTCGAAAATCAAATAACTAAGTAGAGAGATTTAGATCGGCAGAGAACATATGTGGTAATATCAGAAAAATAAATATGTAATATCAGAGATTTTGAGTGACTCCCCCCTCCCCCACCCACCATTTATTTATGTCCCCACTTAAACTTAGAAAGACAAATGAGATGAAAAGCGCGGGCGCGAGAGAGAGAGAGAGAGAGAGAGAGCAAAGAGAAGGAGGAGGATGCAGGAGGGGGGGGCTCAGACGTTGGCCGGCGATAGACGAGGACGAGCGCATCATAATAATAGCAGCAGGCCGGAGACCCCACAAGCGGAGCGCACGCAGTGGACAACGCTTCCCCCTTCATCATGTTGTCTGCCCCCCTGCGATCCCTCTCTCTCTCTCTCTCGCCTTTCGAAGACAGCAGCGGCAAAGGCTGATGGCTTTTCTGGATGGGGATTTGGAATGGAACGTAACTCCACTCCCACGGCCCCAACGCAATCATGCCTCTCTCTACAACTCCCCCCCCACCCCCCCAAATCTATCATGCTCCTGCTCTCTTTTCTCCTTCCTTCTCCTGTAGTCAATAATCTCCACAGAATTAGTCAAAACATGATCATGGTGTCTTCCAAGGGTCCCTATTCACGCTTTTTTTTTTTTTGTTTTAATCTCACTCCCGTGGCTTTGTGGTTGCTGTTGTTGACGTAGTAGAACGGACAGTGGCCTAAGTTTGTGGTACTTTCCCACAGACCGCCCGATGGCCCATAAAAGCAAACACCTCCCTCGCATCCTCTCTCTTCCTTTTTTTTTTTTCTTCTTCTTCTTCTTCTTTCTTTCTTTCTGTTATTCCATTTTCTTTTTTATTTCATAAAGCATATATCATAAATAATAATAGCAGTAATTCTCCGGGAGGCTTGCGACTCTTTGGGGATCTCCTATCCGCCCGCGACCAGCAGAGCTGAAAAGCCAGCTGGCCCCCCACCGCACGCATCCACGTGGACAGACGGGGAGAGGAAAACCCCGCACCCTCCCTGATCTGAGCTCCGACAGACGACGTTCGTGATTCCCACTCCTCCCTCCACCGACCACCGCAGCTGAAAGGCATTCATGCACTGTGCACCTGTGACCGGTTGCTATCACACCCTCTCTCTTCTTCTGCTATCGATTTGAACGACTCCAGAGGACAACACATCATTAGTATTATCTAAAGCAGTACGTACACACATGTACTGTTCCCACCCATCATCGTGCATCAGTCTGCTCATGCAAGTCGTCAACAACCAATTAATAATACCCAATAGGAGAAATGTTACAGCAGCCGAAGACCAACGAAACCACCTCTGTTCAGCGGTCTCTCTCAGTTCTAGACCTGCAACTCAAAAAATACTATTATTGGTCGAACCAACATTCCAGGGTAACACCACCAGATCATCGGTTTACAAGCAATGACAAATTTGATTGCAGGGTGGGTGTACTTCCAATTCCTAGTCATCTCAATCCACAGAGGGACCCCATTGAGATCTTTCTTTGAGACCACAAGCAGCTTCGAGGTTTATAACAACATGTGGTGCCAATTCACTGCAACATGCGACCATGAGATTTCAGGATTACAAAAATATACATATAGCATATACCACAAACAAAATTCTCTCTGATTTCAGGAATCGAGCTAAATGGCAAGGAAGAATGGGAAGGGTAGTTTGTTGTTTGTTGAGACCCAAAAATTCCCCTGGGACAGTCAGTCAGTCAGTCAGTCCCCCAAGGCAAAAGAGATCAGACTATATAGCATTAAATGCCTCTATGACCATCTGTTGTACTAATCTGTTTCTTGATGCAGGACTCAAGAAAACCTCTATGGACCACAAAAGCAGGACCACAACCACAGAGGTTTTAAGGACTACCCATCACCGTTTTTGGGCCATCACCAGAGACTGTTATTTGGGCATCATCGACGGCATATAGTTATTATTTAAGGACTCTTACCCATCCATATCTTTGAGATGCCCGCTGAAGCGGGACCAATGCATCTGCACAGGCAATACTCCAAACGCAACAATAATTCAGTAGATGTCGTTGAACATTTCAATTCAATGCTGCCGAGCTATCTGCGGATACATCCGATTCCTTCCTCGGACAGTCCTAGAAGCTGCCAAGAGAGCATATCAGTGTGCAAAGACTATCATGTAAAACTGTAAATTTTGGCCTAGAGCAATTGAGAATCTGCGTTATGTCGTGGATGTTATCTTTTTAGTCACTGGAAGATACTAAATGAGAACTTCTAATTTAATAACCCACACAAAGTGCACAAAGTCAAGAACGAAAGAACAGTCTCATCCAATTCAAGATGGTAGTTTGGTGAGAGAGACCCAACTTTGGTCCTTGAAGATGGTACGATGAAATTTGAAAATCCCAGGTAAGACGATTCCTAAGTTCTAAAGGTTAAAAACAAAACATATCACAAAGATTTCTGTAGACTGAGGAAATACGACAGAGAACATTAATTAAGAGAAGGAAGATAGTAATCCAATAGCCTGGGAAGACGATCCTGACAATCTTGAAGAAAAAAAAAAAAAACAAAATGCAGACTTTCAGTTTAACATGTACCATACAGCAATACAAGTACAATGTTAACCCAAATCAGTAATGCTTTAACCGTCCAAAAATTGAGATGCATTTAAGTAAAACAATTGAACAATTTAAAAAAGAGTCGAACAATTAAGTCATATAATGTTAACCCAAATCAGTCTTACTTCAGTTTATTTGATGCTGTGGACAATAGTTACTCGGTGATCTCTGCTGCAATGTTTCTTGAAGTACCAACAACATCAAAAATCTTAGGCTTCAACATGAGCAAAAGCAATTAAAGAGATCTTGTCATCATACATAACGCCAAAATTGGTAAGGAGAATGTAGCTGTTTAACAATGCAGAAACGGAATAGCTAAAGAAATGACAGTGTTCTCGTTTTAAGAGAATGCATAGGATGATCATGGACATGCAAATATGGTGGATACAGTAAAGGTAACATACAAACCTGAGAATTCCAGGGGTTCACATGCTCCCATCAGGGCACATGCTGTACTGGTCTCTGCATATGCTGCAATGTTTCAGCAAACAAAAAATATGACTTATGAGTCCAGACATATTGTCTTTGTCACAAGGAAGATCCTTTTTAGCCAAGAACATATTTCTACTCAAGACCTACGAAAAAGGAGACTGTCTATGAGGTCAAAATTTCTGCTGTAACTCATTAGCTCAAGGCAGCCTCGGCTATTAACTGACTAGGTTTAATCCTTCTTGAAAATATCTGAAAATTCTTGATTGCAGAACGAGGAATTAAACTAAAACTTGATTACTTCAGGAACTGCTGCAGAAGCAGAAATCTTACAGAAAATTCATTATTTTTCGCAATAGAACTAGGGGGCTAAACTGGATATGAAATTCATCTAAATCCATATCTCTAAGCAAAGTAGGATATGGTTGCACAATTGTTGTCCGTCAAATTCTTTTATTCATATCCAAATTTTGCTGAGATCTTTAAGACACATACGGCAACATGTTCTGTTCCATCTGCACCCAGAAATTCAAATATATATAAATATCCAAATTTATCCAATGTATTAAATTAACCTAAAAAATCATTTAAAATAATCTCTTTAAGCATACTATTTTTCCATCTATCATTTTTTTCCCTTTTTCTTTCACATTTACTTTGAAGTTCCTCCTAAAAGAAATAGCGTTGACAGGTTCCAGTTCAGAACATCTCTGGAACAGTAACCTGTCACGCCAGTCCATTACGCTCAGGAACTTGCCACACACTTATACCCTCAATCTAGACATCCATATCTAGTTCAAGAAAACATAATCTTTTATGATCCATAATCAAGATAAAAGAGGCATCTTTATCTGCATAACTCTATTCATACACCGTATCTCCATGTGCATGAAGATTTTGCTAGTTTAAAAAAAACGATAACCTTACAATGATGAACAGATAAAGCGATCTGGCTGAGTCTATCTGATTCACCATATATGAGCACTTAGGTTCTTTGGCTATCAAGTAAAAGTTACTACACATATTCAACACTCAAAAGTGCAAATTTGAGATATCTTGGAGAACAACAAAAAAATTGAATAGTCTTTGCTATTAGTTACGTTTGATATCAAGATGAACCAGCTTCATCAACTAGTATACGGAAAACTCAAGATATTAATAATACTGAAGGAAAATAAATCAAACCAATCACTGATGTTTCTAGAAAAAAATTAAAAGACCAAGATCTATGGGCAAACTAATGCCACCATAGAAACCAAGTATTATTTGTGGCTACCATATGAGAGGTGTGCAAAACCACCAAGTCAGAATGTCCCAATTATTTGGGGTTAGATACATAAACCAAATAGACGGGAACATGGCACTAAAACAGAGGCTTTAAAGAAAGCTACTATAATCACAAACATTAGCAATGATTGTCAAAGAAGAACAAGATCTTTGGTAGAGTATTAATCAGGTCTTCGGTGTAAGACAATAGTTTTGATGGACTTTCTGAAGACTTCTACAAGAGTTAGGCACGTGTAACATGATCAAGGTTGGAACTAGAGGTTGGAACTAGTGGTGTGCCTTATTTTCATGTCAATTTTCAGGATGTAAAACTAAAATGAAAATTGTCACAATAATGTGTTACCAAAGATATACAAGTCCAAAATGCAAATTAGTAGAGCTTGATAATGAACTTTAGAAATTAAATTAGAAGAAAAATTAACTATGACACTAGAATTTTATGCATAAATACTCTATGGTACTGCAGCAGAAGTTGAAAGTGTACAGTAATTAGCCCTATAGCCAAAACTGTAACAGAACAAATGTATTAATCAATACTATAGCATACCTGTAGTAGTACTGTAGTAGTTCCATGATGGTGTACTGTAGCAATCATTTTGGGATAATAGTTTATGAGAAAAGCTAAAAGAAAGAGAAAGCAAAAAGAAACAATCGAAGAGAAAAAGGAGATAAATTGGGATCACACTGCTTGATGTCCAGCATTATACTAATGTCTCATATCAAGCAGGGAAAAGCAATATCCATGCAGGGGCTCAACTTTATTTATTTATACATCATAAGCAAAGAGTAATCCAAGACATTGACAAATTCCAAGTGACATCAATTTCATCCACAAGTTACAACAAATAACTTTAGCAATTTAAAATCCAATGGCTGGACTAAGAGACTGGGAATCACATTCAAAATGGGCCAAAAAAATTGATTATTTAGAAAAGATTATATGTTTTGGGATAAAGGATTACAAAAGCAAACTCATATGATCTAAGCTCATGGTTATTAGCTGCTTCATCCTGCCACTGCTATAATATGTCATCCCATCGTGGACAGGGAAGCTTCAGGTGGCAGATATATATATTTTTCTTTCTGCATAGAAATGTTGGCAAAGTATGAAACTCAAAGGCCACAAACAAAAGTCCTGTTGGATTAAAAACCAAAATATCAAATTTGTTTGAATGAGGGAAAAAAACCTATTAAGGTCTATTATCTTTGTTTTAAGATAAGAGGAACTGATGAAGTGAGAAGTTGAAGACCCGAGGCAAAAAATCATATTGACTTCAGAGCCTCAAATTATGTAGCAATCTATGCTATTCCGTTTGTCATTCTGTCAACAAGTGAAAGAAGTTCCATCCCCTAGCACAAGCATCTGGTTGCAGCAACCGAACAGCTTATTGAACATTTGACTTAGGTACTTAGCTCACTCAACTTAGAAATGGTGTGGAATTCATGACAATGATAGGAATAAACCTAAAAATCTAAAACATTGTGTATATTGTGTATGTAAATGGAGGGAAATTGCTTCTAACCAATAAAATCATGATTCTGGTAAAGACATTACAAAATTGGGATAGATGCATATATTCTTAGTTTCTTAGTACTTCCTAAGGATGCATATAAGCATGAAACTCCAACATCAAGTTAAGAGTTGAAATAATGCTAGTAGACTAGTAATTAGGAACAATTCTTGAGTTAAGGCCAGAAAATGCAAGGCCTTGCAAAAGCCAATGACAATATTGTGGAACAATGCGTAATTGCAACTTTGGCATCCATGATGTCGAGATGTAAAAGAACTCTGATAAATTTTGAAAAGACAGATCTTTCCTATACAATTACCCACTTCAGTCAAATTTGTTGAAGGAAGAAAGTTTCGGTGTTTGTTCCTACAACAGAAGTATCATTGATCATTTATTCATTTGTAACGATACTGTTTAGCTTGTTTCTTGTTTAGAAGAGATATGCAATTTTTTATTTGTTTTTGTTTTGAAAAAACCTACAGAGGTTTCCAAACATGATCTTCTCAATCATGTAGACTGTCTGAAGTCCTTCAAATTTGTCTACCCCACTACGATGTGAAAAGGAGCACCCATTGTAAATTTGAATAAGGTTTTCCTTTAGGTTTTCTGAGAATATTTCAAAGCCATTAATTAATATTATATAGATATATTTATGCTTTACAGGAAAAAAACAACAAAAATTTCCTGGAAGTAGTTTGCTCAGCTTTCATCAGCAATTTTTTGATTTTTTTTCCTGTAAAGCATAAATTTGAGACTTTCTGGAGTTCTAGGTGCCTTTCAAATAACATGGTCTAAGGACGAATGGGGACTACCATTTTCTAAAAAGCAAAATAATCTTCTTTAATTAATTGTGAAGTCCTGACAGGAATCACTATAGGGCATTAGATAAAGAAAAAAAGCCACATGGATGGAGATTGACAAATCTATATTCACAAACCAAAGCTTGCCTAGTGACCATAAAAAAAGCAACATTATTGAGACTAAAAACAATAAAAGGCATGAAGCAAAATGCAAGAACACAACATTATCAACCAAATGTGAATAATACCTTACTAGCATCTCCCAACACTAAATGTCATGAAAGAGCCCACCTCTGTCTAATTTTAGTTTGTCAAATGAGGTCAAACTATTTCCAGAAATCAAAACCATTTTCATAGATCCTCCCCTGAGAGATAAGATCTGATGAGAAACACTCTAATATACACCATAATAATTAATAAATACTCTGTTCATCAGAATGAGAATAAGTTGAAGAGATTAAAGCAGACCATAATTTCAGTATCAGTTAGACTCTGGAAAAACCAAAATAGCTCCCTAGTTAAAACAAAATTAAATGGAAGAGCTTATGCCTCCTCTAGACTATAATCTCAGTATCTTATAGGCTTCGGAGAAAAAAATAACTCCAGAAAACCTTTAATCTATTGACAACCTACTCATTCTTTCCAGATAATAACACAGTCAATGAAATCAAAGACAGCATCTATTGACAACCTACTCATTCTTTCGAGATAAATAACACAATCAAGGAAATCAGAGACATAATCTACTGAAAACCTACTAATTCTTTCCACATAATAGCAGACAATTAAGGAGAATAAAGACACAGTGCTCAGAACTTCAAAAGGAGCTTTCATCTTGCTTAGATAGAATTAAGCATAAGTGGTTGAGTCTCCAAACATCATGCCTCGTATCTAGATAAAAACATAAACTTCTGATTACAGTCAGATGTTCAGTACCCCTTCATTACTAAGGCATCCTAGTTCACATTAAAAAAAGAGAGTTAGGAGCACTATGCATCAAAGACGTGGAGGCCATGCCAATATAACTATACAAATACAGAAAAAACCAATAATACTGACACAGTTATGAAATGTTGACCAGACAATACTTTAATGTGGGTAAGGAAACATCACTTAGCATAGTAAGATCTATCAAGCAAGGTTTGACTTACCGATCCGTACCAGTGTACTGAGTTTATCTCGGTACAAGTATGGTAATCTAATCGGTACCGATCAGCGAGACAATGCATACCACCCAATATATTAAAATATAATATAAATATTTTATAATGTAATATTATATAAGATAATATTAAATATATTAAAATATTAATAAAAACAGAAAAGGGGCAATGTCGCGACCTTTCTCCTCGCTGGAGAAAAAGCGCCCACGACCAGCGGCTGACGCTCACGCACCGGTGACCGTGGGCAATGACGACGCCAGAGCCGAGCCGAGGATGGCTCAGGGAAATAGGTACTCCTCTTTTCTTTTTTTCTTCTTTTCCTCTTCTTCTTCTTCCCTTTTTCTCCCTCATTCAACCGCTGACGTTCAATTTCTCTCTCAGTCGACCACCGATGATCGATTTCTCCCTCAATCGGCCGTCGACGATCGAAATTGATCATCGACGGTCGATTTTGGGCCGAACCGCTCGATAGCGGGCAGCCCGTGTACCGGCAACCTGACGGACGGTATGTACCGACCGACAGGTCGAAATTGCAAACCTTGCTATCAATCACAATATCTTCACTTTGTTTTTATTGATTAGCATTACATCTAAGAAAGGTTTCAATAGGAAGTATCAATAAACTTTTAACTTTATCTACCACAATGTTCACAAGTTCTTTTATGCATTCCAATGTACTTGTGATACACAATTGAAAGTACCTCACTGACAACAATTTAGCAGCAAAATGTAAATAGTCTTGGATGTCCAGACAACCACAGCCATCAAAGTATCAAAATAGAATAATTGTAATACTATCATCAATAAAGTAACGAATGAAATTGTAATATCAAAATAAATGTCATGATGCCCTCAACATCTTATGAAGTGTGTTACTACTAGTGATTCAAATGTTATAATCCTGGTGATGATGAAATATGAAAGCCAAAGTATCCATAAAATTCTATCAAATTATCACCAAACATTCATCTCTTCAAAGATACATTTGCTACCTAAAGTAGCTTATGGCTTTAAAATTATTGAAGAAGAATGTCCAGGTTAGTTAGCCATACAATTTTAGACAAAATGTTTATAGTTCTATTTTTTTATAAATAAGTAAGCACTAAAATGGGTTCACTTTCATTGCATCACTGCAACTTGACCTTTGATGCTTTGGCTAATAACAAAGCCCTGACAAGTGACAACTATCGACTCACTCAAGACTTGTCTGTCTCTTCGAATAAACTTTTGTATCTTCAGCTAACACACTTCCTTGTTCCTTCATCTAGATACATAACTTCCTTGTACCTTTGTCTAAATTATATGACGTCCATGCATTCTAGAACCATGGCCAACTACCTACTAAAGTGAAATTGGCTACAATAATTTTATCATCAAATGCCCACAGATTTTCCCCCATCCAACTTCCCTTACCATTAGAAGAATCCCCATGAAACATGATCATCTAAGTGTCATTAGATGAATATCTGTGTCCTTCCCTCTAGTCCAGGAGATACATCTTCCTTCCACTTCTGAGCAAAGTGACAAGCTGCCTTAATGAGAAATGTACTGTGAGCCACAGCAGGCAAGCAACCTAAAAGTTTGCCAAAATGGTTTGTACTGAAGTAATGATTTAAAACCAAGATCCAAGGTAAGTGTTCCCCTAAAGAACAGGTAGTCGTTTCTCTGTGCATACTAAATCTTACTAGCACTTACATGCATTAAAAATTGCCTGTTGCAAGCCTTTCTAATCGATGGGCATATTAGGACAGTTAAATGTAGCAGTCCTCTGCTATGTGATCAATTTAATACAATGTTTTACTTACCGGTCCATACCGGCATACCGATATTTTGTCGGTACCGATACAGTACCGGCACTGTGGTGGTACATACTATATGTACCACCCGGTATTATTAAATTATTATAATATAATATTAAAAATATTAAAAATATTAAAAAAATAAATTGGCGACATCGCCGAGGTCTTTGTCCCAACGCAAGGAGACGAAACGTCTCCCCGCACGGGGACAATAGTCGCCCGCGGGCTACGAGGGCGACAACGTCTCGCGAGCAACGACGACTCGCGGTCAACCCGCGGGCGACGACAGCTTGCGATCAACCAGTGGGCGGCGAGACGCAGGAATAGCGCGTAGGCGAGGACAACGGCCAAGTACTTCTTCTTCTTTCTTCTTTTCCTCTTCTTTTCCCTTTTTCTTCTTCAATCGATCACCGATTTTAGTGGTACCGCCCAGTAGCGATCGATCCACATACCGATCAGCTGCTAGACCGGTATGTACCGAGTGATACAAAGCCTTACCGCTCGATAAGGAAAATCTATTTTAATAAAACATACACACACAAATATAATAGTTCCAAGTACGTTGGAGACCATGTTTATATCATCTTATCATCACAACAGACAACTTACATAAAATGCCTAATAATAATACTCATGAAGATCCCATGCCTCAAGGAGCAGAGGCACATGAAAGAAAGTTCCATGCATTTCCTTCATATCAGAGCACAGCCAACAACAGTCCAAATGAAGATTTCTACTGCAGCTTAAAAACAGAAATTCTTGGTAAATGCAGAAATTAGTACCAGTTTCCCAATAACAACCAACCAGATTCACTAATCCATTTAAGTAATAATAATCACTCTGCACTTGCATTAACAATAAACAACACTATTAGATGATTGAAGTTGTCAGAGGTTTAAATCCTAGAAAATGTAGGAATGACTAGAAAAGCCTCCATTACCTCATCTTCCTGAGACTTAAACAAGCATGGATAATTTCTATAGCCAACATCTCATTCATTAACGTCTCCCTCCTTCTGCCCCTCAAAACCCCGGCGTGGGTGCATGAGTTTCTTCTCTCTCTTCTCTATATGCCTCATCTTTTTCTGGTTGATCCTCTCCTTTATATTCTCTGCCCTTGTCTTCTGCGTTTCAGCCCTAATTTTTTTATGTGTTCTTGACTCGCTCCTTCCACTTCTCCGTATGCTTTTACTGTCTCTTCTTCACCTTCTTTATGCTCTCCTTCAACAGCTTCGGGTCATCATGTACCTTCATGCCCGCAGCTCTGCTGACAGCCGCCTTCCAAGAATATTTTTCGATACCTTCGTCCCCCTCTCGGGGTCCTTCTTTGACTCCTCCAGCTTTTTCGCCCTCTCCAACTCCTGCTGCTTAGACAGTTCTTATTCTCATCGTGCCTGCCAACCTTGACCTGCCCAAAGGAGATATCGAGAGCGATAACGTCGTCTCAGTCTTCGTCATCTTCTCCTTTGTCTCCTCCTCTCCGGTCTCTTTCTCGTTAATCTTTCGTCTTCCCTGAGAAGCGGAAGCATCCCGCTCCACGTTTTTTCTTCTTATTATGCTTATTTTTCTTCTTATTGTGCTTATCGAAAAGAGGCCGAGTGTTGCGACCGGACCGGAGCTCCTGGATCCGGCGGTGAAGCCGCTGCCGGAGCTCCTCATAGGTAACGGAGAGATCATCGCAAATCACAGGGCGGGGTTATCCACCGCAGTCTCGTTTTCGCCGTCATCCTCATCCTCGTCGCCGTTGTCTGCCTCCTCGCTAGTGTCTGTGGCGATCTTCTCGGCGTCGATGCACTTCTTGAGGAGGTCAAGGGTAGTAGTGGAAGTCTTGGCCGGGACAAGGCAGGCGCGACGAAACTCCCAGAGATTGACGCGAGACTCGGCCTTGGCAGTGGCCCTGGAACCAGGGTTTATCCTCATCGATGGGGAGGTAATAGCGGGCCGGGATCGGCTGCACGAAGCGGTGAAAGAAGAGGGAGTGGCCGTGGATTAGGTCTTTGAGATCGACGCCGCTGTCGACGATGTCGGTGGCGGCCGCGGGCTTTCGACGACGGCATGTCGCTTCATCGTCGTGCTCGGAAGACGGCATGGGGGTGGGGAGGAGGGGAGTCCGGGGTTTATACCCTCTTATATGGACTGGGCTTTTCTAAAGTCCGAGGCCCAAGGGGTAATCTGTAAAAATGCTTTCAAATATACGTATTATGCTAACATCTTTTGGTTTTTGGGCAAAACAGCCTTATTGTACTGTTGGATTCACAACAAATAACCTTTGAAAGAATGTTGCTACAAAAATCAGAATAGGGTTGTTTATAAAAAATTGGTTAAACAGGTCAGAATCGTTTTACACGAATGAAACCTCGCCATGGCTTGTATGATTACAGCAAATCATAACAAGTCTAATATAAATATTTAAGATCCAATTTATTTGAATTTTTGGACAATAGTTTTACAAAAATAGGAATAATAATATTAAACCTTTTAATTTCTTTGGTTTTATAAAGCCCATTGGCCTCGTAATCATTGGAAACAAAAAAGACAAACCCTATGACGCCGGTTGGGAGAGCCTTTTTTTGCGGCAAAACCCAGAGAAAAATGACATGTTGATTCAAAAAAACAATAGCACACAATCCATAAAGCGATTAAAAAATATCACAAGTACACCAGTTTTTCTAATTTAATATCCATTACAACAACACCATTTTTAAGACTCTTTTATTATAATTTATTTTGGTAAAAGGTATTTATTTACATAGACGCAGTAGTTGTTGTTTTAATCATATACTGTATATTAATTACATAGCCAACATAACCGAAGCAATTTCGCAAAAGATTTTTCGATTATATGTCCAACAAATCAAGCGAAAGAATAGGATCAAGTAGGATATAAAGGCTGTGATGTACAACTAACTAATGAAGTTGCTATTCATATACTGCCTGCCTACCATAAGATTGTACAGAGTAAGTAACCTAATCGATCCACCGTTGTCTGCCAAACGCTTCATTTCATAGTCGAGCATCGGTGATCACTGCATCCAAGCAATGACTTTTAAAAAAAAAAAAGTCTCTGAAAACTTCAATTCTGCCTAAGCATAGATGAGTATGATTCTTGAAATAATCACATCGATCAATCAAGTCAATAATTATATATATATAAAAAAAATTTATAGCTTTCGAGATGGTATACTGTTTTGGAGTGAAAGAAGATCGGAGGGGTTGGTAGCTTGATGTTCTACTTAATGGAGAAAAATAGTTGTGCTCCATCAAACTATTTTTGAAATAATAGAAAAATAAAAAAAATAAAATAAAAGCAAGATTCAAAATGTCTCCGCATCTGCGATCAGAACGATATTGAGGATCGGTTCGTAGTAAAGGGGCAAAACGACGACGGAGGAGAAAAATTGCATGTAGCGTCGACTCATACACGACGGCCATTGAAGAAACCCATCGGTAATCAGTTACTACGACGCATAACGAAAACCCAAAAACAAAAAAAAAAACCCCCCAAAGATCTCACCTTCGAAGACCCTAAAAAAAAAAAAAAAAAAAAAACCACTAGCCCCTTAAGATCTAACCTCTAAAGAAGCATAGCCGCCGCTTCAAAAGCATGAATGCCGCAAACGGGGGGGTTGGGGGAGAGGTATTTATAGGAAGAAAATAAGAAACCCTAAAATCCATCAAGAATGAGAATCTTTCGGAGGCGGCGAAGATGAAAAATAAAAGAGGCCCATCAAAATAAGTTAAAGTTATGAAGCCTTGTGTTATGGCAGCCCAATAAATGTTCTGTGGCTCTTCATGCACATGATAAATGTAATTTTTTATATTTATTCTATTTCTAAAACTATGACAATTTTTTTTTTATATAAGTTGAAACGTTAATTATACATATCAAACCCCATTTTTTAAGATAGTACATTAAAAGAAGAAAGAGGGATAATAGATGTATGAAGTGTCATAATATTCATCTGATACAAATTAGATTAAACTACTTAGGAGGTTAATTACTTAGTAGAAGCATACCTTAACAATCAAACATAGTTAGTATAATGATCGTTATAAGATGTTGACATCCGGAAAGAGATTACATGTAAACTATATAAAGAGAAGATATCACTTTTAACATTGTCGATCGTTCAGTTGGGGTTTCAAAGAGACTGTGGAGTGGAGACTTTTTTCCTTCCTCTCATCTATAGTAGTATATCAAAGAGGATGAGCAGACAATATATTTATATCATAATGGTGATTTGTCTGATACATAAGAGGTTAAACTATTTAATATAGAAGAGCTTAATTACTTAATGGAAGTATGCATTTGAAACTAATAATATACTCAACACTTGGATAGAGATGCATGTAAACTTCATACAGAGAAGATCGTATAATAGGATAAGTCTTTTTATCAGTAGACTTTGTTGTCTTGAATCAGTCCATTCTTCCAAACTTCGACATCTCTTTTGATTATAATATTGTTGACGTAGCAATCCTTTTTTTTTTTTCCTTTTGCTTTACATTTCACTCCACTTAAGATATGTATATTGTTCTAATGTTCTAATAACGGGACATTGGTTTGTTAGAGGTATCTCCCTCGTCCTCATCCTATGAAAGCTTTGCTTTCAACCACTCCTTTAAACAAACAAACAAAAAAAAAAAAAAACTTAGATACTTGGTTTTCCTTTAAAATTTCTCAAGCATACCGTCATTTTCTGGATTGCTATAAAAATTAATTTTTTTCTTTTTTTAAATTGATCAAGTTATCCTCTCCTATTCCTGTGGTAAGTTTACTAGGATTTGCATCCATTCTAGACCCATCCCATCTCACCTAAGGTATTCTTGAATCCAGTTTGGCAACTATCAATTCTTCCAAACTTTGGCTTTCGAAAACCTTCACAACATTTTCTTTTCATGTGACAAAATTGATCATAAAAATTTCATCTTGTGAGATCAAACCTCTCCATGAAATTACTTCTCATTCCTCTCCTAAAAATCCTTGGGAACCCTCTTCCGATGTTGATGGATCTTAGGTCCGAGTATAAAGAAAACCCAAACCTAAAATGACATGGCATAACTAAGTTAAACCCTCGCCACCTCCTCCCTCTCAACCATCAGACTTAACCCACGACGCTTGTCTTCTTGAGTTCACCTTAGTTGGTCAAACCCAACCAACTTCTTGTAGGCTTACAAATGAGCTTGTCCCAATGCATTCTCCTATTTCCAAGGCTAAACGTTGACTCCCTAATGCTTTGTCCTCTTCTATTATTGAACAAGCACACTTCACTTGTTGATATGGATTTATCCGGTTCTTATTTCACTTGGACTAATAAGCATTTGTAAATAATTATATCATGGCTTAGCTTGATAGAGCTCTTATTAATACTCAATTCATTTTCTCTATTTTATGATGCTTCCATGTCTTAAGTCCCAAAAATATGCTTTCCTCATTTTTCAATTCTTATTAAGGTCCGTTACTCCAAATATGATTATTATTCTCCTACACTCTTCCATTTTAAATCTTATTGGTTTAAGCATTATAACGTTTATAACTAAGTTGCCCCTATTGTCTCTGCCCAATCCCCTCGCCCCTTCAACCTTAGATTTAATGTTAATAGATAGTTAGTTACATGATAAATGAAGGACTAGGGCTATGACTAAATGAATCGAGATGAGAAACAATATTAGGCAAATCGGCATATGACTCATATTTAATCCATAATGGATTTTCTTGATCTTCATTTATCTTAATATAAATCATAGATTTGATGGCTAGGGTTGTAGAAAAGAGGGCTGTGACGGTTAAAAATATAGGAAAGAGAAAGAAGACTACATATTGATAGTAGATGGTAGAAAACAAAAGATCCAGAAAAGGGAAGAAGACAAGGATAGAGTAATACTATTCTCAATCATTCATATCTCGGTTAGATCAGTTTGCATTAAATTTTTATTATGATCACTTAGGAAGGTTTTGGATATTATGTATAGTAATATAGTCCTTGTATCCTTATGATTCTCTTATGGTCGTTGCTTAGGTTTGGGTAAGAAGTCTTGAGATCTGTATATTCATTATTTTGATAGTGGATTTTCTCTGACATGTCCCATGGTTTTTACCCTTCGAGTTGAAGGGGTTTTCCATATGATGTTCATTTAATTGTGATTTTTGTTTGATTTCACTGTGTGTGACGGCCTGCTAATATTTGCTCATATACAAAGTTTATTCCTTTTATTCCTGTCAACTAGTATTAGAGCAAGTTTTGGTGGTATTTAATATTTTGTGTTCTAACATAGAGGCCAATAATGTTTCTCGCATGATTAGTTTAAATATAAACAATTGGATGATACAAAAACTAAGAATAAAAGATCTATTATATTGCAAAGATTTATATGAACCTTTGCAAAGGGATAGTGCAAAGCTCACAACTATGACAGATGATGAGTGGAAGAGGTTAGACCAAAAAATAGGTGGATTTATTTGTCAGTAGCTTGATGATAGTGTTTTTCACCATGTTTTTACTGAAAGTTCCATTTACTCTCTTTGGAAAAAGTTAAAAGGTTTTTATGAAAGAAAAACGACTGGCAACAAAGCTTTCTTGATCAGAAAACTTGTGAACATGAAATATAAAGAGAGTATTTCTATTCCTGAGCGTTTGAATGAAATTTATAGTATTACTAACTAGTTATCCTCTATAAAAATATCTCTTGATGATGAATTGCAAGCATTATTACTTTTCAGTTCTTTGCTAGAAAGTTGAGAGACACTGGTGGTTTCCTTTAGTAATTCTGCACCATATGGTGTTGTCACCATGAGACAAATAACAAGTAGTTTGTTGAATGAGGAGTTGAGGAGAAAGAATTCAGCAACTTCTCAGATTGATTCACAAGCACTTTTCTCAAAGATCAGAGAAAGGTCAAAGTCAAAGGATAGAAGTGGTTCATGCATAGGTAGAAGCAAGTCAAGATCAAGAAAAAATATTATTTGCTATAATTATGGTGAGAAATGACATTATAAAAATCAGTACAAGCAACCTAAGAAGAATAAGAAAAAGGGGAAAGAGGTGGAGCATATAGAGTCAAAAGAGAATATCACAGCTATAGTGCAAGGTAGTGATTATTTGATTTTGTTTACTTCTGATGATATTTTCTTTTGTGTGTGCAAAGATCTCGAGTGGATAATTGACACATATGCTTTTTATAATGCTACATCACGGAGGGAGTTCTTTGCTACTTACAGATCTGAAAATTTTGGTGTTGTTAAGATGGACAACTATGCCATAGTATACATCATTGGCATAGGTGATATCCACATAAAGACCAACCTTGGCTGCAAGTTGGTGCTTAAGGATGCGAAGCATGCGGTTGACTTAAGGCTAAATTTAATTTCAATTGGAAGATGGATGATGAAGATTTTGATGTTAGATTTCACAAAGAATAGTGGAAGCTCAATAAGGGTTTTCTTATTGTAGCTAATATGAAGAAATGTCATACATTGTACAGATTATACACTAAAGCTGTGGTGAGCAGTTGAATGCTATAGAGAAAGACTTCAGCATAGAGTTGTGGCATAGGCGACTAGAACACATGAGCGAGAAGGGGCTACAAGCTCTTTCCAAGCGAGACGTATTGCTAAACCTTAAAGGTATATGTTCGAATACTTGTATTGATTATTTAGCTAGCAAACAACATATAGTTTCCTTTGTTAGTCTTACTTTATCTAGAAAAATACATATCTTGGACCGTGTCTATACATATGTGTGTGGTTCTTTGAGGACAAAAACTCTTGGTGGATCTGTTAATATTCTTAGTATCAGTGATGTACTTTATTTTGTCACTTTTATAGATAACTTTTTCAAAAAAGTTTGGGCCTATGCTATAAAGACTAAAGATCAGGTTATCAGTATCTTCAAGGGGTTTCATGCCAGAGTTAAAAGGGAGACAAAAAGATAATTGAAATGCATAAGATCAGATAATAGTGATAAGTACAGAGAATTATCTAATTATTATTGCAGGTCACATAACATCTAGCATGAGTTAACAGTTCCTGGTACACCTCAGTATAATGTAATTATAGAGAGAATGAACCGCACCATCATAGAAAATATCATATGTATGCTTTCATAGGCCAAGCTACCCAAAAGGTTTTGGGATGAGGCTTTGAGGACTATAATTGATGTAATCAACTTGTCACCTGTACAACTCTAGATAGTGATATTGTAGAGCATGTATGGTTAGGGAAGGACGTCTCATATGAGCACTTGAAAGTATTTGGTTGTCGTGCATTTACACATGTTCTAAACAATGAGAGGTCCAAGCTGGATGGTAAGATAAAAGAATATATTTTTCTTGGCTACTCACATGATCAGTTTAGTTACAGGCTTTGGGATCCAGAAAAACAGAAGGTGTTCAGGAGCAGAGATATTGTCTTCTTTGAGGATCAAAACCATTGAGAATTTGAAGAAGGAGGCACCAGCTAAGACTTCTATAGAGGGATTTATAGACTGTGACCCAGTTATTCCTTAAGTATATCAGAGTGGAGAGATGTGCAAGAAGATGGTGCAGAGCCAGATGTCGATATACATGCAGGACATATTAAGTAAGAAGAAGAAAGAGAGCAAGTTTTCACAGAACCTCAGTTAAAAAGATCTTCTAGATCATGTCAACCTTCTATAAGATATTCTATGGATGAGTATGTGATGCTTACTAATACAGGTGAACTAGAGAGTTACTATGAAATAGTTGAAAATGAGCAGAAAAAGAAGTGGTTTATTGCTATGCAAGAAGAGATGGATTCTCTATAGAAGAATCACACATATGATTTAGTGCAACTATCAGAGGGAAGCAAGACATTAAAGAACAAGTGAGTTTTCAGGTTGAAGACTTAAGAATATTATTCTTAACTAAAGTACAAAGCTAGATTGGTTGTGAAAGACTTCGGTCAAAATAAAGGTATTGACTTTAAAGAGATTTTTTCTCCTGTTATTAAAATATCTTTTATCTATGTTGCTCCTGGTATTGCTGCTAACCTGGACTTGGAGGTTGAATAGTTGGATATGAAGATAGCTTTCCTTAATGGTGATTTAGAGGAAAAAATTTATATGGAGCAACCATAAGGCTTCAAAGTTAAGGTAAAGAAAATTTTGTTTGTAAGTTAAAGAAGAGCTTGTATGGGCTGAAGCAAACTTCAAGATAATGATATAAAAAGTTTTATTCATTTATGGTTGAAAATGGATACAAAAGAACAACTTCAGATCATTATGTGTGCATCAAACAGTTTAGTGAAGATTTTATTATTCTCTTACTTTATGTTGATGACATGCTTATCCTTAGGAAAGATATATCTATGATTGACAGGTTAAAGAAGGAACTAAGTAAGTCTTTTACAATGAAGGACATGAGGCCAACAAAGCAAATATTGAGCATGCAAATTTCTCATGACAGAATAAACAAAAAGATTTGATTGTCATAGGAGAAATATATTAAGAAAGTATTGGATATGTTAGGTATGAGCAATCAAAGCCAGTTGGTTCTCCTCTTACAGGTCACTTCAAGTTATGCTCAGAGCAAAGTCCGTCACGTGATGAGGAGAAAGAGAAAACGTAAAAGTTTCATTATGCTTAAACAGTTGGAAGTTTAATATACGTGATGATATGTACGAGGTTAGACATCACATATGCAGTGGGTGTTACTAGTAGATTTCTTGTAAATCCATGCAAAGAGCACTGGGCAACAGTAAAATAAATTTTTAGATATCTCAGAGGAAGTTTTAAAGTTTATTTAAGCTTTGGAGGTGGACCACCTGTGTTGACAGGTTACACAAATACAGATATGATAAGAGATATTGACATAAGGAAGTCCAAATCTAGTTTTGTACTTACTTTTGTATGGGGAGCTGTGTCATGACAGTCCAGATTGTAAATATGTATTGCTCTCTCCACCACAGAATCAGAATATATTGCTACAGCAGAGGTTTACAAAGAAATGTTATGGATGAAATGATTATTATAAGAATTAGGGCTAAAATAAGAAAATTATGTGGTATATTGTGATAGCTAGAGTGTCATTCGTTTATGCATGAACCCAACATTTCATTCCAAGTCAAAGCATATAGATGTCAGATATCACTGGATCAGAAGTGTGCTTGAAGAGAAGCAGTTACAACTTCAAGAAATTCACATAGATAATAATAAGGCAGACATATTGACAAAGACTTTACCAAAAGAAAGATATGAGATATGTTGACAGCTGGTCTACATGGCTTCATATTGAGGAGTCATGAGACAACCTCCCTTATGGGCTGAAGGGAGAGGTTGTTAGGCAAATGGTCCTGATTAAACCTATAATGGGCTTTCTTAATTTTTATTTATCTTAATCTAAATCCTAGATTTGGTGGTTAGGGTTGTGAAAAAGAGGGCAGCGACGGTTGAAAACATGAGAGAGAGAAAGAAGGCTGCAGATTGATAGTAAAGGGTCGAAAACAAAAGACTCAGGAAAGGGAAGAAGACAAGGATAGAGAAAGACTATTCTCAATCATTCATATCTCAGATTAGATCAGTTTGCATTGGATTCATATTGTGATTACTTGGGAAGATTTTGGATATTGTGCATAGTAATATAATCCTTATATCAATGTGATTCTCTTGTGGTCGTTACTTAGATTCGGACAAGAAGCCTTGAGATATGTATATTTATTATATTGATATTGGATTTTCTCTAGCTTGTCTCATGATTTTTACCCTTAGAGTTGGAGGGATTTTTTACGTAAATCTTAGTATTTATTTGATTGTGATTTCTATTTGATTCTACTGTGTGATGACCTACTAATATTTGTTAGTATATAAAATTTATTTATTTTATTCTCATCAAACAAAAATACTAGGTTATTCTACTCTCTTACCTCTTTTTAAGAAAAAGAAAACTCCCTTCATAAGATTACATCCTTTGTTGTGGATTCTAATTTCATGCTTAATATCTTCATATTCTAATCTTCGGACCCTCTGACATCAAGACCACTCCCTTGATTAGTCTTTATGACTTTCCTCTAACATCCACCATTCAATTTTCTTTAAACAAAAACCTAGTTTCTGATGAGTTTAATATGAAATTTTACCAAAGTTACTAGATACCTTTAAACCATTCATTTTTGGCTCATTTACATCTTTCTAAATCTTAGAAGTTTAGGAAAAAACTCATTTGATCTTTATCCCAAAAAATTAAACCCTCCCGAGGATTTCATATGGATAGCTTTATGCAATGTTAGCTTCTTGCAAATCGTATCAAAGATCATCTGAACAATCTCATTAGCCATAAGCAATCTGTCTTTGCCAAAGGTAGGACCATATACAATAACATTCTTACTGCTAATAAGCTCGTCTACCCTAAATGCAAATATCCTCTCATCCTTTCAAAAATATTCAATCAAAAACATTCTTGCTCCCCTTAAGTTTAGAATCTCTAATGTATTCTTTCCTTATCAATGGCACCATTTCCAATTTATTCAATGGTTATAGATGTGTTAGGCAAGGTGACCACCTCTCCCCTTACATCTCCATTTTAATATAACAAGTTTTATCATCATTAACTTAAAGCTCATCACTCCTTTTAATTTAATAGGCATTATAGTCTCTCACCTTATATTTACGGATGACCTTTATCTTGCTTTTAGAGTAATTCTCAAATTTTATTTTAATAATTTTTAGCACCCCATTAATTTTAAAGGTTAACCCTCAATAATCTAACATATACTTTCCTGAGCAATATGAATCTCGATCAAATATATCTTATATATAACTCTTTAGGAATTTTTGAGTGATGTTAGCTTATCAGAATATCTTGGTTGTTTTCTATGCATTTCAAAGTATCCTTTTGGACGAAGTCCTTATAAACTTTCAAGGGTGGTATAAAGGAATGATTTCCAAACATGAGAAAATGACTCTTATAACTTTGTACTAAACTTGATTTATACTCACCTACTTTTAAACTGTTGGATCTCTGATTCTATTCTCAAGCATATAATTAGATTGCTAAAAGTTTTTTATAAAAAAATAAACTTGACAAAAATAAAATGAAACTTATTAATTGAGATACTATTAGTGTTCCTGAACCCCTTAGAGGTCCTGGTTTGTAGAACCTTATTACCATTAGAAACTCCATCATAACAAAAAGACTTATGTCCCTCATGAACAAGTCAAACTCCCAGTGAGTTAAAATCTTTTTTTTTTCTTTCCAAATATGATGATCTTAATCCCTAGTTCAATTCTCCTAAATAAAATTATTTTTAGTCCTAGAGAAATATATTGGAACTCTCTCACAGCATCGAGGAGATTTAGGAAGCTGATTGGCATGAGTTAAAATCTTTTTTTTTTTCAAATATGATGATCTTAATCCCTGGTTCAATTCTCCTAAATAAAATTATTTTTAGTCCTAGAGAAATATATTGGAACTCTCTCACAGCATCGAGGAGATTTAGGAAGCTGATTGGCATGAGTTCCTCCTCTTCGATTTGGCATAATTCTCGGATCCATAACATACCTCTCTCTAAATGGTTCATTCTTCTTAGTATCGATGAATTGTCATATTTTTCCAATGTGTTTCATTTTACTTATTGTAACCATTGGGATTATTACTTTTAATTTTGTATTTTACCCTTTGATTGTGGAAGGAATTAAATAAGTCCATATCTTTGTTGTCTCTTTTGAGAATAATTGGATTTGGGGCTGAAACTGTTAGCATAAAATCTATAATATGCTATCGTTATATGAAAAAACTTTAACTTTAATGTCAAAATATGAAATAAAAAAAATAATGTATCTAAATAATTATTACGATGCACATATTTTAATGCTATTATTCAGAAAATTTTTTATCTGATCTGTAAGTGCACTATCATCAGATCCGAGATTTGCAATAATATCAACCTACAAGAAGACCTAGACTTACCTTCTCTTCTCTTCTTATCCTTTCACAAGATCACTATGATTGATGAATTTATAAATATAATAACATGAGAGATAAACTATAATATCTCATTGACTGGTTCACGTGACAAAGGGAGATTAAGATAAGATTTGTAATCTCTCAACTATATCATATTATGTCATTCTCATACTTGTTCCCTCTTTTGAGTCCCTAAGCCGTTATCTATTTATAAGTGAGAGAAGAGGGTCTAGGATAAGTAGAGTTTCTTCCATCAAGAGCGTCTCTTAAAAAATCCTAAGTTAATTGGACTTCCTTTCTATTAGTCAACAACCATAATCAAAATTCAATCATATCCATAATATATCTTATTTAATTAAATATGATCATATAATCTAACATTCTATCATTTGATTTGTTAATTTGGTAAGATACAAAAGGATCCAAAATAAAAAATAAATAAAATTTATTTAAAAATAAAGTTACACAATTGGATTCTAAAATTTTTAAAAATTATTTATACACATGTGAATTTTAAAATAGTCTAATAAGTCTAATAAATATAATAATACTGTATTAAGTTTGACTAGCAATGCGAGCCATAATGATTATATATCATTAATGTCATACTTCCTTCTATATACCACAATACTGTTAGTCTTTCCTAATGCAGTTCAAAATTACTCATATAATTTATTTTGTCAAAATAATTTTGTCATCACATTTAATCATAATACGTATATACATAACTATGAACATGATAATAGAAACAAATAACTTTAAGTATATAAGCAAAATGTCAATTATAGTGTCCACTTAAGCATGCATCATCATATCTCTTTTATGGGATGATCACAAACCCAATCACAATAACATGTTATTTCAAGACACTTAGGCAGTAAGTCATAAGTAAATGGATCAATAATCATATAGTGGAACTCAAGTTAGTAATTTACATTAGATGTTTTTAAACTTTTTTTCTTTAGCCATCAAGTACTTTGTACCATAATGCATAGGGATTCAGTAGTACTTGTCATTATTAGAGAAGAAAACTACTATGATATGTTATAAAATATCTTCGACGACTTAATAATTGAGTCTGACCACACCAAATCCTGAAATAAAATTTCGTAGTCATAAATTTGATTAGTGACCTTAAAGCACACCACAAAATCAACTTATATTATTAATAATATAATAAATTATCCCTCTAAATGATATATATTAATTGTAAGGTGAAACTTTTGTTATCGAGATAATTTATAAAATTTATACTTAAAAATTATCATCATTTCAAGTTGATATAATTTCAGACATGTGAGCATAGAATCATTCCTT
Organism: Ensete glaucum; assembly: GCA_021527575.1. Taxonomy (NCBI): domain Eukaryota; kingdom Viridiplantae; phylum Streptophyta; class Magnoliopsida; order Zingiberales; family Musaceae; genus Ensete; species Ensete glaucum. The sequence continues at coordinate 24,829,415 of CM038559.1, read as the reverse complement.
CCAGTTATCTTATTATTTTTTTTACAGTCTTTTAATATTTTCACTTTTGAGTAACTCGAATATATACCCAATATGTTAACTACAAAACTTATATATCTTCTGATATAGGCTTGAGCATATACTTTCATCTGTGCATATAAAAAGAATATTTTTTTTTATTTGATTCTTTTCAAGTCATTTTAAATTACTTGTTTTGACTAAAATTTTACTTTTGTGATTTGTTAGACAAAAATAATATATTAAACATTTCTAAGACTTAGTCAATATATTTTTTTGAGACAATCTTAACAATCATTTAGATCTATCATTAAATATTTCAATGCTCATAACATAAGATGTCTTATTCATATCAATCATCTTAAAATTCTTAGTGATAAATTTCTTGATTTGGTATAATAAACTAAGAATATTATTAGCAATATAAAATATTATCCACGTATAGTATCAATATAATAAACTTGCTCCCACTAATCTTCAGGTATAAATACTGATCAATAGTATTTTCTTAAATATGAAAAAATCAATGATATCAAGAAACTTGATATATCATTGTTTAGAATCTTGTTTAAGGTCATAAATGGATTCTTAAATTTACATATTCACATCTTTATGGTGTAACTTAAACTCATAATAAGTCACCAATGTTATGATGATTCTTAATAAGTTCATTTAAAACTAAACATCTCATTATGATTTATGCATTCTTTATGAATAAAACATTTAACCACAAGTCTGACTATTATATCATTTGATATTATTATTGAGTTACATTTATTAACACTCTTTTATAATTATTGGGCAATTCGATAAATTCATTAGACACCATCTTGATTATTGATTTTAATTCTTCTTTTATTGCATCATATTATATTTTCAGAATCATTACATTTCACCACTTGTAAAAATAATAAGGGATTTGTTTGATTCCTATATTATAATATGATTCATATAGATATACCACATAATAATCATAAATGACAGAATTCTATTCCCTTTGAGATATTCTCAAAACTGTCAATTGTAGTTGTTCTACAAGACCGTTAATATCAATATCAATATTATGTGCGAGTTTAGTAATATTATTTTGTTGTTTACTTTTATCAAATCATTTAATGATTTGAGTAACAATCTCTTGAATAATAAAGGAGTATCAAATTGTATCTTCTTTATACCAAAATTAAAATTTGAGATCTTCATTCCCATAAATTTATTATTTTATAGGAATCTTACATTACCATATTTAACTATCCCTGTACTATGATTAGGACAATAAGAAATGTACCTCTTTGAACTTTTTTAGGTAAACTATAAAATATTTAAACATAATTATTAAATTTAATTTTCTTTTATATGAATTAAATATTTATATTTCTACATGACAATCCTAAATATATAAATATCCTAAGTTTGGTTTTCTATCAGTCCATAACTTGAAAGAAATCGATGAAATCTAATTACTATGATCTTATTTAAGATATACATAGTTGTCTTTTGAGCTTCTTATCACATTGATTTGGGTATAAAAAATAATTCATCATGCTGCTAATCATATCTATAAGATTATGAGTATCTTTTATAATCTTATTCTATTGTGACATATCTGGTAAATTATACTAAATATATATACTCTACTTTCTAAGAATCTAGCAAAAGAACTGGAATTATAATTGGGTTCGTTATAAATATATTAAAATTTATCACCCATATTAGATATGATAGTATTAATTTTATCTAATTATCTTTCAATTAAATATAACCTTAAAATTCATCAGATGAATCATCTCTAGGCATAGGCGATAAATACAAACTATCATCACTTTTGTTTTAAGATGATTCCCTATAATGATGACTATTTCATCTCTTTTAGTTTTTAATATTAAAATGAATCTTTATTATTGTTAACATATATTGGAGCATCAAAAATTATCTAACAAGTATTGGATAATGATTTCTATAATATTTGATTCGAATCATACAAAGGTTATACTTACACCTTTTCCTTTCAAACCAAATCTTATAATTCTTCTTCACCTAACTTTCCTAGCGGCGGAAGTAACACTTTATTATAAAGAATTTTCTTTTATGAGTTTATATAGTCTTTATAAACTCAATTGACTTATGCTTCAAATTTCTTTTATTATTACCCACTCCTTGTGTAATTCCTAAAATATTATAAGACTTTTCTATTTTAATTTTAATTCTTTTTATATACATATACTAGTCAACTCATTAATTAAAATTTAAATAAGTCAAATTAAAAAGAAAGATAATAAATCTTGAGAAATGACTCGATTATCACCATACCCAATGCTCTTTAGCTTACAACTTTGTCAGTTATATTGAGGATATAATCTTAAATTTCTCAATTACTATCATTTTTTTTCAGTTCTTCTATTAAGATGTCAGCTAATGACTTATCAGTAAATATAAATTAATATATAAATATTATTATGTGCTAGTTCTAAACAGTATTGAAGTCTAAATATTATTAGCAATTATCATAATATTGAGTCTTTTAGGCCTTTTCAATTAGTTATCTCAATTATTTATTCTATAGAACTTTCAATAATTAAGTCTATTTTTCTAAGGTCTAACTCACTCAATACAAATTGCATATACTTAAGTCATTATTCTAGATAATATAGGGATATTTATAAATATACAATAAAGGAAGTACCACTATAATAATATAATAATTTAAGTTTTTCAATAAATGTTGAACTATTGATATCATCTCTATTTCATATTTAGGTGAAATATTGACATATCTAGTATTCATGCAAAATTATTTATAGAGGACTAATATTATCCTTTTGGAATAATGTTGCTACATTTGGGTATATAATGCTAAACTACAAGGATATCCAAAATAGTATCATCCTACCTCATCACATAATTATTCAAAATAGATTCTATTTTAGGATTATCTAAATTACCTAATTATGTGTATCATTGTGAATATTATTTTTAATATCATTTAGGATCAATTCCATAATGTGTTTTCTAGATTATTGGTCCAGGTTACTTTTGTGGCTACTTGATTAATGCAAGAATATAAAATATAGTCTAAAATATCTTATAAATGATAATACTTTATTGTAGTTCAAATCCCATAAGTCTATTATCTCAGGCTACTTTAGTGGCTACCGATTAGATAATAGTTAGGGAAATAAATTATAAATAATATTCACCAAGTTTCTTTATCTAATTTAAATTGAAATATTTAATAATAAAATAATAACCATAATAATTATTGAATATTAATTAGTATAAAAAGACTTATATAATAACTATAATCATTATGAAAGATCTTTATGTGAAAAATAAATATTATTTTACAGTTTCAAACATATATATATATATGAATAACCAAATAAATATCAAGAATAATAATTAGATTTTATTTACACATTCAATCAATGAATCATATGCAAAAACCATCAAAGAATCATTATACTAATCAAACTTATTTAATTGGGTAAGTCTAGAATTGAGCTAAGCATCAACCCAATTAAGTCAATTAATAAAAATTTATCAAAATCAAAATTGATCAGAGTTTAATTTTTTCTATGATCAAAATTAAATCTAATAGTCATAATGATCAAATTCAATTAAAATTAAATTACATCGATCAATTTTATAATCAAGGACATTGATTAAAATTTCTTAATTTCATAATTATAAAATTATAATTTTATTGATAGGACATAAATCATAATTACTTGATTTATAAATAACAGAACTGTCAAAAAAATATGCAGAAAATATTCAATTTATGAAGGGCATTAACAAAAACTAAATAAAAGAACATACTTTGAAATTTCTATATTTACAAAGGGTAAAAATATTTTTTTATAAGAAAACCCTAATCTCCTTACGTCGTCACCCCTACGCATGCGGCCACCGCCTTTATGCGCTGGCAGCCACTGCCTGTGCGACCACCATCCTCTACCACATGCGGGCGCGACGTCGCCTCTTCCCACAATCGCCGCTAGTGGCCGTAGGAGGCCACCACCTCTGTGCGCAGTCGCTGCCTTTACTAGCGGGTGGTCATCGCTTGTACCACCACCGTCTGTGGGTAGGCGACCGGCGCCACGCTGCGTGGTTGCGCCGCGCGTGGACATCGCCTGCGCGCCTTTGCCCGTAGGCGACCGCCGCTCGCGCGCGATCTTGCGCCTTCATGTGCTTGTTGTCCATGCGTGATCACCGCTCTACAGCGGTCCGTCGCAGTCGATCTACTGTTCACGGCAGCACGTCACTGACATTACAATAGTGCTACTATTGTAGCCATTGTACCCAGCGACGCTGCACAACCACTGTCGACAATAAAATAGGCGATCAACATCGATCGTCGCCCTTAATAACATCGATAATAAACAATAAATCCATGATCAAACATAAAAATTATATATCACTCACAAGGAAACCATATGATAAATTAAATAAGAAAATAGATTGATAAAATTCTAACAAATAGATCTAAATTATTTGATTTCAAAATCATGATTATGATACCAATTATTAGCATAAAATCTATAATATGCTATCTGTTATATAGAAAAACTTTAATATCATAATATGAAATCAAATAACAATGGATCTAATATCATAATATGAAATCAAATAACAATGGATCTAAAAGATGATTATGATATGTAACTTTTAATGTCACTATTTAGAAAAACCTTGATATGATCTAAAGGTACACTATCGTCGGATCCGAGATAAGCAATAATATCAATCACCTTCTCTTAAGTGATTAGGAAAGTTCCTAGGAGATCTTATTTATTTATAGGCGACAATAGAGGGTTTAGAATAATTCATTAGGAGATTTTTATCCCATAAGAGCGTCTCTTCAATTTTTTTTTATCTTAATTAAACTTTTTATATTAATAAAATATATTTATAATATATTTTATTTAATTAATTAAATAGAATAACTTAATCTGACACAAACAGCTAGAGCTTGCTTATCATTATATAAGAATATATAGTTTATATAGTGTGGATTCTTGGCCGGGTTGGAAGGCATTATGGAAACTCTTTGTTACTCCTAAGATTGAACTTTTCTTATAATGAATCGATGACATAATCTGATGCTGTCGATGAATTGATAGAAATCCACTACCATAGGTGGCAATGATGTGCTCGCAATAGGAAGCCTCTTTCATTGTTGTAAATGGCAGCCCACCTTTTTCTCTTCTAATTTGTAGGCGGCAACGCCCTCTTCCTCTTTTATTATTTTAGGCAACCACCCCTTCCTCTTCCGGTTCCTCTTCTCTTCCTCTTACTCTTCCGCTATTGTAGACAGCAACAGCATGCTCTTCATATGAAACCCCTCTTCCTCTTTAGCTTCTACGGGGTGGCAAGCCGCCTCTTCCTCTTACACTGTTGGTTCATTGTATAAGGTTACATTGATAGATTATGACTTATGGAATCATAGTTGCCTATCCTAATAGCAAACTCACGATGACATATTAATCTAAAGATTTAACCCTATTTTTCTCATTGAGTCGTCATACTTACACACAAGGCTACATTAGATTTCATGTAAATCATGTTTATAGTTCATTTAGAATTGAGATTCATTTTAGTCCATGTGACTTTGATCATAGATTATGATTTACTCATGTATAAAATAAACTTGTTAACCCATATGATCTTGATCATAGATCACTTAAGTTATTACAGTTTACTCATATCTAAAATAAATTTTACATCTTCAAAACACATAATATATAAGTCTCTCCCATCAAATCTGTGTTAATAGACGTTAGAACTTGGTTACGTGATATAATGATATATAATGAACTATTAATAATGTCACATATAATTTAAGTTAGAAAAAAATCCATTTTAGCCATTGTGATTTTGGTCATGGACCATTTAATTCCTTAGTATTTTGCTTGTGCCTAAAATAGCCAATATATATTTAAAAATATGGCATATAAGCCCCCACTCTTAGTGCCAACTCGATCATAACAGTTCGTATTAGAGCTAGGCTCACTCACTTGGATTAACACCCAAGTGAGTTTAAATAACTTTCTCTGGTATTAACGAGGGTCATTCATCACACATCTTCCTATGTTCAATGGGATAGGCTATACCTATTGGAAAACTAGAATGAGGATTTTTCTAATTTCTACAGATTTTGAATTGGGGAACATTATTCAAAATGACTTTCAGAAGTCTTTCAATTCAATGAATGATTGGAATGATTATGAAAGAAAACTATTTTCTTTGATGTCAAAGCTATGAATGTTTTATCTTTTAGATAAAACCGAATTTAATCGAGCTTCTACTTGTGATTATGCTTATAATATTTGGCACATATTAGAGATCACACACGAAGATAAAGGAATAAAAAATAAATCTCTTAGTATAAAACTATAAATTATTTAAAATGAGGTCAAGTGAAACTATTGGTGACGCTTTACGGATGTCATCAATAGTTTTAAATCTCTTGGGAAAGCTTATTCTAATCTTGAACTTGTTAATAAAAATTTGAGATTTTTACCTAAAAGTTGGGACCCAAAAGTAACTACTATACAAGAAGCCAAAGACTTGAACAATTTGCCTCTTGAAGAATTTATAAGGTTCTAGATGACCTATGAAATGAGTTGTAAAGCTTATAAAGAACAAGAAGAATACTTTTCAAAGAAAAAAAGGATATGGCAGTGAGAACAAAATAAGAACACCTTCTAAAGGATAAAACAAACATAGCATTGAGAACAAAAGAAGACTTCTCGAGTGAAAGCTCGAGTGATGAGGATAATGACATTGTACTTCTAATAAGAAAACTCAAAAAAATCATGAAAAAAATAAATATTATAAAAATAAAAATGAACCAGAAAAGGATAATATAATTTGTTACGAATGCAAGAAGCCAGGGCATTTTAAAAATGAATGTCCATAACTGAAGAAGAAGTTGTCAACTCCAAATAAGAAGAAGTCTTTCACGACAACTTGGGATGATTCAAGCTCGCTAGCAAAGAAAATTTTACTAACTATACGCTCATAGCCATCAAAGATGAGGTAATTGACTCATTTGAAGCCTCTTTTACATTTGATGAGTTACTCAATATATTTATGAATTATTTAATAAGTTTAAAAAGATTATAAAACTTATAAATCACTTAAAAAGGATCATACATTATTTGCCAGTAAACTTGAAATCAACACTATACACTTTTTGCTCTAAATATGAGACGCTAGATGTAATTAAAAAGAAAAATATCATATTACAACAAACCTTAGAAAAGTTTAAAATATATAACAAATCTTTAAACATGATCCTTACTAATAAGGGTCATGTTCATAGAAAGGAAGATATTGACTTTGTGGGTAATATTCATCAAAAGCCAACCATCTTTGTTAAAGGATCCATATTACATTTTGCTTGGACATTTTGCTTATAGATGCTCATTTAAAAGATATAGTCCACATAATTGATTTGGGTTTATAAACTAACCATAAATAACTCAATACCTTGAGTAAAATTAGAAAGAGATTTTCATGAGCGACCCAAAGTCAAATGGATACCTAAACCAAAACATCATTTCTTATAGGTGTGTCTCCAAACAAAGGTTGTGAGAACAAAATGGTATTTTGATAGTGGATGCTCAAGGCATATGGCCAGATATCCAACTCATTTCTCTAAGCTCGTTAGCCTAGAGGAAGAATTTGTGATAGGACCTCAGCTAGGTCGGGTCCTATCTAATTGAGTTGATGATAAGATCCGGACAGGGTCAGGTCCTATTCAACCAGTTCATGTAAATAAAACCCTAAGTCATATGTAAAACCCTAGCTATAGGCACCGCCCACCCCAATATGAAAGTCGGTTAGAGCAGTTAGAGGAGGCAACTAGAGTTTAGGGAGTAAGTTGTTAAAGTCTTTCTAGGAATTAGGATTTTAGATACCTGTATAAGCATGTACCCGTACCCCACTTTTTCATCAAGCAACACAACTTTTCTTCAAGCCATTGTCTTGATTACCGAGGGAGGAACTCCTTTAGAGTTCCAAGAAAGCTGATCCCCTACAGAGATCATTCCAGCGATAGAATCCTGTGGGGTTCTATAATTTGGTATCAAAGTCGCAATCTTGACGCTTCATTGCTCTTCCACCTTTGTCGTTGTCATCCAACTGCCCACACCTCCTAAGCAATCCTTACAATTGATGTGATTGTCACTTACTCTACCGTCATCGCCCTCTGCCGTAGATCCATCATTTGCTATCACTACACCAATTACAACAGGATTTGGTATTGCTCTTCTCACAAGAACCTTACTACTGCTGCAATTTTTATCCAAAATCTAAAAAAAAGTTACATCTATTCCTTACTACAAACGCCCCATAAGTCATTCACATGCTGCAAAAATTTATCATCGCAAAGCTGCTATCTTTACGATAAAAGTTACGTTGCAAATTTTCAGCTACATACTTGTTGTCATTTACCGATCTTGCTACCATCTTTTTCTTACAAAATATTTGACGTATTTTACATCGTCTTGACTTTCATTGTCATTAGTTCCTTGTTGAAATCATCTCTGTAATGTTGGTATACAGTTGAAACTTTTCGTTACAAAACTATTAATTTTTTTCGATAAGAATTTTGTTGCCAAAAGAATTACTGGTGCTTCTTGCTGCATCTTTGCCAAATTGCTGCAAAGTTGCTATCAACTTTTACTATCAATATCACCCATCCTTTGTTGTCAAAACCATCCCAAACTATCGGAACACTTCTGAAATTTTTGTCATAAAACTGCTATTTCTTCAATGAAAATTCTATCGCCAAACTTTTTGATGTTATTGCTTCATACACAATCGATCTTTACCAACTCAATTGCTGTTAATATTTTTGTTTACTCACTATCATTATCGTACACTTTATACTGGAAAAAACTACCTCAAACTCTTGGCACACTACTGGAATATTTCGTTGCAAAATTATTATTCTCGACAAAGAATTCTATAGCAACATCTCTTGGCACTTCTTGTCATAGCCATGCCAAACTGGTTGCTACCCAAAAAAAACTATAAACCTTTCTTCAAAACTCCAAATCACTGCCACTGAATCCCTTTTATAGCCTCTACAACACCTTCAAACAATAACCCTAATAACAACCTAAATTGCAACCTATCATTGTAAAATCCCTACCAAATCGGTTGTTGCCATCAACAACAACCCTAACCCATGTCCCTATTCTTAAATTACTACCATCAAACTCCCCTTGTAGCCTCCACAATAGCCCCGAATAGCAGAATCAATAGCATCCCCTATTAATAAAAATTTTTACTATAATACCCTTGGGACTATTTGTTGCATCCATACCAAATCCTTCCCGAGATTGTTGTTGCCACCCACATTAAACCTAAGGCACCCCTTTAGCCTTAAGACATAACCATCATAACCCACTTTTAATCTCTATAATCAGCCTAAATAGCAGCACAATCTACAGCCCAAATAATAGCTTATTGCAACCGCACCCAATGCCCAAACGCACCCTGCTCCCTCTTCCTCAACCATAAGGAAGATCGCCTCTTTTCCTCCGCTTGTTTAGCAAAAGATTGCAACAAATGAAAAGGGTTCCTTCAATCTTTCCTCAAAGTGCTCTTGAAGCGATAGCAGCCCATCCTACTCGAGCAAGAAAGGGACATGCCATCGGCAGTTGCTGTCTCCTCACTCTGACGTTGCTACCTCCTCTGCTTTCTTCCCTGCTCCCTAGCCATGTGGATGGCAGCCCCATCAAAGATCAATGATGCTACCAGAACTCGCTTCAGCCATGCATAGTAGTGTCACTGCCCCTCCCTTGCCATCACCACCTCCTACTGCTACTAACGTCACTCCTGCATCAGGTTGCCTCATCTACCACCTGCAGCCACACGGCTAGCAGCTCCCTCCTCCGCCACTATTGCTTCTGTCATTACTACCACTCACCGCTGCAACTGCCCTGCCCACTCCCACATCCTCTACCACAGCCCTCGGCTATGCACAACAACTACTTGTAAGACCACCACCATTGCTCTCTTCTTCTTTTGCCAGCCATGTCGTTGTTGGTTGCCGAGACCATCGCCTGTAGCCACACAGCCAACGACCGCTGCTATCCCTTCCTACTATCACCCTTGCTGCTGCTGCCACCACCCTCTCCTTCAACCTTCCTCTACCGATGACATTACAGATCTCAAGTTTTATGCCATGACATCGGTAGATCTGATTGGTGTCAAGTTGGAGGCCTTCGAGACACATATGGAGAACAGACTATGCACTCTCTTTACGGAGTTTAGATTGGGTCGATCGTCAAGCCCAAGAAGATCACAGCATGGCGAAAGTTCTAAATTCAAGGAGACCCCAACAAAGAAGGAAAGATAAGTGATAGACCCATCATGCCCAAGCACTAGGGTGGACTTCCCTCGATGGTAAGATGGAGACTTGACCGGGTGGATTTCATGTGCAGAGAGATATTTCCACTATCACAGTATCCTAGAAGCTTTGATGGTTGACCTTGCTGGCATCCATCTAGGAAGAGAGCTACTTAATGGTATGATTGGTACAAGCACACCTACGGAGTCCCAACATAGAGTCAATTCAAGAGCAAACTACTACTATGCTTCGGACCATTTGGATACAAAAATATTAACGACCAACTCACAAAACTCCACCAGACCTCTACAGTTTAGGAGTTTCAGACCAAGTTTGAATGACTCTCTGACCAAACAAGATATTGGACTAAAAAATAATTGTTAAGGACTTTTATCAAGGAGTTGAAGCTAAGAATTCAAGAAGAAGTCAAAGCGCAATGACCCTATACAATGACGACGGCTATCTCCTTCGCGCGACTATAAGAAGAAAGGTTGAACCAAGATACTCGGAGAACTAAAGTCACCACTTGAACAGCAGCACATAGACCATTAGCCATATCTACTATCAACTGACCCTCTCAACCGAAGAAATTAATAAAGGAGGACTAGCAGTTGACCAATTACATGACTCACTCGCTAGCCGATTATGCGAACCATTAATCAAAGAAAGTTGAAGGATCGCTTAAGCAACAACTCGTCACCATCCTCATCCACACCAGGAGCTCCAACAACCTTATGAATAGCAAAGAAAAATATGTGATCTTACATGGGAAACATGGGAGCAAAGTAATGACGGTCTCAACATAGTGCTTGGAGAAACTTGTTGAAATTTCAATCGCCTCCGCTGAACTGAGCCGACTACTTCCTACCAGGCTACATGACCTTTATATGCTGATCTTGCAGGAGAAACCACCCACCCATTTTCGGTCATATTACTATCCATATCTTCAAAAGGCTGAAGTTGAGAGGATTATCCAGGAGATGCTAGAGACAGGATCATTCAACCCCGATTGTCCCCCGTAATGGTACTTTATCTCTAAAAGCTCTACCTCTTTATCTGCAGGGACAAGCTCTTCCTGAGGTGCCACCTCTAACTGAATCAACTATGGCTTTTAATGCAGCACTCCCAGATCTTGGGCTACTTTCATAACCTCTCCTAGGAGCAGACCATGCTACTTAAAGTCTTCCCTATTGATAACTTCCACTCTACTATTGATGTTCGCAAGAAGATCAAGCTCCTCCAGTAGTAGTACTGGCATGGAATCCGTGACGCCAAAACTTACTGGGTGAAGAAGAAATTTCTGAAGAAACATTTCTCTAATCAGGAAGAAGGCATCATCATATCCACCATCTACAGGAGGAAGAGAGGGATCACTTACATGGACAAACAAAACATGATGACTGCTACATCGGGCATCCTCATTCACTACGGTAAGATCATCACCCCTCTTACCATAGAGAAAGAAGCACCCCTTTGGCTAAGTAAAACATCAACCCCTATAGTCATGATGCTATTATCTACATCGATGCTACCATTTACAAATCGTAGCAAGGTGTTCGTGATTAGCGTGGAAGCATCGAGAGTTAGGACCGACGTCGCCCTCATGCAAGATGGTCGACCCGTGGTCTACATCAAAGCTCTCCCTTCACTTCACACGAGGCTTCTAAGCTACAATGAAGAGACACTAATCACTGTTGAATTTAAAGCTTGGTATTATACAGGTCAACGACATGAAGGAGAGATGAAAATAGGCCCAAAAAAATTATAGCTTCTACCCACCTCAGATTTAGATCAGGCTCACACCACCAAGAACCATAATAAAGGATAGCCACCATTCTAGAAGAAGACTCGGTTGCTACTAAAGACCAATCACGTGGCAGCCCCTGCAAGGAAGAAATGAGCTTCAGACAAACTTTAAAATGGAAGAAAATTTAAAGATCAAGTTCTCCTACACCTCTAGCCCTATCAGTAGAAAGCTCGAGCCTCAAGGAAGTGGTCTCTCTATTACTTTGGACCTTATAAAATTGGGGATCACATTAGAACCATGACCTATGAATCGGATTTGTGCACCAATTTAAAATTACAACTGATCTGCTAGGTATCTCACCCCAAATGGAAGTTTAGAGAGGATAACTCAGCCCATATCCATCTACCTGACACCTAAGTCGATGAGGAAGCCCGATTCCAACCAGAGATTGCATGACATCGTAGGACATAATGCATCACCATCCAAACACTATCACTGATAAAGAAATACAAGATAAAGTTGGACCGTGGGATCATGATGCCCCTATCACGGATGCAACAAGGAAGCCTCATGATAAGCTACAGATTCAGACCTGGAGATCATGAAGCCTTAGCCTCGAGGACAAGACTGATTTGAAGAATGCGGGTTTGATAGGACCCCCAACTAGGTCAGGTCCTATCTAATTGAGTCGATGATAGGATCCTAACAGGGTCGGATCCTATTCAACCAATTCATGTAAATAAAACCATAAGTCATATATAAAACCCTAGCTATAGGTGCCACCCACCCTAATATGAAAGTTGGTTAGAGTAGTTAGAGGAGGCGACTAGAGTTTAGGGAGTAAGCTATCGCAGTCTCTATAGGAATTAAGGTTTTAGATGCCTATATAAGCATGTAGCCGCACCCCACTTTTTCATCAAGCAACATAACTTTTCTTCAAGTCATTGTGCTGATTGCTAAGGAGGGAGGAACCCCTTTATAGTTCAAAGGAGGCTGATCCCTATAGAGATCGTTTCAACGATAGAATACTATAGGGTTCTATCAATTTGTCACCTTCAAAATCATTGGGGAATGAACAATAGGTAACAAATCAAATCTCTTGATTGAAGATGTGCTATTAGTTGATGATTTAAAAATATAATCTAGTAAATATTAGTTAATTATGCGATAAAGGATACATCATTAAATTTGAATCTAATGCTTGTATAATTGAAATACCATGCAAAAATAGATATATGATTGCCTTAAGAAGTAATAACATGTATACTATTCATATTGATGATTTTTATGATAAGATATCTTTTTTGTTCTTGAATGATGCTTCTTTGATTTGGCATAGGAGACTAAGTCATATTAGTATGAAACTATTAAGTTAAATTTTAACTAAATATCTAGTCAGAGGATTCCCTAGCATTAAGTTTGTCAAAGACAAAGTTTGTGATGCATGTCAAATAAGAAAATAAATAAAGAGTAGTTTTAAATTTAAAAAATCAAATAAGCACCTCTAGACCATTACAATTGGTCCATATAGATTTATTTAGACCAATTAATACAACAAGCTTAGGATGTACGCTTTTCTAATTATAGACATTTATAGTAGATACACTTGGACTTACTTCTTAGCATACAAAAGTAATTGCTATAAATGTTTTTCAAAATTTTGTAAACTAGTTCAAAATAAAAATAATTTTATGATTTCATCTATAAGTAGTAATCATGATTGTGAGTTTCAAAACCATAATTTTTAAAATTTTTGTGAGTCAAATGGATATAACCATAATTTCTTTACTCCAAGAAATCCTCAACAAAATGGAGTAGTTGAAAGAAAAAATATGAGCTTAAAAAAAATGGCTATAACTATGTTAAATGAACATAACCTACCCAAATATTTTTGGGTCGAAACCATTGACACAACAAGCTATATCATGAATAGGGTTCTAATGTAACAATTACTCTCTAAAACTTCTTATGAATTATAGAATAATAAAAAACCTAATATTTTATATTTTAAAGTTTTTAGTTGGAAATGCTTTATCTTAAACTAAAAAGATAACTTAGGAAAGTTTGATGCAAAATCCGATTAAAGCATTTTTCTTGGTTATTTCTTAAGTCCAAAAGTTTGTCATGTTTTTAATAAAAGAACATTAGTCGTTGAGAAATATATACATATCATTTTTAATGAGGTTTTCGAATTAAAGAAAGTTAATATTGATGATGATTTGGTTTTTGACACTTTAAATTTAATAAAAATTCTCCACTCAAAAGTAACTTAGAAGAATCTACTTCCAAATCCTTACCCAAGGAATATAAGTACATAAATTCTCACCTAACGAGCATATATTTGGAGATACATTAAAAGGGGTTCAAACTCTTTTGAAAAATTTTATGCTAATATCATATTTTTATCTCAAACAGAACCAAAATGCATTGATGAAGCCCTAAAAGATGATTCTTGGGTTGTTACAATGCATAATGAGAGAAATGAAGTGTGAAAGCTTGTTCCTAGATCTAGTTATCATTTAGTAATTGATACTAAATGGGTCTTTAGAAATAAGCAAGATAAAAATGGTATTATGGTTTGAAACATGGCTAGATTAGTGATCAAAGATTTCAATCAAGAGGAAGGAATCGATTATGAAGAAGCATTCGCTCTTGTGGCAAGATTTGAAGCTATAAGGATGCTCTTTGCCCTTACTTTTTTTTAAAATTTTAAGTTATTTCAAATGGATATCAAAATTATATTTTAAATAATTTTATTTCCGAAGAAGTTTATGTTGAATAACCCCCGGTTTTGATCTATTTCTGAATCATATTTTCAAATTAGCTAATGCTTTTTATAATTTGAAACAAGCACCTAGGGCTTGGTACGAGAGACTTAGCTCTTTTCTTATTCAAAATAATTTTTTAAAAGGCAAGGTTTATACCATATTATTTATTAAGTATTTTAAAAATACTTTTTTTATTATTTAAATTTATGTGGATGACATTATTGTTGGTTATTCTAATGAATTCTTATGTGAATTTTGAGCCAAGAGTCTCAAATGAGCTTAATGGGTGAATTAACATTTTCTTAGGACTAAAAATCAAATAATTAAATGATGATATTTTTATAGGTCAAAATATATAGTTTAGATTTGTTAAAACGTTTTGGTATGGACAATGCTAAGGCTATAAACACACCCATGAGCACCTCTATAAAATTAGATTTAGATAATAAAGGAGAAAGTTTTGATCAAAAAATCTATAGAGGAATGATAAATAGTTTATTATATTTAATTGTTGCTAGACCACATATAATATTCAGTGTTAAATTGTGTGCAAGATTTCAATCCAATTCTAAATAATCCTATTATAAGATAGTTAAATAAATATTTAAAAGAAATTTTATTTGGGACTATAGTATCCTAAATCTAAAATTTTGGATTTAATTGCCTATGAAGATGCTGATTTTGAAAGTTGTAAATTAGATATAAAGAGTACATCCGAAATATGCCAATTCTTAGGGCACGTATTGTTTCTTGGTTTTCCAAGAAATAAAATTTAATTGCATTATCTACATGTGATGCTGATACATAACAGCAGATGCATGTTATGCATAAGTTATTTGGATGAAAAACACTTTAGAAGATTATGGAATTCACTTGAAAAATATTAAATACGATAATACTAGTGCAATATGTTTGACAAAAAATCTCATTCAACACTCAAGAACTAAACATATTGATATTATGCATCACTTTATTAAAGATTATATCAATAATTATGATATATCTTTGGAATTTATTAATACAAAACATCAATTAGCTGATATTTTCATAAAGTCATTAAATAAATATCGATTTCATTTTATCATAAGAGAATTATGAATGTTAAATCTTTCAAATGTATGAGTTGCTATCTTATTTTATGGATTTCTCATTTTGAGTTTCTTCTTGAAATTTATATGAGATGATTTTGAATCTTCCGAATGCACGAGATGATTCTTTCCTCTTGAAATCTACAAGCATAAATGTGAACTTTGATATTTCAAATTGATTTTACATCAATCATTCATCTTGAAATCTATAAAAGAAGAATTGTGATTCATGAATCTTTTGTCTACTTGATCTTTTATGTGATGCTTTTAAATGAATCCTCCCTCTTGATATTTGATTCTTGAAATTTTGGGGATACTCGATCTTTCTATGTAATGCTTTCAAATGAATCCTCTCATTTGATCTTTGATCCTTAATTCTTAGACTCTTGGATATACATCACTCCTCCCTTCTTCTTCTTCTTCTTCTTCTTCTTCTTCTTCTTCTTCTTCTATTTTTTTTTACAAAGAGGGAAAATGAAATTTGATGTGGTACTTGTGATTTGACTTTTTACATAATGAATAAATTATTCTCTTTTTCTTCTTCTTATTTTAAAAAGGGGGAGAGATGGTATATTGATGAAAAATAATGAATGTTTATGATAAATGTTCAATTATGTGTTGAATATTTTCTTTTTTGTTGATGAAAAAAGGGGAGAAATATTACATTGATGACATATGATATCAAAATGGTAAATGTATTGATTGAAATTTTTATCATGTAATACCAAAATGATGAATATTTATTTTAAAATTTTTATCATGTATGGATGGTATCATGATAATGAATGGCTAAATTGTTAAACCTTCCAATGTTTTAGTTTCATGCATGCAATGCTCAAAGTAATATTGACTTTTTGTTGGTATCATGCATGAAGTAGTTGAAATATTTTAAAATTGTGCATGTTACGATGTTAAAATATGAGGATGTGCAATGTATAAAATGATATGTTGCACAATAGCCAAAAATGCTACCTTGAATTCAAAGGTGATTATTTCTTTTGAATTCAAGTTTGCTCTATTTCAAATACAGTATATAGATAGAGAGAGTTAATATTAACTCTGTCATCAATTAGTTATCATCATTAAAATGGGAGATTATTGAATCTCATATTTTGATAATGAAATCAATTGATAGATTTATATTCTCGTTCGTTCGAATGTTCTCAAATCGAATCTTTTTTCGATAAGCACTAATTCACCCCCCCTCTTAGTGTCATTATGGTCCTAACAAAAGATGCCCTATAAGTCAATCACGTGAATGATGGCATGTGTGACATGCTACATCATTTTTTTTTATATTATTATTATTGATATTTTTTCACTTTATATTGCTTGTTGAATATATGATGATGTCCTTTGATCTATGTAATAGGAATCGAATCATAATGACATCATAATAATGAGACTGATTCACCTTTAAACATAAACTCTAAATAATTTCAATCGTAGGTTACTCTAGAGGGGCATTGAGATAACTGGATAGACCAGTATACTATATACCCGTCCATATGATGGAAGCGACTGATCTCACAGTCACTTATGTGCGGATACTAAGGATACAATATAAGTGCTCATTGGAGAATGAGTTCAATGATAGATCCACTTATATAATACTGGATGGTTAATAATACCTAATCGTTAGATAATGATTTCATAGTCTAAATTATATGTCTAGTTCTTAGAGTTGAGATACTAAGTATGCATTGTTTGAGTACTCCTTTGACATTAAATTTATAGATATAGAAGTTTTAGATATAGTATAACTGATCATCAAGATTAGTAGTCAACCTTACGAAGGCAATCAAGTGTCAATAAAGGATAGTCCACTCTTAGTATCATGAGAGAAATATTATGTATGTTCTTGCACAGACAAATCTCTAGCCAGGGTCGTTCGAATTAAAAGAGAAAGAGTTCTCCGTGATAATCTGATTAGAGCGATATTTAGATAGATTCCATAGGAGACCTGATAGTACCATGCCCGATATACGATTTCTAGGATATTTAAGGGACTATAGATATAAGATAACTGAAGACAAGCGAGTCCAATGAATTATATCCCTTATACCATCTAAGGACTAGTATGTCTATGACCAAAAACGTCTCTAGCCTATGAGCCTTGTGGCCCGTTCCTATTTATAGAGATACTTATTAACCTAATCGTAATGTGACTTATTGGATATTAGATCTCAATCCAATTACTCAAGCCTATTGGATTATTGGATTTCTACCCAATAATCTCTTATTAACTCTTATTGGATCTCATCCATAGGATTCAATAATACATGAGATTATTGGATATCCAATAAAATAGGGGCTCCGTGGATCTCATATCCATACCTCTACTTGTCGTAACATCTACAATATGTGTGTGACCCTCTAGGCCCAATATCAAGCTGGCTGTGATTTCCATATGTCAGAACTCCTTCTGACTTAAAACTCCTACTAACTTAGTAAATTGATATTCTATGACAATTCACTCAACTCCTCATATTCCTCTTCCTACCTCTCCTCCTCACCTAACATCACCTGTTTGGGGTGTGTGGATAGCAAGAAGAGTTAGCCCCTTCTTGGAGAAAGTGTAGTCTTTTTTATGGTCTTTTTGATGTGCATGGAGAGGAAGATCACGCTGAGATTTGAGGAGCATCGTCACTCCAACTGCCGTGTGGATCACTGCTAGAAAGGAGAAAGTCTGACCTCATTCATTTATGCCTATGGCTGATGTTTTAGAGATATACAATCTTCCTAAGTAAAATATCTAACACACAACATGTAATTTTTTGGTTTTACGATTTTTCGTATACCAATCATCGCATGTGACGCTCGTATCAGGTTTCCCAATATTATCTTCTTCATTTGCTTCAATATTATTCGATTTTGGTGACACTCATTCCTTTTTATCTATAAATTTTAATAAGATGTATAATTTGATGCATATATATATATATATTGAATTATCACTCATGGTTGTAAATCTTACATAGTCAATATTAATGGTAGAGAACCTTTAATTGATTTAATTGAACTAGAAATCATATATTTTGATATTTATCTTGGGGATGATTTAATTATCCTAAGTGAGATTGAATTTAGGTTTAATATGCCACCCGAATTATTTCAGCTATTCAAGCTAAGCACGTATGAGAGGGAAGGGATGCAATGGATATCTGGTCACAATACTAAACCGTAATCAGGGTAAGGTGAACTTGGAAAAGATTCCTAGTTTGTGTGAATACTCAAATATTTGTTTTCAGAAGATTTATCGGGATTGCCATCTAATAGAGAAATATAATTTATTATTGATCTTCTACTTACAAAATGGCATATGTTGAATTGAAGAAATTGAAGAAATAACTAAAGAATTGCACGATAAAGATTTTGTTAGACCTTAGTGTCTCTCCTTGAGGTGCTTATGTGAAGAAAGAAAGATGAAAATTTCAAACTTGATATTGATTATCGAGATTTAAATAAAATACCAATGCCTTGTTATGCTTTTTAAAAAAATTTGACTAATATGGTGTAGCATTCATGAATCTGAAGAGTAAGATATTTAAGTCATTCTTGGATAAATTTGTTTTGATCTTTATTGATGATATTTTGGTGTATTCTAGAAGCAGAGTAGAGTAGAGCATAAAGAACATTTCAGAATTATTTTGCAAGTTCCAAGAGATAATAAGTCATATGCAAAGTTGAAAAAAAAAAAAATGTGAGATTAGAGAATGTAGCATTATTGGGTCATGTGATTTCTATAGAAGGAATTTGAGTCGATCCAGAAAAATTAAAAAGCTATTGTAGAATGGAATAGACCAACTGCCATATCGAAGGTCCATGGTTTCTTAGGATTGGTTGACTATTATAGAAAGTTCGTGGGAAGGATTCTCCACCGTCACTACACCTTTGGCCGGTTAGATGAGTGTGAAGAAAGCTTCCAAGAATTAATAAGAAGATTCATATCTGCTCATATTTTTACTATACCTAGTGATGCTTTTCAAGGGCAGGATTGGGATGTGTTTATTATATTCAACATGCTAAGGTTGCCATTTATGTCTTTAGATAACTCAAATAGAAGAACCATCTCACACATGATCTTGAATTAGCAGGAGTAGTTTTTTTTTTTTTTTTTTTTTGCTTTGAGAATATGAAAACATTATCTGTATAGTGATAAAGGTGAGATATTTATTGACCATAAAAGTTTGAAATATATTTTTGCTCAGAAAAAGTTAAATTTGAGATAGAGAAGATGGCTTGAACTATTAAAAGACTATGATCTAACTATAAACTATTAAGTCGGAAGAGCATTGAGTTAGAAGAGCACAAGTAAAATGTTTGCAGCCATGATCACCACCCAAAATGCGTTTTCTTTTTCTTTTTCTTTTTTTTCTTTTGGAAGGTTTAAGAAAGTTGAGAATTGTACGATTCAACCTACCTTGATTGAAAGAATTAAATGTGCTCAAGAGACTGGTATATATTTGAAGAAAATTTGAGATGGTATCAAGGCTGAATCTCAATTAGAATTTAAAATTCATAAGGATGGCTCTTTAAGATTTAATAAATAATAGAATTTATGTGTCAAATAATCCAGACTTAAAAAAGAAAATAATGAGAGAAGCTCATTACACAGGTTATGCAGTGCAACCTAGGTGGAACTAAGTTGTTTAACGATGTAAAAAAAAAAATTAAAAAAAAGTATGGAATTTGTTTTGCAATGTCTTATTTGTCAATAGGTAAAATTTGGAACATAGGAAACCACATGAAAAATTAGTACCTTTGCCTTTATCTCGATGGAAGTGGCACAACATATCGATAGATTTTGTGATAGGATGGATTCCCAAGGATCCATCTTGAAAATGATGCAATTTTTTTTTTTATATATATATCCTAGATTGGCTTACCAAGTCAGCTCATTTTATTACTATTAAGATTGGTACTTCCATTGAAAGATTGGAAAGTTATATATTGAGGAAATTGTTAGGTTGCATAGTGTACCTGTGACCAATATTTCAGTTAAAGACTCAAGATTTATTTCACACTTTTCACAAAATCTTCGTATAGTTTTTCATCCATAAACAAATAATCAGTCAGATAGAGTTATATAGATCTTTGATGACATGCTTACAACTTGTGTTATTGATATGAGTGGATTTTAGGATGAAATAGTATCATTAGTGGAGTTCGCTTATAATAATAGCTATCAAGTATTAAGATGGCTCCGTTTAAAACTTTATATGGAAGAAAAATGTGCATCTCCTATATGTTGGGACGACATATTAGTGACAGGACGGACGCACTTGAGACTTGATATAATTGAAAATTATTAGAGAATGCCTTATTGTTGCGTAGAGTAGAAAAAAAAAAAAAAAGAGTTATGTTAATAATCGAATATGTGATTTGAAATTTAATGTTGGAGGGTCATGTTCTCCTACAAGTTTTCCCTAGCAAAAGTGTTGTGAGATTTAGATTATGTAGTAAAACTGAGTCTTAGATCTTATAGGACCATCTGAAGTTCTAATCAAGGTTGGACAAGTAACTTATAATCTTATCTTATCACTTATATTGGATAGAGTCCATAATATATTTTTCATGTATCAATATTAAAGAAAATATATCTATAGTCGAGCTTGAACCAATTCTGTTCAAAAAAAAAAAAAAAAAAAAAGGTCATATGAAGAGCAATCTATTTGCATCATCGATAGAAAGGATCAAAATTTGAGATGAAGAACGATACCGTATGTGAAAGTATAATAAAGTAATCATAGTGTAAGAAAAGCAACTTGGGACCTCGAGAAGTTTATGAAGATCAATTAACTTTTGTTATTTTTTTGTTTAAGATATGTTAAATTTAGATGACTATTTTTTTATTAAAAAAATATAATATTCATGAACATTATTTTGACTTATATGTAATTAATATTTTACGGAGGGACATATTTAGAAATTAGGATATTAGGTTATTAATGCATAACTTAGATTGTTTCATCAAAAGATTCTTTGCATCGGAAGAGGCAATCTCCCGGGAATGAATTTATCTCGTGGAATGATATTTAATAAAATATCAAGATCAAGTAGGTAAGGATTATAATCTTTTCTATGATTTGTTCATCATATATTCTTTATTTATAAGAAAAATATTAAATTTATAAATTTATGATTTGATCTAAGAGAAATATCGATCATATAGCTTCATCGGATACAAATCTTAGAGAGAGAGAGAGAGAGAGAGAGAGAGAGTGAGTGAGAGATGGGATAAATAATGCCGTGGCCGACTTGCTGTTGCCTATCTGTTTGTGTTGTGTGGTTTGGGAAGAGAAGGGAGTGGCGCCTTCGTGGAATACGCAGACAGGAAGAAAATAAAAAGGGTTTGAGATTTGGCATAGGAAAAAAATTTAAAAAAAAAAAAGGGTGTGAGATTTAAGGATGTCGTTTTTATTTATATCAAAAGAATTCATTTAAATTTTGGAAGATTGTATGTTATGAATTCCTATCGTTCTCTACAAATCAAGAAGTAGATGGGATTATTAATCAATTATAAAATTATCGAATGTGATGTGATTTTAGGAAACAAATAAAATGATTATTATTGGGTAAAAAAAAGATTACAATTAAGCATTATATTGATCTATATTATTTGAATGATTTTAGAAAAAAAGAAGAAAAGTTTTCAGCACTATATCAGTTATAATAATAAACAATTAAGGTGAGAATCCATTTTGCCTGGCTTGTTTTCAAATTTAAGAGTATGTATGTTTGCTTAATAATGAAATTATGTGATTTATAAATATTAAATAAATTATTGACATTTGAAAATAAGTTTGTTGATATTGTATTTATTTTAAAATGATTGAAAAATATTTGTTTATTATATTTTTTGAATGTTATATTGTTTGACATACCTGAAATGGTATGCAAAGATTTATATATTAGAAAGATATGTCAATATGTTATTTTAAGTGATATTTAATGATTCAGTTAATTGGTTATGATCGGGACCCTACCTATAGGGAAATTATACATTGGTCATAAGTTCATAAACTAATTTTTTTTGGCAACTAACACAAAGAATACTTGAAAAGCATATAAGGTTACGTTGTTTTTTTTTTTTTTTTTGTATAAGCATAAAGGAAGGTTTAACATTTATGTATATAATTTTCTAATATAATATATAATAAGTTTTGTCAGTAAATGAGTTTTGATTTTTTACTGGGCTGTGGTTGCTCACATCTCTATTGTTAAAATGTTTTAGATCATCCCGAGTAGATTGGATTTAGTTTCACCTTGAAAAAATAAATTATATCGTTTATGTTTTCGAACTGTTGAGACTACAATGTAATAAACCGGGATGACTTTTGGTGAACTTGTTTGAATTTGACAGCTCAATATATCATTTATGTTATTTGTGAATATCTTAGGTATATTTATTGATTATGCCAAGTGCATGCAATTCTTTTAGAAAAATTTATGGAAATTGCGGCGTTGGCTTGGAGGCGTCACAAAGATATGAAAGGTAACAAACATATGGAGTTGGCAATTCAGATGGGAAAGAAGAACACACGAGAGAGAGAGAGAGAGAGAGAGAGAGAGATCAGAAGAACATGAAGGAAGCAACGAAGAAGAAGTACGTGTATCTGTAAGAGAAATATGATGATACTGAAGTAGTAGAACACACGGGTATCCATCATATCCTACTACTACTATATGCTAATCAAACATCCATCGAAAGCAACCTCACACCGTGACCTACACGTTCCTTTTCTCTCTCTTTTTTTTCCTTCTCTTCGCCTTCCTCTTCATCTCATGTTCTTCCTCAGTCGAAGCACCCACGAGCGAAGGATCGGCTCGAGGAATGCGACTTGATCATATCGGTTCTCGCCGAGTTATGCCGCTGTTGATGCTCCTCACCATGCTGCCTACTCCAAGGAAGTCCCTCGTTAGCTGGTCGGAGCCCCCGAGGTTTCTGGCGCCCGAAGGATTGAACTTAGTCTCGTCCATAATGCACAGTCCATCGTCGAGCGCCCCGAATACCCCGGCCTGCTGTTGATGCCGGCCGGCGATGGCGCTCCCACCGAATGCCGTTCTCCCGCCGGCACCAACAAATAGGTCGGTGCCTCCGTTCGCGAGCGTCATCATCAGGTTTTGGAGGTGAGCTTCGTTCTCCGTTTGAGCTTGCAGGCCGCCTCCGCCATCGCCGCCGCCCCCAGTGAAGCTACACCTGCTTGAAGAAGATCTGGCAAACCCTCTCAGTAAGGAGGGTCCGCCGCTGGTCGTCACGCCCATCTGAGCCGCCTTCTGAAGCAATGCAGTGGCTGACATCTGCGGGAGCATCGAGTCACTTTGCATCGAGGTGTTGCAGAGAGAATTCGTTCCTCCAACGACGTGATCGCTGATAAGGATTCCCGAGAAGAGTGTCGCTGGCTCAGTGCTTCCGTTGGCACTGTTAAATCCGTCGGCCATCAGCATCTGGTTGTTTTGGTTGCCGCCACTGTTGCGGTTACCGATGCTGCCCGTGCTGCTGCTGCTACTGCTATTGTGGGAGAAGAAGCCGAGGTTGAAGACACTGGCGGCGGTAACGGCAGCGGAGGTGGAAGAAGTAATGGTGCTGCTGCGTTGGAGATCAGGGAGTTGCGGCGGCAGCCCGTGGAGTGGTCTGCTTTGAAGTAGAGAGTGGTGAGGCGGGTGCTCCTCATTGAAGTCCTGGGTGGAGCCATCATCAAGGTAGAAAGCAGACGGTGGAGGAGCCTGAGGTGGTCGGAACGACGACGGGGTCGAAGAGGAGATGAGGTGTTCTAGCTGTGATCGGGGGCCTCCCTCGGGACGGAGAAGGTCGGTGGGGGCATGGCTTTGGGCTTGCAGTGACGAGAGGTGGGCATTGACCTGAGACAGGCCGGAGGCCATGGTGGTGGGGTTTCCGTAGAGATGGTTGCCAAGATGGTGGAGGCGGGCGGTGGGTGGTCTCGAGCTCTCTTGTGCCAGGGCGTCGCAGAAGGCCCGATGGGTGATGAAGCTGTCACGCCTGTATCGAACACAAAGAAGGAGAATTGCATGGTTGGTTACGTCAAGCTGATGATGAGTTGGGAGAAGAGTGACAATGATAGAAACAAACACAATATATCTGTCTAATGGAGGATTGTTTTCTGAGCTCACATATAAACAACATAAAGTCTAACCTAAACAATGAATAATCGATACACATAGCTAAATGATGGAGGAGAAACTAACAAGTGTTAAGTAATATGTTGGGAAGAAAACGCTTTTAACTCACCGAAAGTTTTAAGATATGATGGCAAAATAAACTCAGTTTCCCAGGCAGTGCAACCTATATAAAGATGAGAGAGAATAGAATTCCTCTTTATGACCATGAGAGTAGAAGCCCGAACTATTGTGGGACTAAATACTCTAAGAGAGGATGTTTGGAAGAAGCAGGAAACCCGCAGATGGCTCGTCCGTCGATAACAACAACAACAACAACAACTCCTCCTCCTCCTATGAGCACATCATCATCCTCACACACCCTACAGTTCTAGCATAGTTGGTTATTGAACCACCCCCCAGACTTCCTTTGGAGCTCTCCCTCCTCATACCAGATGTGTTTGAGAAATCTCTCCTATCACTTGATAAACAACTCTGATATGACTCCCACACTGAAATAAGTGAAGAGAAATGGGTACGTGTTTGGGAGATCTGCTTCCCTGCCCTCTCCTTTCCAAGTTTCAACCCTAACGTTGTCATGAAAAGGCTGACCTGCCAGTGCCGCAGGGCCAGGGCCAGGGCCTTCACACATCTAGCCAAGCCACTACAGCACAAACCTACAAAGATGCTTACCTGGCACCACGTGAACAGGCCTGAGAGAGAAAGAGAGAGGAGGAAGAGCAGGAGATTAATCGAGAGCACAAGAAAAGGTGGCGCTGGTTTCAACGCGAGAGAGTGTGTGTGTGTGTGTGTGTGTGTGTGTGTGTGAAGATGAGGAGGAGCCATTTGTTTTCTTCGAGCTGAAACCTCTGTGACCATGGCAGGCAGCTCTGAAGACCAATTCACGTGGGAGCAGTTCCTTACGACCGTTTCCCCACACGTACGGTCCCCTCTCTCACTTTCTAGGGAATCCAGCCATAACAACCCTAACAAAAAAAAAAAAAAAAAAAAAACAAGGAACCAGCCTAACCCTAGAAGACCAACATACAAACTTCGAACGAAGTTCAAAGCAGAAAGCAAGGGAAGGAGACGCCCTATTATCAACCGAATCCGAAGCTACACGCTAACAATGGTGACTCGTGATGAATGCATGCGACGGAGACGGAAATTGGAGGAGAACATGGATGCATGGATTTCAGGCTGGATTCCTACAGCTACCATGTCTTTTACCAGCCGTGACTAACCTGGAGAAGAGGGTGCCGCAGTCGCAGCGGTACTCGCGGGTGCCGCAGGTCTTGGCATGGGCCTTGAGGTCGGACTGGACGGCGTAGCGCTTGGAGCACTTGTCGCACTTCCACTTCTTCTCGCCGTGCTTGCGGCAGAAGTGCTTCTTGACTCCGGTGAGGTCGCCGAGGGCGCGCGAGGGATGGTGGTGGACGCAGGTGGGCTCGGGGCAGAGGTACACGCGACGACGCACCTCCTTGCTGCTCCTCTGCCGGAGCTTCCACGGCAGGTTGTGGCCGCGGCGGTGCAGCTGCAGGTTCTGCTCCCGCTGGAACCCTTTGTTGCAGACCTCGCAGATGAAGCGGTTCGTCGCCAGTAGCGTCGTCGGCGACAGCGCAATCACCTCGGCGTCCGGATCTGCTGCAGAGACATGTGGATTTGGTTGTGCTTGTGAATAACCAATTCGTCAATCATTCATCGAGACAAGGATAGAAAAAATGCGGTCGGTTTCGCAGTACGTACGACATGCACTAAGATTGAGGATGAAGATGGAACTGGGTTTGAAGCGAGAAGGGAGTTACTGTTCTTGATAGAGAGCGATTAATAGGGAGAGAAGGTATGTGAAAAAAGCTTAAGAAGCGAAAGTGGAAATGGAAATTCATCTATGGAAGGCTACAGATTGAAGAAACTAAGAACAGCAAATCCCAATTCCACAGATCTAGTGACTTGAAATCGTCGACATGGATTCAGGCTTTCAAGATGTGAAGAGAAGTCAAAACGGGCTGCAGGATTAGGCCATGAGACAACAGTGACCAGTAACAGAGAGAAGGCAGATATGCTTGGATCAATTGTTTCTCTTGCATGTTTGAGTGTTTCAGATACTTGCTTGGGTTTCCTGGCTGGTTCCTTCTCTTCCTATCTGAAGCTGCAGCGGGAGCCGGCGCCATCGAAGAGGATTGCTGTTGCTGTTGCCGCTGCTGCTGCTGCTGCTGATGCTGTTGTTTCATCGGCTTTTGGAGCTCCTCATCTCGGATCCCACCAAGGAAGTGTGACGACGACGAGGCTGATGCCATTTTCCTACCTCAGAACAGCCACAAGAACAACGAAAGCAACAACACCTCTCTACTTCTTCTTCTTCTTCTTCTTCTGATGGCGTTCTTCTTGTTTCTTCTTCCACGATCTTTTGTGATCACCGACAAGCCCAAATCGAAACAAAGTAGAAATTCCCACTGACCAACATGCAACCATGAAAGCTGATCCCCTTCCTCTGTGTTCTCTATATATCTAGCTATGTACCTATCTCTTCCCACGCTTTCCAACCCTTATTTGCTCCCAATCCTCAAGGACAAGAAAGGATCCAAAAAGAAAGGGAAGATGTGAGGAAACCCCCAAACTCCCAGTACAAAGTCAGTGACCCGAATTTCCCAGCAGACAACTTTGCCAAAGTCCTCTCCAAATCCTTGTCCGCATAGATTCGTATAACAACAAAGAGAGCTTGAAAACCAAGTAAACAGTTGCACTCAAAACTGGTAGAGAGAGAGAGAGAGAGAGAGAGAGAGAGAGAGAGAGAGAGAGAAGGGGTCAGATGCAGAACAAAGACCAGCGGATATGACACAAGAGAAGGAACATATAATGACCTCTTCATATCTCCTCCTCTTCTGTCTTGCATGCCACCAGGAGTGAAGCAGTAGAAAAATGAAAACCAACACCTTGTGTGAACTCGTTCATTCCTTTGCCAATCCCCATTCTTCCTCACACAGTTGTTCCTCTTTCCCTTTCTCCTTCTACTCTCCCCACCCCTTCACACCACCAAACAAAATGTGTCCAACCAAAAAACTACTAGAATAAATATGTGCATGACACTGATCGAGAGAGAGAGAGGTCGGGTGTAGGCAAAGCGTGTCGTTATGTGGCCATGGATGGGTCCACCGACTGTGGAATGCCATCCTCGCTGCTCTCCTCTTATTCTGCATCCCAAGTCTTTGACGAAGAACTTACCTTAGATCACCTTCACACCCACTCTTCATTCACTACTAAGTCCAAAAGAAAACAATACTAATAATCATTATAACAGTATTAAGTAAATAAATAAGCTTAGCAACAAAAGATAAGAGACTAAAGTTAGCTGCAGTACCTTGTAAGTCTTATCAATATATTGGATTCTTTTTAATAAATTAATTTTTATAATTATTGATTATCCCATTTTAAATGATCATGATATCAAAAGAATCCTGTGATAAACTATCGAGATGTCTATCGACTAAACTAGATGACATCTTTATATTAAAGTTTATCACAAATCTGTAAAGAAAGTATGTGTTTTATTAAGTTAGCCAGCTTATACAGAAAAGTTAAGGATAGGATTTCATGAGATATTAATTAGAATTAAGAAGATAATTGATTAAAATTGATCATCGGAGAGCTAATTGAAATTTATCATAAGTTATAAAAGTAATATCATTAATTTTCTCTTTTTTCCAATGGGTAAGTGATGTAAATGGGATATAATTTTTTATAATAAAATATCTTATATACATTATCTGACATATTTGAAAAGTAGTTGAATCAGATTTTCGACCCGCAAGTGGACCTATGACATTATTAGTAGACTAATATTTTGAATATATAAAGAGTATTTATTTTATAATAGTCACTTAACTTTTACACTTATGATAAATTGATAATTATGATGAACTATCATATATTTGAAAATAGTTTATAATTGGTTGAAAAAATAACTTGTGAAATGACAAGTTATAGTATAATAACTTGTCAAAAATTCTCATTCAATGTCCTATCATCCATGACAAGGATGGCGGCTTCAATTCTTTTTTATTTCATAACCTGCCAACGATGACATACTGATACATCGACGCATCGGAATACATTGGCACTATATTCAACGTCATATAGACGAGGAACCACATGAGCTTTGGTAGAATGACGAGTATGCATGGAATAGCTAGTGGTCAAATATGGCTCCTTGTGTTCCAATGTTGGGAGATGTGGATACTGACCACGTATTTGCCAACACATTGGGCATGCGCATTCCAATACCTGCTTCATTAGCTATCTACATCCACCAATGGCTACAAAATTTATTATTTTTCCTTCAATAATTCACTAGGTCTTAAATGATCATGCACATCATTTAGCCCTACACCTTATGGGAGATAACTTTGGTTCTTAGTGCTTATCAATTTTTATAATATAAATACTTAGATAATATTTTTTAAATAAAAAAATTGGACTCCTCAAGTTAAGTTATACTATGGATTGAGCTCATCTTGTTCAATTTCTTCCAGTGATTTAAATGCAACTTTAATCAAAGTTTAGAGAATCGGATTCAAAGTTTGAGATATTATTAAAAATTGTCCAAAGATCCAACGAATAGCTAGAAGTGTAACTTTCGTTTCTACGTTATACTGATAAACGAAAATATAACATCTTTAATATGTACATTCAGCATAATTGTCATCTTTTTAACTTATATAATTTTGGTCATAAAATCTTTATAATTTACTCGTATCTAAAATAGTTTCTATATTTTCAAAAATATAATATATAATTAATTCACGTTAAATCCAACTTAACAAAAATTAGAGTTTATTTACATAATATATTAACTCATAATAAATACTCATCACGTTAATGAATAAATCTACTCTCTCTTCATTCAATATGGTATCAAAACTTCTTCCTTAGTAAGGTATCTTTTTTTGTCGTCTAACGACAATCATATTTTCTTTTCGGTATCAATTTTTTTCCTTCCTTGGTGACTTCAAACTAGTAGACCTCAAGTCGAGCGGCGAACACTAGTAGGTTCATAAACCAAGTCACTCTCTTAATCAATCCCTCATCGATAGTGGTGGTGGCTTAGTTTATTCGTCGCTTGGTCAGCACGTTCTCCAATCACTCACCCTCCTTTGTTAGGGCCGTAGAGATGACACCTTTATCGCTCCACTCTCAACGAGTTCCTCCCCTCCATCGGTGCTCCTGCCCATCACTTCCTCACTCGGTGTAGCTCCACAAAGTTTCTCCCTTTCATGGAGTTCCTCCTCTCAGGTGGAGTTCCTTACCACTCCAATAGAGGGGCGCTCCCCCTCCTCACTACTAGGAAACCTTAGCGGGAGCATCACATACATAATGGAAGATCAAAACAAAACTAGTTTTTCACGTATATCAAAATCATCATACAAAAGATTGATGCACAGAAAGCTGTAGAACCGAAAAACTACATCATGTGAGAGATTGTTTATCTAGGGAGATCATATATCCTTTTTTTTCAAATCTGGATGGAGAGGATGAATTAGGTCAAACGTCCTCCTCTCTAGCATGATCCACACGATAAATCGTTATGACGATACTCCTTTAATCGTAGCCTCAAATCTCATAACTCTTGCATTGAGAGAGGGAGAAGAATAGGGAGGCGACCAAAGATACAACTTATCACATAAGAGCCTACCTTGCCTCCTATTTATAGAGAGGCGCCAAAAACCTTAAGGAATCATACTTTAGCGGGTATTAGATCTCTATTCACTTATCCATTACTCTTGAATTATTAGATCTCTATCCAATAATCATCTTTGGCTTTTAATTGGGTCTCATGCAGAAAGCTCATCAATGTCGAGTCTTATCTAATGAGAATATGGGCTAATTATATCTATATCTGATCCTCAATCTGTTGAAACATCTATTATATGTTTATGACCCTCTAGCTCAATACCGAGTAGGTCGTGAGTCTAACCTGTCAGAACTCTTTTTAGCTCAGTAAATTATTATCTTATAATAATCACTTAACTCATCAACTATGGACATATTAGACTACTATGTCATAGTCTCCTGACAGTATAGGGGATCTTATCTATTTGACCAATCTGTCCTTAGTTATCATATATCTTTAGTCCCTTATCTATCTAATTAATATCTTATAGATCGTATATCGAGCATGGTACTGTCAGGCCACATATGAAATATGTTCAAGTCTCGCTCTAATTGGATTCTCTCGAAGAACTTTTCTCTCAATCTGTCCAATCTGATTAGGGATTTGCTTGAGAGGGGGTATATGAGATATTCCTCTCATGATATTGAGAGTTAGTAATCCTCTATTAACACTCAATAGCCCTCGTAAGATTGGCTATTAATCCTAATAACTAATTATGCTAGATTTAGAACTTCTATATCTATAAGTTTAGCATCAAAGAAATAAGTACTCAAATAAGGTATCCTTAGTGTCTCAAGTCTGAGGACTAGATATACAATTGGGACTACGAAATCGATGTCTGAAGTTAAATATCATTAACTATACAATATACCATAAGTGGATCAATTAGTACATTCATTATCAAATGGGCACCTATACTATATCCTTAATGTCTCCACACAAGTGGCTATGAGACCAGCCGTCTCTATCATATGGACGGATATACGGTACATCGATTTATCTGGTTATCTCGATATCCCTCTCGGGTAACATATGACCGAGACTATTAGGAACTGTGTTTAAAGGTAAATCAATCTCATTATCGTGATCTTATCATGATCTAATTTTTATTGCATAAAACCAAAGACATTCACAATATACATTCAATAGATAATATAATTAGAAAATATGATAATAATAATAATAATAATAATAATAATAATAATAATAATAATACAAAGAGACTGTACAACATGTCATACATGTTATTGCTTACGTGATTGGCTTATATGATACATATAACTAACTATCTCTCACTTTACCTAAAGTCATTCACCTGTGTATCTAATCCCCATCAGACCCCTGTGATGCTTAAAGACAATATGAGCCAACGACTTTATTAGTGGATCCGCAATATTATCTTCAAATGAAACTCTTTCCATTACTATATCTTTCTGAACTATGATCTCTCTAATTATGTGGAACCTCTTTAGAACATGCTTAGACTTCTGATAAGACCTGGGTTCCTTTACTTGAGTGATCGCACTGTTATTGCCACAGTATATAGGAATCAACTACATGCTGCTCAGTACGATTCTCAAATCCCTTATAAACTTCTTCATCTACACCTCTTCTTTTTTTGTCTACTACATTAATTTATTCTATCTGTATGATCAAGTTAGTAGTAGTATCTTGCTTGAAACTCTTCTAGCTTACTACTCCTCCATTCAGGGTGAAAATATACCCCAAGTTTAACTTGTTATCATCAATATCAAATAGGAAACTCGAGTCTGCGTAGCCCTCAACATGGAGGCTACCTCCTCTATATACTAGTAAAAGATCCTTAGTCCTTCTCAAATATTTAATAATACACTTTGCTGCCTTCCGGTGTTCCCAACTTGGATCCACTTGATATTTGTTTATAACACTCTGAGCATGTGCTATATCAAGAATGGTACATAGCACAACATACATGATAGACCCTATTGCTGAGGCATAGGGTATCATATCTATGTTTGTCCTTTTTCAAAGAGTCATTAGGGACATAATCCTAGAATGTGATATTTCATATATGTGACATCTCTTAGAATTCTTCATACCAAACCTTTTGACAATAGAGTTTATGCACCTAGACTATGACGAGCCAAGTATCCTCTTGGATCTATCACTATATATCTATATCCCAAAATATAGTATACTTCCCATAAGTCCTTTATGGATAAATTCCTAGATAGCCAAGCCTTTACTATGAAAAGCATTCCTTCATCATTCCCAAAGATTATGATGTCATCCATATACGATATTAAGAAGGTGATATCGCTCTCACTTACCTTCTTGTACACACATGGCTCATCTTCATTCTTAACGAAGTCATAAAATCTGTTTATCTCATCAAATATAAGATACTTCTCTAAGTCCTTCATGATACATTTCTAGATAGCCAAATATTTACTATGGAAAACATTCCTTATCATTCCCAAAGATTAGGATGTCATCCACATACAACATCAAGAAGGTGATATCGCTCCCACTTATCTTCTTGTATACACAGGGCTCATCTTCATTCTTAATGAAGTCATAAAATCTGATTGTCTCATCAAATCTTATGTTCGAACTTCGAGAAGCTAGCTTCAATCCATAAATGGACCTGAGCAACCTGCACATTTTCATTTGGACTCTCTTTAGATATGAATCCCTCTGGTTATATCATATACTATTTAGGAATATTAATTTCACATCCATCTATCAGATCTTATAATCATAGGATGTTGTAATAGCCAAAAGAATTCTGATAGATTTAAGCATTATTACAAGTGAGAAGGTTTCATCATAGTCAACTTCTTACCTTTGATGATAACCTTTAGCAACCAACATTGCCTTATAGGTCTCCACATTTTTATCTGTTCCGATCTTCTTCTTAAATATCCATTTATAACTGATGGGTACAATACCCTCAGGTGTATTCACAAGGTTCCAAACCTTATTAAAGTATATAAAATTCATCTCAGAATTTATAGTTTCTTACCACTTCCCAAAGTCTATACTCATAATAGGCTCCTCATAAGCCTGAGAATCAATATCATGAGAGTTCTCTTCACTAATATGTCCTACATATCTTTTAGGAGGGTGATATACTCTGCTAGACTTACGTAAATTTAGAACTTGTATGCTAAGTACTTGAATAGACTCGGACTTTGGAATTGTGCTTAACTTTGGTTCTCCAACCTTGCTGAACTCTATCTCACTCATAGTATTTCTACTAAGAATGTATTTCTTCTTAAGGAACACAACCCTCTTAGCAATAAAGACTTTCTGGTCCTTGGGATGCCCCCAAGTCTCCTTAGGGTATCCCACAAAGGTGCATATTTTCATCCTTGATTCTAACTTATTATGGTTGTGCCTTCTAACATGAGGAATAAAACCCCAAATCTTAACCACATTAAGATCAGACTTTTTTCCTTTTCATATCTCATATGATGTAGATACTACCGACTTTAATGTAACTATATTCAAAATATAAGCTACAGTCTCTAAGGCATATCCCATAATAAGATAGATAGGTCAGCGAAACTCATCATGGACTGTATCATATCTAATAATGTGTGATTAATCCTTTCTGATACACTATTGAGCTGAGGTGTATAAGGAGATATCCAATGAGATAGAATTGCATGGTCCCTGAGGAAATGAGTGAACTACGTACTCAAGTACTCTCTTCCTCAATCAGATCGAAGAGTCTTAATACTCTTTCTAATATGGTTCTTTACTTTTTTTTTAATATTCTCTAAATTTCTCAAAGCCTCGGACTTAAACTTCATTAAGTAGACGTGTCCATACCTAGAGAAATAAGTGAATATAATAAAGTAAGAGTAATCACCTATAGCTTGAGTTGACATAGCACCACATACATCAGTATATATAAGTTCTAGTAGCTTAATGGCTCTCTCTTCAATTCCACTAAAAGGAGAGTTGATCATCTTTCTATGAAGGCAAGGTTCGCAAGTTACATATAACTTATAGTCAAATTGATGTAAGTATTCATCTTTCAGCAACCTTTGAATCCTTCTCTTATGGATATGTCATAGCCTACAATGTCATAGTTATGCATTGTTCACTTTATCTTATTTCTTCTTGGACGTATTTATATTCATGGTATGTAGAAAATTGTCTAACACATATAAGCCATTTATTATGGTCCCTCTAGTGATGATCTCATCATCTAAAATTATTAAATAACTATTATTCTAAAAAAATAATTTATATCTAATAATTATCAAATAAGAAATAAAAATAATATTTTTAATAATAGAGGGAACAAAATAACATGCATCCTAGCTCGGAAGAGACTCTTAGATATCTAATATAACTGAGTTTTTCCTTGTTCCTCAAATAGCTGGCAGAGATGAAGAAGGATATAATTGGTATCCATGCTCTAATGTTGCCTCTATAACTTAGGAGTCATAGAGGCCAACATATAGTATTTTGCCAATGTGGAATCATTTATATATTTCACATAACGAGCAATATCATTCTCCCTTGCCCATCTTCTGGTGTTAGCATAATTGTATCAAGGACATACTTAATTTTCTCTGCTATGAGAACTATTCTCAAATTACGGAGCTAACCCGTGTAGTTTAGACCAGTGAAGTGGTTAACATCAAATATAACATGTAGGAGGTTTACAAGCAATATGTTTTTGACAAATAAGATATATTATAAATAAATAACATGTAGATTTTATTAAAAAACTAATTAAGATGTATACTTTTATCTTAATGTACTCTCACTTTTTTCCTAGTGAATCACGCAATGCCTCTAGCACATGAAATGAAAGTCTCTGGTAGACTTCTAGTGGGGATCGAGATCCAATCGGCATCTTAGTACAACCTCAAGTGACTCGACCAATTACACTAAGCTTAAAAGGTAGGCAACTCTTGCCAATCACAACTCTTTATAATTTTCATCATGTTCGACCTTCGAATCATCATGAACTCGATTGCTCGACCAACCATGAAGTTCAATTAAGTCATCATCATCGTTATAAGATGAGTCTGATTCAATAATGTACTCTCGAGTGACTCGACCACACATACAATATCCTCAGGTCACTGATGACATCTCTATGTCATAGGTAAGATCTCGATCATATAGATAAGTGAGTCTTGAGTGGCTTGACCAATTAAACCTATGTCATGATTCAATTTCTTCTTATAATGATGAAAGATGACATAGGTTAATCTTATTATCTCATGCTCACCGACTTAATATTATCGTATGAGGGGTTTTCATTTTGTATCGATCTCATAACATAATATGTCACATATATACATATTTAATATATATCTACATCACATATATATATATGGTAGGTGTATAACATATATCATATATATAAACCACACCGGATGATCATGAGCATCACTTAATATGATTAATCCTAAGCCACAATGAGCCTAACCACTCACAATAGGACGTATTTCTATATCATGTGATCATTGATCTCGTCATCATCAATTTCTTCGGATCCTCACTACATCACCATGTATCGTGATCTCTGTCATGGTATCGTGGGTCTTGATGTCACCTCCACGATCTTATGGCATCTCTCCGTATAATTAAAAAATAATTACAGGTATGCAAGTTCAACAATAAATGAGAAAAATTAACTAGCATGCCAAATAATAATAATAATCACATGTACACATATCACATCACATGGCTCATAATCACATCATATGCACATTACCATGTAGAATTACAAAATAATAATTAATTAATTAAACTATTTGATTAATTATATTTTTAAATATTAGGACATGTCAAAATCTTTTAGGTATTTATGGAATTATGAATAAAATGATAGATCCAAGAATTTCTCATATTCTGAGGGGGTCATCCTTTTGCTAAAAAGAAGCCCTAACCCTTTCTATCAACCTCCAGCGAGCCATCGCCATCACCCCAGCACCATGGTAGCACATGGCCACATGTTCCGCAAGCGGTCGCCCTTGCTGGTAGCATCCCTGGTCGCGAGCAACTACCCCTTGCAGCCGAGTAGCCCCTACAAAGGGCTTAGCTGCTAGCCACGGCCCTGGCGCAGTCGGTCGCCCTTGCAGGTGGCCTAGCTGTGGGTTGCTGTCCCCCTCCTCGCAACCTTTGCTGCAAATCGTAACAAGTACGTGTAGAACAGTTCTACGTGATTTAATCTTATCAAATGTAGTTTTAAAGCCAATCTTTGCACTAACAATCTTGTATCTAATACTATTGTTGGGAAATCTTAGCTAGAGCATCACAAGTGCAGCAGAATATCAAAACAAAACTGGTTTTACACATAAATCAAAATCATTGTGCAAAAGATTGATAAACAAAAAATTACAAAACCAAAAGACTATATCATGTGAGAGATTATTTACCAAGGGAGATCATATATCCATGTTTTTTCATATATGGATGGAGACGATGAAAGAGGTCAAATGTCCTCCTCTCTAGCGGTATCCACATGATGGATCGCTATTGCGATACTTCTCTAATCACAACCCCCAAGTCTTATAACTCTTGCGCAGAGGGAGGGAGGAGAATAGGAGGGAACGACCAAAAGTGCAGTCTATCACATGAGAGCCACCCCTGCGTCTTATTTATAGAGAGCCACTAAAAACTCTAGGGAATCCTACCTTAGTGGATATTGGATTTCCATTAACTTACCCACTAATCATGAATTATTAGATCTCTATCCAATAATCTCCTTTGGTTTCTAATTGGGCCTCATATTGGGAGTCTATAGTCGGGTCTCATCTAATGAGAATAGTGGCTAATTGGATCTATATCTAATCCTCTATCCGCTAAAGCATCCACTATATGTGTGTGGCTCTCTAGGCCTAATACCGAGCTAGCCTTAAGTCTTCCCTATTAGAATTCATTTTGACTCAGTGAATCATTATCTCATAATAATTCACTCGACTCATCGACTATAGGCGTACTAGGCTACTACATCATAATTCTCAAATGGTACAAGGGATCTTATTTATCGGAGCTATATGTCATTAGCGAGAATATGAGCCCTAGCCACAGTCGACTGCCCTTGTAGGTGGCCTAGCCATGGGTGGCTGCCCCCCTCCTCGCTACCTTCGCCATGAATTTGTTGGGAAACCTTGGCGGAAGCATCACATACGCAATAGAAATCAAAATAAAACATATTTCCCACGTAGATCAAATCATCATGTAAAAGATTTGGTCACAAGAAAGCCATAAAAAATGAAAAACTACATCATATGAGAGATTATTTTACCTAAGGAGATCGTATATCCCTGTATTCTAAATATGTATGAAAAGGATGAAGGAAGTCAAGTATCTTTCTCTCTAACAATATCCATATGATGGATCTCTGTAGTAAAACTCCTCCAATCAGATCTCTTAACTCTTGAGGGAGGGAGGAGAATAGGAGGGGGTGACCAAAACTGTAGCATATCAAACATGAGTCTCTCCTCCTATTTTATAAAGAGCCACCAAAAACTCTATGGGTCTTGCCTTAGTGGGTATTGGGTCTCCATCCAATAACCCACTAACCTTGTATCATTAGATCTCTATCTAATAATCTCCTTAGGCCTCTAATTGGGTCTTAAGCAAGGAGCCCATTAGTATAGGGTCTCATATAATGAGAATAGTTGCTAATTGGATCTTCATCTAATTTTCTATTTACTGAAGCATCCACCATATGTGTGTGACCCTCTAGGCCCAATACCGAGCTGGTGGTGAGTCACTCCCATCAGAACTCCTTCTGATATAATGAATTATTATCCTCATAGTAATTCACTTGACTCATCGATTATGGACGTACTATACCACTATGTCATAGTCCCAAACGGTATAAGGGAATCAAATCTATCAGACATGTCTGTCCATAGTTACAGTATATCTATAGTCCCTCATTCAACTAATATCCTAAAGATCGTATATTAGACATAATACTATCAGGTCACATACGAAATCCATTTTTGACTCGCTCTAATCAGATTCTTCCGGAGAACTTCTTTGCTCTCAATTTGAATGACCCTGGTTAGGGGTTTGTCTGAGCAAGCACACATAGGATATTTCTCTTGTGATACCGAGAGTGGATGAACTTTTATTGATACTCAATTGCCTTCGTAAGATTGGCTACCAATACCAATAACTAGTTGTACCAGATCTGAAACTTTTCAAACTTGTAAGTCTAGCGTCAAAGAAAGAAGTACTCAAATAAGGCATCCTTGATATCTCAAATGTAAGGACCAGATACACAACTGAGACTAAGGAATCATTGTCTGACATTATATATCATTAACCATACAATATTCTATAAGTGGATTAATCAGTGAACTCATTCTCTAATGAACACCTGTACTATAGCCTTAGTGTCTCCATACAAGTGACTATGAGACTAGTCGCCTCCATAATATGGACGAGTATATAGTACACCAACCTGTTCGGTTATCTCGATGTCCTATGACCATGATTATTTAGGATCTGTGTTTAAAGGTGAATCAATCTCATTATTGTGATCTCATCACGATTTGATTCCCATTGCACAGAACCAAGGACATTACAGTATGTATATATATATATATATATATATATATATATATATATATATAATGTAAGAATATGGTAATAATAATCATAAGCAAAAAGATCGTGTAGCGTGTCACATGTGCCATCACTCATATGATTGGCTTGTAGGGTACCAGTAACTAGCAGAATTACAGCAAAAACACGTAGAATGGTTCTACGCTATTCAATCTTATCATATATAGTTTAAAATATAATCTTTGCATGAACAACCTTAACTCTGATACCACTACTGAGAAACCTTAGCGGGAGCATCACATGTGCAATAAAAGATCAAAATCATCTTGCAAAAGATTGGTAAGAATAAAGTCGCAAAACCAAAAAACTATATTATGTAAGAGATTATTTACCACGGGAGATTGTATATTCTTATTTTTTTATATATAGATGGAGAGGATAAAAGAAGTCAAATATTTTCTCTCTTTAGCGATGTTCACACGATGGATCACTATAGTAATACTCCTCTAATCGTAGCCTCAAGTCTCGCAACTCTTATGTAGAGGGAGGGAGGAGAATAGGATGGGACGACCAAAGGTACAACCTATCACATAAGAGTCGCCCTTGCCTCCTATTTATAGAGGGCTACCAAAAACTCTAATGAATCTTGTCTTAGTGGGTATTGGATCTCTATCCATTTACCCACTAATCTTAGATTTTTAGATCTCTATCCAATAATCTCTTTTGGCCTCTAATTGATCCTCATGTAGGGAGCCTATCAATGTCGGGTCTCATCTAATGAGAATAGGGGATAATTGAATCTATATATAATCCTCTATCTGCTGAAGCATTCACCACGTGTGACCCTCTAAACCCAATACCGAGCTAGCCATGAGTCTTCCATGTTAGAATTTATTTTAACAAAATGAATTATTATCTCATAATAATTTACTCGACTCATTCACTATAGGCGTACTAGGCCACTACACCATAATCCTCAGACAGTATAGGGGATCTTATCCATTAGACATGTCTATTATTAGCGAGAATAGGGGCCCTAGCCATAGCCGATCACCCTTATAGGTGGCTTGGCCATAGGTGGCTTGGCCATAGGTGGCTGCCCCACTCCTCACTGCCTTCGCTGGGAATCATAGCATATAATAGTTCTACATGATTCAATCTCATAATATGTAGTTTAAAAGTCAAAAGATTAGTGAGCAGAAAGCTACAAACTCGAAAAATTATATCATGTGAGAGATTATTTACCAAGGGAGATCGTATATCCC
This sequence comes from Ensete glaucum, assembly GCA_021527575.1. Lineage (NCBI taxonomy): Eukaryota > Viridiplantae > Streptophyta > Magnoliopsida > Zingiberales > Musaceae > Ensete > Ensete glaucum. The sequence continues at coordinate 24,788,864 of CM038559.1, read as the reverse complement.
TGTTTTTTTAGATTTGGATAGAGAGGATGAAATATGTCAAATGTCTACCTCCCTAGCGGTATCCACACGATGGATCACTGCAATGATACTCCTCTAATCGCAACCCCAAATCTCGCAACTCTTGCATACAGGGAGGGAGGAGAATAGGAGGGACAACCAAAGGTGCAGCTCATCACATAAAAGCTGCCCTTGCCACTTATTTATAGAGAGCCACCAAAAAACTTAGGAAATTCTATTTTAGTGGGTATTGGATCTCTATCTACTTACCCACTAACCTTGGATTATTAGATTTCTATTCAATAATCTCCTTTGGCCTTTAATTGGGCCTCATGCAGGGAGCCCATCAATGTCGGGTCTCATTAAGGAGAATAGGGGTTAATTGGATCTATATCTAATTCTTTATTCACTAAAGTATCTACTATATGTGTGTGATCCTCTAAGCCCAATACTGAGCTAGCAATGAGTCCTTCTTATCATAACTTATTCTGACTTAGTGAATTATTATCGTATAATCACTCACTCGACTCATCAACTATGGACATACTAGGCCATTAGGCCATAGTCTCCAGATGATACAGGGGATATTATATATTGGACATATTTGTCATCAGTTATCATGTATATATAGTCTTTCATCTATCTAATATCCTAAAGACCATATACCAGGCATGGTATTGTTAGGTCATATATGAAATATGTCTAAGTATCACTCTAATCGGATTCTTCTAGAGAACTCATTTCTCAATCCGTCCAACCTAATCAAGGATTTACATGAGTGAGAGCATACGAGATATTTCTCTTATGATATCGAGAGTAGATGATCCTCTATTGACACTCAATAGCCTTTGTAAGTTTTCTACTAATCTAATAATCGATTGTATTAGATCTAGAACTTTTTAGATCTATAAATCTGACATCAAAGAAATGAGAACTCAAATAAGACATCCTTGGTATCTCAAGCCTAAGGACCAGATACACAACTAGGACTATAGAATCGTTGTCTGACATCAGGTATCATTAACCATATAACATTCCGTAAGTGAATCAATCAGTGAACTCGTTCTTCCAATGATCACCTATATTGTATCCTTAGTGTCTCCACATAAGTGGCTTTGAGACCAATCACCTCCATCATATGGATGGGTACAATACACCGATCTATCCTATTGTCTCGATGTTCCTCTCGAACAACTTATGACCACGATTATTTAGGATCTATGTTTAAAGATGAATCAGTCTCATTATCATTATCTCATCATGATCTGATCTCCATTACACAAAACCAAGAATATCACAATATATATATTTAACATATAATATAATGTGAGAATACACCAATAATAATAATGTAAAGAGAATGTGCAACGTGTCACATGTGTCATCACTCACGTGATTGGCTTGCAGAGCACTTGTAACCAGCACTCACTAAAGGCCACTTGCTTGCCCTCGTATCGTTATCTACTCGTGTGGGGTTCACCATCATCACACGCAATGCTCTTAATAGTATTGAAGCACTCTACTCTCTGCCTACAAAGTATTTTTTGCCCCGAGTGCCCATGCCCAACTTCTTTATCGATGACTACTGCAACTTGCTCGATAACCTAATTTCTTTACAACTAACTAAATCACAACCTGCTCTCTACCATCGATCTTCCTCACTAACGAATTACAGAAGACAAGCACAATAAAGAAACAAGCATCTCCCTTCTTCCTTACTACGATCACCTATTATAGGGAAGTGTCAGATTCTTGCCTACGACAAGATTCCTTTATCCAGTCCGACAAGGATGGTAGTCTTTGGCTGTCAAACCTCATCTGCTTGACATCCTTTAATTCAACCTCTGGTAACCCTCTATCGCACATAGAGGAGGTTGTTGTCTACCGAAGCACGTTCCTAGATGGCCCCATACTCAATCAACGATCCTATTAGTGATGACACATATGTCATGTTGCACAATCTTTTTAAATTATAATTATTAGCATATTCTCATATTATATTATCTAATGAAAATATATATTATGATATCATTGGTTCTGTACAATGAGAATTAGATCATGATGAGATCACGATAATAAGACTATTTCGCCTTTAAACACATATCCTAAATAATCTCAATCATAAGTTGCTCAAGAGGGACATCAAGACAACTAGACGAATCAGTATACTATAATTTATCCATTTGATGGAGGTAGTTGGTCTCATAGCTACTTGTGTGGAGACACTAAGAATATAATTTAGGTACTCGTTGGAGAATGAGTTTACTGATTGATCAGCTTATGGAATGCTAGATGATTAATAATAACTATCATCATACAATGACTCCTTAGTCCCAATTGTATGTTTGGTCCTTAGACTTGAGACACCAATGATGTCTTATATGAGTACTCTGTTCTTTGATGCCAGACTTATATGTTTGGAAAGTTTTAGATCTAGTATAATTAGTTATCGGGATTGGTAGCTAATATTACAAAGGCAATTGAGTGTCAACAAAGTATCATCCACTCTTAATATCATGAGAGGAATATCTCGTATGTTATCACTCGAACAAATCCTTAGCTGAGGTCATTCGAATTGAGAGAAAATGAGTTCTACGAGAGAATCTACTTAGAGCGATACTCAGATAGATTCTGTAGTGGCTTGACAGTATCATGCCTAATATATGGTCTTTGAGATATTATATAGATACATAAAAATTAAGGACAAATAGGTCCAATGGATAAAATCCCTTGTACTATTTGGGGACCATGGCGCAGTGACATAGTACGTCTATAGTCGATGAGTCGAGTGAATTGTTATGAGATAATAATTCATATGGTCAAAAGAAGTTTTGATATGAAGGACTTATAGCCAACTTGATATTGGGTCTAGAGGGTTACACGCATATGGTGGATACTTCAGTGAATGAAGGATTGGATATGAGTTATCCAATTACCTATGTTATCATTGGATAAGACCCAACATTGATGGGCTTCTTGAATAAGACCTAATTAGAGGCCAATTAAAATTATTGGATAGATATCCAATAATCCAAGATTAATGGATAATTGGATGAAGATCTAATACTCATTAAGATATGATCTTTATGGTTTTTGGTGGCTCTCTATAAATAGGAGGTAGGGGCGGTACATAATTAATATGCTACATCTTTAGTCGCCCCTTCATATTCTCCTCCTCTCTCTCACCTTCTCAGTCAACCAACCCCTCTTTGATGTGGGAGGGTAGTGAAGAAGATAGAGGATCTTCTTCCACATTTGTTGTGAGAAGTTATGCAAGAGTTATAAGATTTATAACTACAATTGGAAGAGTATCGCTGTAGTGATCCATCATGTAAATACTACTAGAGAGGAGGACGTTTGACCTCCTTCATCCTCTCTATCCAGATTTAGAAATTTAGGGATATACGATCTCATTAGGTAAATAATCACTCACATGTTGTAGTTTTTAGTTTTTGGTTTTGTAACATTTTGCGCACCAATCTTTACACGATGATTTGATTTACATAGGATATTGATTTTGTTTTAATCTTCTGATGCACATGTGATGCACCTGCTTGGTTTCTCAGTAATTAGTGTGTCTCCTCCATGGCAGCAATAGCAGATTACGTCCTACCATCCCCTTTCTCTCTCAACGCCTGTCAACTTCTCTTGATAGTTGCACAACAGTAGGCCCTAATGCCCACTATTATCGTCTTGGTCTACTCTCCATCAAATTCTTGCAAGAAACAATAGTTATTCTCAATATGCAGGACTTATATCGATAAATATTATAACTCTAATTCTTTTTAAATTATCTAAGGGCAACAACTATGCATCTTGGCTAACATAATTATCTAATCTTATCTTTAGATGTGATATATTAGGCTACATCGATGACTCTTTCAGTTGTCCGCTAGAAAAGATCCAAATACTAAGAGATCCAAGCTTAATAATAAATCATGATCACAAGTTATAGCTACGGTAAGATCATCTTATTCTATAAGTAATTTAAGCCTGAACCGTTGGATCCATAGCACCACTAATATCTTCACGTAGTACTGCAACAGAAGCATGGTCAAAGTTATAAACCACCCTCGCTAATCACTTTTGTACTCGTATGCTAAGTCTCTTATCTACACTGATAAAAATAATATAAGAGAAAAATATCATTGTTGATTATATGCAAAATATACAAGTTATTACAGATGATTTGGATTTAATAGGTCATCCCTTGAGTGATGAAGAAGTCATTGTCTGTACTCTGAATGGCCTAGGAAACGAATATAAGGAATTAGCGATAGCAGTTCGGGCACAAGAGTTACCAATGTCTTTTAAAGAATTACATGATAGTTGATTGATTATGAAACATATTTAAAAAGAGAAGAGAGGATGACATGACTAATCATCGCAGCTCAAGTCAGTCAAAAATCTAAATGAAAGAATAACCAAAACAACAAGAACTTCAAATGATTAGATAAGACCTCTTGGACACATGGATAACATGAAGAGCAATCATCCTCCATTATATTATCAACATTTCAATCATGGTGACAACTTTAATCTAAATAACTTAGGAAACAACTTACAATACAACTATCAATTGATACCTTTTGCTTCCTAATAAGAATAATAAATAAAAAGTCATATGCCATCTTTGTGATAAAATTAGATACTCAGCAAAAGTTTATCGATCTTGACTCAAGCTTACTGCTATACCTAATTATTCTTAAGCAAATATCATTACTATTCCAAATTCACATCAAAACAACTAGATTGTTGACTCTAATGTTTTTCACATATTTCTTAAAATCTATATAATTTATCCATCCACGATGACTATGGAAGCAATGAAGATATCATCATTGGTGGCGATAATGGAATTCATATTATTTACACTGGCTCCATAATACTTAATTCACATACTACTACTTTTACACTCAATAATATTTTGCATATACCTTACATTAAAATGAATCTTATTTATGTTTCTTAATTTTATAAAAAAACACATATTGATTTTTTTAAATTATTTCTTTTAAAGGATTTGAACATAGGGATATCCTTGGCCCGAGGCTAAAATAAGGACAACATTTACGAGTGGTCGTTAGCTTCACAAATCACCCATCCCACCACTCTTACTTCAGTTACTGCTTCACTCGATGTGTGGTATCATCGTCTTGGTCATTTATTACCCTCTATTCAATAACAACCAATTTCTTGTTACTCTCTTCTGACTTTCAAATCAAGCAGAGCTATAACTCATTGTGATGCTTGCCTTAGTAATAAAAATTATATACTACCTTTTAGAACGTCCTCTTTATCTTGCTCCAAACTACTTGAAAAAATTTATGTTGATATATAGGGCTCTACCCCAATCGCTTCTTTTGATAATTTAGATTTTATATTATTTTTTAGATTATGTTACTAGGTATATATGGTTTTACCCTCTCATACATAAATAGGAAGTCACTACAATCTTAAGATACTTTTTGGGAGTAGAAATAACTGTCACATCTTCTAGGCTTATCTATCTCAAAATAAGTTTATTCAAGATCTACTATCAAAGGCAAACATGCATAATGTTAAGAAAGTTGTTGCACAGCTCTCCATTATTTAATCACTTAAGTTATATGATGGCAGCCCTATTATGGATTCCACATAGTACTGACAATCAATTGGCTTCTTACTTTAATCTCTCACACTTCTAGACATATCAGTTGCAGTCAATAAACTATCATAATTTATGTATTGACTCTCCACTACCCATTGGTCTATAGTAAAATAAGTCTTGTGCTATCCAAAAGAGATTCTTAATCATAGACTTTTTCTTCATAAACACTCATCACTTTATCTTCATATTTTAGTTGATGTTGATTGGATAGGTAACATTGAGGATAGAATGTCTATATCAATCTTTATTGTATTCCTTAGAACAAATCCAATCAATTGAAGTTCAAAGATCCACCATTGAAGCTGAATACCGAGCTATCGCCATAACTATTGCGGAACTTAATTGGGCTACCAATCTGCTATATAAACTTGATATCAATTCCAAAATCACATATAATATACTGTGATAATGTCGATCTCATATACGTATGCGCCAATCCAATGTTCAACTCACGCATTAAACATAATTTCATCGACTTCCACTACATCAACCAGTAGACTCCCTTACAAAGCCTTTAGATCATGAAATACTTTAATTACATCGACCCAAGATTGGTATCATCGAAAAAAGCTCCATCTTGGGGGGGCATGATAGAACATCATCTCAAAAGATCATGATAGAGGGATCATGATAGAGGGAATCTCAGATTTGAATAACTTATTTGATTATTTGATGATAGATGATAATTGATTTAATTATAATTTGATTGTAAGATTTGAATGATCGATTAAGGGAAAACTCTCCCTCAAAATCTATATAAATACTCATCATGAATAAATCTAATCTCTTTCTCAAGCTATTTCTAAATTCAACAGGCTGCTGTAGTACATGAAAAAGAAATATAGGAAAATGAGTGTTTCCACCATTCATAATTCTCATACACTTGGAGAGATCACTTTTCAAGTTTAGTAAATTAAGCTTACCCACTTAGGTTGAATGTTTCAGATCTCATTTGATGATAACTCAAAACCTCATTTAAAGAACTCTTGTATCATACTTATGAAAGGGTTGATGGTTGACTCTTCCATTAATTTATATTCACTTATCAAATGTTGAGGGCTTAAGATCTCATTTAATAATTTTTATAGCTTACTTATTAGTGTGATGATGGTATATCATGCTTATTTATCAAAATTTTGGAGGTTTTGGGTCATATATAAATTTTTAAATTTAAAATATCGGTTATATCATATCCGTTTATTAAATGTTGAAGATTTAAAATTTCAGTTGATAAATTTTTACTCCGAAAATGTTGGTTTAATAGTGATGTATAAGACCACTAACAAAAAAAAATTAGATTTGCTCTCCTAAAATCTCATTCAATGATTTCTTTTATATCTAAAATGTCTATTCGATGATGATGTACTTGACGTGTTTACTAAATACTGAGAGTTCAAGACTCCATCTGATAATTTTATTGAAGACATAATTTTATTCAAGACTCCTTTTCTTGTTGCAAGGACAAAAAAAAGAAAAAAAAATCAAATGTGTGCAAAGAATCAAGCTTAGACATTCATAATTGGCAGAAGTAGACAAACTAACCACAGTGCCACAGGTCCTCCAAGCTTGGAAAATGCTTAATGCATTAAGCTACAAGTCAAAAGTACAATGCCTCTTAGCTGAGTGCAGCAACCATGTGAGAGGCAAGCGGAGTACTCTCTTCTCCGTGCTACGTACGTGAACCAAGTCCATGAGCTTTCCCTGCTGTCAATCTTATTAGTATTTTAGTAGTAATCCTTTTGCAATATCTTGGTACAATGGTACTAATATAACTTCTTTTGGTAATTTAAAATATCAGAAATCGAATCACGAGAACCGTATTTCTATATAATTTAAATATAAAACTGTACATTGACCCTCCTCTTGGTCGTTTTTAGCAGCATCTTCCTTTGCATTAATTCCCATGGCTTCTGTTCCTTTTCATTCAGTCTCCTGATCTGCTTGGACTGGAGTGGCTTGTGTGCAAGGCGGTAAGGTTGTCGAGAGAGAGAGAGAGAGAGAGAGAGAGAGAGAGAGGCTCGGGTACGTACATGGAGGTGTAAGGATACGATGAGACGATCGGCATCGGGAGAAATCACATGCTGCTCTTAATAGGAGAAGTCCTTTTCCCTGTGTTGGCAGCTGAGCTGAGGAAGAAGCTCAGAGCACAAGAACCGAGGCTGAAACATGTCTCGGTGGTCCTTCCCCTACCTTTTTGATCTCATCAACCATGACGAGCTTTTCAAGGAATATTCACTCTCACAGGAGAGAGATCAGAGATCATATAAGAGCTTACGAAGAGATTTAATGGAGACTACAAGCACTACCGTGTGCTGCAGTCATCCTTTGGGTCATAGAACATAAAAAGACTAGTATGAAATCTGGCTGAGAAGCTACAGACCTACGAATGTAGATGTCCTGAAACATACATTCGTAAAAAATAATCGAATGGAGGGCATGGATTGATGATATATCATGCATGTTCACAGGGCCCAGTGTATCATTTCAGGTTAATCTTTGTCTTCTCTCTTGTGGTTCTGAATGCGCCAACCAAACCCATCAAAGTACAACAAAAGAAAATAACAAGCTTTCTACGGTACAAATCTGCCATCGACTTCGCACAAGATAAAAGAAAACATGTCATTTCAGCCTTTAGATCGTAGCTTCTCTTTTGACTCTAACGACGCCACTTGTTCTTGACATCCTACTCATCTAAATGCTGATATATCAAGCATTTTGTTGTCCCTTGGCATGACGCTGACCTAAATCCCGGATCTTGGTTGCTTTCACACACTACGATATTTTTACTCAATCATGTGGGTGTTCAATGCAAGAGAACCAACAGCCTCGAACCCTAAGGGTCAATCAAAACTAGGGTTTTTGTCCACTAGCATATGGAGGCTTGTGGTCTGCTTTATAGATTCTTGTTATTGGGGTTTGGGGCAACTGTTTCCAGCTCCATGCAGCGATCAGATGCCAGATAAAAACAGTGGAGGATCCTTGGGATTGGAAAACCAGAACTAAAAAGAATAGTAGATAATAGTAGTATTATTTTTCTTAAGAGAAGAGACCGTCCTTTGAATGCTTTTGGCTCACCTTTTTCATGTCAGCAAAACAAATTATTTGTGTCATTACTTTTGGCTTGTGATATACAATGATGAGCTTCAAAAAGCTGGGCATTAGAACTTACTTAACCTTATACTGCGGTGACAGATCTTTAACAGAGGGAAGCAGCAACAAATTGTTTCTCAACCTGTCCTCTTCATGGTTTGCCTAATATTTAACCCCTCTCTGTTGGTCTTAAGTCTCTACGACAAAAGATTGACCTTCTGCAATTTATATTCCATTTCAGAACTTTTCGAGCATTCACGCATGATCGATCTTTTCAGGTCCCCTTTTGGAATTCGGTACTGCTCGAGAAGCTACAGTCTCGTAATCACAGATTACTATGAGAGTGGCCCCAGAGGAAACAAGTCATGGAGCCCTCTTTGAGATGTTTCCAAGGTGGCAGGAGGACGAAGCAAAAAATCTAGTCCAACAACAAGTTTCATGTGTAGCTTTGTTTTTGGGTGGGCCTTTTTCTTCTCCGTCTTCTCTTCCGGCTGCTTCCCGTCACTTCGACGAAACCAGTGGATTCTCTCAAATGTTATTTGTCCTGAGATAGACATCAAACTCGACGGAAGAACAATAAAGCTAAAGGTCAAGAAGGCACCTGAATTCCGAGCCCTCAAGAAATATCAGTTTAATCAATGGTAATAATAGGTTTGTCAAGAAATAGATGTGCATACTGAGGCGAAATCATTGGATGAGAAATAAAAGCCTTCTTTCGACATGATGAATTGGTGTGTATATATGTCACATCATCACCTTCGAAATGCCTAACACGTCGGCATACAACAACAGCTCCGGAGTGTGATCGACATACGAGAGCGATGGGGTTGGGAATCCAATGCATTGCAGAGTCTCTCTCTCTCGAAAGGAGTCGTCGTCACCTTAGATGTACTTAAATGATTTATTATATAAATAATAGACTTAAAATACTTCAAAAATTTCAGATTAATAGTAATATACTCATCCAAATAAATAGTCTATCCATTCCGATGTTATATGGAGAGAAAGATGCACAGAGTTGTTATTTGACCACAGATTAATAGTAATATACTCATCCATATAAATAATTTAACATTACTTTATTGTCACTATTGCTTTAGCCACTTACCAGATGAAAGATGGACTGCGATGTGGATAATAAAACAGGTGTGGCCAAGTTAATATATTAAAAGATGCACATAAAACCATCAAAGAAATTGGGTTATATTAGTTGTCATGTTCAAAATAATAAAATAAACAAAATATAAAATAAATTATTATAATCCATTATATATATATATATATATATTTATGATTTAAAAAAATTGGTACCCGAAGTTTCATAACGAAGAAAGATGATGACTTTATATATTATATTATATAATTGAGACGTTATTATTGTGTTACTAGAATTTAATTATTTATTGAATATTGAAGGACCAGTGTTAAGATTTATCCTACTAAACAATTATTTATTTATCTGCATCAAGTCTTGCACGTATTAGCAAATCCACACTGCCTCCATAATTAGCTGTTCGTGTTTGGGCTTTTCGGCCCACATTCCAATAAACAACTACATAGCCACAGGTGACGGTAAGCTCACTACACGGTCTCTCGATCCCAAATTGTGATCCCATCCAAAGTTACTTCTTCCCGCCTTCCCCTCCCCCCAATTCCTGCTTTAGGGTTTTGATCTCCGAATCCTTCCCTCCATTCGCTTCCCTTCACGACGGATCGCCACGGTCGCGCCAGGGCTCCGGCCGAGAATGCACATCAAGGAGATATGCCTCGAGGGGTTCAAGTCCTACGCCACCCGGACGGTGGTCTCCGGCTTCGACCCCTTCTTCAACGCCATCACGGGGCTAAATGGTTCCGGGAAGTCCAACATACTCGACTCCATCTGCTTCGTCCTGGGAATCACCAACCTGCAGCAGGTCCGGGCCACCAACCTCCAGGAGCTCGTCTACAAGCAGGGCCAGGCGGGCATTACCAAGGCCACCGTTTCCATCGTCTTCGACAACTCCGACCGGTCTCGGAGCCCGCTGGGGTATGAAGATTGCCCCGAGATCACGGTCACTCGACAGGTGCGGAAGTCCTTTCATGCATTTGGAGCTCGTATTTAAGCAATTCGACAGAAAAAAAAAAAGAACTTTTACTTGGAATCGACGATTGGTGTTCTTCCTGTGGAATTAAGTTCTTGGTTTTCTTTGCGTTCGAGATTTCCCTGAAGTTGGATCGGTTGTTATTGTTTTTCGTTTTCAGGAAAAAAAAAGATTTTCCTCTTTTGGGATGAACTTGAGTTGCGGATTGTTCTTTGTGTGGAATTATGATAATGACTTCTCTATTTTCCAAGGTTTTCTTAGGTTGGTCGGTAGTGACTGTATATTCTTCCTCAGGGAAGAAAAAGGTTCTTTTTCTTGTTTAGGAGGTTAAGCTGAATTATACATGGATGCCTGTTAGAAACTTGAAACACTTGAAAGCCTGGAGCACAACATTCAGCTTCCAACTCCATTTTTATTGACATCAACAAATCTCGTTAACTCACCTGTTGAAAGTTTCTAATGCCTAAAAAATTGAGGTTGAAGTTTTCTCTTAACTGCAAATAAAGTAAGATGATCTTTCAATTGAAAAAGATTCATGCAGTCTCTGTTATCTGTTGTGAAGTAACGGGAAAACAAGGTGTTCCATTGCATGAGGCTCTTGCCAATGTAGGGCTTGGGATGGGCCAATCTGCATACCTTTACCAACAAAAAGGCTGTTTTCGTGACTCAAATCCTGATCACTTGGTCTATAGAGGAACAGCTTTACTTGGGCCATGGTTCACCTCCTAGCTTACGGAGGAAAATGATGAACTTGTAAAGTGGATGAAATTTCTTCATATTTATTCCTACCGAGATGGAATCAATGGGATCAAAATTTGGTTTGTGCATGCTGCTAGTATAGTAACCACTTTCTGTATAATTATATGGCTGGTTTCTTGGTTTGGATTTTGGAATATATTGGGTGTCAGGCTTTCGCTTGTGGTTTTAGGATTACATCAATATCATGGCACCATGTTGATTGTGCCATCCATTTTCTTTTTGATTGTATCATTACTAGTATCATGAAGTTGGTGGGATCTATAATGAATCTCGTCCATCAGTTGTTACATAAGTTGTTATTGAACCTTTTTTTGGATGTTGTGGATGTTAGAGAAACTGATGAACAGTGACCCCATATCATAAATATTTGTATTCTGTTTTTAAAATTTTCCTGAAAACATATGCATGAGTAATGTTAAGACAATTTTGTTCCCTTGTGTGTCATGTTGTGCAATCAATTTGAATTCATGACTAACCCTGCTCTTGTTGTAGATCGTGGTTGGGGGAAGGAATAAATACCTCATCAATGGGCATCTTGCTCAGCCTTCCCGTGTGCAGACCCTTTTCCATTCTGTGCAGCTTAATGTCAACAACCCACATTTTCTCATAATGCAAGGGCGAATCACAAAAGTCTTGAATATGAAACCTCCTGAAATTTTATCAATGCTGGAAGAAGCTGCCGGCACAAGAATGTATGAAATGAAAAAGGAGTCTGCTCTGAAGACACTCGACAAGAAGCAAAACAAAGTAGCTGAGATAGATAGGCTTCTTGACCAAGAGATTCTTCCTGCTCTTGAGAAGCTTAGAAAAGAGAGGATGCAATACATGCAGTGGGTCAATGGCAATGCAGAATTAGATCGGCTCAAGAGATTTTGTGTTGCTTATGAATTTGTCCAGGCAGAAAAGATACGAGATAGTGCTTTCGATGAGGTGGGTCAAGTTAGGAAAGAGATGGCTGAACTGGATAAAGACACTGAAAAATTGAAATCTGAGATACAAGAGATGGAGAAGAAAATATCTATCTTGAATGCTGATAAAGAGACAAAACTAGGTGGTGATATGAAGGCTTTGTCTGAGAAGGTGGATATTCTTTCTCGATCTCTTGTGAAAGAAACTTCTGCAATGACTAACCAAGAAGAATCTTTGAATACTGAGAAAAAGGCTGCAGAAAAGGTTATGATTATTCTAATACTCAATATTGTTCTGTGTACAATGCAGCATATTCTCATTTATGCTATCTTGTGGCTGGAGACTATCAGATATAGCTGCCAGAGCTTAAGATTCTTTTCCTTGCAGCTATTGTGCATTGAGTAATTAGGTGTACAGATTATTGCTGCATGGTTTGCAACATTGCATGATCTCTTAAATCTGATGATAATGTTTGTCGTCAACAGATCATTAACAACATTGAAGAAATCAAAATGACAAAAGCTGAGAGAGATGCTGCATTGAGAAAATCTGAGGAAGGTGCGACTGATCTGAAAAAGAAAGTGGAAGATTTATCTAAGATTTTGGAAGACTCTGAGAGAGAATATCAGGTAATTTTATCAGTGAATAAATTTCACTTTAAAAAGATCCAAGATATATGTTTCTTAATGGACTGAAACTTAACTATCACCAGGGTGTTCTAGCTGGCAAGAGTAGTGGAAATGATGAGAAATGCCTTGAAGATCAACTGAGGGATGCTAAGGCTGCTGTTGGACTTGCTGAATCAGAATTGAAGCAACTAAATACCAAAATTGGTCATTCTGAGAAGGAGCTGAAAGAGAAGAAGGGTCAACTGTTAGCAAAATGTGACGAAGCTGCTGCTGTAGAAAATGAGCTAAATGTTAGGAAGAAGGATCTGGAAGCCATTACATCAGCCATGGGCTCTATTTCTTATGAAGATGGCCAGATGGAAGCCCTGCAAAAGGTTTACATAGATCTGACAGTCCATGGACAGTAGAATAAGTTTGACCTTTCATGTTAAATGCATCTAGACATAAAATTATATTTGCTTGATCTATTCTGGTGTTGATTTGTCATTAGGATCGATCTGCTAAGTTAGAGATGATTCAGAAGCTGAAGGATGAAGTCCGTGTTCTTTCAGGAAAGCTCGCAAATGTTCAGTTCACTTACCGTGACCCTATTAAGAATTTTGATCGTTCAAAGGTTAAAGGTGTTGTTGCAAAGCTTATTAAAGTGAAAGATGCTTCCACAATGACTGCCTTGGAGGTTTGTTTTTACCAAATTTGTATCACTTGGTTGTTCTATTTGGGATGTGGTTTCTTGTTTATTGCTGGTTTTTTTTATCACATATTTTCATGTTTGTAAAGTCACTTAGATTTGCAGGTTGCTGCCAGAGGCAAGCTGTTCAATGTTGTTGTAGACACAGAATATACTGGGAAACAGTTACTTGAATATGGAGAGTTGCGGAGAAGAGTAACAATTATACCCCTTAATAAAATTCAAACTCACATTGTTCCTCAACGAGTCCAACAAGCAGCTGCTAGACTAGTTAGTTTTGTTGTTTTGTTATATGATGTATTTGTCACATGGTTTTGTAACTGCTTGATGATTTAAAGCTAAGAGTTTGTGTAGGTTGGAGAGAAAAATGCTCAATTAGCTCTACTTTTGGTTGGATATGATGATGAAGTGAAGGTAGGACACTCCACACCAGAATATATGTTGCTGGCCATGCAAAGTATGGTTTAGAGTTTTTGATATGTTTGTCGTGGAGTGGCTGCCACCAGTGAAGTTTTCATGATGGTGGTCCAATCCTCATTAATTTTTTTTATTAAGAATTGTTCTGCGAATCCTTTTTAATTATTCTGCCACATAGGTGCTTCCGTCTGATAAAATTTCTTCTTGTAACTTAATATCAGAAGAAGCAAATATGTTGACATCTACAACCTAACTTTGCATTCTGTTAAATGATTGATACTGCAGAAAGGCTTGCCATTTATTTTGAACCAGTGCATCTTATTAGTTATTACATTTGTAAATAAATGCTAATGCTAACTAATAGGGGATGAACTTTGAAGGCTAGGTTTTAGTTTAAAGAGAAGTAAGAATTATATTTAAGGTGGAAGTTACTGCATCAAGAGATGAATTGTAAGCATGATTGAAATAAATGGATAAGAAGTTCCATAAATAGCAATATTCCATCTAATATTTAATAGAGCTCAACAGAGGGAACAAAGTCATGTGACTGACCATTTATAGTCCATCTTATGTATTTTGACCATTACCTTGCATGCTTGTCTATAGGTTTATGCGTAAATCTAATTTGGTAATATGAAAGTGCTTATTTGCTATGTAATCTCTTATTTACATTCCATAGGAAACACAGACTAATTGTTGGATAGCATTTATGACACCTGCTGTTTATAATCACTGAGATTGTTCATTCTTGTTGCAGAACGCTATGGCTTATGTGTTTGGGTCCACATTTGTTTGCCAAAGTATTGATGCTGCAAAGGAGGTACTCAAATCTTTAGTTACTTTTTTGTGCATTCTATATTATTGCCGAGGACATTTTTTTTGATAATTAATCATATTCTTTTTGTTCTGTTGAATATATATTGAATTTTTTAATTAAAAGATCAACCTTGTCTGTTATGTGGTCTCCTTGGGAAGCTACATTGTGAATGTTGCAAACCACTCACTTCTCTAGTTTAGGTTATCTTGTTGAATTGAAGGTGGCATTTATATGTGCCAAGATAAAGATCCTAAATTTGTATTTTATCACACTAGGTTGAAAGTGCCATGGTGTGCCCATCTTAAACCATTAGAAATATGCACACACACACACATGTATGTATGTATGTATGTATGTATGTATGTATGTATGTATATATATACCTTTTTGTGGGTAAATGAGAAACCTTCAAAAATTTCAAAAGTTAATAACTAATACCTGAAGGATGTAGTTATGTTCATAGCATAAGAAACTTTGTGAGATTTGTGTAAATCGAGACTATTCCTGGGTTATATTCATGGCGATTTTTGCTTTGATGCTTATATATTAATGCCACTGTTGTTGGAGACTCAAATTTTATTTATTTATTTATTTTTGTGGTTACTGTTTTGTTCCTTTTCGACTTGGGAGGTCAGAGTTCGAGTTACAGAAATAACCTCTTTAAATATTTAAGGATAAGGTAGCATACATTGACCTTCCTTAAACCCGCATCGGCGGGAGTCTTTGTGCATTGGGTATGCTCCTTTTTTTACTGTTTTGTTCGTTATAAGCAGGTGATCCCAGCATTTTAGGTCAACACTCCTATCAGAACTTGGTGGAACCACACTTCTCATGCATGCTGTTACCAAACATTTTATCTTCAATTTTAAATCATTTTGTCCAAATAACATATCATGTCTTAGTTGGATACGTAACTATCTACAAGTGCTTTCTTTCTTTGGCTGCAAGTGAAGTAATGCATGAAAAATTACTTGTTCTTTTGGATTCTTTTTACTCCAATGCTATACTTTCTGCAGGTCGCCTTTAATCGGGACACCAGTGTTCCAAGTGTGACTCTTGAAGGTGACATTTTTCAGCCCAGTGGTCTTTTGACTGGTGGAAGTCGCAAGTATGTTATCAACATGTCCTTACCATCTGATTGCCTCAGAAAAGCTTGACTACATTAGTCAGTATGCTAACTTTATATTTACTTCTTATTCTTTAACATTTTATGCTTTTAGAGGGGGAGGTGAATTGCTAAAACAGCTTCATGCATTAGCTGAGGCTGAATCAGAGCTCAACATTCATCAAAGAAGGCTGTCAGAAATTGAAGGAAAGGTTGGATCCTTATCAGACTTAATGTGTATGCTATAGTTCTGTTACTGTATTTTATGTTCCTCAATTATGTACTTGTTGGATTAATCGATATAAACCTACTCTCTTGTGGATGTTGAGGTTGTGAAACAAAATCAAAAGAAAAGAAAGAAACTGAAAGTTTGTGTTGTCTCTGACTTTAAACAAAGCAAAGTTGTTGAAGAAATGTTATGGTAGAGATGCACTGTTTGTAGCCAGTTGCTTTTCTTTTTAACCCATAATTTAATTTGGTAAATGTGAGTTCTGAATGAAAATTGTCAATATGTTCTTGATATGTTTCTTTTGGAAAATAATCTTTCTATTCAGTAGTCAAAGTAAACAAGGAGAGCAACTCTATATTTAATCTAAGTTAACAAGCAGATCTGAGAATACTATAATTGGCCTGATCTGAGCATGTAAGTTACCTGATCTGAGGATACAAACAGATCGGAGGATACTATATTTAGAAGATATATTCATGAAGCCATAGTACTAAGTTGTCTATATCTTGGCAATTGGTACTCAACACCATAATTTTACTTGGTTATATATGCATTTAGGCCTATATACCTTGCATGCTAACCTATCTCAAATGTGATGGATTGATTCTCATCACCGTAATCTTGCTGGTGTGACCATCCCCAACTGCCCTTGGACAGTATGGTAAATTAGTCTCTTGACACAGCAATAATGTTATCCCTTATTGCAAAATTTGAGTGCTATTGGGTTTTGGCATAAAAGGAGTGTCTTGCAGTGGTAAGCATATGCTCATTAATCCGAGTCTTCAAGTAGCAAGGAAGTCATTGTTCGAAAAAATGTTGTTTGTGTGTATCAATTCATAAAGAGGGAATCTTTCACTTATATGTGGACTTCATTTTTGATCATACTGCAATATTCTGTCTCGAAATATGGTCTGGGTCATTACGAGTGGCAACCTTGATATAGTGATGCATACAGGATTACTAGCTTGATACTCTCCCTTTTCTAGTGTTCAGTGTTTTGGCTCAGGAAATATCATACTTATAAAGTGAGATAGCTAATCATGTTTAGGGTTTTTCTTGTCTTTGTGTCGTAATACTCATATGATCTTATAGCTATAATCATTGTGTCTTTTTCCTATTATACATTAGTTTAATGGCCCTTTAGATAAAGAACTTATAGATAGAATGAATTTCGAGCTTCTCACTTATTCATTGATGACACTCATCCACTATATTTGACAAACTTGAAGCTGTCACATCCACTACATTTGTCAAGTGCATATAGTTGTAACATTGAGCATATATTTGGTAGACAATGTTTTTTTTCGTCTAGCTAGAAGAAAGAAAGTATTTATTTATTTTAATTTTTTACTTTGGGATTATTGGTATTTCAAGTTTTATTTTGATTTGCATTGTTTGGGATGGAAAGTTACCATGAACCGATAAAGAGAACTGATCCATTTAATTTTTATAGGTCTGATTCATGTGATTTAAAATGTTTAAGCACATGTAGTGGTAGTTGTCTTGTCTTATGAGACTAAACCATGTTGTCACAATCTCTTTAAATTAAGGCATGATGTTCCATCAAAGAATAATCCTAGTAGGGCATGTGAGGCCAGTACAATTCTAGTTTCACATCATGATATGCCTCTGATGCTTTTTATGGTTATCTCTTTATTACTTGAGTTCTTCACATTGACTTACTGAGAGGATTGACCTATTAACTTGATATGGACTTAAAATACATGAGACTAAATCGGAGTGATGCAAAAGTAGTGATGTTACTGGGTACATGAGGTCAGTTAAGTGGCATGTTTCGAGTGTTGGTTATATGCTGGTTTTGTGGGAGCTATTGCTGTAGTTATTTGGCTTCATTTTCAATGTTTCCTTAACATTTTCAATGTTTTTAGCATTGAGTAGTTTTGTTTGCCAAGTTTAAACTCTTTCTTTGCCCTTTTCTAAAGATAAACAAAAACTCTGGCTTCAATTTTCTTATGAACTTTTTCTTGAGAAAATGGGATTGACTACTTGAATATAGCTATTTTTGCAGCAGCATGCAATCACAGCAGGATGTTTCATTCGCATATCAAATACTATAAATACTATGGATTAATGCTGAAATATAAGATATGAGAAAAACATGTTTTCTTGTGAAAACCTTGCAGATTGCTGCCCTTGTGCCTTTGCAAAAGAAGTATGTTCAACTCAAGTCTCAACTTGAACTGAAATCATATGATCTTTCGCTCTTTGAGAGCAGAGCTGAGCAAAATGAGCACCATAAGGTTGTTGCTTCCCCTCAAAAGCATTGTACTTATTAATGTTAATTTTCGGTTTCTTCTGAGTTAGAGAGTTGATTCTAGTGTTTTCTGTATTCTGGTATTAATTTTGTTTCTATTTTCAGTTAGGTGAGCTTGTGAAGAAGATTGAAGAAGATCTGGAAGAAGCAAAGTTAAGAGTGAAAGAAAAGCAACTTCAGCACAAGAATTCTATTTTGATTGTCTCAACGCTTGAAAAATCCATCAAGGAAAATGGAAATCAGCGGGAGACTAGACTTAAGGATTTGGATAAAAAGATCAAGTTACTGAAATCTGATATGCAGTCTGCTTTAAAACAGCTAAAGGTGGCTTTTCTTCTTTCCTAATACCAGAAATATCCTCTTTTCCTTTTTTATGAAACCTGTGTTTTAGCTCAACTACCAGATATATCAAGTCACTGAAATCTGATGCAGTGTGGTTCCTTTCTATTTGTTTATAAGTCAGTATTCCCTATTGCATCGGAATGGTACTTGTATATATCTACCTTTTCTAATGAATTTACACAATATTACTAAAAATGTCTCTGATTTTAATGATTTTCTCCTGTTTGAATGTGATATTTTTCATTCCTAAATCATGAAGAAATAAATAGTTGCCAAGTCTTTATTATTGAGTATTGCCACTTAAAGCTTCCCTTTTACTCTATGTGAAGCCACTGTTCATCAATTTGAATTAACTTCCCAAGTTCAACATTTGGATTAACTGCCATGTGCTAGATGCATTCATTAATCCTCACAATCAAGTGGAATTTGAACTTAATATTCACCTTGTCCTGTGCAATTTTCCAGTTAAAATTAGATTGTTTGATTCTTGATGCTGTTTATTGTGGAGAAAATCAAATTGCCTGGTAAATAAGTTCTTTTGTAATAAGTTATTCTTGATGGACTCATTATTTCCAGATTTTTCTTGTTTGAAATAGTTAATGCTAATTGTCTTGGTTAAATATTCGGATACAATGAAATCTCTATTTAAGATATAGGTGTCTAATTTGGTACATGAATCAAGCATCATGTCCCGAGCCATAATTCTATAAAACTATGAACCGAAAACTACTGTAAGAAAAGAAAGTAGGGCTGAACCAACATGTTTTTGACTTTATAGTTCATTCATGTTAATGGATATAAAATGTTATCTGTATTCATGTTGCCTTTTCTATCTTTTCTGTGTCCTGTAGATTGATAGCTCCTCCCAGAATCGAATTTTGCCATTTCTCTGTATCCTCTCTGGACCATAATGTCCATCACCAACCATTTACACACCTGAATGATGATTATCAAACTTGGAATCCATTAAGTACATATCCAACATTTTCTGCTACATTGCAATTCTTTGTTTTTAATGCTTCTTTCAAACCAAGTTTTCAAATTTCTTTTCTTTCATAATCAATAATTAACTAGAAGTTTGAGCTGCTATTATTTCTGTAACTTGCAACAGAGCATTTCTCTCATCTTCTAATACATTTCAAAGTACAGGGAAATTCCAGAAATTTCTTGTTGCTTGCATGAGCATTAGCTGGATGCAATATGTTATCTTTTCTATCTGCAACTTAATATCTGAAGTTTCTAGCTATAGTGGCACTTGCACTATTTAAATACATTGGGATGTTTGCCATTCACCTATCTTCTAGTGGGTTATACTACAATTATCTGCACAAAACCATTTACACAAGCTCCCAAGTCAAGTTTTTGTTCCTTCACCTTTAAAAGAAATATCATGGTTTCATTCTGCTTTTGTTCTTTTCATCTCAAGTTACAATCTCTCTACATTTTGATGGGCAGGAACATTTTTTGTAGACCATTTCATTGAGTCTTAGTGTATAGTAGGGAATATTAAATAGTTTAGCTTACCTTGATTTCTTGTAGCATTTAATGCCATGGAAAATGTATTATATTTTAATTGTAGAATCCTGGGAATTTCAGGTAGTTGCTCACTTAAGTTTCTTTAACTACATTCTCTTTAACTTTCATTGTTATAGCACCATCTTTAAACATTGGTGGACAAATTGAAAATGTGTTTATCTCTACTAAGATATTGAAACATGAGAAATGCTTATCCGGGAAACTTGCAGATATGATATGATGAATTAGCAAAATCTTTTTACTGTGTTTTGTTCTATAATAAGGAAATGTAGTTTTCCTTTTATTTGTCCTATAAAAAGCATCATAGCTTTGTCCACTGTTTAACAATTTGTTTAGTTTATGTTTATACTAGTTCTACTGCTGGGTGGAAATTGAGTTGGGGAATTTCTTGAAATAAAATGCATGGAGTTTAGAGTTCTGTATTTCTATGGGCATTCATATTTGAAATAATCCTCTTTGGTCTAAGTCATTTATATCAGCATACTTAGAAGAAGCTAAAAAGCTGTTCTTTATGAAGATTATGCCATATTAAGATTGTCTACTCATTCATGTGGTTCTTTTATTTAGATGCTTTAGCATCACCTATTTTCTTGATTGTGTGTTTACTATAATTGCTTCATTGTCACGAGCATAATATGAGGACAAACATTTGGTAAGGCTTACATGAGTTTGCTGTCCATGTGCTAGGTTCATGAAAGTGAGAAAGAGAAGATTATCATGGAGAAAGATGCAATCCTGCAAGAGCTTGTTATGTTGGAAAACCAATTAGCTGCTTCAGAAACTCAGATTCACACTCTCACTGAAGAACTTGATAAACAAGGAAACAAGGTAATCCCTAGTCGAAGAATGACAATGATCACTTTTATCTTTTTGTTGGGCAAGGGAGGATAACCAATATGTTCTGGATTCTGGTTATCTAAATGCCAATGGTGCAGGTCAGTTCCATCAAGCAGGCATATGATCAAACAGAGTTTGAGTTGAATTTAAGCCGCTCAAAGTTGAAAGAATGTGATACACAAATAAGCTGCATTGCTAAAGAGCAACAGAACCTACAACAGAAGCTTAGTGATGCTGCAGTAGAGAGAAAGAAGATGGAAAATGAGGTGCTTCTTGTGGATCTTTCTTGCATCCTTTCTTATATAAAGGTATGGAATCATATCTGTGCTCATATCTATTTCCATTTAGGTAAAACGCATGGAGATAGAACAGAAAGAGTTCTCTTTGAAAGTAAACAAGCTGCTTGAGAAACATGGGTGGATTGCTACTGAGAAACAACTATTTGGGAAGAGTGGAACTGACTATGATTTTTCAGCCCATGACCCAAGTAAATCTAGGGAGGAACTCGAAAAGATGCAGGCTCAACAATCTGGGTCTGCATTTACACTCTCTCTCTCTCTTTCTCATGAAACTGCTACAACTGAAGCATAGTTCTTGATCAACTGAATGCTCACTTGATCTTTATCCTTTATTACTTTACAATAATTGTTTGTAGGCTTGAGAAGAGGGTCAACAAGAAGGTGATGGCAATGTTTGAGAAAGCAGAAGATGAATACAATGATCTAATTTCAAAGAAAAATATTATTGAGGCAGGATGAATATTTTTTTCCCTGTATTCTTTTTGTTTTATGAACTGGTAGATATGCATATTTATTGTTGTTTTGCTTGCTAGAATGACAAGTCAAAAATCAAGAAGGTGATAGAAGAGCTAGACGAAAAAAAGAAGGAAACTCTGAAACTAACTTGGCTCAAAGTAAACAAGTCAGTAGTCAATTTTTCTTTGGAAGCTTCATTTACTTTCTCTTCTGTGAATACTAACCTCTGTTTTGAATAAAATTGTAAAATTGCTTGTGATTCTTGATGTTATCATTTCATAAATTGTTTCTCGTGTTCTCTGTTCAACTGAACTGTATTCAAGTTTCAAATTGTCTTTGCAGGGACTTTGGATCAATCTTTAGTACCCTTCTACCAGGCACAACTGCTAAGCTTGAAGCTCCCGAAGGGTACAGTTTCTTAGATGGTCTGGAGGTTCGTGTTGCATTTGGAAGTGTTTGGAAGCAGTCTCTCTCAGAATTAAGTGGAGGACAGCGATCTCTTCTCGCACTTTCTCTTATTTTGGCATTGCTTCTTTTTAAACCTGCTCCAATTTATATACTTGATGAGGTATTTTTAACCTTGTTTATCATTAAGTGAATTTCATACCAATGCATCTTATCCCATTTGGAACATTTAAGATGATTTTTTCCTGCTGATGGTATTATCCTATGTAATATTTCCGAATCCTGACCAATTTGTACTTTGGTACAATAAGTAACGACTACTCAAATAAATTGATGGAATGCTCAAATAAATAGCCAACATCTGCTATTTGTTTTTGTCAACAAATACCATGACTATTAGTTGGTGTGGATTAGATAATCACATGTGAGATGCCAAAATATCTACACACAATTGTTCTTTTTTCCTTGATTTTGTGCAACCTTGATAATGAAATTGGGTTATTTAATGGGCATGTGTTTTCTCTTCCTCAGGTGGATGCTGCTCTTGATCTAAGCCATACACAAAACATTGGAAGAATGATTAAAGCCCATTTTCCCCACTCCCAGGTTATGCTTCTATAAGATGTCTGATTAAATTTTTTTCTTTTATATGTACGTATCATGCTATTATATATTCTACTTTGGCCAAAACTCAGTTTATTAGATTACAAAATTGTTTGCTGTTAAAAATATTCTTTTAGGATGTTGGAAACACTTCTTAAAACCTCAAAGCTGCACTAAGGTTAAATTTGCGAAGGACTGCATCAGATGTGTTGGCCTTTTGCTGATATTGTGCTAATTCACTGACATAAGGTCATGGCACATTAATAATAGGATGAGAGATTGCTTGTCCCAGCTGATGCTGGTATGTGAGCACTGTGACTGCATGTTACTGGCACAGGATGTGCCATGAAACTTGGAGCCGTTGTTCATGCAATTGCTTGGAAGAAGTTTATTTATTATGCTAAATGATGGAAAAGGATCTTTGCACACAACTGAATGTAGTTTTGTTATTAGTGTTGTTGTTGCAGCTCTTACAGTTAGTACCTGTTATGTTTCGTGATTGAATCCAAACAGGATCAGTGGCAACTTTTTGATCGTCTGAAACGTCCTTGTATGGAGTGGGACTTGCTCACAAGAACCATAGAAACATTTCATTTTCCTGATTCCCAAACCTAGATAGCAAAAATTTATCCACTCTGATTGCAGCTTTGATGCCCCTCATGAAGCATTTCTCTAAGTTAAAAAGTAAAAGAAAATATAGTTATTAACACAACTATCTTGTGCAGTTTATAGTGGTATCACTTAAAGAGGGAATGTTCAACAATGCAAACGTCTTATTCCGGACCAAATTTGTTGATGGAGTCTCTACTGTTACAAGAACAGTTGCCTCGAAGCAGAGATGACCCTGATAATTTGTTGTGTTCTTTGCTGGTAAGTTGTTACGGTTCCTTTGTGACCTAATTGATTGCTGCATCCTATATACTGGCACAAGCCATCAGGATAGAAGTCTTACTTTTAAACCGTTGTTTTCATCTGTTATTTTGTTTTTGAAAAAAAATCTGTGAAGCTATTATTTGTCTAGACAACACATTCCAAATAACATGAATAATCATTTGATTACGTTTTTTTTTCTTTTATTTCCTGGACACAGTGAAACATGCAAACGTTTGTTTAGTATGTTTGTGGGGACTGTTTAAATGTTGAAAGGCACACAAGGCCTCTTCCAACAGCAAGAGATGTTTTCTTGTTGGCTAGAGGACTCTTTGTTTCAAGAGGAAAATATGGTTCCTTCTCAAACGCTATGGAGTTTTGGGTCTCGATTTGTAGGGTATTATTGTCTGCCTATTATATTTGGTTCTGAGGAGCAGCTTTTCCCTCCAGGTCTGGTCACACCATTAAATGATACCAGTAAATGATGCAATAAAGGCTTTTTTAGCCTCTCGCGTGTGTGATGACTTCAATTTTCTTTGTACATGTTTTGTCTACATTATAATATACCTTTGTGTTGGACGGTGATCATGTCAGGTTGTCTGGATCACACCATCTGACCACCACTGGGGCAACTCTTTGAATGCAATGGAGATTCGAACTCTTTGAATGCAATGGAGATTCCAGCTCTGACCACCACTGTCAGGTTGTCTGGTGTTGTGTAAATTAATTGTGCTGATGCCTTTAGTAGTGGTGGTGTTGCCAGATCAATTAGCTGTTGTTACACCTTTATGTATGCACCACTGAGAATTAAAGATGCTTCTTTCTGCATGATCTATTTCTGCCTAGTTTTTTTTCTCTTTCACGTTGTACTGTCGATACACCAAAATGTTCGCCGAATAAATTAATACACGGTTGAATCGATTCGAGCTAACGCGATGGCACAGTCATCGAACGATCCAAAAAAAAATCCCATCACTTGGACCTTTTTTTGTTTTTTGGGGTCTCTCTCTGCACTCGGAGGAACTCTTCTCCATCAAAAAGGACACTGCCTAATCCCGTTGACATAGCCCATTTGTTCTTCCGACACCAACACCCCTTCCTCATCATCTCACCACGCCACATCTTTATGTCATCCACTCCTTAAAGCTCCTTTACCGACCATATGTTCACATACGAAACCCATTCTTTGTCACCATCACACCTATGCAGCCATCCCCCCACTCCCACCAACACCAACCTTAGTGGGAGGGGTGGGCAGGCCTTCACATTCAACTTGGCTTTGCCTTTGAAAAGATTAGATTGGGATGCAGGACTTCAAATAAATCTCCCCTCCTTTGCTTATATGAGAAAGAACAAAGTTTCTATGTGGCTCTAAAAACAGGGTCAACGTGTGGATTAGATGATGCACTCACTCCTTGGATTGCCGGTGATTTAAGTAACCAAACCCTGTCATATGTTGTTTTTTTTTCAGCTTTTTTTTTTTTTTTTTCCATTGGGGGAAAGTTTCGCGTGCTGGTTGCTTCGGGATCCTCTGCTGTCCACCATTGGAGGGGTTGAAGCTTTCCACTCTTTGATCTAATGCCCCTAACTAAACGACAACAGGGTTGCACCAAGGAGATAATGGCCTCATTAGGATTTTGGTTGGTGTTAACTGGCCTTCATCTATTCAAAGAATGCTTTTGATGTTGAGAGGTTGGGTTTTGTTTATCTTGCTAAAGGCTAGTTGACGGGGACACATGCAAATGGACGTTATAGAGATGATATTGTTCATCGTGCAGTCTGAGAAAGATGAGATGATTTAGCCTCCATGCAAAGAAGATCATATATCGGAACTACGGCATTATTAACTACATTTTATCCAGCTAGAAGACAAGAGATAGATAGAGAGAGAGAGAGAGATGGGTTGATGTCCACATCACAGCATTCTTTTGGGATGTCCAATTCCTTGACCTAATTAAAGTCAGGCTAATTAATGTCATCCTGATGGGCGTTAAACTAATGTGACTATTAGAGCCCGCAAGCTGCTTTTTCTTTATTTTATTTTATTTTTTCCCAACGCATGTAGGAAGGTAGAAGAGTGTGGACGAAGATGGAGAGCGAAAGATGGTTGCGAGTGCCCCAAAACGATTTATTTCTAGTGGAAGTAGATGTCACGCAGGCTCCCGTTGAGGTGGGGGGGGGGGGAGCCACCACCTCCCCGTTGCTTAACCCAACCTTTTCAAACAGGAGGGCACTAAATGCACCCAGCACGAAGATCACCAAACCTTATGCTCAATCGCATCTATCGGTTAAAGAATTGGAGGGTTTTAACCCTCATAAAATAGCAATGGTGACTGACTCATCACAGACCAGATAATTTCTCGCGACTCAAAAAAAAAAAAAAACTTGCACTAGCGAGAATTAGTGTAATATGCATGAACCACGATGCCTAGATGGATTTAGAGTCACAAAAAAAAAAAAGAAGAAGCCATACGGTGGAGTTATTAGGACAAGGCCTCTTGATAATATATATATATATATATATATATATATATATATATTGATGATGATTATTAAGATGAGGGTGAGTAGTCGATTGATGGTGATGCTTATGATGTACGGATTCAACAAGGAAAATGAAGGAGCCACGCCTGTTCCTTTGGTAGGAGAC
The DNA here is from genome assembly GCA_021527575.1 of Ensete glaucum. Classification (NCBI taxonomy): domain Eukaryota; kingdom Viridiplantae; phylum Streptophyta; class Magnoliopsida; order Zingiberales; family Musaceae; genus Ensete; species Ensete glaucum. The sequence goes on along the minus strand of CM038559.1, from coordinate 24,762,220 downwards.
ATTGGACAAGTTCATGTGGTTCCTGGAAACCCAGTGAGAAGGAGATGTCACTACCATGGACCCTTCGAAGAACATGAGACTTAACATCTTGCACTAAGCTTCACTCCCTGCATGCTTACCACTTATCTATATACGTAGACTGTGGTCAGATTTGAGCTGAAGTTGAATGCTCTTTTCTTTCTTTCTTTCCTTCTTTCTTTTCTCTTGGGAAACCCTAGTTTCGCTGCTATGGATATAAGCAGCACTTAAACCTAATCACTTAAAGGTTTCTCTTTCTGTAGTTGACTAGTTGTACTCCACTGTCACAGAGACGCACACTGATGCCTTGCTCTTCTTTTTCTTCTATACACAGAGTTGATCTCTGACTTGTAACTGTTTCTTTTGAGCTGCCAATTAGAGGCTTTTAGAACACGTTCTTCTGTAGGACTGGGCATCCGTCTGCCTTTTCCTTTTTCCACTAGTCGTGTACGGCTGCACTCACACCACCTCGTTTCAGCCTGCTTGGATTTGTGGAAGAAGGCAGGTGTTGGGAACCATCGATTGCAGCCTTGACATCTCATTCTCTCCACCACCTCCACCACCAAGCTTGACCTCAGTGCAGCATCATGATTCCTTGGGTCTTCACGTCCTAGTTTTTATCACAACAATCTAATCTTTGTGGCAGATATATTGCATGACATTGATAGCATCAGCCAGTGATAATTTTGGAGCTTTGGGTTCCCAGTTCTTGATTCCTGCATGTGCATGCTCCATGCAGATTCTTCAGCCTTTGCACCATTAGAGGAGAGACCTAATCATTCGTATCAACTAAAACATAAGCATGCACTTATAGTTAACCCGATCATCATTCATATGAACAACCATAAAGAAATAATGCTCTATCTTTGAAGATTCACACACACACACACACACACACACACACAGAGAGAGAGAGAGAGAGAGAGAGAGAGTACCTCCAACCACGAACTTGATGGGGCTAACACCACCAAAATAATTGCCCACAAGCAAAGTGGCGAGAACACGAGTTCTGCACACTTCGCTGTCCCCCATCCTCCATCTCCCATCCCACCCCATCTCTCATCTCCACCACGACTATTTCCAATGCCCTCAAGCTGACGTCACGCCACCGCGGCCGTGCTCTTCCCTATAAACCCACAAGCCTCCAACGACACCCGAAGGGAACCCTCTCCTCTCCTCTAACGCTCCCCATGCACACCGCCATGGCTCAAGAAGGACCCGAGGTCTCGGTCGCAAGCTCGTCGACGGCCGCCCACAGCTGGTGGGAGGTCAACGCCAACCCCTTTTCTTGGAGCACCGGGACCCGGTACTTCCCGCCGCCGGACCGCCGCCCCGACCTGGCATCGACGTACGACGAGGCCGACATGTCCATCTCCAACGCCACCTCCTTCACTAACGCCTCCAGCCGCTCCGCCCTCAGCATCGACTCATCGTCTGCTGATATCTCGGGAGAGCCGGTGGAGAACCACCACATATGGAGCCAAGTTCTTCTGTAAGTCTGGTTGAAGATGTCGTGCATAATTGCTCTTTGTGACCATATTCTTCTTTGAGCTTGGGATCAAAAGTTCCGCACCATGCACGGATGCAACACTCAAGGTTAGATTTGGGTGTCTCAGAAACGTGGAAAATGCTGGAGAGGCGGCGCACAGTGGACAAGATGATGGAGGAAGCTTTGTTGAGGTGCTGAGTTCAAGGAGGGAGTTGCTCGAACCTGCATGCGATGACTCAAAGAGAAGCTACGCCAACTGGGAATCACATCCTTCCTCCTTCAACTGGTTGCAGAAGCACCTACATCGCTACAACGGAAGCATCATGGAGCCGGAAGGAGTGACGAGTAACCTGTCAGATCTGGTCAACAACTGGTCTATCGCTCTTCCCAATCCACATGCCGGTCGATGCGACGCCTATATCAGCCCTCCGGTGGCTAACTACGTGGCTTCCGATGTCGTCAAGCATGAGATTCCAATATCACCATCATATCCGAGCCATGGAATTGTGGGGGAGAGCAGCACAAGCTATGCTCCATCTTCTGATCAGGAAACTGGAGTTGCCACACCATTCTTTTCCGGGTCGCACAGTCCTGGCAGCACCAGATACCAGATGACCTTCTACAGTGGAATGGCAGAGGTTCCATTGTCCTGCCACAGTAATTTACGAGCTTCAAAGCCTCATGCAAAGGGCTCAGATCTGTGTGATGGAAATAAGGAAGGATATGTTAGTTCATCAGTAAGAACAAATATATGCTTTCCCTTCTCTTTATCTTATGGTTACATACACTGAATGATAAATTTTCTTGTTCACAACTTACTGCAGATGAGAGGAAATGGAAGGGGCAGCGGAATGACTGAAGGGAAGAATAAAAGATCTGAAGAAACTTCAGAGACAGTCCTCAAGAAGTCCAAGCACGACAGCTCGATGGTTTCATCTGATAAGGTAGCTGCCAGTAGCAAAAACCAATAGAGATGTCATTCCATGTTGTTTCTTGTTCATCTTCCAACTTCAGTTAGATGGAGGGATTAGGATACCCGGAGAGATTTTGTAGAACAGGGAGATAACATAGTGTTGTTGGAATCAGCCACAGGTGCCCAAGGTAAAGGTTGCAGAAAAAATCAGTGCTCTCCAACAGCTTGTGTCACCATTTGGGAAGGTAAACAATTACACGAGAGTTGTTCACAGTTGCACGTAAATGCATCATCTTATCCACAATTCTTTGTGAATTTGTCAGACAGATCAAGCATCGGTGCTATTCGAAACTATCAAGTGCATCAGAAGTTTACAGGATCAAGTACAGGTAAACAAACACCACAAAACTTGTTGATGCTTACAACTTGCAGCCTCAGTTTTTATTTGATTAGAGATGACTTAGTAGCCTCCCCAAAAAGTAAAGATTAAGGGATGAAGATATTGGAAGATGTTAGTGGAGAAAACACTGAGGACTTACTCCACCTCGATATTATTAAGCAGCAGTACCATATCTGCAGAGGTCCATGCTACCATTTAGTCACTGTATAGAAAATTTAATCATTGCTGAAATGCGAATTAAATGTGCTGTTCACTCTTTGCATTCGACTGTGCAACTGATGAAAACTCTTGCCAAACTCATGCAGTTGCTAAGCGACCCGTACCTGAAGTCAAGTGCCAGTAAGGTACGCATAGCAGAGATAGTTCTTTACTCTTTCTTTACAGAGGCCAAGGGTCGAGTACCTCATTTCTATCTGCTCATTTCAGGATCACAGTTCATGGGGAGAATTGGAGAGGAAGGACAAAGCCGAAGCAAAATATGATCTACGGAGTAGAGGGCTTTGCTTGGTTCCTGTTTCTTCCATCCCTCAAGTCCACAGAGACAATATTAGACCAGATTACTGGATGCCAACATACAGAAGCTGTTTGTATAGATAAGTTGCAGGCTCCTTATTTAGCATGGAGAAGCTCTGCATTAACTCTGTGTTAACTACAGGAGAAGAGGTTGCTGGTAAACTACCAATTCTGACAATAAATTGGGAAGGATTTTGACGGTCGTAGAAGATTGAGATCTGTATCTCTATTAATCCAGTTTGTGACTATAATATGATGTGTACTTGCAGCATTCTTGCATGATGAACACAATAAGCTTATCATGAGAATTCTGAGAAATCTTGAGGTAAATTTGTGCAATTTGCAGACTTCATGCCTCTGGAATTTCTATTTGATGTAGGCCAACATGATTCTGACATTGTATGGGATCCTCCATTCTCCCTCCAGTGGCATTTTAGGCAGCTTGTCCTGATACATGCAACCAGAATAAACTATAATCATGGCAAAATTTTAAAATTACAAATATATTAAAATAAAATGTCATACTTGGTTAGCTTTAAAAAAAAATATTATACGCAATCTTTCTTCTGTTGGGCAAATGACTCAGATTCAACTCATAATAGGCTTTAGTGAAATCCATAACTTAAAACTTAATTTCTCTTAATCAAAACCTTAGTTTTGGTGGCTAGGGTTAAACAATGACAGCTATAAACGTGGGAGAGAGAAAGGAAGCCACAAATTTACAATTGAGGGCAGAAAAATAAGAGATCCAAGAAATAAAAGAAGATAAGGATATAGAAAGACTATTCTCAATCATCCAAATAGTATTCTTATCTCAAGTTAGATCAGATCTATAATAGATTTTTAGTGTGATCACTTGGGGAGCCTTTGGATATTGTGCATAGTAATATAATTCTTGTATCCCTGTCATTCTCTTGTGATTGTTGCTTGGGATTGGGCAAGAAGCTTTGAGATTTGTATATTCATTATTTTATAGTAGATTTTCTCTGGTTTGTCCTGTGGGTTTTACCCTTCGAGTTGAAAGGGTTTTCCACAAAAATCTTGGTATTAATTTGATTGTGGTTTATGTTTAATTCCACTATGTGTGATAGCCTGCTAGTATTTTTTTATATACAAAAGACTTTATCCTTTTATATCCTATCAACTAGTATCAAAGTAGGGTTTGGTGGTATTTAATCTTTTATGTTCGAATATGGAGGCTAGTAATATTTCTTGCATGATTAGTTTGAATGAAAATAATTGTATGATATTAAAATAGAAGACCTCTTGTATTACAAAAACTTATATGGACATTTACAAAGGGATAGTGCTAAACCCACAACTATAATAGATGATGAGTGAAAGAGATTAGATCGAAAAACGGTTGAATTCATTTGATAGTAGCTTGATGATAGTGTCTTTCACCATGTTTCTACTGAAAGTTCTACGTACTCTCTTTGAAAAAAATTAGAAAGTCTCTATAAAAGAAAAACAGCTGACAACAAAGCTTTCTTGATTAGAAAACTTGTGAGCATGAAATATAAAGAGGGCACTTCTATTGCTGAGCATCCAATGAAATGCAGAGTATTACTAACCACTTATCCTCTATAAAAATATCTCTTGATAATGACTTGCAGGCATTGTTGTTTCTTATTTATTATTCAAAGAAAGAAAATAAAATTTTTTCATAAGAAAATTATCAAGGGGGGAGCAAAGCTTGTTTGCTTGCATGATGTAAATTGCTAGCTTAAATATTATCAAGGAAGTAAAATTTTGCTAGCTTTCACTTCTCAAAAAAAGAAAGAACTCATTAGTTTTATTTGTTATGTTTTCTTGAAATTTATATAAGATGGATTTATTGAGATCATATTCAAAATTTTTAAAATCTTATATCAACAAGATTGAGGTTGAGAGTTAAAAATGCTAAATCATGAAAATATATAAATTAATAATCTAGATTTTATAATATTAAATCTTTTGTGATAATATTTTTAAAAATATTCCATGTTTTTATCTTAGTGTTTATAAAAACAAAAAAGGGAGAAAATTTATATGATGTTACCCTACAAATTTATTTGCTACTCTTGCTTGAAATTACATAAGATGTTTTTAAATGCATGAGTAGCTCCTAACTTCTTGAATCTTCTTGAATATCTTGGATCATTGAGTTTATTTTCAAAATTCATCTCTACAAATTGAAAGCTATACATAATGATGTTTTATAACTTCTCCCTTATTTTCTTTCCTTTTTATTCACAAGACGAAGAAAATTCTTTATGACTCATGTCATATTTTTACAAAGGGGGAGCAAAATTCCTTTGTAAAATTCTAAGCCCTATATTTCACCTTTTTGTTGATGACAAAGGGAGAGAAATATACATTGATGACACATGATATTAATGATATACATTGATATGGATATGAATTAATATATCTTGGATATGAATATGAGTGCATAATTCCTTGTTACTCATGATTTGAAATCTTGGATATACAAATTCGTGTTGAAATTTACATAGAATTTTGATTGCTTTAATTTAAGAGTGTGTGATCCTCTTAAATTTAAGTGACATGAATTTAGGGGAAGTTAGGATTAACTCCTGTTATCAATTAATTATCATCATCAAAAAGGGAGAGATTGTTGAATCTCGGATTTTGATGATGAAATCAATTGATGGGTTATTAATCTAACATGGATTATTAGAAGTTGATTGATGCAGGATTAACTATGATAGAGAGAATATGATAATCAGGTTTAGCCATAGTTAAGTCAATGCATTGGGCCGGGTTTCGGATGCAAGATTAACTCGCCAGGAGTGTGTCAGAAGCTTGTTGAGGTTATCGGGAGATTGCCTAGATGGCGCAAGGGGGTTCACCAAAAGAAGACTGAGACTCACCAAAAAATTATCGGGGGTAGCCGAAAGGCTTGTCGAAGATTAACTTACCAGGAGTGTGTCGGAAGCTTATTGTGGTTATCGGGAGATTGCCTAGATGACGCAAGGGAGTTCACCAAAAGAAGACTGAGACTCGCTAGAAAATTATCGGGGGTAGCCGAAAGGTTTGTCGGGAGTTGGGAAGGTCTTAAAGTAGACTTATGGCTATAATGATTGAAATTAATTAAGTCGTAATTAGCATCATGCATGTTTAACCACGACGAAAGGAGTTATAAATCAGACATGGACTTAGGATCAAGTTCATTAGGAGATTCACCGAAGGGATCAGGAAGCTCACTAGGAACACACTGAGAGATCGTTAGAGGAAGACCGTGAGACTCACCACTAGAGATTCCAAAGGTTGTTAGAATGCGGGACTGAGCTCATTAAGCTTGGTAGTCATTTTTGATTGTAATCTTCAAGTCATAGGTTAAGAGTGAGTCCGATTTGAGTGTGATTTGTAAATCAGCTCAAAGAGGTAATTAGGTCCACTATGGGGTTTGATTAAGCTTAGGTTGAGCTCAATTAGTTAACCAAAGAATTGATCAATATCAGGTTCAAACCGAAATTCAAAAAGTAGAGGAAATCACTTTTATGGAGATTCCTACGGGTAAACCGCTAGTAAGCGATGGTTGTATCATCGTACCTAGGATTCCGGGCAGCTGTCAATGGTGGAGTAGCCCAGGCTGGGCGTTGAATCGTATGTCAATGGTGGAGTAGCCCAGGCTGGGCGTTGAACCATATGTCAACGGTGGAGTAGACCAGGCTGGGCGTTGAACCGCCTAGGCCGGCGGGTGAACCGTTCATACCTATAATTTCTGGATACGGTTAGATTTTGGCTTCGATTTTGAATCTAATTTAGGGCATATAAATACCCTAAATTTTCTTAAATTTTATACAATAATTTTTTTAGGATTATATTATAAGAAAATATTGTGTGAGAATTATAAAAAAAGAAAAAGGGTAAGGGAGTGATCAAAGAGTGTAATCTTGTCTCCCTTGTAAGCAAAGTGTAAGGGCTTAGTCTTCACCCAAAGAAGATCGGTGGTGGATGCTGGTGTGCCTCAAGAAGGACTTGGAAGTGGATGTAGGCCGTTGGCGTCGAACCACTATAAAAATTATGAGTGTTTCCTTGCTTTCATTGTTTACATATTTTTGTGTTGACACTTTCGATTTAACTCAACTCTTTGAAAATAAAGTTTCCACGATAAGTTCTTTCCTTTAAACGTTGCTTATCTTTTCGATTTGCTTATTAACTTAGCAACCTTCTTTTAATCACTCACTCATTTCATTAAGAATGAAAAGCTTCGGATTTTCTATCTTAGTTTAATCAAAAAGTTTTCATCTAAACTGAAAATTTACACTTGTACTAATTCACCCTCCCCCTCTTAGTGCCAACTTATCCTAACAATCCTAATAACTTCACCCTCTATATTTTTGATATTATATCAAGCTTTTGTTTCTTATTTGTTCATTTAATAAGCTTTGAGATTATTCATTCACTATTGATGTGCTTCGCAAATATGTTTATGTCTTTGACATACTTCGAGATGTTCCATATGCCATTGTTATGTTTCAAAATATTTCATTTGCTATTGATATGTTCGAAACATTTTACACTCCATTGATACGTTCCGAAATATTTTATTTATCGTTGATATGTTACAAAATGTCCTATTTGCCTTTGATATACTTCGAAATACCTCTTACATCATTGATATGCTCTAATTATTCTATATTCCATTTGTTATGAACTAAATACATTTTGAATGAATGATATTTGAAATTCTGTATCTATGAGTTGATATCTATGAATTCTTATATTTTTACTTTGTATCTTAATACCAGCCTATTTGAAGCCATTCACTTTTGTCTTGGATTTGTTAAATGCTTACTGGGCTTTCTAGCTCACTTCTTTGTTATTAAATATTTTAGGTAAGCTTGACATTCATTGAACTGTTAAGATTAAGCTGAGGCAGTGGAGAGCTATACAGATTTTGGACAAATACTATCAGATGATATATTATAATTTTTGTATAAGTATATTTTGTATATAATGATATGTTATTGATGAATTTGATTTATGTATCATGTAAAAGATTTCAATGACCTCTTACATTTGAAGTTATTTTGGAATGTTAAGTTTAGTATATGATGAAGTGAATTTGGGATAAATGGTTGGTTTGACGATTGTATAGTTTAGTATAAATATGGTTAATATTTGTTAAGTTAACTTTGAGTTTCATAAATATTTGAGTGATGTAATCGATGATTATAAACTACACAGGTTTTATAGATGTGAATTTTAAAGTTTGAATGTTTCTCGATGTCCTCAAATGTTTGTTTGGATCCTGGATTGAATTATGATGAATTACAATAATATCGATTTATAATAGGTTCACGCCTCTCGAATATGGCGACATGACATAGGTAGTATCAAAGCATGATTTCAGGATTATCGAGATTTGATATGTTGATATATAAAATATATTGAGGTTTAGAAAATTATATGGTTATTGGTGTAAATTCTCTTGATGTATTTTAGGAATTTAGGATAACGAGGACATATGGTTCTCTTACTTCATCTTTTTTTGAGTAATTGTGTGGGATAAAAGGGTTGATTGGGGATAATCAAATTAGAATGGACTGAGAATTAAATAATTTAAGGAGCTTAGTTTTTCTGTTTTAGTAGTGAACCTAATATGATGAAGGCAGAACAGTGAATGATATAAATGAAGAAAATAATTGATGTCACAAATTGCCCTAATGTCAAAAGATTTCTTTTGTTACGTTTATGTTAGAAGCAGAGCTAAACACTAATGGAAAACAATATAGAGATTTCTAGAGATCAAGGATAGAAATAGCAAAGGCAAGTTTATTAACAAGAATATGAGAGAAAATAGATCATAAAGTAATGACAAGAAAGTAAATACATCTAGATTTGAAAAAAGAAAACCATCAGAAGAGACTTAATCATGTGCTATATATGAGTTAAATCATGAAACAATTCAGTATTTTTGAGAAACTAGATCTTATTTTACTTATGAGAAATTGAATTATAAAGTAAAAAGAAAAATTACCCATTAAATAAGAAGAAAGTGCCATTGCCTCATAGATCATCGGCCCATGCCGGAGTATAAGCTAATTACTGGATATGATTTTAGAGCTTGTAAATCAGTGGTCAAAGTTATCATGTTCCTAATTGAAATGTAAAAGTTTTATTTGATTCTGGTACTAATTGATCTTCTAGTGATAATATTTTGATTATCATTTATGCATTTGACCTAGACCACTAGGTTATATACTATGTATGGCTATGCCTATTGGGGATTCTTTGACAACAAACTTGATCTGGTCATCTTGTTTGATTTCTATCAGAATATAAACTTTTTATTGATTTGATTCTCTTTGAGATTTGATAATTTGATATTATACTTGATATGGATTGGCTATCTTTCTATCATGCTAGTATAGATTGTTATAAAAATGATCACTTTTGTGTACCAAACCAGTCATATTTTATTTTAAGAATATTCAGCATGATTTACCTCCTTGTTTAATATCGATACTCCAGACTGATTACCTTATACAATAGGATTATTTTTGCTATCTTGTATATGTAAAGGAGTACTCAGATCAAGAAACTAATCTAAATAAAATTCATGTGATCAGAGAGTTCCTGAATGATTTGCCCAGATTATCTCCAGATAGAGAGGGTGATATTGCTATTTGTTTGGTCCTTGAGATAACCTAGATATTTAAGTCTCCCTATAGAATGGCACCACTCGAGCTAGAAGAATTGAAGAAGCAACTACAATAACTATTAGATAAGGGTTTTATTCGACTCACTATTTCACCATGGGGTGCTCCAGTACTGTTAGTTAAGAAGAAGGATGGAACATAGAGGTTTTGTATTGATTATAGATAGTTGAACTAGGTGATGATAAAACATAAGTATCCTCTATCCAGAATTGATGATTTGCTTAATCAATTGCAGGGTGCACAAGTATTCTTCAAGATTGACTTAAGATCAGGTTATTATCAATTGAATATCAAGAGAGAAGATATCCCTAAAATAGCTTTAAGAACTCGATATGGTCACTATGAATTCATAGCAATACCTTTTGGTTTGACTAATGCCTTTGTAGCTTTCATAGAATGAATGAATATGATGTTTCATCCACTCTTGGATAACTATGTTATCGTATTCATTGATGATATATTAGTGTATTTAAGGAATGACCTGGAGCATGAGAAGGACTTGAGAAATGTATGAGAAAAGAAGTTGTATGCAAAGTTCAGTAAATGTGAGTTTTAGTTACATTAAGTTGCTTTCTTAGGCCATGTGATTTCAGGTAAAGGCATATTTGTTGATCCAAAGAAAGTTGAATTAGTAGTTAAGTGGGAAGTACCAACAAATGTATTAGATGTTATAAGTTTCTTGGGCATGACAGGTTATTATAGGAGATTCATGGAAGGATTTTCTCAAATTGCTAACCCCCTCACCAAGCTAACTTAAAAGGATGTGATGAATGGAGTGATGAATGTGAATAAAGTTTATAGGAATTAAAAAGGAGATTTACTAGGATGTGTTTTGATGCGAGAAGGGAAAGTAATTACTTATGCTTCTAGATAACTGAGAGTTATAAACTAAATTATCCAACCCATGATTTAGAGTTAGCAGCAATTATTTTTACACTGAAGATTTGGAGACATTATTTATATGAGTGGACATTTGAAATATTTACTGATCACAAGAGTCCAAAGTATATTTTTAATCAAAAGGAGTTAAATATGAGGCAACGAAGATTGATACAACTTTTAAAGGATTATGATTGTACCATCCAATATCATCCGCATAAGGCCAATGTTGTAGCCGATACACTCAGTAGAAAATCTACACATTTTTTGGCTAGTTTGGTTACGATACAATAGGGATTATTGAAAGAAAATGGTGATATGAATTCTATTAGGAATGAATAAAACTCAATGGTATTGATGGCCTCTATCCAGGTTTAATTTGATTTCATTCAACAAATTAAAGAAAGACAGTACATGATCCACATTTAATCTACTTGAGGAAAGAAGTAGAAAATGGATCAAAGCTTAGTTTGCATATTTCAAAGGATGGCCTATTGAGAATGGGGAATAAAGTAGGTGTCCTAGATGCCCAAATATTAAGGATCAAATCCTGATGGAAGGTCATAGTTCCAAATTCACCTTGCACCCGGGTAGCACAAAAATATACAAAGATCTTAAAAGTCATTACTGGTGGGAAGGCATGAAAAAGGAGATTGCAATATATGTTTCAAAATGATTTACTTGCCAACAAATCAAAGTTGAATACCAAAACCTAGAGGGCTATTTCAGGCCTACCAAGAATCTCTAGAAAACATGATGCTACATGAGTGATCAATGACAGGTAAACCAAATAGGCACATTTCTTACCGATTAATATGACATACTTTATGGATAAGCTTAATTTACATATTTGTGAAATATTAAGGCTTTATGGTGTTCCAAAAGAGATCATCTTTAATAAAGACTCCAGATTTCTTTCTAGATTATGGAGATGATTACAAGAATCTATGAGCACTAAAGTTAAGTTTAGCACTGCTTATCACCCTCAAACTGATGGTCAATTAGAAAAAACAATTCAAACACTTGAGAATTTTCTTAGAGCATATATCATGGTTTGGAAAGGTGAGTGGGACAAAGATATTTCTCTTGTTGAATTCACTTATAATAATATTTACCAGTCTAGTATTTAGATGACTCCTTATGAAGCTTTATATGGGCGAAAGTACAAAACGCCTATTTGTTAAGAGAAAATTGGCAATAGGAAATTGTTAGCACCCGATAAAGTGTAAAAGACTACTGAAAAGATTCAAATTATAAGAGGAAGGCTAAAGACAACTCAAATTTGTTAAAAGGGCTATGCTAACAATAGGTGACGAAAAATTGAGTTTCAAGTGGGGGATTTTGTATTTTTTAAGGTCTCTCCTTCCAAAGGCATGATAAGATTTAAGAAGAAAGAAAAGTTAAAACCTAGATTTGTTGAACCTTTTGAGGTCATTGAGAGGGTTGGTTCTATCGCTTATAAGATTGCCTTGCTGCCATCTTTATGTTATATCCATGATATATTTCATATTTCAATGCTCAAAAAGTATATTTATGACCCTTCTCATATCATTCAGTATGAGCCGATTATAATCGATGAGGACTTATCTTATGTTAAAGAACCCATACAAATTGTTAGTAAGAAAGAGAAAATCTTAAAGAATTAGGTCACTCCTTTGGTTAAAATAATTTGGAGGCAGCATTCTATAGATGAAACTACTTGGGAGCTAGAGGAGGAAACAAAGAAAACATATCCTCATTTCTTCGTCGATGGAAGTATGATAAATTTAGAGGATTATATTTTTATTTGGGGGGGGGGGGGGAGAGAGAGAGAGAGAGAGGGAGAGAGAGAGAGAGTAATATCCTTCATTTAGGAATTATTAATTTATTTATAAGGTATACAAGACTTAGTTATAAAATTTGAGGATCTATTTGTAAAAAATAAAGGACCTAATCATAAATATTAAAAATATAAGGACTAAAGTGTAAAATATACAAAACAACAAATTCCATTGCCTCATACTCTCTTCCTTCTCCGTTAAGGAAACTTGAGTCGGTGGAAGAGTGGAAAAAAAAAAGAAGGGAAAGAAGGATAAGGAGAAGAGAAGGGAAAGGTAAGTATTCTATCTTCCTTCTACTGAAATTTATCTTTATTCTTACTTTGATGATGAGGAAAGCTTGGAACAAATCCAAAATCCCTTTTGCTTGGCTGCTAAAGTGTGAATTTGTAACATTTTATAGATTATGACTTGTCTTCCTTGTTTAAGTTATAACTTTTAGTACAAATCCCGGTTTTAGACAAAACTAGTTTCTTTAAAAATAGATTCATAGATCTTTTTTTTGAAATAAAGTTTGAAGAATTTAGAGTTTATTTGTTAGCCTAACCATTTACTTCTAATGAGCATATAAAATATGTAAAATAGAATTTGTAGCTTCTGTCCTTTCATCATTGGATTACTTATATCTCCTAATTGGAGTCTCTGATTCATGTAAAACTTAATTTATTAGAAAATAGGCTCATAATATTTCATTAGATACCAAGATTGAAAGATTTGGAGTCTAATAACTATCAAAATTTTTGTTATGTTAGATCTTATAGATTCTGTAAAACAAAGATTATAATTCTTAACCTTTGGCTGCCAAATCATCTATAACTTTTTGTAGAGACTTCCAATTTTTATGAAACTTATTTCATTTGAAATTAGATTAATTTAGCTTTCCAACAATATATTTTTAAGTAATTTAGAGCATGTTTAATCATCTAAATAACTTTATAATTTAACTTTTGAATTCTTTCAGAATAGGGATCATATTAATTTTGCCTCTACTTGCTCTACCCATTTTAAAACTGAATTTTCTTAAGCTCTTGTCTTTGATTCCCTTACACATCAATATATGTTCAATGTTAATCAATTTTACCTCATATTGTTTCATATGGGTGTATGCATGATTCATTGTTCCGTATATGTTTTTGATACGTATCAATTTTATTGCTCATGTCCTTTTGTACTCTGGTGTTTGTGGGATAATGTAGACCTTTGCCATAATTATAAAGGGTATATTATACTTAGAGCCTGTGATGCTCTACTATATTTGGTGGTCATCTAGAAATGAATTGGACCATATTATGTTTGTAATCCCAGTTCACCACATATGTTTTTGATATGTTATCAGATAATATTCTGTCTATGATCCAATTAAAGCCGTTTCTTTAATTGAGCATTATATTATTGCTTTAAATTCTTATGCACTCATGTTCTTTGTTCTTTGCTTATCTCAATGCAAATTGTGAATGTTTATGGTGATATCATATTGCTTTATATTGGTATTTGTATATTTTGTTGTTTCATATATACTTCAGATATATGTCACTTTTATTGCTCATGTCCTTTTATACTCTGATGTTTATGGGATATTATTGACTTTTGTCAGAAATGGTAAAGGTACTGTGTTCAGAGCCAGCTATGCTCTTAACGGCCTCCTATGACTTCACTCAGACATGGGTGGATAGAGCTCCCAAATGTGGGAGACTTATGTTTAGTGGTCATTCAGCGATGGGTGATCCACATTATGTTTGTGATCCCACTTCACTCTCTATATTTTTGATATGATATCCAAAGTATTACTTTTGAGTTTATATATGTGCTTTGGACAAGAATAAAATGAATGTGACATCCATATGATATTTGACCTTTTGTTCCTTAATTGGCCATTTGATAAGCTTTTAGATTATTCATTCACCATTGCTGTGCTTTGAAAATATGTTTACATCTTTGATATACTTCGAGATGTTTTATATGTTATTTTTTATGTTTCAAAATATTGTATTTGCTATTGATATGTTTTGAAATATTTCATTCGCCATTGATATGTTGTGAAATATCCTATGTGCTTTTCATATGCTCCGAAATACCTCTTACGCATTGATATGCTCCAATTACTTTATATTCTATTTGTTATGAACTAAATATATTTCAAATGAATGATATTTGAAATTCTGTATCTATGAGTTGATATCCATGAATTCTTGTATCTCTGCTTTGTATCTTAATATCAGCTTATTTGAAGCCATCCACTCTTGTCTTGGATTTGTTAATTGTTTGCTGAGCTTTCTAGCTCATTACTCTATTATCAAATATTTCAAGTCAGCTTGACTCTTATTGAACTGTTAAGATTGAGCTAAGGCAGCAGAGAGCTATACAGATTTTCGGCAAGTATTATTAGATGATATATTATAGTTTTTGTATAAGTATATTTTCTATATAATGATATGTTGTTAATGAATTTTATTTATTTATCATGTACAAGCTTTAAATGACCTCTTACATTTGGAGTTATTTTGACATGTTAAGTTTAGTTTACGATGAAGTGAATTTAGGGTAAATGGTTGGTTTGATGATTGTATAGGTTCTTTTGCTGATGAAATTATAAATATAGTTAATATTTATTAAGTTAGCTTTGGGTTTCATAAATGTTTGAGTGATGTGATGGACGATTATAAATTGCACAGGTTTTATAGATGTAAATTTTGAAGTTTGAATGTTTCTCGATGTCTTCAAATGTTTATTAGGATCCTGGATTGAATTATGATGAATTACAATAATATCGATTTATGATAGGTTCACACCTCTTGAATGTGGAGGTATGATAAGTAACGATAGTGATTACTTAACTGAACATCATGGTTAGTCGAGTCCCTCGAGACCATGATGGATCAGAGGCTAAATAGGACAAAAATCGAGAGGTGTGGTGATTGGCAAGAGTTGCCTACCTTTTTGGGTTCTATGTGATTAGTCGAGTCTCTTAAGATTATACTAAGATGTTGATTAGAACTCGATCTCCACTAGAAGTTTGTTGGAGACTTTCATTTCACGTGCCGACGGGGTGTTGTGCAATTCGCCAAAAATATAGTAGGAGTAGATTAAGATAGAAGTCTATATCTTTATTAATTTTCTGTAAAATCTACATGTTATTAGTTCACGCTACCTCTTGTTTATCAAAAACATGTCGCTTGCAAATCTCCTATATGGCGTACTTGATGCTAACCATCTCATTGGTCCAAACTATAAGGATTGGCCCCACAATTGAGAATTGTTCTTACAACGAAGAAAATCGTATACGTCCTTGACATGATTGTGCCCAGCTAGAGGAAGGGGCAAGCGAGGATGAGATCGCTCGCTATGTGAAGTAGATATATGATTCTACCTTGGCAAAGTGTTATATGTTACCCTCCATGACTCTCGAGTTATAGAGGCAACAGGAGAGCATGAATGTCAATTCCATCCTTCTTTATCTTCGTTAGTTATTTGAGGAACAAAGAAGAATTCAAAGATATGAGATATCCAAAAGTATCTTTCAAGCTAGGATAATAAGGGCACAGTTGAGAATTATATCCTAAATATGATAGAGCGGGTTAAGAAATTTACAAGTTTAGAAATAGTCCTAGAGGATAACCTGTGTATTAATCTTATACTTCAGTCTCTGCTAGATTTCTTTTCTCAATTCATCACGAACTCCAATATGAGTAAGTTTAAGGTGACTCCACATGAGCTCCTTAATATGTTGAGGGAAGCTATGAGCACCATCAAGAAAGAGAAGCTAGTTCTCTATGTTGGTGAGACCAATAAGAAAAAGAAGGCTGATAAGACTTTTAAGAAAGGCAAGGGCAAAGAAAAATTGGGTAAGACAAAGGTTGCAAAGAAAGACCTAATAAAAGACAAAGGTTAGTGCTTCCATTAGAGTAAAGACGAGCACTGGAAGAGGAACTACAAGGATTACCTTGTAGAGAATATGAAATAGAAGACTAAAAAAACTTTAGGTATATTCATGATCAGTCTCTATTTGTTAGATTTTTATAATAACAAATGAGTATTAGATACTAGGAGTGCTTATTATACCTATAATTTATTGCAGATTCTATTAAGGCTAAGGAGACTGGTGAGAGGTGAGATGAACCTAAAGATGGGTAATGGAGCAAGAGTTGCTGTAGTTGCTATTAGTGAGGTCACCCTATATCTGCCTGGTGGAGCTACTATTATATTAGATGCATGCTATTATATTCCCTTTATTATCAAAAAAATTATTTTTATTTCTTATTTTACAGTGGATATAAATTAGTTTTTCAGAACAATAGTTGTTCAATAACTTTGGATAATGAGATATCACAAGAGGGACCTTGATTAGTGGCTTATATATGCTAAACATTTCTCCACAAATCATGAATATAAGTATATCCAAGAGAATACAAGATGAGATGAACAAGGCATACCTATTGCATTATAGGCTAGGTCATATACATAGATCCATTCGACTATGAGTCTTATGCAATTTACGAACCTTGCCTTCGTAGAAAGTCGACTAACTCTCTTTTTAGTGAAACTAGAGAGAGAGCCACTAAGTTGTTGGAACTTATACATAATGATGTATGTAGTCATATGTAAACTCAGGCTATAGGTGGTTACTCTTATTTCATTACATTCCCTAATGATTTCTCTAGGTATGGCCACATGTCCTTAATGAAGTACAAGTTCGAGGCCTTTGAGAAATTCAAGAAATATAAAAATGAAGTAGAGAACTAAATTAGAAAGAGTATTAAAACTATTCGATCAGATCTAGGAGAGTATTTGAGTACAAAGTTCACCCATTTCCTCAGGGACTATTGGATTATGTCCCAATCAATGCCTCCTTATACACCTTAGCTTAATGATATATAAGAAAGGATGAATCACATACTATTAGACATGATACAGGCCATGATTAGTTTTACCGATCTACTTGTCTCATTCTAAGGATACGCCATGGAGACTACAGCTTACATTCTGAACAGAGTTCTATCTAGGTTGATAGTGTCAACACTATATGAGATATGAAAAGGGAAGAAGCTTAATCTTAAGGTTGTTAAGATTTAGGGCTACCCTGCCAATGTTAAAAGACACAACCCCGATAAATTAGAATCAAGGATAGAATGATACAAGTTCATGAGATACCCTAAGGAAAATTGTGAGTATTATTTTTACAATCCCGAGTGCTAGAAGGTCTTTGTTGCCAAGAGGGCTGTGTTCTTTGAGAAGGAATATGTTCTTGGTGGAAACAATGAGAGTGAAATAGACTTGAGCGAGATTGGAGAACCTAGCTCAAGTATCATTCCAGAGTCTGAGTTTGTTCAAGTACCTAACACACAAGTTCCAAGTTTGCATAGGTCTATCAGAGTATATTGTCCTCCTGAAAGATATGTGGGACATATTAGTAGAGAGGACACTCAGGATATTGATCCTCAGACCAACGAGGAGGCTATTATGAGTATAGACTCTAGAAAGTGATAAGAAGCCATTAATTCTAAGATGGATTATATATATTGCAACAAGGTTTAGAATCTTATAGATGCACCTGAGGATATCATACCCATCGGCTATAAATAGATCTTCAAGAAGAAGATAAAAGTAGATAAAAAGGTGGAGACCTCTAAGGTAAGGTTGGTGACCAAAGGATATCGTCAAAAGCAAGGAGTTGACTATGTTGAGACCTTCTTATCTATAGTCATTCTAAAATCCATCAGAATTCTTTTAGCCATTACATCATATTATGACTATGAGATATGATAGATGGATGTGAAAATTACATTCTTCGATGACAACCTTGAGGAGGAGGTGTATATGATATAATCAAAGAGACTCGTACCCAGAGAGGATCTAGATAAAGTGTGCAAGTTGCTCAGGTCCATCTATAGACTGAAGCAAACTTCTCAAAGTTGTTACATAAGATTTGATGATGCAATCAGATCTTATGACTTCGTTAAGAATGAAGATAAGCCTAGTGTGTATAAGAAGGTAAGTGAGAGCGTTCACCTTTTTGGTGCTGTATGTGGATGACATCCTAATCATTGGGAATGATATAGGAATGTTTTCCATAGTTAAGGTTTGACTATCTAGAAACTTCTCTATGAAGGATTTAGGAGAGACATCGTATATTTTAGGGATTCATATCTATAAAGATAAATCCAAGATAATGCTTGACTTGTCCTAGTCCAAGTACATAGACACAATTATTAAAAGGTTTGACATAAAATTTTTTAAGAGATTCTCATACCGATGAGACATGGAATATTACTTTCTAGGAGTATATCCCTAAAGACTCCTAAAGAAAGGGCAAACATGGATATGATACCCTATACCTCAGCGATAGTGTCTATCATGTATGTTATGCTATGTACCAGATTTGATAAAGCACATGCTCTAGGTGTCACGAGCAGATATCAAGTAAATCTAGGTTTGGAACACTAGAAGATAGTAAAGTATATCCTTAAGTACTTGAGAATGACTAAGGATCTTTTACCAGTATATAGAGGAGGTAGCCTCTAGGGTAAGGGCTACACAGACTCGAATTTTCAGTCCGACATTGATGGTACTACTATTGGAGGAGTAGTAAGCTAGAAGAGTTCCAAGCAAGATATTACTATTAACTCAACCATAGAGGCAGCGTATATTGCTACAACAGAAGTAACAAAGGAAGGGGTGTAGATAAAGAAGTTCATTAGGGATTTGGGAGTCATATCGAGCATCATGGAGTTGATTCCAATATAGGATAATAATAATGTAGCAATCACTCAAGTAAAGGAACTCAGATTTCATCAGAAGTCCAAGCACGTTCTTAGGAGGTTCCACCTAATAAGAGAGATCATATCCCAATATAAATAGTTTTATTCGAAGATAACATTGTTGAATCTCAGATTTTGATGATGAAATCAATTGATAGGTTATTGATCTAATAAGGTTGTTAGAGTTGATTGATATATGATAAACTATGACAATTACAATCAGAGGATTGACCAAAGTCAAGTCCAGGCATCGAGCCGGAGTGAGGACAATGCAATTGGGAACTCGCAAGAGTGCGTCGGGAGCTTGCCGAAGGTATCAGGAGCTTACTAGGATAGCATAAAGGAGTTTGCCTAAAGAAGATCGAGACTCGCCAGAAGATTATCGGGGTTAGCTGAAAGGCTTGTCGAGAGTCGGGAAGATTTTCAAGTGGATTTGTTGGTCTTGTTTATAATTAATTAAGTCATAATTAGCATCATACATGTTTAACCATAATGATGAAAATAAGTTGCAGACCAGACATAAACCTAGGATCATGCTTAGGCATCAGGCCAAGGTTTGGATGATGCGGTGAGAGCTTGTCGGGAGTTTGCTAGGACTTCACCGAAGGTATCGGGAAGATTGTTAGGAACACGCCAGGAGATCGCTAGAGGATGATCGTGAGACTCGTGGCAAAGAATGCCAGAGGTTGTCGGATTAGGGGATTGATGTCGTTAAGCTTGGTGGTTATGTATGGTTGTAATCTTTAAGTCGTAGATTAAGTTTGAGTCTAAATTGAGTGTGATTTAGAAGGAATCCAAATCAACTCAAAGAGGCAACCAGGTCTACAAAAGGGGATTGACTGAGCTCAGGTTGAGCTCAATTGGTGACCAGAGGTTGATCAATATAAGGTTTAAGTCGAAATTTGAAAAGCGAAGGGAACCACTTTTTTAAAACTTTCGGCGGCTGAACCACTAGTGAGCGACGTGTGTACCGCTGTCGCCTAGGTTTTCAAGTGGTTGACAGTGGCTGAACCACCCGTACCCATATTTTTTGGATATGTTTAAATTTTGACTCTAAATTTAAAATCCATTTGGGGCCTATAATATCCTAAGTTTTCTTGCATTCCATATGATGGAGGTGGTTGGTCTCATAGCCACTTGTGTGGGGACACTGAGAGTATAATACAAGTACTCATTGGAGAATGAGTTCACTGATCGATCCGCTTATGAAATATTGGATGGTTATTAGAACCAAATATCAGATAGTGATTCCGTAGTCCCAATTGTGTATCTAGTCCTTAGACTTAAGACATTAATGATGTATTGTTTTAGTACTCCTTTCTTTGATACCAGACTTACAAGTCTAGAAAGTTCTAGATCTGGTACAATCAATTATCGGGATTGGTAGCCAACCTTACGAAGGTAATTGAGTGTCAATAGAGAATCGTCCACTCTTGGTATCATGAGAGGAATATTATGTGTGTTATTGGTCAAACAAATCCTCGACCGGGGTCATTTTGATTAAGAGAGAAGTTCTCCGTGAGAATCCGATTAGAGCAAGACTCGGATGGATTCCATATGTGGCCTGATAGTACCATGCCCAATATACGATCTCTGGGATATTAGATGGATGAGAGACTATAGGTATACGATAATTAAGAATATATATGTCTAATGGATTAAATCCCTTGTACCATATGGGAACTATGGTGCAATGGCCTAGTACGTCCATAGTCGATGAGTCGAGTGACTTGTTATGAGATAATAATTCACTAAGTCAGATGGAGTTCTGATAGGTATGACCCATGGCCAGCTCAGTGTTAAGCCTAGAGGGTCACACAGAAATGATGAATGTTTTAGTGAGCAGAGGATTAGATATGACTTATCCAATTAGCCTCAGTTCTCATTGGATGAAACCTAACATTTATGGATCCCTTGTATAAGGCTCAACTAGAAGCCAATTGAGATTATTGGATAGAGATCCAATAATCCTAGGAGTAAGGGTAATTGGATGGAAATCTAATATCTACTAAGGCAAGATCCATTAGGGTTTTTTGGTGGCTCTATTTAAATAGGAGGCATGAGCAGCACAACAGTGATAAGATGTACTTTTAGTCGCCCCTCCTATTCTCCTCTCTCCCTTATATTTTCAGCCGACCAACCCTTCCCTATTGCTAGAGGGCAGTGAAGAAGATAAGTGATCTTCTTCTATGAGTGTTATATGAAGGTGTGTAAGAGTTATGGGTTTTTGGGCTACGATTGGAGGAGCATTGCTGCAACGATCCATCGCATGGATACCACTAGAGAGGAGGATGTTTGACCTTCTTCATCCTCTCCATATAAGTCTAGAATTTTAGGGATATAGGATCTCCCTAGATAATCAGTCTCAAACACATCGTAGTTTTTGATTTTATAGATATTTTTGTACACCAATCTTTGCATGACGATATGATACACATGGGAAACTTTTGTTTTTTCTTTCTTGCACTGCACATGTAATGCTATAATGGTTTTCCTACAAAAAGCTTATTAGTTCATAAATTCATCAATTGATTTTACCATCAAAATTTGAGATTTAATAATCTTCCCATTTTGGATGATGACTTTATGAACTAATAAGGGTATGCGAGTCTAGTTTCTCATGAAATAAATTTTGCATAAATCAGAGTTTCCAACATGAAGTTATGATTATGCCACTGGGTTATATACTATGTATGACTATGCCTATTAGTGACTTTTTTGACAACAAACTTGATCTGATCATCAGTAAGCTTTCGATACATTTGGCAAGCTTCTAATGAGTCTCTCGGTGAGTTCCCACTGCATTGTCCGATGCTTGGACTTAACTCTGGCCCAACATTTGATTGTAATTCTCTCTTTGTCATAGTTAATCCTATATCAATCATCTCTAACACACATGTTACATCAACAATCCATCAATTAATTTCATCATCAAAATATGAGATTCAATAATCTCCCCTTTTTTTATGATGATAATCAATTAATGACAGGAGTTAAACTTTACTCCCCCTAGATCCATGTCATAATTCAAATAAAGAAAGCTTAAATTCAAGGGAATCAAACACATTTTGATTCAATTATCATATCATCTATTTATCAAATTTTGAAATGATATACCATGAATTTTAAAATCATCAAATCATTAATGATATATGATATTAATTTTAATTAATCATGAATAATCAAAATTTTAAGGATATTCTAAGAATTTCAAAAATTCATGAATCATTAAATTTTCAAGAATTTTAAAATTTATACGTTGTGATACAATGAATTAAAAAATTTTCTTTTAAAAGAAATGCTATTTTCTTCCCCTTTGTCATAAATATATTATTTTTCATGTTATTTCTTCCCCTTTGTCATATATGTATCATTTTTCATGTTTACATCATCATTATGGTATTTCTCCTCTTTTATCATCAACAAAAAGATATGAAATAATGGGCAATTAATTTCATACTACATAAACTCATTATGTGTCAAATTTTTTTTATTTTTATAAAATAAATATGATTAAACGTCTAATTGCTTCATTGCTCCCCTTTAGTAAAATAGGATAAAAACCTAATTTTCTGATAAAAATTTTCTTTTTTTTTTTGTAAATAAGAAAGTAGAAACAAGGAAGGGGAGCGAAAAACATCATAAAAAAATAGAGCTTAATCTAGTAAATTCTGAAATTCAAGAGATAATAACTACCGATGCAATTTAATTCATTTTATATACATTTCAAACAAGAATAACAAATCAAGCAATTTATGTATTCTCATGGTTTAGCATTCCTAGCTTTCTTCTAATAAAATCAAAATGCTATTCATTTAATGGTTCAGTAAAAATATCTGCTAATTGATGCTTAGTATGAATAAATTCAAAGATATGTCTTTATTATTCATATGATCCTTAATATAGTGATGTCTAATATCAATATACTTAGTTCTTGAGTGTTGAATGAGATTTTTAGTTAAACATATGACATTTGTGTTGTCATATTTTATATGAATATTTTTTAATTAAATTTTATAATCTTATAATGTATTTTTCATCCAAATAATTGGAGCATAACATGCACTACCTATAATATATTTAGCTTAAGTTATAAATAAAGCAACCAAATTTTGTTTCTTGGAAGACCAAGAAACAAGTGCATGTCCTAAAAATTGATATGCCCCGATATTACTTTTTCTATCTATTCTACATCCTCCAAAATCGGCATCTATATAACCAAGTAAATTAAAGTTTTTAGATTTTGGATACCATAATTCTAAGTTAGAAGTTTATTTTAAATATCTAAACATTCGTTTAACTGCCTTAAAGTGAGAAAATTTAGGATTGGATTGAAATCTTGCACACAATCTAAACTAAATATTATATGTAGTCTAGTAGCAGTTAAATACAATAAACTACCTATTATTCCTCTATATATTTTTTATTCAAAATTTTCTCCTACATTGTCAAAGTTTAATTTTGTAGAAGTACTCATGGGTGTGTTTATGGCATTGGCATTTTCCATACCAAAACGTTTTAGCAAGTCTAAGATATATTTAACTTATAAAGATACCATCGTTTAATTATTTTATTTAAAAAAGGTTAACTCACCCATTAAGATCATTTCAAATTCTTGGCTCAAAAGATTCACACAAGGATTCATTTATTGAACCAAAAATGATATCATCAATATCAATTTGAATAATAAGAAAATTATTTTTAAAATACTTAAGAAATAATATGATAACAACCTTGTTTTTTAAGAAATTATTTGAAATAAGAAAAGAGCTAAGTCTTTTATACCAAGCTCGAGGCGTTTGTTTTAATCCATAAAGAGCCTTAGAAAAGTAATTTTAACATCCATTTAGAATAATTTAAAGTCTTTGAAAGATACAAAGGCAAGGAGCATTCTTATGGCTTCAAGTCTAGCTACATGAGTGAAGGTTTCTTCATAATCGATTTCTTTTTTTTTTTGGTTGAAACATTTGGCTACTAATCTAGCCAAGTTTCTAATCACGATACCATTTTCATCTTGTTTATTTCAAAGATCTATTTAATACCAATGACTAAATGATCATTAGGTCTAGGAACAATGCACTGACCCAAGAGTCATCTCTTAGGGTTTCATCAATACATTTTAGTTCAACTTGAGAAAAAAAATACGATATTAGTATAAAAATTTTTAAAAGAAGAATGAGTTTAAACACCTCTTTGTGTATCTCCTATTAAAAGCTCCTTAGGATGAGCATTATATTCTTCCATGCCTTGGGTAAGGATTTAAAAGTAGATACATCCAAGTTGATTTTAGGAGGATTATCATTTAAATTTAAAGAACCAAAATCAAATTCATCATCAAAATCAATTTTTTTAGTTCGAAAATCTCATTGAAAATAACATAAGTAGATTCTTTAATTACTAAAGTTCTTTTATTGAATACATGATAAGCTTTTGAAATAGAGGAATAACCAAGAAAAATGTATTAATCAGATTTTACATCAAATTTTCCTAAGGTATCTTTTTCATTCAAAATAAAATATTTGCTACCAAAAACTTTAAAATATGAAATATTAGGTTTTTTTATCATTTCACAATTCATAAGGAGTTTTAGAGAGTAATGATCTTACAAAAACTTTATTTAAAACACAACATGTCATGTTAATGGCTTCAGCCCAAAAATATTTGGGTAGGCTATGTTTATTTAACATTATTCTAGTCATTTCATTTCTTGTAAGCTCATATTTTTTCTTTCTACTACTCCATTTTGTTATAAATTTGTTAGAGTAGAGAAATTATGGATATACCTATATTACTCAAAAAGAATTTGAAACTCATTGTTTTTAAATTTACCACCATGATCACTTTGTATTAACAAAATCATAAATTTTTTTTCATTTTGAACAATTTTATAAAATTTTGAAAAATATTAAAGGAATCACTTTTGTGTGCCAAGAATAAGTCCAAGTATATCTATTATAATAATTTACTATAACAAATGCATATTTGCTACCTCCTAAACTTGTAGTATTAATTAGTTCAAATAAATTCATATGGATCAATTGTAATAACCTAGAGGTGCTTATTTGATTTTTAAACTTAAAATACTTTTTATTTATTTTTCTAATTGACAGTATCACATACTTTAAATTTAATGGACTTAAGGCTAGGTAATCCTTTTACTAAATTTTTAGTTGAAATTTGATTTAGTAGTTTCATGCTAGCATGACTTAGTCTCTATGAATCTAAGCATCATCATTTATGGCCGAAATGCATGTTTCATCACAAAACTTTTTAATATATATGATATACACATTTATGTTTCTTAAGACAATCAAAGATTTATTTTTGTGTGATAATTTAATTATACAAGTATTACGTTGAAATTTGACAATATATCCTTTATCACATAATTAGTTAATGCTAAGTACATTATATTTCAAGCCATCAACTAATAGTACATATTCAATCAAAAGGTTTGATATGTTACATATGGTTCATTTTCTAATGATTTTACCTTTGTTGTTGTCTCCAACGTGACAACTCCTTCATTTAGGCTAGTGAGTTTCAAAAAAGAAATTGGATCTCCGGTCATATGCCTTAAGCATCTATTATCAAGGTACCATTTGGTGCTCCTAACCTTAGTTTAGAGACATATCTACAAGAAAGATGATTTTAATTTAGGTATACATTTTACTTTGGGTCTCTTATGAAGGGCTTTACCTAATTTATCTATTGGTTTTTGGTTATTTATAGTTCTTTTATGAACCCAACTTAATTTGTGTGGACTATACTTTTTAAATGAATATTTATAGGCTTCATGTCCTAATTTTTCACAAAACTTGCATTTAATTTGTGGTGGTAAGTTTAGGTTGGATCCTTTGATAAAAATAGTTGGCTTTTATTGAATATTGCTAACAAAACCTATACCTTTTTTTCTATTAACATGAGCCTTATTTGCAAGGATCATGTTTAGGGATTTATTCCCTATTTCAATTATTTCTAAAGTTTGTTTTAACATGATATTTTTTTTAACTTCTTCTAACATTTTATATTTAGAATAAGAATTATGTGATTGTGATGCATCATGCATTTATTTAAATTTACTAATAAAAGAATAATGCTTTTTCTTAAGTAATTTATAAGAGTTGCTAATTATTCTAAGCTCATCATAAATTTCATGAAATATATTTCATAATTAAGTAAAGAAAATATTTAAAAATTCACTTACCACGTCATGGATAGCCATGAGAGCATAGTTGACTACTTCTTCTTTGATGTAGTCTTCTTCATCTGATGAGCTTGAGTCATCCCAAGTCACCGAAAGAGCCTTGTTCTTAGGCGATGTTTTTTTTAATTTAGGACATTCATTTTTCAAATATCATAGCTTCTTACATTCAAAGCATATAATATTATCCCTTTTTGGTTCATTTTAATTTTTATAATTAAACATGAGAGGACGTGCAATAGAATGTCCCTTATTCATGCCAAACAAAGTCACTTACTCACTTAAGTTTTTAGTCCAATAAGTAGCATGTGACTCTGATACCAATTGTTATGATCAATTGGAGCTAAAAGAAGGCGGGGAGGGTGGTGGGTGTGAGTTATTACAATTGTGAAAGTGCTCAATTTGAAAACCTTACTTAAGAAAAAGAAAGAAAATCAAAAGTACCTTTTTATATTTCATTAGAAATAATTAAAAAAATGATTTAAGAGAAAGTCACGAAATGATACTCGTAACTTACTTAAACTAGTTAAGAGTAATTAAAAGCTGTAAATAATGCAAGAGTAGAGAACTCACAAATTTATAGTGATTCGGCCTCAACCTAGCCTACGTCCACTCCCGAGTCCTCTTCTCCAAGGTCCATAGGTGTCCACTATAAATCTTCTTTAGGTGAAGATCAAACCTTTATACTTCCCACTCTCCTTTTCATAGGCTCAGGGGAGGAACCTTACAAACTCAAAAGGGAGACTTTACAAGAATTACAACTCTTTCTCACTCCTTTGCCTCTTTCCTTTTTCTTACAATTTGAGCACATAATTTTTCATAAAATTTTTAGCCCAATGTATTATGTAATACAAGAAATCTTGGGGTATTTATATACCAAATTACTTCAAAAATAGAGCAAAAAATTCAAACATATTTGAAATAAATTGGATATGGGTGGTACAACTATCGATGCCGATGGTACTATCGCTGAAAGGTACACGAAAAATTGGGCAGCAGCGATACAATCGTCGACCTGGGTGGTACAACCGTCGCCCATCGATAGTACAACTATCGGGAATCCTGAAAAAGTGAATCTCTCCACTTTTTCAATCTTGTGTACTTTCAGTTAACCCCTTTTTAGATCAACCAATTAAGCTCAACTTGAGCTAATATGAACCCGATTTGCCTAACTTGAGTTATTTTAGATTTCATCCAAATCTAACTCAAGTAAGACTCAAACCTTACTCAATGCTAACTACAACTAATTAATTACAATCAATGTGACCATTAAGTCCAATCAAGACCCTCCTAACTCCTGATAAGCTTTTTAATAACCCTTGTCGATCTTTTGGTAGTCTCTTAGTCTTCTTCTTGTGAACTCTTGACACCATCCTTTCAAGCTTCCGATCACCTTCGGCAAGCTCCCGACGAACTCCTAACAAGCTTCTGATACCTTTGGTAAGCTTCCAGTGAACTCCCGGCAAGCCTCTGATCCCTTTGGTGAGCTCTCGATGAACTCCCGACAAGCTTTCAGTGAGTCTCTCGATGAGTTCCCACTGCATTGTCCAAACCCCGGCTCGATACCCGGACTTGACTCTAGCCCAACATCTAATTGTAATTCTCTCTGTTGTAGTTAATCTTGCATCAATCATCTCTAAAGCATATGTTCGATCAACAACCCATCAATTGATTTTATCATCAAAATCTGAGATTCAACACTTTTAACTCTTTGAATTTAAGTGAAAATAGTTTTAATCATAAATCATAGCAACTTTGAATTTAAGTTAAAATAATTTTAATCATAAATCATAGCAACTTTTAATAGTGATTATTACAAGAATCATATGCATAATTGTACATCATATCTATAGTTTCAAATAGTTACACATCTCAAACAAATATCATAAGTTAATGTCATCAAATCATGCATATGAGTTCTATATCATTAAAAAATTATCATTATTTCTTCCCATTTGTCGTTAAAAAAATAAGAAACAAAAAGAGTAAGCCATTACTTCTCTTTCCTCTTTTATCATTATCAAAGAGAAGTATATCATTTTATCATGGTGCTACTTTTTTTCATTTACATCAATGTGCCAATGAAGGATATTAATATAAAGGAGTCATATGACATAAATCTCATATCATTCATATATTTGAAATCAAGATAATGATCAAATGAGCAAAAAATAAGAAGAATCATGATTCATA